>CM034709.1:11932523-11943094 GCA_020142125.1 Phrynosoma platyrhinos | reverse complement strand
GACACACACATCTTTACATTTCATCAATGACTATATATCCCATCAATACTCTAACACGCTGAAGGTGTGCCCAACACCTCTTGTGGTGCACCTTCAGGGTCTTGCAGAAGGAGTGCTATTTTAGCGCTCCTTCCAGGACCCAAAAAGGGATACATTGGGGCCGAGGAGTGTGGCTACCTTGGCCCCAATCTGCAGCTTCCCGGGGCGGCCCACAGCTGCCCGTCCACTTAGGCCCTAAGTGAAGGCTGGTGTGAAATTTCTCTTCTGCACTTTCAAAGAGACTGTGTGGATGGTGAGGGAAAATAATGTGTGGATATCTGAATTACCTTCAAAATGAAGCTGAGGAGTCGAAGGTTATTGTCTTTCTTTCTTTAAACTGTTTGCCACTTTACTCCTTCTAAATTTTCCTTCAGAGTGGATTTGTTTGCATGAATTTCTTTCTCCAAGGCTGCAGGCACTTTGATGTAAAGCACTTCCAAGATTGGGAACAGCTGTTGCACAGAGCTGGAAATGAGGGTCTAACCTTGTGGGAAATAACTTTGAAGGGGCAAGGGATCAGTGGAGACATTCAATGTCATCTGAAATCAGGTGTAGTTCAGGGTATAAATTTTTAATCCAATGTTGGAGAAACTGTCTCTGGAATACTTTTCAGACATATTTTCAATCTTCTGTCTCGATTTACCAAATTTTCCAGTTGTTCTTGCAATTGGGAGTTAATGTCCTCCAGCTTTCGAATTCTGCTTTCATTCTGAGTGCCTTGGTGAAAAGTGGTATTTACAGTGTCTTCTGCATCTAAAATTCAGTTGGAGATCACTGATAGTGAAGTGGTTCTAAAGCTAATGCTCAAACTTTTTGTAAGTCCTGAGCTAGATTTTCTCACATTTTTCCTAGTAAATCTGAAATGAAAAGTTGGCTACAGTAGGTGAGCCAGGCTTGATTTTTTGGCTGCCTTTAGTAGCTCACCTCTTTCCAGTAGTAATTTTGGTTCCTTTGTAGATAAATAAAAATCTGTAATTAGTTGATCCACTGCTCTTTTGAGTTTGGACATCTATTTCTTCAAGTGTATTGATAATTGGGGTGGAATTCTTGCTGTTATGTAAGAATAATCATTGGGGTCCAGCAGAGTTCTTTGACTAAGAGCCTCTACAGATGGTGCCCCAATCCCTCCCTAAGAACCTCTACAGGGAGGCTGCCCCAACCCCTCCCTGAGGATGTTCTGACAGTGCACACGTTACACGTGGCATGTGGCATTAGAATGTCCTACCGGTGCAGTGTCTTGACACGCTGCACCAGAAGGGATGTAGAAGAGCTGCACGGTGGCTCTTGGGGTGGCCTATTTGCCACCTCTAAAGAAGCACCATTTTGGCGCTCCTTTTCAAGGCAGCAAATGGGAGAATCAGGGCCAACGCGTCCAGCAGCCTCAGCCTCAATCCTCCATTTCCTGAGAGGCCCAGGGCTGCCCGTCTGCATTCCCCCTAAGTTGACAGCTGGCCCCGCTCCCCCAAAACCAAGACCTATTAAAAACAAAAAATAATACTATATGCTCATTAAATATGATTAATCAACTATTTAAAAAAATCATTTAAACATAACCTGGGCAGACCTGCTGGAACAGACTGATTTTTACTCTCTTTTAAACTCAGTGAGTATGTTTAGCTGACAAATCTCCTCCTTCAAAGATATTTAATAAATGGGTTTGTAAAACTATATAATGAAAGAATCAGTGCTGTCACAACCATCACCACTATCATGACCATCCTCTATTTCTATCTCTAGGTACATCTGACAGTTCCTTTTGCTGTTTCTAACATTTCTCAGAGCATGAGGAGTAAAATCAACCCTTTCTCCTTCCATCTGTCTCCTTGTATCTGAAAGAACAGAAAGGAATCTGTCAAAGCAGAAGTCCTCCATCACTTTGGTGAGCAAGGGTCACAGCTGTCTTTCACCCATTAGAGATAATTCCAGGCTTTCTCTGCTGTGCTCCTTGCTGCCTTTCTTTATCTCCATTCTCCTTTCCACTAGCAAGCTTCTTTTTTCCTTCTCCTCTAGGTGTAACACATAACCTTGACAGAAACTAAATATACTGCTTGTTGCCAAAAGAAATAGAGAAGTGCTAAAAGGATGTAAGACTTTTTCATGCCCCCCCTTCAGGAGACGTTACATAGTTTTTTTTAAGCATGACTTGACATCTTGCAGGAACATTTAGAGATGTGGGGTTTGTCTTTCTTTCCTCATCCATCCCTCTCCCCTGATCCAATGTGACTAATAAGGAGTCAGTATCCTCAATTCATTTATTCATTGTGTCAAGGGCAAATATTAGGAATCTTATCATGTTAAGACTAGGCACCAGGTCTCATGTCATATGATGAAAATGCTATCTCTCTTTGGGCCTTTACACAATACACAACTACAGCTCTATGATTCCACTGTAACTCCTATGGTAACTTAATATGGTTTATAGAGATTTGTTATGTTCAGCCAGAGAGCTGTAATGCCTCCCCAAACTACAAATGCCAGGATTCCATATTATGGAACAAGGCAGTTAAACTGGGCAGTTATAGTGCTATAACTGTGATACGTGAAAGGGACCTGATGGAGAGTTGTGTATGCAAGACTTAAATCATAGGCGTCATATTGTATGACATCGATGTTCCATCAAATTCATTATTCCTTTGTATGGTCCAAGCCATCATATGTCTGCAATATGGTCCTTAGTGCCTCTGCCTTTCTGGAATCCCTCTTGCATCCCTGGGATTTCATATGTGATTGGAGTCTATATTGCAGAATTTTGAGCAGAATTTTATTTGTGTGGGAAATTAATTCTATGGTTCTATAGTTGTTACAGTCTTTTGTGGTTTTGTTTGTTTGTTTGTTTGTTCTTGTGGATGAGGATGTATATTGAACATTTCCAGTCTGCTGGCCAGAACCATAGAATCATAGAGTTGGAAGAAACCTCAAGGGCCATCCAGCCCAACCCCTTGCCATTCAGAAACACATAAACAAAGCACCCCAATACCCTCTGTTTAAAAACCTCCAAAGAAGAAGACTCCACCATATATCTGAGGGAATATGTTTTGTTTTCTATATCTGTTGTAATATATTAGCTAACACTAGAGTTGCTTCTTTCTGTGTGAATTGTAGCAGTTCAATTGGAATATCATCTGTTCCTGGTGATTTACTTTTCTCAATTTTTTCTTATTGCAACTTCTACCTCGCTTGCTAAGATTGGGGTTAATCTTTGTATGGATCTTTATTCTGTGTGTCCTTATTTTTTCATCTCTTTTATGTAACTCTTCTGTTTATTGCATCCAATATCTTTTTATTTCTTCTTGATCTTGTAGTTCTTTTTCTTGTCATAGAACATCCTGCCCTTTATTCTGAACATCCCTTTGAGTTCCTGGATTTTGTAGAAGAGGTCTTTTTTCTTCCTTTTGTTGTTGTGTTATTTCTCTGCATTGGGCATTATAATAGTTCTCTTTATGCATGTACACTAATCATTGTACAGTTGCATTTCTCTCTTCTTTCTTAACATGCCTACTCAAACAATAAAATCTGGATTCATTTCTCTGTCTTTTTTCTGATCTCTTTTAAAAATATATCGCTTTATTATGTTTTTAAGAGAAGTTGTGAATTTTAATTGCTGTAAGCTAACCAGAATAACATTTTAGGAAAAGGATATTTTTAGGAGTGCCTTCAGCTACTCTCTTTTAACACCCTCAATAAGACACCACCGCATTCCATTAATGCACTGCCAATTAATGTTGTGTTCTGTGTGCGTCAGTGTTGTTGCTGTCAATGTCAGTTCTAAATTGTATGATTTTAATCTTCAATTGATTTAATATTTTTTTAAGGGGGGGTATGGGGGATGGATCGTATTTTGTATTTTAATATTGTTAGCCGCCCCAATTATTCTCAGAGGGGTGGGGTATAAATATATTATTATTATTATTATTATTATTATTATTATTATTATTATTATTATTATTATTATTATTATTAATTAACATATCTAAACAAGTAAGGAAACTGTAAAGTACCATTATATGGCTAGTGAGAGACCAGAATACAGGTTTTCCTGATCTAAGTCTGACACTGTGTCATATTGAACAACATTTCTTCCTACCTACTCTAATATCTGAGATATTAGTGCTTATGTTGCATAAAGACTCCAGTGCAATGTATATCCATAAGTTGAGTTATGTGCATAAGCTGAAGAAATTGGCACTCAATCTTTTTGGAGCCAAATTGGTTGCACAACTGCTTTATGCATCCTAACTGGGACCCCTCCCTGATTCTGCACCATTAGAACTTGTGCAATCCAAATTTCTAAGATCAGCATTCTAAGCTCTAAAATGTGTCTCTAATGCAATTCTGAGACTGGAGTCAGGCTTTATGAAAGGAAGGCCAGAGTGTGGGTGACTATACTCAGCTACTGGCTCAGACTATTTTTCTTTCCCACCGGTCACTGCTCCACTAACCCTGACTGATGAATTCCAGTCTAGATGGAAATAGACAGTGATAACTAAAATTTCTTCACTGGGCTTCTCTCCAGATCTTTTGCTCAGCATGGGATATGATAAGGCTAAAGCAACCCTCAAACAACAGATGTTGGATACAGAGCAACAGCTAGATCTAGCTAGTGTCCCAACTTTTATTGCTAGTGGCTCTAATAGATATATGGCAACATCTATGGCATACTTAGCAAAACTTGAAGTACCTAAACACTGGAGATCCTTTACTTTGGCACAATGCCATGCCTGATATAAGAAGATCCCCTTTTCAGACAGACTATGCCCCTGTGTCTCTGCCCAAATAGAGACAACAGAGCATGTATTACTCCAATGCGCATACTACAGGGACATCTGCCTCAGCATCATTTCACCTCTATTGCATAAATACCAAGGGCACACCAGCCAATTTTACACTTCTCAGTTGTTTTTGGACAACAACCTTGATACAATATATAAGATTGCCAGATTCTGTGCAGCTGTGGTTAAAATTCATCAGGCAATGACCTCCACAGTAGACTAGTATCATCTTGTCTTGCTACACTGGAATCTAAAAGGATATTTTAAAGACTTGTGTTTTTACCTTGTTTTTACCTCCTTTTATTCTGTATCCCCTTTTTACTTGAACTGCTCTATGATTACAATAAAGATTAACTTAACTGAACTAAAGCAATCAGCTTTGGACATACAGATGGAAACTTCATTTGCTGTTTTCATATATTTGGGTTCTTATTATATGTTTGTGTTTGCTTTGCTTTATTTCCCACCTTTCCACCATGATCTTAAAACATCATGGATCTCCTCTTACTCATTTCATCCTGACAACAAACATGTAGGGTAGGTCAAGCTAGTGACTTAGAGTCATCTATTGTAGTGGCTGGGGTTTTTCATGTCAGTGAGTTGGTGAATCCCTTCCAGATGTTAGTTTGAACTTTAAAGCTGTTGCCCAAAGTGTAAACCTAATTTAGAGATAGGATTCATAATGTTGTCTAGTTACGTTATGCTGGCTAGTTTCACAATCAAGCCCAGAGTGGTCTTTTCATCTCATTGTAATAGAAGCTCCATGGCCTCACTCACCACTCAGCTTTTTGAATGAGAGCTTGAACCTAGGCCTTCTGAGTCCTACTTCCAACCATTACAAGACACTTTGTTAGATCAATTTTCCCCATTTGTTAGGATAGGATCTAATTAGGGGAGTTTATAATTAGCTCAAAATATGCAAGAGTGGGACCCTAACAACCCCCCATGGGACTGGGTACCGTTATGTATACCAGAGGGCTAAGAGATCTCTCAATGGAAGAGGCAGAGATGGGCTTCTTCAATAAAAGTCTGAATATTTATTAATTAACAAATGGAAAAAATGCACTTATCCAAATATAGCACACACACGCAACACACTCTAGAAGGAAAGATGGGTGAAAGTGGGGATAGCTTAAGAGGAGATAGGCTGAGGGGAAATACTTACTTCCGAAGGCTTCTCCAGACTTGGCTGCAAAAGTTGATGATGATGGTGATGGAGCACGATCACCAAAATAAGGAGCAGGAAAGATGGCTGCAGGAGCTAAATCAGAGTACAGACCGATGTGGAGTCTGCATGCACTCTTAAGATAGCACATGGAGCCTAGAAATCCAAGGGTTCTTATAGGAAAATCCTGCCTTCTAGCTATAAGCTTAATGACTTGTGGACAAAGGTGTTGATGGGCTCAGATTTGTCAACCTAGGTGTGAACATATTTTAAACAATGCATTTGGTTTTGAAGATATCAGGGAAGGGAGGTTAGAGAAAAGGGTGTAATCAAATCTGATCACTGCCCCATTAAGTGTGAGACTCAAGACAAATAAACACTATTATGTATCTTTTCCATTATAATGGTTTTCCCTTTTGGCAACTCTCAAACCTGTCCGGTAGGGAATTTTCCAGTAGTTCTGGACAGGTCTCTCAGTGCCTACATGACCTGCCATCTAGGGGATTATGGCTGACATCCCTCAGAGGTCAGTTTGGGTTCATAGACTGAACTCCACATGTGCCCAAAATTTTATGAAAAACCACATATGCTAGCATATTGTTATTGCTGTGTACCTCCAAGCTGTTTCTGACTTACGGTATTCTGATCTTAAGGTGAACCTAGCATGGGGTTTCTAGAGGGATTCTATATCAATTAATATCAGTTATATATCAATGTTGTGTATGTTATTTCATGTTTGCTTTAGGAAAATGAGAAGTGGGAAAAGATGCTATTAAAACCTTTGCAGATTTCATCCTTTGCAAGGAGTGGAGTTAGCATTTGTCTACATTTGCTCAGATTTGTTCTCCCTCAGTTAAAATGTGAAGCACCAAATTATGGATGGTATCTATCAGTTAATTGAAAGTTCTATTTTTCGACAGTTGTTCAATAGGCTAGACAGAAGAATCCCAGCCAAATCAACAGCTTTGAACAGAATTCAAAGGCCATTTCTGGTTGTTATCATTTTTCCCCTCCCCACAAGAATAAAGGTCAGAAGCCTGAAAATGAGGCTGGTTGCTAACAAAAGGGACCAGATACACAAAACCAGAAACAAACAAAACCTGAAACCAAACAGATCCAAATATAAAATCCAAGCTATACAATTGCCCAGGAGTTCAATATTCACCAGTTTGTGGATTGCCCAATCTCTTTCCTGTAATCAGCCAAGCAAATGTGACTTCAGCTCTTCTGAGATGTGATCACCATGACAAATTTATCAAGCACAATTGTGAACCAAAACACTAAGGCCAATCTGGACATGGGTGCATAGGACTTCTCTCCATTTGTATCATGCTTTTTTTTTGTTTGGGGGAAAAATGTTCCTAAGTTATAGTTAAGTAATTTAATAATCTCTCTACCACTCCATCTTTAGATTACATCATTTCCTTCAATAGTAAATGGGAGGAACAAAATCAGGACATTGCCCAGCAATAAAAAAAAATGCTGTTGTTGGCCTCCAAGTCATTTCCAATTTATGGCAAGTCTACAATTAACCTATCATGGGGTTTTGGGAGGCTAAGAGTGTGTGACTCATCCAAGGTCACCCAGTGGGTTTCCATGGATGAATAAAACTGTGAACATCAGAGTCATAGTGCAATGCTCCAGCCACAATATCATAGTGGCTCTCCAATAAGAATTGTGTGTGTGTTCAAGTAATTTTCAACTTATGGTGACCCTAAGATGAACCTATCATGGGGTTTTCCTGTCGAGATTTGGTCAGGGAAGGTTTGCCATTGCCTTGCCCTGAAATATGGCCCCACAAAATAAAAATTTCTATAATTCTCCCAAATTTCTAGCACTGCAGAAAGTGAAACAATGAAAATTATCCACACCTAGAACTCTCATGAAAGTTCTCATGAAAGCTAGTTTGGTGTAATGGTTTGAGTGTTGGAATGTGACTCTGGAGCCCAGGGTTTGATTCCTAGCTAGGCCATGAAACCCACTGGATGACCCTGGGCAAGTCACATGCTCTCAGCCTCCAGGGAAGGGAAACGTCCTCTGAACAAACCTTGCCAAGAAAGCCCCATGATAGGTTCACCTTATGGTTGCCATAAGTCGGAAACTACTTGAAAGCACACAGAAACAAAACAGGACTCTCATATTTGTTGTTTTCACATTCTCATGGTAATGTTGTCTGCTGCTTTTCTTTGGATGTCTCAGCTCCATGTTTACATGCTGAATGGAAATTACTGCAATGACAGAAATTTGAGGATTAAAGGAATATTTCATGGAGTGCAGCAGAATTCTAATTTGGGTGGGATAGTGTCTTCATTTTAATACTCATAGGTAAATCTATGGAAGGAAGACTATTTATACTACAGAGCAATATCCTGGACCTATCCCCCCAAATCCCTGCTGTTAAGAGCCCCAGCTTAAGGGAAGGAAGACAAGATGGAAGAAAGAAAGTGTGAGAGGGAGAGATAGGCAGACAGCTATTAAAATAACCATGAAATTGTGCAGTTTTTTTTTAAAGAACTTTACAAAGGAGAAAGGAAGAGAGGAATAAAGTCATTAGGCTGAAAAATGGGCAATCAAAGAAGCGATTGCATTCAGCAGATGGGAAAGCAGCAGGTGCCAGAGTGTGATGTGGCCCAGCTTCCCATCATGCATGCTCCACAATGATGCAAGCTGACAGGAAAGGGAATTAATGTGTCAGTGAACAGGCACTTTCTGTCCATTAGCTGATTCTTGATACATCCACACAGACTCCTGAGTCTTTGATATCTCTGTCCTGTTGGTCTCCCCCCACCCAAGCCATTCCCACCACCCCACTGGCACCCTTAAAATAAATAAATAACAACCTTGCATTCCAAATCTGCATGACTACAGACAGAGGCATGCAAACTGCCTGTTGTTGTCCCACATTAACAGGGTGTAAGTGACTGACCAAACATTCCACCACCTCAATCTGGGATTTGAGATTTCAACCCATGAATTAATGATCAGAATGCAGATGTTTAGTGTATATGAAGGATGGAAACCTGTTGGCTGAGGGCCACTGGAATAGGATGACAGGACAGGGTAGGAGTGGAGAGGAAATAGGTGGCAGTGGTGACAAGAGCATACTGATGGATCACTATTTTCTGCCCCAAAGAATTTCCAGCAAAAGGAATGGGCACATGATAATACACCTGCACTTCTGCATTTTGGTTTGTTTCTGGAAAGAAAACCATTAATTACAGAGACAATTCATACCCTCCAATGCTGCCACAGGAAGTGTTGGTTAAAATTCAGGGTAGAGATAAGGGGAAATTTTTGGTGGAGGAAAAAAGAGAGACTCAATTTCCTATACATTTATACATACAACATCAATGGAGTATACATTTGCTGTGTATGGACACATGACTGATTTGCCAACCATATCATGCATATCAGCAAATAGAGACAAGCTGTAGGATGCCAAATGGTTTCCAATTTTTTTTTTTTTTGGTAGTTGTTCAGTGCTTTGGCTCTCACTCAGTAGCCATGTGTGGAGGTTGATGTTTTTTGCTGCTTGACTCTGTGATGACCAGAATAACAATTGCAAAGATTAGACTTGGCAAAGCTGTAGCAATACACTGCTGATCCAAGAAAATGTTTCCAAATTAGAGGAACAAATGGTGAGGATGTCTCTAGACCAGTCCTGTAGTTATGAATTCTATTTTTATATACATTTTTCTTAGTTTCAACACAACAAATCAGATCTTAAAATAAGACAAATATGAAACACACACACTAGACACACTAATAAACACAAATTTTAAACAATTACATACTGCTCTATATGTAAACATACACCTACCAAAATGATTCAGATAAAAACAACACCTCACACCTTCTACCCCATTCAAATCCTTCAATTCATTACATTATTCCTTCTTTCATTCCTGTACCTCTCCTTCCTTGACCTACCTGCTTATACCTTCTTATATTCCCTTCTATCACTGTCTTCCTATTCTCATCTGTAATCCTTCTATTTCCACATTCTCTGTCTTCCAACAACATCCTGTTTCATCTCACCTCTTCTCCTATTCCTCAACACTTACTCCCACCCTCATCACATACTACATCCTACTTCACTTTACTTCACTTTTCCTCCTACTCTTCCTACATACTCCATCCTTCACTCTAATAAGTAATCTTCAATTCTTCACCCTTGTATTCCATTCATTCTGACTTTTTTCTTTATTCTTCTTTGGTAATTCCTTCTAAATATATTATTAACCTCCTGTCTCAGACTGCTCGTTGGTACATCAATCCCATATCTTCAAGCTTTATCTCTTTAAATAATTTCTTATTTTCATTTTACAATTTATTAATCAATTTCTATCCCTTCCCACCCTCCTCTATTCTCTAAAGCAAGAAAAAAAGCATCTCTATATCATCTAGTTCTATATAAAGATAGTATCTAATAATTTACATTTGTAGATTATTGATTATTTATAATAATATCCACTCATCTATCTTATAACATATATTCTATAATAGTGGTAATTTCCTACTTTACTATGTTATCCCATTTTTGTACTACTGGTTTCCCTTAATTAATTATATTTTCTTCAGGAAAGCCCCTAAATCTT
>CM034709.1:11805296-11819264 GCA_020142125.1 Phrynosoma platyrhinos | reverse complement strand
TGCAAAACATGGCAGCCAGGTTTTAATTAAGTTTTAATTTGTCCCTGATCTTCTTGCCAATTTTAGCACTTAGTATTTTACTGTTATTGTTGTTGCTATTTTATTGTATTTTAATTCTTTCTAAGTTTAACTTTAGTTTTAAGGGGGGGAGGGTTGTGGTCTGAGGTAATGTTCTTAACTTCGTTGTTTTTAAAATGCTGTAACCCACCCCGATTGCCGTGCAGAGGGGCAGGCTATAAATAAAAATGTATTATTATTATTATCATCACTAAAAGAAGTGAAGGAAGACATTAAAAAGACAAATATAAAATAGAAAAATTAGAAGAAAAAACTAAGGAAATGGATGAAATAACAACAATAAGATTTAAAAGCATTAGAAGAAAGAGACCTAGACAATAAAGCACTTGAAGAACAGAAGCAGAGGGAGAACTGTTTAAAGATTAGAAGCTTAAAAGAAAAGAAAAATGAAGACATATGAATATTTAATACCAGCTGTAGCAGAATATGTGTATGTAACAAAACAAGATATAATGTGAGAAATAAACAAATTATTTAGAATAAATTCTCAAGCGGTAACAGTAAAAATCTACCCAGAGATGTGGTAATACATTTTTTGAGAAAAAAACCCTAGCAATGAGATTCTATTTTAAAGGTACCAAAAGGATTTAATCATAGAAGAAAAGGTGATTAGAATTTATAAAGATATACCAAGAAGGATACTGAGAAAAAAAAAAGAGAAGGATATAAATTCTTTACTACTGGATTAAATAGAAGAAGAATTACTTACAAATGGGAAAATTAAAAGGAATATCAATTAAATTCAAGCAAAAATGATATAAACTTAATACGATTTAAAAAGGAAGAGATTTCTGGAAGGAACATAAAATAGTACTAGAAAAATGGCCTACAATAAAAGAAAAAAGAAAAGATAAAGATAAAAAGAGAAGCACAAAGATCAAGAAGACCAAAGCGGAGAAGAATCAGAAGGGAAATCTGAATTAGAGCATGAAACAGATATTGAAAATCAGGAAGAATATCAAAATCAATCAGAGGACGAAGAACAAGGGAATGAAGATTTAAGATAAACAAAAGAAAGAAGGGAAAGAAGGAAAGACAGAATAAGATCACCAATGGATTAAACAATAATAACATTTAAAAAAAGAAATAGAAAGAAGAATAAATATGGAAAGACAAAAAAAGTAGTGAATTATACAATGAAAAAACTACAGGAAAGAATCACATAAACAAAATTATGTGATAATGATATATAAAGATATATCATTATTTAGGAAGATATAAACAAGACATTGTATGTCTTCCAGAGACACATATTAGAACAAAAGATCAAAGATTACTGAGAAATAAAAAACTGGGCAAAGAGTATATATCTTCTTTTGATAAAAAGAAAAAAGGAATTGTTATTTATGTATCTGAGAGATTTTACTCAAAAGAAATCTTTAATGACAAACAAGGACAATACTTAGGAGTTGTAACATTAATTTAAAATCAGAAAACATTAATAGTAGGAGTTTATGCACCTCAAACTAAAAAAGACAAATTCTACCACAAACTATTAAATTATGATACAGGAACTCGATTATCAAAACATAATTATATTAGGAGATTTCAATGGAGCTATCAATCCCAAACTGGACAGAACATCAGTGAAAAACATCAAGAAAACATCAAGGTACACTTCCAAGAACTTTCTTTAATCTAATAGAAAATCTAGGTCTAGTGGAAGTCTGGAGACATTTGTTTGGAATTGCAAAAGACTATACTTTTTTTTTTCAGAAAGACACAAATCCTTTTCAATTGATTTATTTTTTGTCTCTAAGGAAATATGTAATAAGATCATAAACATGGACATGCTGCCAAGATCAATCTTTGATTATAATCCAATTTCAATGTCAATTAGAGAAATTGGAAAGGATTATAGTTGAAGACTGGATGAAAACCTGTTCAACAACCAGGAAGTCTTTTAAAAAAGCATACAAACTTTACAATCATATTTTGAAGAAATTTAGGCAAGGATATAAACATTACAACTGTATAGGAAGTAAGCAAAGTGGTTATGCAAGGCTTCTTCATTAAAAAAAATGTAAAATAAAAAAGGAATGCCAAGTAAAAATTCAGAAGATATTGACAGCAATCAGAAATAAAGCACAAGATTTACAAGAAAATCCCCAAAATAAAAGTGCACAAAAACAACTTAAGATACTTCAGAAACAACTATCCATAGAAATGTCAGAAGAAATGGCAAATAAATTAAAATTTGTAAAATAAAAATATTTCCAATATGGGACTAAACCAGGGAAATGGTTGGTCCAACGAATAAGAAAAGAGAAAGAGAGAAAAATAATTATGAAAATACAAGACAGAGGAATAATTTATACAGAACAGCAAAAAATCAAAAAGATCTTCGAAGAGTATTACACAAAAATGTTTAGAGAAAAGATAATCAACAAGAACAAGTTAGAAGAATATTTGGAAAAAATACAGATAACTCCATTAAAGTAAACTCAGAAAGAAATTTTAAACCAACCAATAACCTCGACAGAAATAAAAGAAGTAATCAAAAATAGTAAGACAGGAAAAGCTCCAGGTCCTGATGGATTTTCAAATGCATATTATAAACATTTTCAGGAAGAACCAATAAATATTTTGGAAAGAGTTATGAATAACATAAAACAGCAAAATTTTCCTCCAACATGGGAAGAAGCGAATATAACTTTAATTCCAAAAGAAGACTGTGACCATCTTCAACCCATGAACTATAGACCAATCTCTCTGTTAAATAATGATTATAAATTATTTTCATTTATATTAGTAGGAAAGTTGAAAAGAATACTAATCAAATGGATAGATGAAGATCAATGTGGATTTTTACAAAAAAGATACTTGAAAGATAACATCAGACATGTACTTATTTTAATTGAATATCATGAAATACATAATGCAAAAGAGTTAGCATTGATCTTCATTGATATAGAAACGGCATTTGATAATCTGAGTTGGCAAATGATGTTCAAGGTTTTAGACAAAATGCAAGTTGGAAAAAGATTTCTAAAATGGATAAAAACCATATATAAAATCAAAAAGCTCAAATAGTAATAAATGGTGGTAAAACAAAAAATATAAATATAAACAAGGGGACAAGGCAAGGTTGCCCATTGTCACCTTTAATATTCTTGATTACTATAGAAACTTTACTAATAAAGATCAGACTAGAACAAAACGTTAAAGGAATAAGAATAAAGGGTACAGAATTTAAAACTAGAGCCTTCACAGATTATTTGGTAATATCATTAGGAGAACCAGTCACAAGTATAGAGGATCTATTAGAGGAGTTGAGTGAATTTAAAAAAAAATTGGGTCTAAAAATTAACAAGGAGAAAACAAACATAGGGGGGTTGCAGACTGCCAGAAATAGTGGAAATTGAGTCCACTTTTAGAGTTAGGGTTAGTGCTAGGGAATCATGGGAATTGTATTTTATTGTGGCATCAGAGCTCTCTGACAGAGAAGGCTCAATGTTTCAAAAAAAATTCCCATGATTCCCTAGCACTAACCCTAACCCTAAAAGTGGACTCAATTTCCACTATTTCTGGCAGTCTGCAACCTCCCCATACTCACAAAAAACATAGACATTACTGAAACACCATTATTAAAAATAAAATTTGGATTTAATCTAAGTAAGATCATGAAATATTTGGGAATCACATTAACAAATAAGAACTCAAACTTGTTTACAAACTATTATAAAGAAAAACATTGGGGAAAATCAAACAGGAGTTTATTAAATGGAAAAATCTGAAAATATCATTTATGGGAAGAATATCCATCATTAAAATGAGTACACTTCCCAAAATGTTATTTTTCTTTCAAACTATTCCCATTATTAGAAATGTGTTACCATTTAAAGAATGGCAAAAAGACATAACATCTTTTATTTGGGCTGGGAAAAAGCCCAGAATTAAAATGAAAGACTCTACAGAAAGGGGAGATATCACTACCAAACTTGAAAATCTATTATGAAGCTAGCTGTTTGATTTGGATGAAAGAATGGGTACAACTACATAATAGAAATTTGCTAAAATTAGAAAGAGCTGGAACACGTTATGGTTGGAATGCATACCTTTTCTATGACAAAGAGAAGGTTAATTGGGATTTTAAAAACCATTATATCAGAGACTCATTCTTAAAAGTTTGGAAGAAATATAAGGTAAGAATAGGTGAGAAGATACCATTATGGGCTTCTCCTCACGAAGCATTATACAGGACAGATCCATGGTTAAATGAAAGATGGTATAAATATAAAGATTTAATAATCCAGGATAACGACAAATGGAAATTTAAAACACTAGAAAAAATATCTAAATTACAAGGAGGCTGTAGCAATAAGTGTTGGAAACGTCATACAGAAAAGGGAACGATTTATCCTTTGGGGTGGGCATACCCAAAAGCCAAAAGATTTTGGAGGCAGATACATGGTAAAATAAATGGAATATTAAAGATAAAGATACAATTTAAGCCAGAAGTACTGTTGTTAAATATACTAGAATAAACATAGAAAGCGGTATATAAATTATTATTATTATTATTATTATTATTATTATATGGGAGAATATTTTTTTTATACGATATCTGCAGCCAGAGTGGCCTACACCAAAATGTGGAAATGAGAAGAGATATCGAATGTAGAAGACTGGACTATTAAACTGTTGGACATGCTAGAAACAGACAAGCTAACAAGAAAATTGAATAAAGAAGATCATGAAAAATATATATTGGACAGAATATATAACCTAATGATTGAGAAAGAATACAACAATAGGTTTTGAATAAGAGTTAAGCGGGAAATAATCAACTCAGAGAAATGGAGATGACTATGTGTAAATATGAGCATGTAAAAAATAAAGGAAGAGGCAACAAGGACATCTCAGAGGTTAAAGTCAGGGAAGTAATGATTGTTAGAACACTGAATGTTTGTTGTTATTAGTAGTAATGAGTTTTTTTAAGGGGTGGGGAGTGAAAGGGAAGAATGTTTGCATTTTGTATTGTTTTATTTGTGTTGTGATATGTATATAAAAGCAATAAAAAGTATTTTTGAAAAAGAAATTGTAAGATGGTATGGGATCAGACTGGCCAGTGTGGCTTGATGCCCACTGACCCCTTCCCTGGTGTAGGCTCTGAGGGTAGTTGGTATCAGCGAAGAGAGGATACCCTGCATCACAGCAAGCTTTCAACCTCCCACAGTTTATTATTTTTATTTCATTTTTCCATATTATCATACTTTATCTATTATGCATGTTACAATACATTACATGACATACATCATCTATTTTGCATGAGATATCGATTACCTAATTATAATTTATCTTTGTTATTATTAGTATCGTATAAATTGTAAAGGTATAGTCCTTACCATTTTATAAAAACAATTTTTTTTCTGTACCATTTCCCATTTTTTTTCATAATGTTGAGCTGACTTGTCTGCTATATACATAGATAACTTATCCATTAACATAAATTCATGTATTTTGTTCCGCCATTCGCTTGCTTTAGGTGTTTCTTCCGATTTCCAATATTTTGCTAAAACAATACGCGCAGCAGTAATCATATATAATATTACACTTTTTTCGTCACTATTTAATTTACAATTAATCACATCAAGCATATTTAGTAAGAACAGTTCTGGTTCGAATGGTATATTTTTTCTGTAATGTTTCTGACATTATCCTTCTAATTTCTTCCCAAAATGTTTTACTTTGGACACACGTCCACCACATATGATACATGGTTCCTATTTCTTTTTTGCAATTCCAACATTTATTTTCATTATTACCTTTAATTTTAGCTAATTTTACCGGTGTAATGTACCATTGGTGAAATATTTTATGGTAATTTTCTTTTAAGGTATTACATTTCGTGAATTTGTTACAATGCTTCCACGTATTTTCCCAATTTTGTAGTGGAATTGTGTGTCCTATTTCTTGCATCCATTTTACCATATTTTGTTTTATTACTTCTCCTTCTGTTTTGATATCTAATAAACATTTATATGTCTTTTTTACCCATTGTTTCTCTCCTTCTTTCAAGATTTTATCAAAAAATTGTTATTTCTTCTTCAACTCCATATTTTTTAATATCTCTTTTGAAGTCCTCTTTAAAATGGAAATACTTTGGCCAGTTAATATTAATCTTCTCATGTTGTAGTTCTTCTCTAGATTTCAACCTATATCCTTGTTCAGATTTTATTAGTATTTTTTCATAAGTGATCCATTTATCTTGTCTCGTTGTTTCTTTGCTATGTAAGGCTTCTTGTGGGGAAGTCCATTGTGGTAATTTTCTATACCAATATTTCTTATATTCTTTCCATATTTTTAACAGGTTTTTCCGAATATAATGTGAATTAAAGTTTTTGTCCAAAGGAGTTTCTTCATAATATAAATATGAATGCCATCCCGATATCATGTTAATCTCTTCTAGTTCTAGTAATTTAGGGTTGTTAAGCAAAATCCAATCTTTTATCCATAATAGTGAACATTCTTTGTAATTAGTTCTAAATCTGGCAGACCCAATCCACCTCTTTCTTTTCTATCTTTTAAAATTTTTGATTGTATTCTGAGTTTCCCTCCTTTCCATATGAATTTATTTATATCTCTGTTCCAGTTACGAAAGTTTTGTTTGGTTAATCTAATAGGTATTGTTTGGAATAAAAATAGCAACTTGGGTAGTACGTTCATTTGTATTGACGCTATTCTTCCTAATAGGGAAAGTTGTTTTTTATCCCATGCTTCTAGGTCTTTTTTAATTTTTTTCCATACCGGTACATAATTATTTTTGTACAGATCTGTGTTCTTTTTTGTAATCATTATTCCCAAGTATCTTACCTTATTAAATATTTGATAGCCTGATTGTCTTTTAAGTGTCACTTCTTCCTCTTTTGTTAGATTTTTTGTAATGATTCCACTCTTAAATTTGTTTAAAGTCCTGACATTTCCTTAAATTCTTCTAATATTTCTTCTAAATGTTTTAAGCTTTTAGAGGGATTATTTAAGAATATAACAATATCATCTGCATATGACCTAAGCTTATACTGGTAGTTGTTAATTTCAGGTGAGTATATCTTTTTATCATTTCTTATTTGCGTGTTTAATACTTCCATAACAATGATGAAAAGGAGAGATAATAATGTAAGATAATACAGCATATGTTTTCTCTCCGTTTACTAATATTTGAGTTTTTTGTACATTATATATTTGTCGGATTCCGTTGAGAAATCTTCCTGTTATTCCTATTTCTTGTAGTAACAGGTCTAGGAAGTCCCAGTTCACGTTATCGAAGGCTTTTTCTAGGTCGAGGAATAGCATTCCTAACTTCTTCGATTTATTGCTGTCATATAATTCCAAGATATCTAACGTTGTTCTGATGTTATCTTTTAAGTGGCTTTTGGGTAGGAATCCCACTTGATCTTCATGAATTAATCTTGACAATACCTTTTTTAACCTTGCTGCTAAAATTATAGTATAGATTTTATAGTCGGTGTTTAGTAAAGCTATAGGTCTATAATTATTCACATTTTCCGGATCTTTATTCTCTTTGTGGATTAGTGTCATTAAGGAATATCTCCATGTATCAGGATATTGGCCCCAATCTATTTTTTTGTATTGTTTTATGTAAAGTATTTGCTAGCTCTTCTTTAAATGTTTTATAATACTTTGACGTTAGCCCATCTGGTCCTGGAGCTGTATTATCTTTTAAGTTCATAATGGCTTGATCTACTTCTGCCATTGAGATTGAAGCATTCAAGTCGCAAATGTCTTGTTCTGTTAATTTGAATATATTTACTTTTTTCAAATACTCCTTGATTTTTCCTTTAATTTTTGTGAAGATTCATTTGGTGAAAATTTTCTGTAATGTTCTAGTATAATTTTCTTCAAATCCTTTTGTTGGATAAATTCTTGTTCTTTGTTTTTTAACTTCAAAATTATGTTTTTTTTCCTTTTCTCTTTTGTCTTCTTGCTAGCCATTTGCCCACTTTATTAGCGTTTTCAAAATGGTAAAATTTCAAATATTTAATTTTATTGTTTATTTCACTTGTTGTTATCTGGGCTAATTTATTCCTTATACTTTGTCTTTCTTTATTTAATGCTTTGTTTTTAGGATTCTTTTTATGTTTTTTTTTTCTATTTCCATTAGTTTATTCAATAATTCTTTTTCTTTTTCCTCTTTTATTCTTTTTTTCCGTTTCTCTTGCTGTATTAAGAGACCTCTTGCTACTGCTTTACTTGCATCCCATGTAATATGTATGGGTGTTTCTTCATTTGTATTTTCCAAAAAATACATTGTAAGGTCTTTTTAAAGTTTTTTTACAATTTCTTCATCTGCTAATAATGTTTCTTTTAAGCGCCAGCTATATTCCTTTTTCTTTTTAGTTATTGATAATATTACTGGTGCGAGATCTAACATACTCATGGGTAATATCTTGTTGTTTGAAACGTCTTTGCTTATTGAAGAGGATATAAAAACATATCTATCCTAGACCAAGTATTAAATCTATTTGAGAAATAAGTATAGTCTCTATTTCTTTTATTATGTAGTCTCCATATATCTATTAGGTTATGTTCCTTTAAAAGATTAACTGCCAAACTTGTTAATTTCCCCTGGTTCTTCTTTCTGTTTTTTTTGTTCAGATCTATCTTCTCTTGGATTCGCCACAGCATTCCAATCACCTGCTATTATGATTTTGTTGTAATTATATTGTCTGATGTTATTATTTAATTCTATAAAGAAATTCTCTCTTCCTTCTAGAGGTGTATAGATATTGATTAATAGTATTTTTCCTTGTTCTGTATTAATTTCAATGGCAATATAGTATCCGTTCTTATTTTTGAAAACTTCTTTAGATTTTATATCGTTTGTAACATAAATTGCTACTCCTTTTTTTGATTGGATATTAGAGGCTGCATATAATTTGCCTAGTTTTACATTTTCTAGCACATGTAAATCTTTTTCTTTAATGTGCGTTTCTTGAATACATATTATATCCTTCTTTTGCTTAATTAAGTAATGTATAATTCTGCTTTGTTTGCTTTTTGAATTAAATCCATTAACATTCCATGTAATTATATCGTAAGACATTTTTTCTGTTAATTTTTGTTTTTGTTTTTATTTTGTTTTATTTTGTTTTAATATTTGTAGCTAAGATTCTTACCCTTTCTAAGTCTGAGATTGGTTTGGATATATCATTTTTTTTCCAATTTTCCTTTTTTCCCTTGTTCTTCGCCTATTGTTTCTTCTAAGGTTTTTTTACTTGTGCCTTCTTCTTCCTGGTATTCTTTTGGAGTACTCTCCTTTAAATTCTTTAGTTGATTTGTTTCTTCTTCTTCTTCTGTTCCTTCCGAGTCTTCTAAATCTATTAGAGTATTCCTGCTATTTTCCAAGTCTTCTTTATTACGCTTCTTTTGACTTCTCACTTTGCTTGAATCTATTTCTTTTCCTGTTCTCTTTAATTCTTCTTCTGACTTCCATATCTCCATTCTTTTTTCGTATTCTTTTTCTTTAG
This sequence comes from Phrynosoma platyrhinos, assembly GCA_020142125.1. Taxonomy (NCBI): domain Eukaryota; kingdom Metazoa; phylum Chordata; class Lepidosauria; order Squamata; family Phrynosomatidae; genus Phrynosoma; species Phrynosoma platyrhinos. The sequence continues at coordinate 11,809,695 of CM034709.1, read as the reverse complement.
ATTTATCTTTTTGTTTAATACCTTCTAGGAATTCTTCCGCTTTCCATCTAGTATCTATTATCCATCTCTTACTTCCTATTGTGAATCTAACTCCTTCTATTCTACCCCACCTGTATTTTATATTATTCTGTTTCAAATAGTCTGTCAATTTCTGGTATTCTTTTCTTTTTCTAAGTATCTGAGATGGAATGTCTTTAAATATTTGTACTTCTTGGTCTTCTATAAAGCACTTTTTTTCGTAGTTTTTTTTCCAGTATTAGGTCTCTTACCTGCTCTCTAACAAAGTATATATTTATATCCCTTGGCAAGCATCTATTTGTTGCAATCCATGAATTTACTCTGTATAATTTATCTATTTCTCCATCTAATTGTTCTATAGGCCACTCTGTGAACTGAGCTAATGCTGGTATTATACGGGATGCTAGGTCTTCATTATATCTTTCCGACAAGCCTCTTATTTTTATTGCTTTCCCTTTAATTTTTAGTTCTAAAAGAGTTTGCTGGTTATCTTCTTGGTATTGTATTTTTTCTAGTAGTTCTGTTTTTTTTCTAAGTTGGTTGTTCTGCCCTCAATTTCTACTACTTTTGTGTATATTTCTTTTATTTCTGATGTTATTTTATGTATATTTTGTTTAAATTCCTGTAATTCTCTTTGTAATTCAGTTTTCATTTGTAATTTCATTTCCTTAATTTCTGTTCTTATTTCTGCGCAGATTTCCTCTCTGATATCAACTCTTAATTTCCTTAATTCTTCCAAAAGTGTGTCTTTTATTTCTTTTGCTATTGTTATACTATTCAAAGATACGTTGTTACTATCATCCTCCTTCTACGGAAGTTTATGTGAATCGATACCAGTTGCCATTATCTCACAAAATGGAAAAATGTTATTTTATGCTTTTGTAATCCAATCCTTTTCTTTAAATTTATAATCACAACCGTAGTGTATATATTTTGGAATATCACTATGACTCTTGCACTTAACTGCTATTTATTCTCAAGTGAATATAAGCCACTACATTTTCTAAATTTTCTTACAGACAGACAAAGAAAAATACTTATTATTATTGTTATTTCTTTGCTCTTAAAATTAACTACCTCTATAATTTAACAAAATGCCTTATTTCTTCTCTTTTCTATTGATACCAATATAAACTAAGAGTAACTAAACAACTAATCCAAATTCACTCTTTAGATTCTTAAATTTGAAAAAGCTAGTATTATAGAAATAGTTGAAATTTCTTAATTTTATATTACACCTTTATTATTTCTATCTTTCTTTTCCCCTCTCTTTCTTACCCCTGCTAAACTACCAGCAGTATAGAGAAAGAATTTTTTTTATATATATCTTCATCTCTAGACCCTTAAACACTTAGACTCTTTCTTACTCTCATAGCTTTCATCCTCCCAAGAGAGGCACTGATGTATAGAAAGGGTATGCAAAGGTTTTAAGTTTTCCGTCGTCCAACATTTGCTTCACAAATGTTCTCTCTCTCTCTCTCTCTTTTTCCATCTCCATTCTCCCAAGCCAGATTCTGATAGCTGCGGGGGTTTTCGAAGAATTTCAGAAACAATAAGAGTCCCAACTGGTTGATGGTTTCAGCTTTAAAGTTGGAAATACACTATTTTAGATGAAGTATAGTAACATGCAAGCTCCCTCTCTGCCTCTGCCCTTCCAAGCCCAGCACTGGTGTCTAGTTGAGGCAAACGGGGTTTTTAAGTCCTCCGTCGTCAAATGAAGTCTTTTTTCTCAAGTTGTTTGCTATTTCTCCAATTCAATGTTTTCACTTATATCCTGGGACACTTTGTCATAAATCTTTTATTAGTTCTGTTTCCATTTCTAAATTAAGCAGAAGTTTATATATCTTTGAGAGTAATTTGTCTTCTGTCATCGTCAATAATTTTTCTAGTTTTGTTTGTTTAGCTGTGATACCATATAGTTTATTATCCATCTTGAGTCTTTCTTTTATCTGTCTAAACATAAACCATTGTATATTGTAACCTTCTTGTATCAATTCTTCATTTGTTTTTATTTTAAAATTGTCTGTGGTTTCTTTTATCAGTATCATCTGCGTAAAGTTTCATTCAATAAAATGCATGAATAAATATGTACTTTTGTGAAAATATATTAAAATGCTTGAATTTCAATGTAGGAATTAAAAAAAACACCAATAGCCTAATAATACTGCTTGTCCTTACTGAAGACCTATTGAATCAATGGAATTTACCTATTGGTTAACTCACAATTCAACATAACAGTGAGTAGGTCTACTGTAGTTGGGAACTAGTTAATAGATTTCAGATTATAGTTTACAACCTGATGTGAAATACGGACCAGAAGAAATGTATAGATGGGATTCAGAAGAAATGCAATGAAATTGAGCATCTCTAACTTTAATCTCCTTCTTAACCTGATAGCACCACAATATGAACCATTTTATCATAATTAAAGAAGAGGAATAGCTTTTCCAATAGGGTGAACAGTAAGGGAAAATAGCAGAGCCTGAAGTCAGGTTTTTTGCATTTGTTTTCACTACGAAATAGATGTATGACCATACCAACAAAAGCTAGTCTGCTCTTTTCTCTCCCCCCCCCCCCCCATTGTTTCATTCCCTTTTCCTACATCCACTACAACTCTGAACTCTTGGACAGATGGTCTTTCTCAATGACTGAGCCTATAATGATATTCCAGAGTCACATTAGATGTGTGTGGAATGGCTGCTTAGCCAGTAGCATACATTAATCAGCAACCACAATTAGAAAATAGTACAAGCTCCATAAAAAAGAGGAAAAAATAGGGCTGCTCTTAGGACATTCATTGTGCAAATCAGATTTAGAAATATTTCAGGCTGGTGCCAATGACTCTCTTTTCTCACTGAGCTCACATTCACAGTTTGGAAAATTGTCTACTGTAAAATTCACCACTGCATTTGTTTGCTGGTTAATTTAATTTAACAATTTGAATGATAGTATAAATAATTTTAAACTATTTTAACTAATTTTAATCTATTTTTATATTTGTTAAATTGTTTAATTTTTTTAGCCATTTGAAATGTTGAGTTTTTGTTTTTGTTTAGTATTTGTTGAAGAAAGAGACTCCACCACACTCTGAGGCAGCATATTCCACTGTTGAACAGCTCTGACCATTATCATGAACTGAGGTTCTCTGTTGTTCTTTTGAAACAGAGAGAAATTTAGCCATCCTAGACTATAGGATTTTCAACAAAGGGCATCGGCAGATGGCTAATTGAGCCGTCTTTGGAGGCAGGGAAGGGGAGGGGCAGCCACACACTCAGCACCCCATCCCTCTCCCGAGGTCATCCTCGGAGCCGCTGGCCCTCCGCACAGCTGGCGCTCCGAGGACAACCTCCCACTGCAGCGTCCGGACACGCTGCAGTGGAAAAGACAGCGAAAGTGCATCACAAGCTTTTGAGGTGCACTTTCGCTGACTTGTGAAAGTCAGGGGCGGCGAAGTTGCACCGCAGGATTGAGGCATGGGGATGCCTCGGTCCCGTGGCGCACCTTCCCAGGGTGGCCCACGGCTGCCAGTCTGCTTAGCCCCAAAGACATGTAGGAAACCAGATCTGGGTTTAGACACTATGCATGTAACATTTATTAAGACATAACAAATAGACAATTACTTCAAGTATTAAGGGATCTTACACACACATTCACTCACAAAATACTCACGGTTCCCTTCGCTGGACAATTGATCATGAAGAGCTAGGATGCCACCTTGCCACGGTCGATGCCAAGAAAGTGAGGGTCTTTTTATACCTTGTTCATCTTTCTCTTGAAGTAAACAATTTTTTTCCTTGGTTACCATGGTTTTATAACAGTCCAGGGCATTGTCCATTCCTTACATTCTTTGCAGCTCAGGGTGTGTCCTGTTCTAGCAGAGCTTCTCCTGGCCATGTATCATATCAGTTTCTTATCTTGGTGATGTTCTGTGCACCACAGAACACACCTTGTTTGTACAAATTCCTTCTTCTTTTGCAAATTCCTTTTGCTCTGGCCAAATCAGCATTTCTTTAATTTCTCGCTTTCAATGTCCAAGTCCATCCTACAGCAATGCACTTTGTGTGGCCATTTACTCTGGTTTAGGACCATACACTTTCAACCGGAACCCACTCATTCATCACATACACTCCTCTAAATATCTCATTATTTCATAATTGAGTATCACAAATATAATGTTTATAACAAAAGGATAATAAAATGGTTATATAAAAATTATATATGATTAAAATAATATATATGTATATAATATATATAGAAAGCAGCAACATAATGTATAAATCCCAATCAATCCATTCAACAAAAGACCATAGTTTATTTCATCATCTTAAAATTTTTACATTTCAATTTTTATTTCTTTAAAGTCACTTTGAATTTTTTTCAC
>CM034709.1:11747198-11758089 GCA_020142125.1 Phrynosoma platyrhinos | reverse complement strand
TCCTCCTCCTCATCCTCCGAGTCCTCCTCAGGGCTGGCCATGACACTGTCAGATATCTACCTGGGTAGCTCTTGGTTACTGAACATCCAGGTTCACAGGCCAGCAACTTTGCAACTTTGTGCAATTGGTGTTTAAAAAAATCTGTTTTCCTTTTCCTTTGTGTCTGTCTTTGTCTGTTTTGAAAGGGGAGGATTATGGGAGGTAACCAGTCTTCAAAAATTATGTTTGAGTCCTCTCCAGGATCTACTTTTGAGGAAACTGGAGAGAGAATTGTGCAGAAAACCATGGTCAATTTGTCTAGGATTATAGAAATAAAGCAAAGGTCAGAAGAATCCCCAAGGGCTTTTCTGGAAAGACTGTGTGAAGCTTTCAAGAAGTTTATACCTTTTGATCAAGAACAGAATAAAACCATGATACAGATTTTTTTTTGTTAGCCAAAGTTCCCCAGAAATTAAGAGAGAACTGTTAAAACAAGGGGATTTTGCTACTTTAAACATCGCTCAGTTATTAGAGAAAGCTGAAGAAATTTATGATGTGGAGAAGCAGAAGGTTAAAGAGCAGAATTCAGTACACAGCCAAACTTCTTGCTGCTGCTTTGAGAATAACAAGGGCTAGAGAGAGAGAGCCCAGACTGTCAAAAAGCAAGTGGAAAAACAGTGGAAGAGAGAGGAGCAAGTGAAAAGGGAGTAGATGAGATTCAGAGTGTTTTTTGTTATGATGTTGGTCACCAGAGTAAAGAATGTCCCCAGAGGTGAGAACCCAGAGATTTTAGAGAATGGGGAATGTGGGGAAACAACAGCCCCAATCCCCCACCATCTTCACTTACTAAGGGGAAGCAGACAGGTGGCACGAGGCCACCCCAGGAAGCTGCAGATCAGGGCCAAGGCATCCCCATTCCTTGGCCCTGCGGCGCAGCTTCGCCACCCCTGGATGTGTGCAGACGCTGCAGCAGGAGATCATCCTCGGAGCACCGGCCATGCGGAGGGCCAGCTGCTCCGAGGATGTTTTGGAGAAGGGGTTGGGGTGCCCAGCGTGTGGCTGCCCCTCCCCTTCCTTGATCTGAAGATGGCGCTTAGCCTCACAGTCCATTACACCTGGAGTTTAAAGTCAAATAACCTTTACAGCTGGTCTTGCTTAGACTTGGAGTTTTCTTTAAAAACCAATTTTTATGGATTATTATGCTTTATTTGTGAGTTCTATTGTGTAGCAGCTTATTTTAGTCCAATGCACCCACGGATTAATTTCAGCTAACTTTACATCAATGGGGGTGGAGAGAACTATTAGAAGACCTCTTTATTTTGGATTCAAAGAATCAGTTTTGTGTTCTTAACCAAACTTCATCTCCTGGTTCAAACAGGTGTAGTTGGGTCTAAACCAAAAATAGTTTCCATTTTAAACATATTGGTTCAGGGTTTGTAGGGTTTTCCCAATTCTTGGACTTTTGAATCAATATGGACTTGCCCAATTGTTCTATATTCCCCCATTATGCTAATCAAAATCTGAGGGATTTCTGCCATATATCAAATCAAATAGAGCAGTCTATTATTATTTTTTGAATATTTCTATGTCTGAACAAAGCCAATGGAGAAGCTTGCATCTATTTTAACCAATTGGGTCTTTAAAAAATATTGTTGCTTCTATTCTTCCAGACAAGGCTGGATTACGAAAACAGTTTCAAAGAAAAGTTTGATGAACCTGTATTGTATTTCAGGAGGCTTCCTGAGTCTCTATTTGGCACAAGTGAGGCATCTTGATGAGGCTATTATTATTATTAAAAATACATCCTCGTGCAGAGGTTTCTCCAAACAAACAAACAAACAAAAAAAAACCTCAAAGCTGCCTTTTCTAGATGGGAATTTGCATATGTTTGCATTGTTGTTGTTTTTCTCATGTTAAAACTCTGGACATTCAGGAGCCATTCTATTTATTTAGGCTTCTTGAAGCTATGACTTCTTTTTTTTCTGTACAAAGTATGATGGGTCACTGAAGGTGCACCGGCAGCCTTTTGTGGCACACCTTTGGTGATTTGTGGAAAAGGCAGAGTCGCTGAAGGTGCGCTGGCAGCCTTTTGCGGCACACCTTTGGTGATTTGTGGAAGGAGAGCTATTTTAGTGCTCCTTCCAGGGTGGTGAAGCTGTGCCACGGGGCCGAGGTGTGCGGATAACTCAGCCCCGCCGCACAGCTTCCTGGGGTGGCCCCATGCTGCCTGTCTGCTTCCCCCTAGGATAGGGAGCAGGTGTGTTAGCATAGCCAGAGGTACATCAAAGCTAACAAGATTCAGCTTAAACCCTACTGCAGACACACCAGAGGCTGTTTGTTCTATGTACGGTTTAAGCTGCCATGTGGGAGAGGATAGACCCTGCTTCTGTCACAAACTAGAAGCTGACAGATCTACGCACAGCCCAATGACAGAAGAAGAAGAGGGGGAGGGCTAAGCTTTGCAACTGACAAGCCAGATCCCTGAAGATAAAATAGAAAGTTAGAAATTACAGAAGTTAGACAATAGAAATGTATTGTAGGATGTTATTTGAGCTTTGTATAGAATAAAGCCTAGAATAAAATACTAGCTTTTTTGCTGGTTGTCCTTGAGCCAAGGGAGAACTGAACTAAATTTCTTTGTATAAACAAAAACTGACCTTCAACACACCTGTCTGAGAGTTGATAAAAAAAATCAAGGACAAAATAATGACGAGATCGCAGACACAGAAAACAGCTTCACAAGCCCAAAGAAGATTATCTGTCGACAAGCCTAAAAATATTGACAAGAGCCAGTTCATTCTGGAGAAAATAGACTCTCTATCTAATAAATTCACCTCTCAATTTATCGATTTTAAAAAAGAGGTTCGACATGAGATCAGGTCCGACCTCAAAGAAATAAATCAAAAGGTGGATGTTCTACTTGGAGAAATGCAAAATATAAAAAAGAGAGTGGAAATATTAGAATACAAATCGGAAAGATTGGAGTGACAGATAACCAAAATGGAAAGCAATAGAGAGCAAGATTTGGATGAATTGGCAGCACTTGAACAAAAAATTAGAGAAAAAGCAATTAAAATCCAGGGTCTGACAGAAGAGAAAAATGAGGACTTAACAGAAAGATTAACACCAAAACTGGCTGAATTCCTGGCTAAAAATGTACAGGATATGTACACGGAAATTGACACTCTGTTCCGTGTCAACTCCGTGGTGGCAAAACAAAAAGGACTTCCTAGGGACGTAGTGGTTAACTTTGTCAGAAGACAGGTTAGAGATTCTTTCCTGGCGAAGCATAATCGGGAACCGTTTAATATTGATGGGCAAAGTTTAAGAATATTAAAAGACGTGCCGGGACGAATATTGACAAAGCGACAAAATTATACCGCATTAACATCCTTTCTGAGAAGGGAAAAAATTCAATACTGATGGGAGACACCAGAAGGATTAACGTTTTGGTGGGGGAGGAAAAGAATCAGAATTGCAACTACGGATCAAGCTGCCAGTTTTATGAAGCAAGTGATGGGCAGAGCGAGGAAACAAGCTAAGGATAAAAGAAAGGAACAGAGACCTGGGGACAAGGACAACGACGATGACACCGATGAGAGTGGAACTGTGAGGAATCCAGAGGGCTTTCAAGAGTATGAGGAAAAGGAGATTGCTGGGGCAGCTGCCACCTCCTTTCAGGATTATGATCTCCGCGATGTTCGGGGTGACCTGCAAAGAGGAGATGATGACGATGAAGACAATGACGATGTAGATGACGATGAAGATGAAGACAGCTCAAAAAATCTGGCAGGAATCGAAGATTTTAGATATGCTGTAGATGAACTTGATAAAGGTGACAATAACTGTCTGACATTAGTCTCTCCAATCGGCATTGAAGAATATTTTGACAACTGAGATAACCAAGAGGTGACGGGGTTGTAATTGTATTGCGTCTTTTGGTGGAACATTTATTGAATAAAATTACACAGGGACTGTAAAGTATATAAAATATACAGTTCAGATAAAGATTGTTTGTAGATTGATTAATTAATTCAATAATTGAAATTGAAATTGGAAGTGTAGGCTATGTCATATTCTAAGCAACTTAAAATATTATCTTTAAACGTCCAAGGCTTAAATACACAGCAAAAAAGGGGGAAAAATTTGTTATCTTCAGAAATTAAAATTAGACATTTGCTGTCTGCAGGAACGCAGAATAAAAAGGAAAGATGTGAAATATTTAAGGAATATAAAACTAGGTCTAGAATTTACTGCAGCTTGCCCATTTAAGAAAAGAGGAGTCACTTTATACATAAACTCTTCCTATGATCCCAAACTAGTTTATAGTGACCCTGAAGGATTCTGTTTGATGGTGGAGATTATCGTGGAGGATAAGTACTTCCTGGTAATAGGAATTTATGGACAGCTAGAAAATAAAAGTAAATTTTACAAAAATTTGAAAGAAAAATTGCTAAATTTGCCTCATGAAAACATAATAATGCTGGGAGATTTTAACGAGGTAGTGGATCCAGTAATTGATCTAACAGCAACAAAATTAATCAAGAAGGCCCAAGGAAGATTACCAAATGATTTATTTAGCTTAACGGACATGCTAGTATTGAGAGATGTGTTCAGAGTAAAGAAAGGTAAAGAAAAGGATTATACTTTCTATTCCAATCGACACCATACCCATTCTAGGCTTGATATGATTTGGATGTCTGACCATTTACTAAATAAAGTAACAAAAATTAAAATATTACCAAAACTCTGGTCAGATCACAACCCAGTAATTACAGAATTAAAATTCAGCCATTCTATGTTTCAATGGAAATTAAATTTGAATATATTGAAAAATAATGTAACGTGTGAAGAAATTAAAAAAACAAATAACATACTATTTTAAAGAGAATCTGAATAAGGGTGTACCTATTCACTCAGTTTGGGATGCACATAAAGCGGTAATAAGAGGGATTATCATACAAAAAACAGTAGAGTGGAAAAGGCAAAGATGACAAAAGGAAGAAAGTCTTATTAAGGAATTGGGAGAATTAGAAGTCAAATTGAAAAAGGACCCAAATTCAGCTGAAATTAAAGATAAAATCAAGTATATTCAGAAACAATTATCAATTTTTACTATGGAACAAATTGAAAAGAAAATTAAATTTATTAAACAAAAATATTATGAATCTGGAAATAAGCCAGGGAGATTACTGTCGTATATGGTTAGAAAAGAAAGAGCCAAAAGAACAATTACTAAAATCAGGAAAGGTACAGAAACTGTTTCTATGCAAGCACAGATTAAAAAAAAAATTGCGGAATTTTTTGGGAATTTATATAAAGTAAACCCGACACAAGATATAGAAATTAGGAATTATCTGGATAATATAGAATTTTTTAAAATTACGAAGGAACAACAAGACCTACTTAACCATCCCATTACACATAAAGAATTGGAGCAAGCAATTGGGCAATCTAAACTCTCCAAATCTCCTGGACCTGACGGTTTTCCAAATGAATATTATAAAGCATTTGCATCGGAGCTAATAACACCTCTACTTTCTACTATGAATTGCATTGCTGAAGGGAACATCCCCCAATCATGGAAATCTGCAAATATCTCATTAATATTAAAACAAGATAAGTACAGATTAGACCCCAAAAACCATCGGGCCTAGCATAAGAAGAGGAGCCCTCCCTCCACTCCATCCGACGTCATCTGGGGGGAAGATGCAGGCCCATTTCCATCGGGCCTAGCATAAGAAGAGGAGCCCTCCCTCCACTCCATCTGATGTCATCTGGGGGGAAGATGCAGGCCCATCTCCATCGGGCCTAGCATAAGAAGAGGAGCCCTCCCTCCACTCCATCTGACATCTGGGGGAGAGATGCAGGCCCATCTCCATCGGGCCTAGCCTAAGTGGGAGGGAAAATGTTGTTTTATGTTATATGTAATTGTTATGCTATAAACCGCCCGGATTGGACTACCAATGGGCAGTATAAAAATAAAATGTATTATTATTATTATTATTAACTATAGGCCAATATCATTATTAAATACTGATTACAAACTTATGGCATCAATTTTGGCAAATCAACTGAAAGCTGTATTAGGGAATTGGATGCATGATGACCAAAATGGCTTTCTCCCGTCCAGGGGGACAAAACAAAATTTTAGAAATCTGTTGAATATAATTGACTTCCATCAAAAAAATATACACAGAAAATTGGCATTAATCTTCTTGGATGCGGAAAAAGCCTTTGATAATGTTAACTGGAATTTCATGATTGGGTTTTGCAAAAAAATGATGCAAGAAGAGTGTTTATTGATTGAATTGAAAAGATATACTCCGAACAGGACATTTCCATACTAATAAACAGAGATACGACTCCTAAATTTGCAATTCAGAAAAGAGTGCAGCAGGGATGTCCATTGGCCCCATTATTGTTTATTTTGACTCTGGAGGTAATGCTTGTTCAAATTAGAGGCAGTAAGGAAATTCATGGAGTAGAAATAGGAAAACAAAGTTATAAGCTACATGCTTATGCAGATGATTTAGTTTTAACAATTGTAAATCCACTAGAATGCATCTGGAAAGTAATGGAACTTTTACAGGAATTTGGAAAAGTCTCGGGATATAGAATAAACAGAAATAAGTCAATTATGATGACCATGAATATTTCTAAGACGGAGATTGGAAAATTAAAGGAAATAACTGGGTTTAAATCTGAAGATAAAATTAAATATCTGGGAATATGGCTTAGTTCTAAAAATTCAGATCTTTATAAAAATAATTATCAAAAAATTTGGTGTGAGATTAAAGAGAATATGAAAAAGTGGGATCAATTAGCTTTATCTTGGATGGGAAGAGTAGCATTGGTTAAAATGTCAATTATCTCAAAATTAATGTACTATTTCCAGAATATCCCTGTAATTGATAATGAGAAAATTCTTAAAACATGGAATAGGGACATATTAAACTTTATTTGGAAAAATAAAAGACACAGAGTAAAAGCCTTAGATCTACAGGATACAGTAAAAAGAGGAGGTTTGGCAGTACCAAATTGTTTATGGTATTACGAAGCATGTGTTTTAGACTGGCTTCAGGAATGGTTATTGTTAAAAAATCAAAGAACTCTTGATTTGGAAGGAGGAGATTTATTATACGGATTTCATTCCTATCTTTTCTATGACAAGTACAAGGGTGATGTGAGGTTCAAGGACCATTATATACGTAAATCGTGTTTAAAAATTTGGTTAAAGTGGTGCCCAAAAGTACCACTTTGGGCTTCCCCGGCTGAATCTATTTTGATGAAAACAGTATACAAAGACGTTAAATGGTCTAAATATAAGGATTTAATTGAGGGTGAAGGTACTGAAATTAGGCTTAAAACAAGGGAGGAATTAAAAGAAGTGGGATGGGATATGAATTGGTTCACGTACATGCAAATATATGAGCAATTTAAATCGGATCTAAAAGCAGGTAGGTTTGGTTTGGCAGATAAAAGTTTTGAGAATGTGCTATTTGGAGAAAATAAAAAGAAAATTTCAAAATATTATAATTTAATTAGAAATTGGGAAACTGAAGAGAATACAGTCAAAACCTATATGGTAAACTGGGCGAAAGACTTAAACCAAAATGTGAATTTGGATGATTGGACAAGAAGTTGGAAAAATGTTTAAAAAATGGGCAATTACTATCAATCAAAGAGAAAATGCTTACAAAGTTATGAGCAGATGTTACCTCACCTTATATACATTATCGAAATTGTATAAAGGATGTAACCCCACGTGTTGGAAATGTGGTGAAGAAATAGGCTTTTACTTCCATGTTTGGTGGAAATGTAGGGTCTCCCAAAAATATTGGAGTATAATTAATAAAGAAATCATGGAAATATTTAAAATAAATATAGGATTAGATCTGAAAATATATCTTTTAAATATTTGGGAGAAAAAAATTGAAAAAGAAGAAGAACGCCTACTCTTTCTTTTAATAACCACAGCAAGAATTCTCTTTGCTAAGTACTGGAGGAAAAGCGAGATTCCAAAGATGGAAGAGAGGAGAATTAAAATATATGAGACTTATGAATTAGAAAAATTAACATGGCTACTTCAAAATAAATCATTAAAGGAGTTCCATAGAGTTTGGAATTTGTGGTACAAGTATGAGAAAGAAAAGATGAAATATATGAGTCAGTTTCTAATAGATTAAGTAATTATAATGGTATTATCTTGGAAGGATAGTTTACAAACAAAGAAAGTTAAGCTACACAGGGATCGGGTATGGGTAATCGGTAAGAAGAATATTATAGTGGTCGAAACGAAATTGTATATTATATCTTATTTTATTGAAGAATGGGAATGAGAGAAATATTATAGTAGTTTGTTAGAATTGTTATTTGTACTATCTGCATTATTTGTATTAGAATATTAGAGTTTCAGGTTGAGTTTAGAGACGTTAAAGAAAAAGATAATGATGAATGCTTCTGCAAACAGGGAATAAGGAAAGAAATATATAATGCACTGAAGAGTGAATATAGACTAAGATATATAGTTAATATAAATAGTTAATACAGATTGTATAGATTAAGAGGTCTGGATAAGAAGGAAATATGTGATCCTTACCAAAGCCATGGAAGGGAAGTTGAGTGTTTATATGTTTATATGTTAGTAAGTTTTTTTTGTTTGTTTGTGTGCGTTTGTTCCTTTGTTCAGTGTAAGTTTGTCTGATTATGTCCTTTTTAAAATTTCTAATAAAGTTTATTAAAAAAAACAAATGTGCATGATAATAATGATGATGATTACAATGGTAAAGCTGTAATTGCTAAATAATTAAGCTTTAAAGGGGGGAAATGAGGCAGGAGGATTTCTTTAATTGATGTTTTATATGCCTAAATTAGAGATGTGTGCTATTATGTGTAGAAAATAATGATCAAGCAGCCATGCAGAGAGGATTCTGGAAAGTGGGCCTCTAAGGAAGATGCTGGAAGATTTAAACTCAAAGAATGCCAGAGGGTTGTTTAGATACAGCCTGACCTCATGCCTGGTAACCTAATGCATTAAAGACCTTCATTAGGAGCCAGCGTTGGCCAGAGAGCCATAATAAATCTACTCTGTTTGTGTAAAAGGGCCTTCTGCCTGGTACACACCAGTCCATTTACTGACAAGAATTTTGGTATGTGGTTGGCATAGCAACACGGTATCTTAAGCATATTAAAGCATATTAAGCATATTAAAGCATATCTGAAATCTGTATTCTCTTTGCTCAGGATTCTATATGTTTAAAGTTTAGAGCATCCAATAGAATGTCAGCTTTGTTTTTCTTTGTCTATTAGTGCATAAAACTATGGCCATCTTGGCTTGTCTGTCGCCCAATGATCTGAATGCTAATTCTGTTGGGACTTGCTGGCAATAAATCTATGTTTTTAAACTACTTTTATGGTCCCTGCTTTGCTTTAAGCTCTGCTAAGAATCGTGGATGCTGGGAGTTAATTTTCAGCAGTTGGTTTTTCCACTACACTGCCTCAATCCATTCCCAAGTAAGTCACCAGAGCACATACCATTACACACAGCGAGCACCCTGATGACGTCCTCCCAGCGCAGCCGCTGCACCTGCTGTGCCAGAAGAGATGTGGAAGAGCTGCACAATGGCTCTTCCAGCACCCTTTTCACCGGTTCTGGAAGGAGAGGCATTTTGGGGTGGATTGGGGCTGAGGAGTGGGGCAGCTTCGGCCCCAATCCTCCGCTTCTCAGGGCAGCCCATGGCCACCCATCTGCAAAGCCCCTGAAACTATCAATGCCTGTGTCCAGGCTTCAGCCAAGCCATTTAGTCAATAGCCAGAAAGTAGAAATTTCCTATTTAATCCCTGAAATTTTTGCTGACTTTCGGGAAAGATGGTGCCATGAAGAGACGAGTCAAGGAGTAGCTCCTGACTTGAAACTCACATTGGTGAGGGAGGAGGACATCTGTTGAAGACCTTTTAATGTCCTTAATACCTTCCGGTAAGAGGGAATTAGAATGGGGTTCAGTGGGGGTCTGGACTAGCCCTCTGGAACATAAGAGAGAGATAACTCTTGGCATGTTCCAGGGAGAACTAAAGGGACTGAAGAACCCATTACCCCCCTCATCAATGCTACCTCTTGTGGAGAGGTTTTGTGGGTGCTTCTTACCCCTTTAAGAAAAGTCTTTAAGAAAAGTCAGAAATCAAAGACAATTAAAATTTGTTAAAAAAACGGTTGGAGATATTCAACTGAACAACAGCTCCAGCAGTAATTGACTCTATATACTGGAAGAAAGTCTTAAAAACCACAGGGAGATAATGGTGAAATAGACTGAAAGAAGACGTAAAGCAGATAGTTGCAGAAAACAGATACAGACTTAAAGCTTAAAAGTGGGTTTAAAATATTTACTGCTCAGTCTTGAACTAAGAAAAAGAGAAATAAATAAGAAACCAATGGACTGTTAGCAAGGAACTTGGAGGAAAAATGGACTGTGCCTTTAAAAACTCAGGATTTCATGGGCTAATAGACTATACCTCTAAGAGAAAACCCTAAAGACTCCTGGGAACTGTAGCTCTTGGACAATGGAAAAAGACTCCCTTTAAAATCAAAGGGTTTTATGGACCTATAGGTTGTGCTTTTAAGAGAAAACCTCAAAGACTCCTGGAAACTGTAGTTCTTGGATGAAGGAAAGAGACTCCCTTTAAAATCATAGGGTTTTATGGACCAATAGGCTGTGCCTTTAAGAGAAAACCTTAAAGGCTCCTGGGAACTGTAGTTCTTGGATGAATGAAAGAGACTTTAAGACAGGGGTAGGCAACCTAAGGCCCAGGGGTCGGATGCAGCCCCCCAAGGCCTTTGGACCAGCCCCAGGCCAATCCTGCCACCGTCGCTGCCGCCGCCGCCCACCATGATGATATTGATTATTGTTGTTAT
>CM034709.1:11732868-11747098 GCA_020142125.1 Phrynosoma platyrhinos | reverse complement strand
GGTCCAAAGGCCTCGGGGAGGGGGCGCATCCGGCCCCTGGGCCTTAGGTTGCCTACCCCTGTAATAAGCTATTGAAAAACATTGTGACCCCTGGGATTACATATTAAATGAATAATAATAAAGAAGAAAGGAAAGAGAGTAGAAAAGATATTAAGTGGCTTGATACCAATTGAAAAGCATTAATTTACAGAATAAAGTGATAATTTCTGGTAAGAGAAGGAATTGTATAAAGTGAATAGATCAAAGGAAAGTTACAAAACAACTCCATTTTATCTTGATAGGAAAACAAGGGGGGAAAGGAAAAAAAGAGAGAGAAAATCTAATATATTACATAAATAAATAAACAGAAAAGGAGAGGAAGGGGTGGAGCAAAACAAAACAAGATAAAACAAAACAACAAAAGAAAAACAAAAAACAAAACAAACTAAACAAAACAAGACAAAATAAAATTAAGTAAAAAGAAAGAAAAGGAAAGGAAAGAAGAGAAAGTAGAAATGGTAATAGTATAATTTTTTTCATCATCATGACAATTAAAATCTTATCATGGAATGTGAAAGGTTTGAATTCTAAACATAAGAAAAGTATAGTTTTCCGCTACCTGGAGAAAAAGAAGATCAACATCATGTGTTTACAAGAAATCAGAATAAGAGGAAAAGATTCTAAATATCTAAGAAATCCTAAATTAGAAAACTGCTATATTTTGACAATGGGAAAAAAGAAAAGGAAAGGAGTGGTAATATATACAAATAATAAATATAACACTAAAGTGATCTTCAAAGACACTGAAGGCGCGTACATAGCAGTAGAAGTTAAAACTAAAGAGCTAAAAATGTTAGCAGTAGGGATATACACACCCTTGGAAAATAGAGGAAAGTTCTTTGAAAAAATTGCAAGAGAATTACAAGAGGTGCACTGTATCTTTCTATTGCCAGGAAATCTGGTGTCAGGTGACCCCTCCATGTCCTTTTGTGTGTGTGTGTCTGTGTGTGACTCCCTAGGCTCACAGTCAAGGATAACTGCATAAAATCATGAATGCTAGCCATATATAGAGTGTGGATAATAGGAGATTTTTATTGAGGTGCTTATTATCATGGCACAGTACAGTAGTGCCCTACATAAATGCTAGCCATACACAGAGTATGGATAATAGGACATATTTATTGAGGTGCTTGTTATCATGGTACAGTACAGTAGACTCACATATGTAGGATTGGGGACACTTCAGATCCTCCGGGTCTCAAAGAACTCTGCCAGGGCCTCCCTCACAGCCTCCCCTTCTCTCTGCTTCACAAGGTCATTGTTGTCCATGGGTACCCCCAGCATGGGCAGCACAAAGCAGCACCTGTAGTGCTCTCCCTCATCCAGGACCCTTCCCTTCATCTCACAGATGCTGTGGAGGATGACACATGAGGCGATGATGGGGGCGACATTCTCCTCTGCCACAAGGAGTGGGCCAGTGAGGCACCTCCACCGAGCCTTCAGCCACCCGAAGGTCCTTTCCACCACATTCTGGCACAATTCAGCTTTCTGTTGAATCCTTTCTGCCTGGGTATTGGTGGTGCCCTGGTAGGGCTTCATGAGCCACTTCTGAATGGAGTAGGCGCTGTCAGTGAGCCGAAGGGGGCCAATCTGCTGGTACCTCAGGGTGATGGTGGGGTTCCCTAGCACATAGATGCTAGCCTTCATGGCCTGAAGGATGATGGAGTTCCTTGCCACCCTCACGTTGTGAGTTGCCCCAGACCAGACCAGTTCCAAATCAAAAAAGCATCCTTGATGATCCGTGGTCCCCTGGAGGATGACGAACTTTTTGGTTGACAAACTTGTTCCTCCTCCCCAAAGTTGCCATGATCAGACAGTGGCACCCATCTATGGCACCCACTACTGTGGTGAGGGCGAACTCCACCAATACTTTCCCCATAGTGGTAAGGCCGACCCCAAACTGCTCGTGCCTGCCTGTAGCTGGCTTTGTGGACGAGGACCCAGATGGCCATGGCAACTCTGTTCTCCACCAGGATGGCCTTCCTTATCATGGTGTCAGGCATCTCCATTTCCAGCTGCAGGATTTCTACTATCCTGTGGAAGAGGCCGCAGGGCATTTGGAAGAACATCCTCCATTGCTCATTGGACCAGATGTATGTGACAAACCTGTCTCACCAGTCGGTGCTTCTAGGGAACATCCGCCAGTGACGTGGGGCTCTCTCAGGTGGAATCAGAGCGGCAGCGGTGGCAGTACACTATGCAAATCTAGTAGCGACACCCACTGTACTGGTTGTCACTTCTGTGTCCTCCGAGTCATCACTGGAGTCTTGTATGCATGCAGCTGCTACAGGGGCCATGGCGGAGACTCCTGTGGCTGAGCATTGTAGGCTGACTACCAGTGCGGACCACGCAGTCACTGTGGCATTCATGATTTCTCTGCTTTGCACAGTGCGCAGGTCCATAGCAATGCCAACATTGCTGTTAAAGGGGCCGTGTTGTCCCTGCACAAGTGTGCATGTGCTGGAGAGACTGCAAAAAAAAAAAAAAATTAAAGCAGCCGCTGCAGGCCCATGCGGTTAATTCATTCCCATTTAGGGAAACCTTGGGGATGGCAGTGCAGATGATGAGGCTTCACTGCAGCCTCAGAAAAGCTGCATTAACTGGCCCCCATTGTGGTTGCTTCAGCCCCACTTAGGGCATCCTCAGGGCAGGTGATGCAGTTGCTGCAGTTTGTGGAAAAGGCAACTTCTGATCACCTTTTCCTGCCTGTCTGCATAACCCCATAGAGAATCAAATAAAGGAAAAACAAGTAGGAAGAATCAGGGAAAATTACCTAGCCCTTTGTTTAAGCTTGTGGAGGAAAAAGAAATGAAGGACATATGGAGAAGTAAATGTGGTCAAGCAAGAGGCTATACATTCTATTCAGAGGCTCATGACTCAAAGTCAAGAATAGTTATGTTTCTGGTGACAAAAACAATCCAATTGAAGACACAAAAATGGAAATACTTCTAAAGATTGTTTCAGATCACCACCCTATAATAATGGAGATTAAGGAAGGAAGAAATTAATTCAGTTGGAAATTAAAGGAATATCTTCTAAAAAAGGAGATAGTTAAAAAATTAAAAGAAGAACTTAAATATTACTATAAGGGAAATACAACAGAAGGGATAGAATCGAAAATAATATGGGATGCTGGAAAGGCAGTTGTAAGGGGATTATTAATAAAATAAAACAGAAGAAAAGAGAAAAGAAAAAGAAGAAGAATACAGGATATTAAAAGAAATAAAAGATAAGAAACAACAGTGGAATAATAAAAGAGAGCTTAAACTAAAATATGAAATACAAATCTTGGAACAACAACTGAAAGTGTTAACAATAAAGGATATAGAAAAGAAACTGCAAAATATAAAATAATAATAATAATAATAATAATAATAATAATAATAATAATAATAAGTTTTATTTATATACTGCCCATTGGTGCCCCAATCCGGGCAGTTCACAACATTAAAATAATACAGCCTAAAACCAACGTATTTCCCACCCCCCCTTAAAAAACTATTAAACCAGATTTAATTAAAACCAATTAACAAAAACAAAAGCATTTTGAAATGGGAAATAAACAAGCAAAACCCTAGCTAACAAAATAAGAAAAGAAAGAAAGAAAAAACTCATTACCAAAATAAGAACAGAAGGGAAAATTTATACAGCTCAAGAAAAAAACAAAAAAATTCAAAAATATTTTGAAACATTGTATAAAACACAGATTGCATAGAAATAGACAGGGGAAGGATTCAAAAATATTTAAATAAGCAAAAAGTAAGAGAAATATCAACTCAAAAAGAGGAGCTGAATAAAAAGATTACAGAAAAAGAAATATTGGATGCAATTAGGAAAGTGAAATTAGGAAAGGCACCTGGCTCAGACAGCCTCTCATCTATATAATATAAAAAATGGAAGAAGTGATTAAGATCCCCCTACTTAAAATGTTCAGTGAAATCCAAATAAGGGGATTCCTGATTCATGAAAAATCACATACATTACTTTGATTCTGAATGAGGATAGAGATGTAAGAGACATAAAGAACTATCACCCCATATCACTGCTAAACCGTGATTACAAAATTTTTGCCAACAATTATAGCAGAAAGATTAAAGAAAATCCTGAAAGAAATAATCAATGAAGATCAAAATTGATTTTTTCCAAACAGGCATATAAAAAAACAACATTAGAATGGTTTTAAATGTGGTGGAATATTTTGAAAAACATCACAAAAAACAGCTAGCAATGATCTTTATCGATGCTGAAAAAGCATTCGATAAAGTGAGCTGGATATTTTTGAAGAAAGTCATAAAAATGAATATGGGAAAAGGGTTCAAAAATGGATACAAGCAATCTATAAGGAACAGAGGGCACAAATTATAATAAATGAAGAAAAGACAAAACCAATCAAAATAGAAAAAGGAATGAGGCAAGACTGCCCAATGTCACCACTAAAGGTTATCATGTTTGGCCCCAAAGAACTCACTTGGGTAGAAGCAGACGCAGGTAGCATCCCCCTCTCTGCTGAAATCTGGATGAAGCACTGCTTTGATCCCCCTCTCAGCAGGATCCCTGCCTCCTTCTACACCACCCTGACCTTAGATTTACAATGCTGCCCTACATGGGCTTGGAAAACTAGACTCTTTACCTGTCATAATTTCACACCCCTACTAACTGTAGCATAGACTGCTGGCAGATGACGTGCCCAGATATTCCCACAGAAGTCCCGGCAATGATACAGGAATCATCCATGTTTATTGGCAATTTAGTAATTAGGAAAGACATATCCCTGTATGCATACTCAGAGATCCAACCCATAGTTATCACCTTAATGTTAAATCTGACTGCCGTAGATGTGGCACACACTATTCCCACCTGTAGCACTTATTTGCAAGATGTGTGGGCACACTGGGAACAATTGGAAAAGAAATGGCAATCTATAACGCACCCGCTTTTTAGAAACAAAAGAGGTATTATGGATACAGTTTTAGGAGGTTTTGGAACAGGAGTAGGAGTTTTAAATGCTATAGACACAGAGGTTGTAGCCAACAAATTAGGACTGGTTGGATCTCACACTAAAGAACTAGGTGTCTCTATTGCTTCAGGTTTAACTAACATGGCCCAAGGCATAGACATAATTGGTCATATCCTGCCTCAGTGGGTAGGTGTAGAAAAAGAAATCATCATAGACACTGGGCATTCACTTAAATCGAGCATTTACAATTTATCCATTGCAATCCAATGCACCCAGATCCAAAGTACCCTCATGGCATTCACATCCCAGTTAATACAAGCCTCCCTGATGAAACTTATCCACCCAGAAGTCATGGGTCTGTTTAAAAATAGAAGACAACAGGAGCACAATGAAAAGATATGGTGCTAAAGATAGGCATTTATCATGAGAAGGTATGGGATCCCCAAATCATTCACCCCATTCCCACATATGTCTTTCCCTAGCAGAAAGCAACACCACCATGTTACCTGAGAAAACCCTACATAGGACTAATGGCACCCACTTGTATCTGGGTGTGTAAAAACACAGCAATGGATGCACTGTTACAGTGGCTTAGTAGGAACCCCTATATAAGAGGTGCAGGACCATGTTATAGTCCTGGTCCAAACCTCCATCCTGGTGCAACTAAATCATGACTGTTTTTGCCTCTGCACCCCATGTGACCATGTCCTCCTTCTGCCATTTGAATGTATCTTAGACATTGATAGGTCATTAGGAAACCCCTGTTTCTGCCAAGTACATGTAAGTGACTGTTTTGGCAAGGAATTTTATTTGCATGAGACTGTTAAAGAATACACAAGTGAAGCCTCATACCAGGTAAACCCCAAATTTTTACAAGGATTTCATTTAGAAGATGAATTACAGATCTCAAATGGTTGTGCCTACTAACTAACTTGAGTCAGGCTGCCAAACAAATTGAGCAGACTGAGGCCAGGAATAAGATTTCTGTAGACCCCAAGGCCCAGAAAATCATTGAAGTTACTCAGGAAATCAAAGACGCAGCGAAAAACACTTGGTTTGGAAAATGGGACTAGTCAGCCACAGGACAGACAATTTTAAAATTGGTCACCAACCCCATTGCAATAATCCTGGTAATATAAGTCATCATCTGGGACTTCCGGTAGGGAAGGGTCTGGGTCAGACAGAGTTAACTGAGACTCTGCTCTAACCTCGATTAACGTGCAGGAAAGAAGAGGAATAAACAAAAGGAAATTTTTTCTAGGTATAGAAAAGACGGAGGATTATGTGTTCAGGAAACACATATTTGTAAAAAGGATCTAAGATTATTAAAGAACAGGAAATTATGAAATGACTTTGTTTCTGCTTCTGAAAAAAGAAAGAAAGGGGTGGCAATGTATATAAAAGATACTCTGGAAGCAAAAGAACTATTTGCTGACAAAATTGTGCATTATGTGGGGGTAGAAGTTAAATGGGAAAATTTAAAGATACTTATAATAGGAGTATATGGCCCCCTACAAAATAAAAGTAAATTCTATGAGAAACTAAGAAAGGAGATAGGAGAATACCAATATGAGCATACCATAATGATGGGCAATTGGAATTGTGTAATAAACCCTAATGTAGATAGGAAAGCCAAAAATAATGTAAAGACAATGCAAGGGAAATTACCAAAGGCATTTTTAATATGATAAATACTGGGTAATGGTATGGAAGATGCTTGGAGATATAAGGATGGCCAGGCTAAAGATTACACCTTTTACTCTAACCCACACGAATCTTGGTCCAGATTGGATATGATTTTTGTTTCTGATCTAATTAAAACTAGAATAGAAAATATAGAGATTCTACCAAAGACTTTTTCAGACCATTGCTCAATTAGGATGATGCTGAAAAAGAAAAAAGTTGACTTTTGTTGGAGATTAGAGGAAACACTATTGAAAGACAAGAAAATACTGAAGAAAGCTAAAGAAACTCTGAAAGGATTTTTTGATATTAACATGACAGATTCAATAGATACAAATGTAGTTTGGCAAACTAGCAAAGCTTATATGAAAGGCTTTTTTATTAAACAGAGCTATGAAAGAAGGGAAAAAAGACAAGAGAAATATCAAAAATACAAATTGATCTGAAAACAGCAGAAAACCAATTAAAAAGATACCCAGGAAAGAAGAAAGTAAAAGCGCAAATAAAGGTACTACAAAACCATGCATTTATGCTAATAACAGAAGAAATAGAAAAAAAGATGAGGTATGTCAAACAAAAGCAATTCGAATTTGCAAATAAATCGAGTAAATGGCTGGCAATTAGATTGAAAAAAGAGGAGAAAAAGAGACTAATAACGAACATAAAAGACAAAATATCAGACTGATATTAAGAAAAGTTTTCATGAATATTTTAGTAGGATTTTCAAAGAAAAAACAATATCAGAAGATGATCCAGCAGATTACATAAAAAATGTAAATATTTTACAATGGGCTACAATTTTTGCTCTATGCGAGGACCTTGCAATAGGAAAGATTGAATAAAGAGATAGTGGCTACAGAGATAATGGATGCCATTAAAAAATTAAAATCAGCAAAATCACCAGGACTTGACAGGCTAAGCACAATATATTATAAAAGCTTAATAGAGATAGTTACACCAAAACTCCAAATAATAATGAACAAAGTTAAAGAAGGCAAAGTACCAGAATCCTGGAGAGAGGCAAATATGGTACTGATTTTAAAAGAGAGAAAAGATGCTTTAGATAGGGGGAATTATCACCCCATATCTTTATTAAACATAGATTACAAGATCTTTACTAGCA
The DNA here is from genome assembly GCA_020142125.1 of Phrynosoma platyrhinos. Taxonomy (NCBI): domain Eukaryota; kingdom Metazoa; phylum Chordata; class Lepidosauria; order Squamata; family Phrynosomatidae; genus Phrynosoma; species Phrynosoma platyrhinos. The sequence goes on along the minus strand of CM034709.1, from coordinate 11,739,296 downwards.
TCCTTGCTAAAAGAATTAGACTAATATTACAGGATCTGATTCATCCAGATCAGAGAGGGTTTTTACCAGGCAGACAGCTAAAGGATAATACTAGGAATTTACTTAATGTAATAGAATGTTTTCAAAGGAAATCTGATAAACAAGCAGCTTTAATTTTTCTTGATGCCGAGAAGGCCTTTGATAACCTAAGATGGGATTTTATGTTAAAGATCTTATCAGCAGTAGCAGGAGAAGGAACATATCCTAAATGGGTCACAGCATTATACAAAGAACAAAAAGCTGAAATAGTTATTAACAGAGAAAGAACTAAATCATGTAAAGGAACACATCAAGGTTGTCCGCTCTCACCTCTCTTGTTTATATTAACCTTAGAAGTATTATATAATAAGATCAGGGAAGATAAAGAAATATCAGGCATTAAACTAAAAGGATACGAGACAAAACTTAGAGCCTACGCAGATGATATGGTGATATATATAACAGATCCCATAAAAAATATAGATAAACTACTAAAAGCTATAGAAGAATATTGAAATAATTCTGGTTTCAGAATGAATAAAGAAAAAACTAAAGTGTTAAAAATGAATATGTCTCATAAAGAAAAAGATATATTTACTGAAATCTCCAATCTTAAAATAGAAAATAAAATAAAATACTTAGGGATCATATTTACAGCTAAGAACACTGATCTCTTCAAAAACAACTATGAAGCCACATGGGGAAAGATCAAGAAGAAATTAAAAGAATGGAATAAGTTACACCTATAATTTTTAGGACATATATCAGTGATCAAGATGTACATCTTATCAAAAATGATATTTCTATTTCAAGCAATTCCAATGTTAATTAACAATATACCCTTTAAAAATTGGCAGAAGGCCATCACAAATTTTATATGGGCAGGAAGAAGACCCAGAATTAAATTAACAATTATACAAGATGTGACAGATAGAGGTAGTCTCGGTTTACCAAACTTAAAATTATATTATCATACCAATGCCCTAGAATGGGCAAAGGAGTGGATCAAATTAACAGAAGAATGTTATATTTGGAAGGCATAGATAACATTTATGGATTCCACGCCTATCTATATTATGATAAAGTTAAAATTAATAACGACTTTAAAAAACCATTATGTGAGGAAAGTGATATGGAGAGTCTGGAAAATATACAAACAAAGAATAAATAGAGGTATACTGATGTTCATGTCCATAAATGAAGCATTACATAGAAATGATGAAATGATACAGAATAAATGGTTAATATATAAAGAACTATTAATTAAAGAGGAAGGGAAATGGAGAATAAAATAAAGGGATAAATTTGAGAGAGAAGGTATAAAATGTAATTGGTTCTTATATATACAGTTAAATGAGAGATATAAAATAGACCAAAAATAATATACAATAACAATGACAGAAAACGAATTAGAAAAAGTTCTCAATACAGAATCAGATCACTTAGTGTCAAAAATATATAAGATATTACTTAAATGGGAAACAGAAGACGAACAGGTGAAAGAATGCATGATAAGATGGGCACGAGATTTAGGATCACCTATACACATAGAAAAATGGAAACAAATTTGGAAATCTAAACTAAAACACATGTTAAATTACAATCTAAGAGAAAATTTTTATAAAGTACAATACAGGTGGTATTTTACACCAATGAAACTAGCTAGAATAAAAAATGACAAATGTACCAACTTTTGGAAATGTAAAAAACAAATGGGTATGACCTTTCATATGTGGTGGCTTTGCCCTTTGGCAAAAAGATATTGGAATAAAATCCATGCAGAAATTAGAGAAATCTTACAGATAGAATATAAAAAAGACCCAAAGATATATCTATTAGGAATGATAAATGATGATTTAGAAAGGAAATACAGGAAAATATTATTCTATATGATTACAGTGGCTAGAATAAGTTATGCAACCACACGGAAAGAAAGTAAAATACCAGAGAAAATAGAATGGTATATGAAACTCTTAGAATGTATAGAAATGGATATATTGACATACTTACTTAAAAATAAAGCAACTGATAAACTAGAAAAAGAATGGACGCCCGTAATAGAAATAATTAAGAAAAACAAGCAAGATTTATAGAAGAAAGAAAGAAAGAAAGAAAGAAAATGATAGACTCCTGAATGGAAAACAGGGGAGGGGGAAAAGGAGGAAAGAACATAGAAAACATAAAGCAGCAGATGTTGAAATAAACAAATTATTTAAGAATATTTAAAGTAAAAATAAAATGAAAAAACAAATTCAATTGGATGACAAATTTTGAACAATTAGAATTGATGTATAGATACTTGGAAGTCATTTTACTGAGTGAATAATGTTTTTGTTTAGTGTAAGTGAATAAGAGATGTATGAGTTGTATGGATGAAATGTACATGTCTGGGTTTTTTTTAACAATATATGCAAAGCAAAGCAAAGCAGCTTCATTTATATACCGCTTCATATCGCGCATGGGATGTCTAAGCGGTTTACAACTGTGAGCTGATTGCCCTCCAACAATCTGGGTACTCATTTTAGCGACCTCGGAAGGATGCAGGCCTGAGTCGAGCCTCAGCCCTGGCTGGTATTGAACTCGCAACCTTGTGGTCTATGAGTGAGTGGCTGCAGTACAGGCATTTAACCACTGCGCCACCAGGGCTGTTTGGAAATTATGGAAATTAATAAAGATTAATATTAAAAAAAGATCATCATCTGCATATTTTCCCCAACAATCCTGACCCCACTCCAAGGTGGCAACCCCAGCTTTGCCCAAACCAGGTGCCCACAGTTCAGATAGCCTATGAAGTTCATCCTCTTGGTCCACCTGACCAGTTGTGACATATCCTTGCACACACACACACACACACACACACACATGCTATAGATTACTCTGGTGCAAGCCCCAAGTTTGCAGATAGTTTTGTGCAAATCACCAGTCTTTGAGACTGTGTAACCACCATGATCTCTCAGCCCTTGGAATAGTTATTGATATAGTTTTAATAATCTGTTAGCAGACGTGATTTTTCATAAAATTTTGGACACATGTGAAGTTCCCTCTATGACCCCAGACTGACCTCTGAGGGATGTCAGCCATAATCTCCTAGATGGTAGGTCATGTAGGCACTGAGAGATCTGCCCAGGACAGCTGGAAAATTCCCTACCAGACAGGTTTGGGAGTTTCCAAAGGGAAAAACCATTATTCTAGAAAAGACACTTATTTGTCTTGAGTCTCACATTTAATGGGGCAGTGATCAGATTTGATTGCACCCTTTTCTCTAGCCTCCCCTCCTTGATAGTCTTCAAAACTAAATGCATTGTCTAGACTGTCCTCACACCTAGGTTTAACAAAGCTAAAACTATCAACGCCTTTGTCCAGGCTTCAGCCAAGCCATTTAGTTAATAGCCAGAAGGTAGAAATTTCCTATTCAAACCCTTAGATTTTCAGACTACACATGCTATTTTTTGAGTGCATGCTGACTCTACGTCAGTGTGTACCCTGATCATAGCTCCCTCAGCCATCATCTCACCCATTTCAGCGGCCATGCATCATCATCAACAACAACAACAACATCCACAGCGGATCCCAGAGAAGCCTTCAGAAGTGAGTAATTCCCTCACTCTGGCCCATCTCAAGCTATTCGCGCTTTCACTCCTTTATTCCTAAGAGTGCAGTGTGTGTGTTTGCTATATTTGTGTGTGTGCAGTTTTCCCTTTTAATTATTTAGACTTTAATTGGAGAAGCCTGTCTCAAAGTCATCCATTGTGGGATTCCTTAGTCCTCTGGTATACATAACAGTAGCCGGTCCTGTGGGGCTTTGTTAGGGCCCCACTCTTGCATATTTGAGCTAATTATAAATTCCCCTAATTAGATCCTTCCTAACAGAACCATGATCATAATGTTTTAATTTTACAATAGTTTTCCTACCATCACCTGCTGACAGTTCCACTGATGAGCTTTTGTCTCACATTTGTGGGACTTTCTGTTTCAGCAATTGCTTCAGATCAGTTCTGTCAAGCCAAGCTAACCTCTTGACAGAATGTCTACTATTCTAAGACCAATGAACATGTAGAGAATTTACTGAATGACAAATTCTGCAGGCGGTCATGCCTTACTGTCTTTGCAAGTGAGTCTGTTTTGTCCTAATACAGTACTGTGAGAAAAGAATGCAAGTGCCTTATTCCTAAAACTATAAAGCTAAGCAACTACAACCTGGATTTGATGTTTGGTAGCAGTGTAACATGATGTTTGGTAACATTTAAAGGTCCTCAGCAAGCCCTTTACTTCAAGGACTTGTCATTCAGGCCCTATATAAAGCAATAATTCTAGGCGAAGTTAGCTCTTTTACCTGTCACGTAGGCTATTTGCCTCTGATATAAAATGGAGGATGGGATCAACAAGTCAGTAAAGCAGACAACCTTCAATTTATGCCAATTCAGTTCTATCCACTTGAAATGATAGCAATGGCTTAGGCTGATTCAGGGCCTAAGCAGATGTGGGCCGCCCTGGGAAGGTGGGCCGCGGGACCGAGGCATCCCCATGCCTCGATCCAGCGGCTCACTGTCGGTGCTCCTGGAAAGGAGCACTAAAATAGCGCTCCTTTCATATGTCGCCGAAAGAGCGCCCCGAAATGTTGAGGCGCACTTTCGCCGACCCTTCCGCCGCAGTGTGTCTGGACGCTGCGGCGGGAGGTCATCCTTGGAGCGCCAATTGTGTGGAGGGCCGGCAGCTCTGAGGATGACCTCGGGAGGGGGAGGGGGCGCCGAGCGTGTGGCTGCCCCTCCCCTTCCCTGCGCCAAGGACGGCTTTTTAAGCTGTCTGCCGAGGCCCTCAGATTCAGCAGACTTTAGACTTGAGGCTACCTGCATACCCTACAACATTCATAGATGAAAACTGGGATACATGTGGCCAAACAACTGTTAAAAATGGCAAAAGTTATCATTAAGGAAATACAGACAAGCTAAAAGAGGCTACAGCAGTATTCTTTTCCTCCTTGCCTACTGGAAAGTTCAACACTCTGTCTACTTCTCTCTTCCTTCCCCTGTTCTGCTAATGGGGCGGAAACTACTTTTGCACTGTAAACTCAATTGAAGTAAGCTGAGGATAAAGCAGGAATGTGGTAGGAAGAAAAAGAAACAGGCATTTTAAAAGAAACTAAAAAAGTGGAACAGGGGATTAATCAGGACTCTCCCTGCCAAGTCAGAATAATTGGAAGGTATATGTTGGGGAGAGAAGACAATCTGTATAATTTTCAGAGTTTTGAAGCTTTTTTAACTATTAGCCCCAGAATTCCCTAGCCAGTGGCCATGTTCATTTGGGGGACTCTGGGAGCTGTAATACACATAAGTATTTTATGATTTATGTAGAACATGGAAAATGAATGCATTAATTTGATTTGAAATTTAATACAGAATATATTTTTTAAAAAACAAATACACATTAGTAGCTCTTCTAGGCTTTGTTGTTGATCAAACTATGCCAGAAGCAAATGGAAGGGAGATCCCAAGGCAGCAATCAGAGAAAATGGAATGCCCTGCCTCTATCTAGCTCAATCAGCACACTTCATGGAGGAAAACAGAAAAGGTTTATTGCAAAGATCAGCACAGTAGCACATCCTTTGCCAGATCTCAGTTAATTTTCACTTCTATATCTTCTCCAGATTTACCTCCCTTCTACCTTCACATTTCATTCCCATGAAAATGAGTTTTACAACCTTAGCTCACACACAACAATCCAAAGGGCCAGCCTGGGGGTGGTGTGGTGATGTGGTGATTGCATGCTGGCTGCCCCGACTCCGCCCCGATGCTGCTGTCATGCCACCCACCCAACCAGACGGTGAGCAGTGTCAGGCTGCTTCCTTGGCACAGCGTTCACAAATGCTGCACCAAAGGAGCACAGAAAAGCTGCCACTGCAGCAAGGGTGACTTTTTGCCACTCGAAAAAGAAGAGGAAGGGTTGAGAAACAGTCCTTGTCAGGGATAAGAAGGAAAGCAATTTCTGAGCAGCCATTTTGAGTGGGTTAGTGTTTAAAAATTTTTAAAACACTTGGGAGAGTGTGTTTGTTGCTGAGGGGGTGGACCTTCTGTGAGTCACATCTGTGAGTCACTAGGGGGTGGAGCTAGCTGCCTAGCTTTATATAACTCCTCCCAGAGGCTTTCCAGGCCAGTCCTTGCCAGGGAGAAGAAGGAAAGCAGATTCTAGGCAGCCATTTCAAGTTTGTGTTTAAATTAAAAAAAAAACACTTGGGAGAGTGTGTTTGTTGCTGAGGTGGTGGGGCTTCTGTGACTCACATCTGTGAGTCACTATGGTGTGGACCTAGCTGCCTAGCTCTATATAACTTCTCCCAGGGGCCTTTACAAGGGAAGGCACAGCACAGGTAGAAGGCAGCCTAGGGACTTTGTTTTAGTGGTTCTCTCTTTTTAAAA
>CM034709.1:11705807-11715985 GCA_020142125.1 Phrynosoma platyrhinos | reverse complement strand
AATAATAATTCACTAACCTTTCACACATCAGTTTATTTCTTGATTTAGGGGGGCTGCAGACGGTTGACTCTGGGCCCCGATCCTCCCTATTGCCCTCTGGGCTGCAGCCCCGATCCTCCCTATTGCCACCTTGAAAGAGTGGCAAAATGCCGTTCCTTACAGGGGCAGCAAAAGAGTGCCCTAAGAGCCAGCACATGGCTCTTTAGCGCTCCTTCTGGCACAGCGTGTCAGGATGCTGCGCCAGAAGGACACCCTGACACCGCACACTGTGCGTAACAGCACGCGGCGTCAGGTCATCGTTGAGCTGGGCTGGGCTTGGGGCAGCCGGTGTGCGGCTACCCCTCCCATCTCTGTCTCCAGGCCAGCCCTTTGGGCCAGTCTGCAGAGGCCCATAGTGTGAGTGCTTCCAAGCATAGACCAGATTCTTTCAGTGGCCCCTAAAGGAAGAAATGCATCTTGTCTTGCATTGTGGAGTTCAGTTTGTAACCTAGGACTTGCTTGTCCTCATTCAGTACACAGAAATTAGAATAATACAATCACAGAGTTGGAAGAGACCACAAGGGTCATCTAATCCAACCCCATGCCATGCAGGAACTCTCAATCAAAGCATACCTGACAGATGGTCATCCAGCCTCTGTTTAAAGACCTCCAAAGAAGGAGACTGCCCTCTCCAAGGGAGAATGTTCCACTGTCAAACAACTGATTAGAATAATCTGATACTGTACGTAGTTTTTAGAAATTATTTGGAGGATATAAATCTTAAAGATTTTATTCATCATGTTAAAATAAAACATTCTGCAATTGGTTTTCTTCCTTTTTTCAGTTTTTCTCATCTTTGGGGGAAAAAGCAAAAAAGGCTTCAAGGAAAAAATGTTTTTTTCCTAATTTTTCTGGGTTTTTTCTAGGCCTTCACATCTCTACTGTAGAACCCTGTACTATCCGCAAATACCTCTGTTTATCTCTGCAGTTCCTCTAGAAATGATGACAGCAAGTGATGCAAATGGTGACAGCCTGTCACCATTTTGAGAGGGAATGCAAAGGAAAACAAAAGTACCCAGGCTTGCTGTAAGATGTCATCTGAGGGAGAGATGCAGGCCCATCTCCATTGGGCCTAGCCTAAGAAGAAAAGCCCTCCCTCCACTCCATCTGACGTCATCTGAGGGAGAGATGCAGGCCCATCTCCATCGGGCCTAGCCTAAGGAGAGGAGCCCTCTCTCCACTCCATCCAACGTCATCTGAGGGAGAGATGCAGGCCCATCTCCATCGGGCCTAGCCTAAGTGGGAGTGAAAATATTTTATGTTACATGCTAATGTTTATGTTGTAAACCACCCGGATTGGACTACCAATGGGCGGTATAAAAATAAAATTTATTATTATTATTATTATTATTATTATTATTATTATTATTATTAAGAAAGTACAGCCTGCAGGAGAAATTGGCCCCTGGCCTCTATGCAGTTGCTGACCTTTGGTCTATATCCTGTTGTTAGTTGCAACTGTAGGAGACCCATTGAATTCCATTGAATCAATGACATTTCCCTACATATTGATTTGCCATTTGACAATATATTATGGGCTTTATCACACCAGCCCCTTTCTCCCTGCAATCATGGAAAAAACAATGGCAACGTACCACTTTTATTTCTACTTTTACTGTATTGCATTTCTTTTGCATTACTGGGGGCACTTGCCCCCATCACGCTCCCTTCCTGTCTGGTCTCTTCACTCCACACTCCCTCCCTCCCTCACCTCCTCCCCAGCATGTCTTTGTTGTTGTCTTTTTATTTTTCAATGTTTGTTATGCAGTTTTGGAGCTCTGCAGCTGCAATGTAATGCTTTATTTTTTTAAAAAAAATCCTAGAGACTGCAGAGCTCCAAAATAATGCAAAAAAACCTGAGGGATTTTTTTAAAAAAAAAATAGCAAGGGGAAGGAGAGGACAGTGACACCATGTGACTGCCAATTGCACGAATGCCCCAGGATGGCTTTTCGCACTGAAGCATCATGCAATTGGCAGCTCATTTATAGGTTTCCCCCTTGAATAAGAAGGGACAGCTGGGGCATGGGCCAGATATAGGAGGGAAGTGGCATTGTGCAATCAGCATTGCTGATGCCACTTCCCTCCCAATTAAATCATGCTGTTGAGTAGTAACTAACAGGACTCAGGCCATAGCATCCCCCATTGACAACCATTCAAAACATCTTTGGTCACTTTTTTGAGTCAGTTGGAGGCATCATGAAAAGTTTTATCTCTCAACATCTTAATTGTCACCCTATTCAATATAATGTATTAGCATGGCTCCATTATACTGAAAGAGATTTAAGAAACTACAGAATTTTCAAAAATTAGGTGAGAAGAAGTACTCTATGTATTCTCTGGATATGATGGGGAGAATCCTCTGATTTTAACCTCTAGAGCCTTTCAATCACTTCAAATGTAGGGGAGATATGTTGGAGTTTAATGCACAGTATAAACTACAATTTGATAAATATAGTAACTTGGAAGTGAGCTTCTTTGAACATGCTTACTGAAATCAAGTTATTATTCCCACCTGGGGATTCACTGTAGACATGTGATTTATTTATTTTCTTCTCAAAAATGGGAAATTTTAGTAAGACTCTTTCCAGTGTGGAATATCTTCAATAACTATGAAGTTTTCAAATCCTATTTGCAAACTGCGATCTATTCTGTGGAAAAAATTCATATGATTTTTTTGCAAGGAAACAGTATTTTCTGCACATGAAACAACATTTTCAACAAAATGTTGCTTCCTATGCAGAAAATACTATTTACTGCACAAAACCACCACTTGTTAATTTTCTGTAAAACTCTCCAGTTACAACATTTTCTGAGCAAGAAACAAAATTCCCTGTACAGAAAATAGTATTTCTGCATAGAAATAATATTTCCTGCATAGGAAAATCCTGTTTTCTGCACAAAACTATCATGTGTAAATTTTTCACAGCAGAAATCCCAGACTGTGAAAATTACCCTTGATAGAGGATTCTAGGCACTGCCAGGGGTAGCACAGAGCCCCCCCTTAGGGGCCTTCTGTGTGGCCCCCCCATATGGCCATTTGTTAGGAGTGCTTTGATTGTGTATTCCTGTATGGCAGAATGGGTTTAGACTGGATGGTCCTTGTGGTCTTCCAACTCTGTGTTTGTATAATTCTCAACTATGGGGGGAAGCAGACGGCTAAAAGGGCCATCTTGGGGGCAAGGAAGGGGAGGGGCAGCTGCACGGTGTGCGCCCCAACCCCTTCCCAAAGTCATTGTCGGAGTGCCGGCCTCTCCGCATGGCCGGAGCTCTGACGATGACTTCCCCCCGCAGCATTCGCAAACGCTGCGGCGGAAGAGTTGCCGAAGGTGCGATGCACCTTCTTTGCGATGCACCTTTGGCGACTTGTGGAAGGAGTGCTATTTGTGGAAGGAGCGCTCCTTCCAGGGGCAGCAAAGCTGCGCCGCGGGGCCGAGGTGTGGAGATACCTCAGCATCGCGGTGCAGCTTCCCGGGGCGGCCCACAGCCGCCCGTCTGCTTAGCCACAGAGTTTCTCAAAACTTTAAAATCATATTTTTCTACCATTTATTTTTTTTCCAAATATTCCTTCAAGCTAATTTACTGAACCAGTGGAACTTACATAAATTTTGAATACTCCAAGTTCTCATTAATTCAATAGGTCTGCTCTAGTTGGGCCTAACAATTAGATTTAGGCCTAGAGGGACTAACTAGTACAGATGAATCCTAGAGACCACTGTGCTGAGAAGATCAATAAATGTTTATATAAACCAATATTTGATGATGAACTGGTTGTGCATAAGGATCTTTTTATGCAATATATGTGTTGCATTTTTACCCTTATTGTTATATATTAAATGATTATATCTAACTATCTATCTGTCTGTCTATTTTAACATGATAACTGGTTTAACTGTGTTTTAACTTTTTGTTATTAGGTTTTTAGCTCTATCTTGCTTTTAATCTTGCTTTAAGCTGCCTTGGTTCCCATGCCAGAACAGTGAGATATTAAGTGCTGTAATTATTTAATAATATTTAACACTAATTAGTTATGTATAATTAATTAAATAAACGATCTCCTTCATTACATCTTTGAAAAGGGTTCTGATGTGCAGGTAAGCCACTTTTGCATGCTGTGGTGTCAAGGCTCAGAGTTTCAAAGCCTCAGGATCTTGTCATTAGCTGGGTCTATGGCATCTTCTGCCAACACCTTGGATGTATTACTTCCGTGTTTTCTTACAATCTCCACATCTTCTGGAAAAGAAATTAAATTCCCTAGCAATAATGCAGTGTTACAAACTGTCACTGTTGTAATCCAAAATGTTTGGTTTATAAAACTTTAAAAAAGGATTCAATATTATTTTAGATCATGATTTAAAACCATTTTACACACACATACACTATTGCTCTAGACAGGCAGTTGCTGTTCCCTGAATTTTTTATTTTTCACATTCCTCCAGCATGCCAGTATAGGGATTGTCTTGGTGGAGGGCTGCACTTCATTTTACCACTACATCATAATTGGCAAGCAATGCAAAACACAAATGATGAACGACATTTTGACTAAGGATGTTATCACACAGGGGCAAATCTGCTGGTTAATCCACACAAAACCCAAACAGAAACTGGATTAGTGCCCCGTGTTTTCACACGACGTCGCACAGAAACTGGACAGAAAGTGGACAGAAACTGGTGTTAACCAAGACCTTTTGAAATTCGGTTGTTTGGAGGAAATACAAATGCGCAATTACGGTAAATTTTCAATTAAGGTAAATTCACCATAATGTCGAAAGCAAATGCGCATTTGGAAGCATTTCCCCGCATTTTCCCATGGTTCCGTGGGGTCCTGGAGGTAGCATTAGCGTCTCCTTCCCCCTCAGCAGATGGCTAATTGAGCTGTCTTGGGGGCAGGGAAAGGGGAGGGGCAGCCACACGATCGGTGCCCCAACCCCTTCCCCAGGTTGTCCTTGGAGCGTCAACCCTCCGCATGGCCAGTGCTCCAAGGAGGACCTCGGAGCGCCGACCCTCCAAGGAGCACCTCCTCGGAGCACCAACCTGCTGCACAGCCGGCACTCCGAGGAGGTGCTCCTTCGAGAGTCGATGTTCCAAGGAGGTCCTCCTTCGAGAGTCAGCACTTTGAGGAGGTCCTCCTTGGAGGGCCAGCCGTGCATAGGGCCGGTGCTCCAAGGTCAGAGCGCCGACCCTACGCATGGCCGGCGCTCCAAGGAGGACCTCCTCAGAGCACCAACTCTCCAAGGAGTATCTCCTCGGATCGCCACCCCTCCAAGGAGGACCTCCTCAGAGCGCCGACACTCCGCACGGCTGACGCTCCAAGGAGGACCTCCTCAGAGAACACTGCGGCGGGAGGTCCTACTCGGAGCGCCGACCGGCTGCTCCGAGGACGACCTGGGGAAGGGTTGACAGCCACGGCAAGTGACAGCCGCGGTGAGCATAGTGCGCATGTGCTAGAAGATCATTTCTAGTGCATGTACGGGATTTTCTCACTTGTGTGTGAATGTTAAATGCGGTTTCAGCGGGAGCTTCCCTTAATTGTGCAATTAAGGTAATTACGTGTGAAAACCATTTGCAGAATCAAGGTTTATTTTCAGTTTATTTTCAGAATTTGTCATTTCCAATTTATTATCGCTTTGTGACCCACGTGTGATAATGTCCTAAGCTATGTAGGATGAATTTGGCAAGGCACAAATACATGGCCCCTAGTATAGGCATTTGTAAAGAATGTGTGAGAACAAGGACTGTGGAAGGGCTGCCACAGATGCTTAGATATTCCCTGGAAATGGACTCCACTATTTCTCATCATGCATCATTTCTCATCATGCATCAAGGTCTTAGATATTGTACTTGGGTGATGGTTACAGCTTTTTGCCCATCAATGGAACTATACGTATAATTAAAAATGGGCTGACCCTCTAGTTTGTTTTCATCACTCTTCAATTACCCACCTCTTGGGATACTTCCCAGTGTTATTTCAGCTGTGAAGTATGCTAATGAGCTTATATCAACTTTCTGGGTGGAAAAAGCACATATGTTGCTTTAAGGATTTTGGCAGGCCCTCAGCATTTCATCCTTTAAGGCAAGGTTCAGCCCTGCACAGCACTGCAGAAATGGAAGCAATAATCAATCATATCTGACCCTCCCTAAGGGGTGGAAAAACTCATGCTGTTTCCTTCCAATATGCCAGGCAGACTTATATACACATCATGCCTTGGGAGTGGAAAATTGCTTTTAGATTGTGTTGCGTCATTCCCCTGTTGGCTGTTATAGGGTAACAGAAAGAAATGAATGGGATAAAGTAGTAAATAATGCATGATTGGAGCATGGTTTCTCACCAACACATTTAACAATGCAGGAACGTTCCAGCAACAAACCACTCCCTTGTATAGAAATATGAAATATCCAGGCAATCATTTGTGAAAAGATGTATGATGCAGTACCTTTCTGGGGTCTGAACCTGGTCAGTGTTCTGTCAAAAGCCCACAGGGAGGTCCTGATTGAAATGAGATAGACAGAGGTAAACTGTACTTGAATTAAATAAAGGGAAAAGTAAGGTAATAGTGGCGGACTAGGTGTGGCTGAGGTTCAGCAGTTGATGAACTGTAACACTTAGAAGTCAGGTCCTCAACAGGTTTCTGGCATTTTAAGTACTGATTTCTGCACCACTCTATGTCCCAATCACTTGTTATAAACGAATTTCCATCTCACTAATAGATTTCCATCTCCCCACCACTGCAACAGAGGAATAGAAGGCCTAAGAGAGGCAGGCCAGGAGGGAGTGTGCAAGATCTTCACCACCACCATAGAGACTTTCAAGATCCAGATGTTGATGGAGTGCTCCCAGCATTCCTCAGCATTGGCTACATCAGCTAGGGGCTGCTGGAACTTGCAGTTCAACAATAGCTGGAGGGCTGTATTTTACAATACAGTAACACAGTGGTCCAAAAGTTGTTCTAAATTAGTACCATTTAGCTTACAAAAAGGAAAAGCTATATATTAATGGAACAATGATGTGCTTCACATTTGTATCCTCCATTGAGTTCAGTACATTACAGTAGGCACTGAAGAAAGAGAGAAGAGGGAGAGGAGAGGGAGGGGAAAGAAAATTAGAGCTTGCAAAACCTTAGGACTACAGCTCTATCCCCTACCCCAAAAAGGCAATGTTTCCAAGCTCCGAAAGATATGAATCATTACAACTGCATGAGTATTTGTAGTCTCTCCAAGGAGCTCACTCTGAGGACTAGTATCACATCACTTTCTCTCTCTCTCTCTCTCTCTCTGTGTGTGTGTGTGTGTGTGAGAGAGAGAGAGAGTATGTGTTTCATGAGCTACACAGAGCCCTTCTTCATCAGACAATTTTGGTTGGATTTGCAACACATAAGGAGTTTGAACTGGAAAACTGATCCCAGCTTGTCTTTTTCACTGTATCCTCCTCATACACTATACCAAGGTACATTTTCTCTCCACTGTGGGACATTTTCTGTTTTAGCTTTAACAGTTTTGAATCCAGCCATTTACAAAAACAAATTCAACATCTCATTTGCAAGAAAGGCTTCCTATGTTGCTTGCTAGACCTTTCTAATGTGAAGATGCACAGACTCTATTGCATCCCTGCTGTTTAACTGCACTGAAGCAATAAAACAAACAGAACACTGCATTTCAAATGGAAGTTCCCATCCATTTATTTCATTTGCAAGTGAATTATCTGAAATTATCATGTTGCAAATCTCTCAACTCATGCATAAAAATTTATAGGGGCCGAGAAATAGGGAAAAAAACACAATTTTTAGCAAACTGCAATGAATTGGGGGCATTTAGACAATCCCCACAGCTGGTGTCACAGAAGGGGGGCAGGAAGAAGTCCTTACACTGGTGGCAGAGGAGAATGCAGTGAGCACCATGGAAGACTTCACATTTGGTGGGTTAAAGGTAAAAACTCCACATTTGGCCACAGTAGTGAAATTTCCTCATAGGAACTTCCAGAGCGTGCAGGGACTAAGGGTTGGAAAACCTCACACTCTCCACTTTCCCTCCTTCACTATGGCCATGATGATGCCCTCAAGTGCTAAGAAGCTTCCTTGCACTGGGGTCATTGCATGAAGAAATATTGAATATCCTTTCCTCCAAAATCCCCCCAAAAACACATTGTCACAATCCCCAGATTCCTACCATATATTTCATCAACAGGATTCCAGATATTTGCCCTAACTGCATAGCTGTTGCAACTTGTCAATATGGTCCAGAATTTTTTATTTTTTATAATTAAATGTTTTTATTTGTTTTATAACAATATAAAACAAACAATTAATACATAAATAACAAATAGCTTTGGAGGACTATATGTAAACTTGCATAATAGTTATCTTTTGTGGGGTAATAGCAGTAACAACAAGTCCTAAAGACATTACTCAGATTCACTTTCCAAAAAATAGCTTGATGAGTAGGAGGTCCAATAACAAATTATTGGTATTGATGTAATCAATGAAAACTGACCAATCATCAAAAAAGGTGTCCGGTTTCTTTTGTCTGTTCCAGAGTTAAAAAGTATAAGAAAGCTTTTCTAATAACCAAATGTCCCAAACTCTTTTCCACCAGCCACTTATTAGTACATTCCCTGTTTTTCAGCTTCTCGCAATTATATTCCTGGCTGCTGAGATGAGAAATGTGATAAGCTTATGATGTTTCAGATGAGTGTTCTCTTTACAATAAATTGACAATAAGGGAAGGCCCAGACAGAAGGTTACAGTTTATTTCACAATAAGAGAGACTTGCATCAGTATTGCATTCCAAAAATCTTTTTCCTTGGGGCAGTCCTATGCTTTTAAGGTCTCTAATGAAAGGAGGACTAAGGATGTTCTTGTTTGTGAGGAGTGGTGTATTAGATTGAGGACTCTGCATATTGAGTCTGTCATTTTCCTGCTTGGTATAATACCCATCTGATCTGGGTTAATATAATCCAGGATGAATTTATTTAACCAGGTTGCCATAATGGATGTGAAAAATTTAGCATCCTGGTTTAGTAGTGCTATTGCCTGAATGCTGTGACCAAGGGGTTCTCATTTTTTTGTCTTGGAGATGGGAATAATTTGTGATCTGTGCCAGCTCTTGGGTGTGTGTGTGTGTGTGTGTGCA
Source organism: Phrynosoma platyrhinos (assembly GCA_020142125.1). Classification (NCBI taxonomy): domain Eukaryota; kingdom Metazoa; phylum Chordata; class Lepidosauria; order Squamata; family Phrynosomatidae; genus Phrynosoma; species Phrynosoma platyrhinos. Next base: position 11,706,822 of record CM034709.1, on the reverse strand, counting down.
TATGACCGCTGTCCATGACTTCATTAAAAAGGGTATATAAAGAAGGAGTGAGTTCATCTATTAGATGTTTGTAAAATTCACCAGAAAAGCCATCAGTAGCTGGAGATTTAACTGGTTTCAATTTGTTTATGGCCTTTTTTTAACCTCTTCTAATTCTGTTGTTTTGTTTAGGAGGGAGTGATGAGATTCAGAGAGTTTTTTCTGTTTCAGGATTTGTATGAAATCTTTTGTAGTTGGATCACCTGAGATTTCAGATGGGTACAGGGTTTTATAAAATTTATGAAATTCTTTGAAAATCTCCTTGGAAGAGTTGATTAGTTTGCCATATGGAGGACAATGATGTAGTTATTTGTTAGCTTTTCTTTAGATAGCTCTGCCTACTAAATGGGAGTTTTTGGTACTGAATTCATAATAATATGCCCTGGTGTATTGCAGTGAGACTTGTATTTTCCTATTATCCAGTTCTGTTAGTTCTGCCTTCTTTTTTAATAGGGTGGTTTATATATTTGGTCAGATCTCTTGATTTCTTTTTTCTGGCCCCTTCCTGAATAAGGTATCCCATAGGAGGGCTTCCAAGGTGTCAGCTGTTTTTTTTTTCCTTGTAAAAGATTTTGATTGTATCTTCAATTCAGGATTGAAATTGAGAATCTGATAGGAGGAAGGGGTTAAATCTCCAAATCTCCAATGAAGGAGACTCCACTACCCTCTGAGGGAGTATGTTCCACTGTTGAACCACCCTTACTGTCAGGAAGTTCCTCGTAATGTTGAGGTGGAATCTCTTTTCTTGCAGTTTGCATCCATTGTTTTGGGTCCTAGTCTCTGGAGCAGCAGAAAACAAGCTTGTTCCCTCTTCAATATGACATCCCTTCAAATATTTAAACACAGCTATCATATCACCTCTTAACCTTCTCTTCTCCAGCCTAAACATTCCCAGCTCCCTAAGTGGTTCCTCATAGGACTTAGGGCTTCGGCAGATGACTAATTGGGTCATCTTCCGGGCCCGGAAGAGGAGGGG
>CM034709.1:11613415-11624576 GCA_020142125.1 Phrynosoma platyrhinos | reverse complement strand
AGGGGGACCTCCTTGGAGCACCAACCCTTGGTGCTCTGAGGAGGTCCCCCTTCCAAATGCGCATTTGCTTTCCACATTACGGCAATTTTACCTAAATTGTGCATTTACTTTCATTGCGCATTTGCATTTCCTCCAAACAACCGAATTTCAAAAGATCTCAGTTAACACCAGTTTCTGTCCACTTTCTGTCCACTTTCTGTGCGACATCGTGTGAAAACACGGGACTGAGTGGGTATCCAAATCCTTGTCTGCAGTCAAAGCCATGCTAGCAATTTGAAACTAAAGTACGGTATGAAAAATTAGTTCACTGTTTGTCCATCAGGAATCAGAAAAACTGAAAATTACCATTTCCACTCCTAAGTGAAATATGTACCACTCCTAACTCAGAAAGGAGGTTTCTTTTGCATTGCTGCTTCTCCCTTCATGTCTGTGTATGGCCCAATACAGAATAGATTGCACACAGCCTCTGTCCTTGATGCCAGTTCTCTAGACAAATATTGGAAAGAAAGAAAGAAAGAAAGAAAGAAAGAAAGAAAGAAAGAAAGAAAGAAAGAAAGAAAGAAAGAAAGTCAGTTTGACTTATGAATTTTAAACTATCCTTCAATTTATGTCCTCTCAGTAGTAATCATCCCTTTAAAATCTGAATGCTAAGTCTGTTGACAAATTTCTATTGATTTGCAAAGGAAAACAGTGGAAATGACATCTTGATTTTCACTGGTGGGCTTAGCTTGTTACATCAAGTGAGGACATAATGAAGTGCTTTAAATACAACTAAACAGAAGTGACAAGGAGGGGGAGAATGTGAATGGGATTCTTCCAAGCTACATTACCAGGCATCAGTTTTATTAAATTAGATGGGGCAGGGGAGGGGAATCCATGGAGGCCAATGGCAACATATCATTAAGGCCAACTGAGCATGACAATGAAGGCATAAGAAACCTGAGGTTCTTGTTCTATAGCAAATATGATAGAATTAGTTGCCATGCAGCTGCCTCATATCCTGAGCCTGGAAAAGGTTTTGTGTGTGTGTGTGTGTGTGTGTGTGTGTGTTGTTTTGTTTTGCATCAAGCTCTGTTCCTGCTTAGTCATACCATCAGTCTATCTAACCCTATATTCTGAAGAGAGTTATCCCAGCAATGAGCAGACAGACTGAACAGGCAAACACAGATCCTTGGGCACAGTTTTCCCATTACAGTGAGATGGGTTATATTTAAATGGCTGGCATTCTGCTATCTTTGTGAATGTACAAAACTGAATCAAGTAGAATTCACTTGGGGCTGCCATGATGTTACCATGCATGGGCAACCACTGTCCAATGGTAGCCATTGAAGTGACTGAGGCACAACATACAGTTTCACAATGGGTACTGATGTGTTCCCCAATAAGTGTCCAGACACCAGCTAGGAAATGGCAGAGCACAAAAAGATTGCCTGATGCACAACAGAAGTGCCCAGTGTTCATCAGAGCACTCTTGCTGATGCCCAGATGTACATCTTCACAATTCACTAACTGGGCTTTGTATCCTTTCCACAATGTAGCTATGGACTAGTAAAATAATGAAACATATACTATAGTAGTATAATAGAGGTACTTCTCATCAAACTAAACATGTCAGGGAGCTCCTCCCCTTTTTATAGGAGTACACAAGATTAGTCCCACCTCCCTAATTTATGGCTCCTTTTGGACTTTGGAGATCCACCTTGTACTCCTGTTTTTCATTACAATTGAATCATCTTTCCACTGTAAGACGGTTGAAGGGTTGGGGGGGGGGGGGGGGGGAGATGGAGAAATATTTCTCCATCTAGCTACAGCTAAGCCAGACCACAAACTGCACAGGGGTGGGATGGAGAAATATTTTCTACAAAGATATTTCAAAAGAAAGTAATGTAGGGCCCCTGCTCTCACCTTGATGTTACATTCTCCCTAGGCTCCTAGGGCTCTTTCTCCTTTCTCTCCCCAAAGTCTGTTTCTACATAAAGCAGAACATTGGTGTGTTCCCCCCAATAGAGCAGCATTTTTCATGGAAATTTCATTTTGGGGTGAAGTGTGACCCCTCTCCATGATTATACAAACTCCCCTGACCACAAGTAAGAGATTTCCAACTCCCTTCATCATTCAAAAGAAAACTCTCTTCCATTTTTGGGGGATTTCCATTTTGCAGACCATTTTTTGCTGTTACTGTTGCATAAACATGCATTTTGAGGAAAGGTGTGAGCCTTCCTCCACAATCAGTCTACCATCTGTGACCAAGAGAAAAAACTTTCCTTGCTGCCATGGGAGGATTTTTTTTTTAATTTTGGGAAGTGGCAGATATCTTTTTCTTTTGCAGAAGTGTATATTTTGGGGCATTGTGTGCTTGTTGCTACATCCTTGATTCTAGGAGCTGATTTCCAGTTCACCACAGGCTTTCCAGAGCTGACAGCAATACACAACTCACAAACAGGGGCTATTTTGTTCTGGTCAAGGGTAGATTTGGAGTAGGTTGGATGTCTTATCTCTACATGACCCACTACCCTTGACTGGTAGGATTAGGTTTCGATGTAGATAGGCCAAGTGGGACATCTCCTTCAATTAAGAAGTGTCTTTGAGAAGAATCTAAAAGACTTTTTTTCTCAGCAACAGATTTTGTATGTATTGTTGTCTGGCTTAGCTGGAGCTAGATGGAGAAATATTTTTACAGTTTGTAATTTGCAGTTTGGCCTAACTGGAGCTAGATGGGAAAATATTTATCTATCTTCCTCCCCTCCCCCCAACCCTTCAACTGTCTTAGGACGTTATCACACGCGGGGTCTCAAAGCGGCAAGAAAGCCATACTGGAATAGACCCCGTAGCTTCAGACAAGAAAGCAGCATCATTCCGGTATGGTTCTGGATTGATTCTGGTTGCGGCAAGATGTAATTCCTCAATGAAAGAGGAATTGAAAAGAATGGGGATGATGCCACAATGCACCGGGGATGGCACTGGATGGGGCGGGGTTTGCTGCGACATCGTTTAAACACAGGGGCAAAGGATCCAGAATGGGACGGGGATGGTACGGGGATGGGACTGCTTTAGACCCCGTGTGATAACGTCCTTACAGTGGAAAGATGCAGTAAGCTTATTCAACTGTAATCAAAAACAGGAGTACAAGGTGGACCTCCAAAATCTAGGAGCCACAAATTAGGGAGGTGGGACTAATCTTGTGTATCCCTATAAAAAGGGGAGGAACCACCTGTCACTTTTGGTTTGATGAGAAATACCCCTGTTATACTACCGGCTATGATGTAGGATCTCAGCCTATATTTCTAACTTGGCATTATTTCCAAATTAGTATATGCCTATTGTATGCAACAACAACAACAAGGCTGAGGGGGTTTCATGGGGTATCATGAGGGTATCATGGGGATTTCTTGGCAGGTTTGTTCAGAGGAGGTTTGCCATTGCCTTCCCCTGAGGCTGAGAGCATGTGACTTGCCCAAGATCACCCAGTAGGTTTCATGACTGAGCAGGGATTCGAACCCTGGTCTCCACAGTCATAGTCCAACATTCAAACCACAATTCCACAGAGGCAGTGTGGCATAGTGCTTTGAGCATTGGAGTATGACTCTGGAGACCAGGGTTCAATTTCCATCTTGTCCATAAAACCCACTCGGTGACCTTGGGTAAGTCACATGCTCTTAGCCTCATGGAAAGGCAATGGCAGACTTCTCTGAACAAATCTTAACAAGAAAACCCCATAATTGGTTCACCTTAGTTTTAAATTGGTTTTAATTGAGACCTATATTTAATGTATTTTTAAGGGGGGGATAGCATGTTTGTTTATATTACCTAGTTGCTTTTGTCAGGGTTTGTAATTTTTTTAGTTGTAAGCCGCCTTGATTGCTACAGCAAAAGGCCAGGTATAAATAGATTATTATTACTATTGTTGCTGTTGTTGTTGCCATAAGTTGGAAATGACTTGAAGGCACGCAACAACAATTATATACAAACTGGTACCTTTTTTCCGCCAGTGATGCATTTACTTTTGTGAGTGTGTGTGATATGTAGCCAGCCATCTTACCTCTTTCAATTTGAAGACTGCAAGGAAGCAGGAATTTAAAATGTCACACCTCTGGTTTCTGGTGAGGGGATGCTTTGCAGTCTTAGGCCAAAAGGTGAGCACTTAGCTACTAATATTGATTTTTATTTATGGTGTTGGAGGGGTCTTTTGAGCAAGGTTACATGGTTAAAGATACTGATGATGTTTCTTGTACATTTCCTTGTGTTGCAGTTAATGGAGGAGGAAACCAAAAAAATAAAAAATAAAACTAGAAACAAGAAAATCAAGAGAACTTTGTCTCAGAACATTGAGTTGTGTGGCCTGAAGAAATTGATTTTTTTCCCCTGCCTATTTTCCCCTGTTCTCCTTCCTAGGAAGATAAAAACTGATGGAGAGTAAATAATGAAGTTCACTGCCCATATAACTATGTATATTGTCAAGCTTGTAGAATGTTGTCATTTCAGCATCCACCACAGAAGAATGGGAGAGAATTTTGTTTGTGTCTCTCTCTGTGTGTGCATTTAAGACCAAAAGCTCCATCGGGCCTAGATTTGGACAAGGAAACAGAACCATCTCTCTAGTCCATCTGATACCATCCAGCCTCAGAAGGAAAGATAAAGGCCCAGATACAGTTTGCTATCATGGGGCTTTTACATGGAACACTTTAAAAGGCAAGCCCTGGGAACAATACCCACAGCATGGTTCCATTATGCAGATGACACTTTCATCATTTGGAGCCATGGAGAAGAAGATTTGACCATGTTTTTGATCCATCTGAACAACATCCACCCAAACATCCAATTCACAATGGAAAAAGAAAAGGAAGGAACATTGCCATTCTTGGATGTCCTGGTCATTGGCAAACCAAGCCAATGATTGAACCACATGGTATATAGAAAACGTACACACCCAGACAGATACTACACAAGAACTCTGATCATCACCCAGGACAAAAAAAGAAGCACAATAAAAACACCAGTAGACTGCACAACAAGGATCTGTGAACCCTACTACCTGGAAGATGAATTGAAGCACCTAAACTGGGCTCTACAGGCTAATTGTTACTCCAGCTCAGACATCAGAAGAGCAGGTCCAGCTGCAGTAAATCCAGCCATCCTGGTGGATGGCCAGCTGCAGTGTAGTTTCACATGTAGAACAATTATACTATGCTGAACCATACAGATTCCTGTCTTGGTGTTTGCTATTTGAATGGCACATACAGTAAGACTGTGGTTGATGCTTTATGAAGAAGGCTTTGGTTCTAAGGAAACTCACCGGAATCCCACACCTCACTTTCCCAGATGCAACCTTACAAATATTCCAGGACATTTCAACTGAGACACTCCAGAGGGGCCAAAGCTTTAAACCACTGACAGCTCTTCTACAGCAGGTGAGTATTAAATATTGATGGGAATTCCCCATCTATATTTCAAATATATATTTCAAAGTTCAAAGTTATTATATCCAAGGATGAAACTGTCATGTCTGCTTCAACTAAGATCCAAATGCTCAATATCTGTGAGGGTCTCAACATCAAAATGCCTAGGGAACTGGAGCGAGAAATCCTGGAAGAAGCCCAGTCTCCAACATTGAGCAAGCCTTCATTCAATGCCCCAAGATGGATGACATCTCACCATGGATGGAATAAGTGCAAGGAAGGAACTGGAAAAGTGAAATTTAATACATCCCACTAACTCTATATGACTTTGGTCAGTCAGGCAGAAATCTCTTTATTCTATTTGGGAGTTTGTCCCTTTTTGGCTTGTTTTTTCCAAGTTTGTACTGATTGCCTATCCTCTTCTCCACCCTCTCATACTAGTGACTTTTCAGTTTCTACCATCTTGGCATCTTCTTCTCCAATCTGTTGATTTTTTTTTTATAACTCCACTTCAGCACGCCTCCATTTTCTTCTCTCTAGTGACAACTATTTGTATCTAATCTTCACTCTTCACTCATACCTGCCCCTTACTATGCTTATAGATCTGCTCAACCACTTGCCCTCTGCTGGTATACTTCACTCTCTTCTCACACCCACCCTTTACTGTGCTTATAGATCTATTAAACCTCTTGGCCTCTGCTGCTATATTCTCCAATTCATTCTGCTCTCCATTACATACAAATCCTTTTCATTGAGATCTAAGCCCCCCTGTCATCATACATAGATGGCATTTCCCTTATGCCACACTCCAGGGGAGATCACCAGAGCATGGCTTGATCAGAGTGCAGGGTATGCCCTGTGCTTCCCTCCTCTTGGTCTGTTCCTGGTTTTAGTTAAAGTTTTTCAGTTAAGATTGTTTGTTCAAGACTGTGTTTGTACTAGTTATGTGATCCTCTCAATGCAAAACCCTGAGTCGCTTAACATATCCACCCCTTTATCTGTGACTTCTAATCCTGAAGAGGGGTCTTACTACAAGGGCTATTTGAAAGTCAGATTTCTTTGGGATTCTATCCTAGGGATAATGTATTTACAGTTCAATTTCTTGAACTCTGGGTACATTACAAGAAATGCATAGGAAAGGGACAGGAAATATTCTCCCAAATACTCCCTTTGCAACTCAGTATACTACAGGTGACTCAAATAAGTTGAGGGGAGTAGTGATACTTTTCCCAGATTCATGCCCATTCCAGCCCGATACACTAATATGCGACCCATCTGGTCACATTCTGATTTTGAAAGGAAGCATAGCCAACACTACCCTCATGTTGGCAACCTTCTAGTCTCCCAAATCCAATCTGCAAGCCTTTATGTCATCCTTCCTGCAAATCTTGAGGGAGATGGCAAAGGGCACCACTATTATGGGGGAGACATGAATGAGGTGCTTGACTATAAGATGGACACATCTTGCCATCTTTTCAAGACTAAAAGAAAACTATCCCCAATTTCAGATCTTATATCTAAAGAAGGGATGCTAGACCCATGGATAACACTATACCCATCAGCTAGAGATTACACCTTCTATTCACACACACACCACACCTACTCTAGAATTGTTTACTTCCTTGTTTTGCTAGCCTCCCTTTCCAATGTGATTGATGTCTAGATAGAACCTATCATCTATTTCAACCATGCAGCCAAAGTGCTGACCTGGCAGTTAAAACAGACTCATGGAAACCTCACATTTGGAGGTTTAACCCCAGCCTTTGCCCAACAAAAAGGACAAAACCTGGATTGAAGATGAAATTAAGCAGTTTTATTTGGAAAATAAGAAACCAGAAACCTCAGAACCCCTTGAAAGCAGTCCTCAGGGGCCTATTAATTAAAGAAGGAGCCACACAGAAAAGGCTCAAAGATGCCACCCAAACCAAACTCCTTCAAGGTATAGCTCAGTTGTCACATACCCACAAAGAATGACTTGATTCTAAAATCTTTCACCAACTCCAAATGAAAAAGGCAGTGTTAGCAGCATTAGAAGCTCTGAAAATACAAACTGCCCTTCATTATACCAAGGTGTATTATTATGAGTTTAACAATAAAAACGCATCCTGACCAGAGCAGTTAAAGGCAAGGCAAGGAAAAGCATTATTCCCACTCTTACCTCACACAACAAAACTGTAGTAAAGGCCCCAGACAAAATACTAGAAGACTTTAGAGCTTTATCATCCAGAAGTCTCTGGAAAAGAGCATTTGGAATCTCTTGTGCCAACAGCTTGGGATGGTTCCCCATTCCAGAGACAGACCAGTGTTTCTAAAGAACAGCCAGTCATGCCACCCTATCAGTTATTCATTCATCCACCCATCCATTCATTCCATTTATATGCCACTTTTCTTCTGGTATGGGAACCAATACCATTTAGCTTGCAGAAGTAAAAACAAGGGCCAAAATTCTAGATGCTCTACTTAGGGATGATGCAGACAGACGGCCATGGGCTGCCCTGGGAAGTGAAGGATTGGGCTGAGGCTGCCCCATGCCTTGGCCCCAATCCTCTCTTTTTGCGCCTAGCAAAGGAGCACCAAAATAGCCCTTCTTTGCCAGGTAGTGAAAAGGGCACCCAAAGAGCTGCCATGTGGCTCTTTTGCACCTCTTCCAGCACAGCGTGTCTGGACGCTGCGCCAGGAGCACGTCCTCAGAGTGCTCACTGTATGCAATGGTGCGTGCTCTGATGACGTCCTTGGGAAGGAGTTGGGGCATCCAACATCCAGCTGCTCCTCCCCTTCTCTGGCTCCAAGACAGCGCTTTGCTCCGTCTGCAGAGCTCCTTAATTACATAACTACCTTAGCTGCATAGCTAAGTAGCATCTTCCATCTCACCCACACTCAGTCTTGAAGCTGCTGCAAGGCAACAGTGGTCTGTTCTGCTGCTGACTGGAGCACAGCAGACTGATGTTCCCACTCCTCTCTCTCTAATGATCTCTGGTGCAACTGTCAGAAGCTGGTTTCTTGTTGCAATTTCTACTTGCACCAGAGAACATTGAGAAAAGAGTTCAAATGTCAGTCTGTTACATCCCAACTGACAGGAAAACAGACTCCTGCTCACAATGGGTGTTGCATAGTACATCAGGGCTGGAGGACCTTTACAATCTCTACACCATTTAATACATAGGGATCATGAATATGAATTAGTTATGAATACATAACTCTTGGTTAGGCATTTATAATACACTTATAAATTCCAGTCAAAATCACCTAACAAAAACAACAATAACAACTGAAACACAAATTTAAAAGTATTACATTAAAACAGTTTTTTTTCCAAAAATATAAAATCATCCAAAAGCATAACTGAAAGTTTACAATAGCGCATCCACAGCTCATAAAAAGGCTTCCTGCAAGCAGTTACTTATTAAAAGTCTGTTTGAACAAAAAGGTCTTTGCCTCCTGGCAAAAGAAGACAAAGCCTGGCCTCCCACGGGGAATTCCACAGAGGCTGCATCCATACTGCAGAAATAATCCAGGTGGATGCTCTATAATCCAGTTTGACAGCACTTTAACTGCCATGGCTCAATGGTATGGAATTCTGGGAATTGTAGTTTGTTGGGGCTCCAGAGCTCTCTGACAGAGAAGGCTAAATGTCTCATAAAACTACAATTTCCAGAATTCCATACCATTGCACCATAACAATTAAAGTGGTATAAAACTGCAGTATTTTTGCATGGATGCAGCCACAGTGGGAGCAGCCATTGAGAAGGTTCTCTCCTCTGTCCTCACTAGATGAGACTGTGATGATGATGGGACTGAGAGAAAGCCCTCCCCTGAGGAGCTTTAGATTTCGGCAGTCCAAATAGGGAGATACCCTAGAACTCCCTGAGGGCCATGTGAAGCTCCTTTGCATTTACTACGGGCCTTTGCAGACTGCTAGAAATAGTGTAAATTGAATCCACTTTAACTGCCCTGGCTAATTGCTAGGGAATCATGGGAATTTCATTTTTTCTGAGATATTGAGCCTTCTCTGTCAGAGAGCTCTGGTGCCACAATAAACTACAGTTCCCATGATTCTCTAGCACGTTTTAGGAATAGTCATCCTAACTGACATGGGCTGATTGTAAGGTAGAATGTCTTCAAACTGCATCTATTGAACCTTCATGAAGGTTATTTAGGTGAAATGTGAAAGAAATGTGAAGATGGGGGAAAAAAGCTAGGCATCTACTTAACAAGACAAAAAACCCACAGTCCAGCCTGTTTTGTTTTGGTCACAGAATCCCAATGTCAGATTTGGGTTGTGCCTATCATGGAATTTGACACTAATGGAAAGAACAAACAAGCTTTAACCTGCCAAATCCAATATTGGAAAAAGTGATATAAATTTGGGGTGGAGATCTTTATTATGATGATACCTAGAATAACAGAAAAAGTCCAAAAATACAAGCAGCTAAGTTGATAAATATATTAAGAACACTGAAACATTTCTAGCAGTTTTCAATACTATCAGAAGCTGGTCATTTGTAAAGGTAATGGTTCTTGCCTACTCAAGACCTAGCAAACTAAACTTCAGTTGATTATAGAGCTCAACACCATCCAATGTTGCTAGGGAAATCCCCCAGTAATGCATCTAAATTCAGAGGGAAATGCATGTACATTTGGAATGAACAGGGACATCCAAGGGGTGAGGCAGATGATGAGATAGGGGGGTTGCAGACTGCCAGAAATAGTGCAAATTGAGTCCACCTTAATGGTTAGGGTTAGTGCTAGGGAATCATGGGAACTGTTGTTTTTTTCTGAGACATTGAGCCTTCTCTCTCAGAGAGCTCTGGTGCCACAATAAAATACAGTTCCCATGATTCCCTAAGCCTAAGCCTAACCCTAAAAGTGGACTCCATTTGCACTATTTCTGGCAATCTGCAACCCCCCATAGTCTCTGCTTATCAAAAGGTCATAAAATCTCAATAAGTCTTCATTCCACTACATCACACTGTAGACTTGTCATACCTGTATTATGTCACTCGCCTTCTTCAGAAATATTACGCTATGCTGTATCAGCATGTGAGTGGGGATTGGGCATGCTAACTAGTTATGCCCAATGGCATTTTTTTAGTTGTCCCTTCCACTAGCATCCATATATAGTGTGAATGTCAATAGAGGGAAATCTTTCCTACACACAGCACTATGCATGAAAGGTTCCTTGAAATCTGGACCTCTGCACAACTGGTTTACAAAGAAACCTTTGCAGATGCAGCCTGATGCAAGAACAGAGGTCCTTCAAATGCTCATGATGAGTGTTAAAGGGTGGAGCAAACTGAAGCCCAGGAATCAGGATCAAGGCAAATTGGCATTGTTTCATTTCCTATAACAGCATGCCAAAGCCACCCATAATGGAGCAGCTAAAATGATCAGATGATGCTCTGAGCATCACTACTCAGCTATAGATGGCTTCATAACCCTAAACTGTGGCTTCTGAACTGAGGTCTACAGACCTCCCCCCCCCATTTTAAAAAAAAAGACATTGATGAGGGGTGTTACCTACAAACTGGCCAATTTGATCCAAAATAAATTATAAATGTGATGTGTTAATTTCTCCCAGCCCACTCACTCTCCCAAAACCAAAAAAAGACCAAAGATTGTAGCCTGATGAGTTGCGACATCATTCCCAACATGTCAGAATGCAATGATGCAGCCTGTGGGAGCCATAGGAGAAAAATACCCAGTCTGGCCTACAGTAACACTTACCAACTGCCACCCCACCACTTCTGCCCTGCTTTAAAACCTAG
>CM034709.1:11554436-11574195 GCA_020142125.1 Phrynosoma platyrhinos | reverse complement strand
CTGTCACTTTTGAGTTTGACGAAAGGTATACCCCTTATACTACTCATGCACCCCCTCCAACCCTTGGGTGGATTCAGATTTAAACACTGGTGGAGCAAATGCTCAAACACAAACGTCCTGTTGCAAAATACCTTCTTCTTTTTTGTAAAACTTTGTTTTCCAGGAAACTTACCAGCACCCTAGCACAGTCCAGATTTTGGGCAGATTTTGAATTGAACTGGCTTAAATTTTCAAGGCTCACCTGCAGTTTAGCTCTAGGCTTTTTCTTAAAGTTATAGCTTAAAAAAAAAATTCTCCCTGCTCAAGGAGAGACACCTGGCTGGAAGGAATGGGTTAACTCTTCTAAAATTTTGCAAGTCCTTCGATGGAAAGGAGATCCAAGATCCATTTCTCCCTTATCGGCAAACCTCTAAAATCACGCCAAGGGGTTGTAAGCCATGAAAGGGAAAACCAGGACAATTCACAGAGTAGTCTCTCTAACAATTATGATGAGTATTGGGGAAGGTGGGTTTTAGACAGGAATGGGGAGACTGAAGCTGAAACCATGTCACCCTCCTCCATTGTCTCTTCTAAGGAGCTGGGCTTTGGCCACTTCCAGGGAACACATCACCCAATTCCATTCCAATTTGGACCCCTTCTACCACTTCTTATTTCTGTCTCCCTTCTCTTATCTTTCCAGGTATTGTGGAGTTGGGAAGGATGACCTCTTGGGTTCCCTTTTTTTCAGTATGGCTGGCTGAAAGGGCTTTCAAGGTCTTTTGGTCGAGCCCATGTCCTGTTTCAGACAGTTGCAAGAGAAAGGGGGAGATTTTCCTTTTGATTTGGGCCAGCCTTTCTGATGTGTGCATGGGAGCTATTGGTACATGGCTCTCTGGAATGAGGTTTCAACTCCCTTTGGGGAGGGAGAGAGGGCTGAGTGGGGCTTTTGGGTGGACCTAAAAAGTGTTCTCTTGGGGAACTTTTTCTGGCTTTCTTTTTGATCTCCCCTTTTCGGGCAGAGGCCTTTTCTTGCCAATGCACTAGCATCAATCGGAATTTATCAAAGAGATGCATTAACTCCTGTAAATAAATGTCCCAATTCACATATCACTTTCCGATTTGGTGGTCAATAATCTCCTTGCTCTTGAGATGGAGTCCCTGGTGTATGTTGTTGTATCTAACCCCTATCTTTACTTCATTGGGAGGGACAGCTATTTTTGCAAGCAACATTATTTTGGCAATGTATGCCTCTGAATCTTCATTTGTGTGTTGTTCTTCTTCATAGAGTAAATCCTCAGCCAATTTTCCTAGCCACAATAGGCTCAAGCTTTCTTTCATCCATCTGTCTGTATCTTTGTTCAACAGGTCCCGAAACAGCACTGCTGCTTCCAGGGTGTGTCTATCAGTGGGGGACATGCACAACCTGGCTAACTGTGTCAGATGTGAGCCTGTGGCAGATGGATAGCTGTTTGCAGCCCGAATCATCCACTTTATGTTAGTTTCTTGATTTAAAGGTCCCAACAAATCTGCTATGGCATAGGCTTCTGTGATGGAGAAAAGGGCTTTTCCTAGACTGGATGTTGCTTCCAATTTTTAGATCCTGGTTACCAAAATAAAATTTTCCTCCTTGAGAAGGTTAACTTGGGCTACCAATTCTCTAATTTCTCTCTCCATTTTTAGGATCTTTTCTGTGTCTCAACCTCCAGTGGGAGGGAGATGAGCTGGGAAAAAACTTACTGTCTTTTCTTTGGAGGACTGTCCTCCAAGTCTGTTGCAAAGTTGCCAAGCCTCCTAAACTTCAACGTGATGGTTCAGGGTTTAAACCCAATTTTTAGCCTGAGGTTTTCCACTAAAGAGCCTGAGTTAAAACCACTTGCTCCAAATAGAATTGTCCAAGACCTTAAGCAACTTCTTGGCATTCTCTCCACCTCTTCAGCTGAGGGAGAAGTTTAAAGCCAGGCAATCTCTAGGGTTCTGACTTTAGGATTTTTCTTCCTATCCTGCTCAATCTTAGGAACTTTGTGGGAACACATCTTCCTTGCACATTTCTTTTCATTTCTAGTTCTCCCTATAGGAACCCCGTGTTCGTTCTTTACCTGCAATAGAGGTGACACCTTTATCACCCTCTTCGCCTAGGGAAGTGATCGCTTCCTACAGCAAAAATGACCCTACACTAGGTCTAGTGTAGGTTTTTCTCCCTACACTAGACCAGGTCCAGAACTTTCACTAGGGAGATTTTTAGAGCTCCACTGTAAACAGACCCCAAAGGCTTGAATTCCCAGCTAAGTTCCTACCTTGGGTTTTTCTTCCTAACACCTTGCGCAGAGGATCACAGTTCAGAGATGTCTCTTTGCTGTACTTGCCTGTGCCCAACCAAGGCTTTTCCCACCCACCTTGTGCAGAGGTCTTATGGCCACAGATTGGAAATGTTGCTCCCCTGTACCTGCCTGTGCCAGACCAAGGTGGTGAACATTCTCTCTCTCAAGGCTGAGGTTAAACCTGTACAGGTGTTCCTTAAAAGGAACACCAACAAGGGATGCTAGGATTTAGAATTCACTAGCTGGATGGGTTGGCCTTAAGAGGTACACCCTTGGGAAAGTGAGTTAAAACTCACTGTCTCCAGCTCCAAACAGAGCATGCCAGCACCTTAAGAGGTTCCCTGACTAATCTTTTGTACTGCAGCACAAAAGCCTGGGTTTGGCTGCAGGATTCAAACTTCAGAGTTGGTCTGAGGGATGTCTCACCCTTGGAGGACAAATATTTTGCACTGCAACACAAAAGCCTGGGTTCGATTGCAGGATTCAAACTTAAAACAGGGTTACAAATATTTTGCACTGTAGCACAAATGCCTGGATTTGGCTGCAGGATTCAAACTTCAGAATTGGAGCAGAGAAATTATCAGGATGCTTGGCAAGAGCATTTTCTGATAACTTCTCCCAATTCACACAAGACTCACTTATGAAACAACACAGAGAGAGTCACAGAAAAAACATCACACAGAGATTAGGGCCTAAGCAGACAGCACTTTGTGCCGTCTTCGAGGCAAGGAAGGGGACGGGCAGCCTCACGCTGGTCACCCAAACCCCTTCCTGAACACATCATCACAGAGCCCATCACTCCGCACGACCGGCACTCTGACAACATACTTCCACTGCAGCTTCCGCACACGCTGCAGCAGAAGAGACACCGAAGGTGTGCCCAAGGCCTCTAACGGTGCACCTTCGGCGTCTTGCAGAAGGAGCGCTATTTTAGCACTCCTTCCAGGGCCTCAGAAGCTGCGGGTTAGAGCTGAGGAGTGCGGCTACCTTGACCCCAATCCGCAGCTTCCCGGGGCAGCCCACGGCTTAGGCCCTTACACAGAGAAAATCACACACACCTTTCCCTATAGGACTCACACACACACACTCTTCCCTGCAATTTGAGCTCTGCTTGTCTGCAAAAACTCTACACATCTTTTAGCCTACACAAGCTTTGAACAACCTGTGTGCATGTCAGGATGTCCAAACCTTGGGGGTTGCCCGCATTCTCTGCACCAGTTGTAATAAGAACTTGACCTTGGGGAATTTATAATTAGTTCAAAAATAGTAAATAGGATCCAACCCATTGTATACAGGGGGCTAGAGGGAACAGTTCCTGCAAAGACAGCATTTGTCCAAAATAATGGTACTTTTATTAAGAGAAATAAATAAATAAATAAATACACACATATACAGAGGATCAAACATACAAAAACACCCTAATATACATACACACACACAAGAACTCAGGAGTAACTTGGATAGGAAAAAGAAGGCTTTCTAATGGTGATAGTTACCTGAAAGGAGGCTGCTCCAATGATGAATGAAGAGGTAGGCTCAACCATTATGACAGGGAAAGGACAAAGAATAGAGCTGAGAACTCTAGTTAGAGCTCTAAATGACAGGTATCATGACATCTATCCAGACCTCCATCTTCCTGAGATTTTGGGAGGAAGCATTTATACCCTTAAGATTAGGCTGAGGCAAAGAGTTGCTATTGTATATCAAAGGGGGGATGCAGACCAGGGCGTCCAGGATGCCCTGGTCCGGAGCGCCGCGGGGCCATGGCAGCCGCACCGCGGCACTCCTGCGGCGACCCTAAAAGAACTCTTCCGCTGCAGCGCATGAGGACGCTGTGGCGGGAGGTTGCCCCGGAAGCACCGGCCGTGCAGAGGGCCGGCAGCTCCGAGGGCAACCTCAGGAAGAGGAAGGGGCGCAGCTCGTGAGGCTGCCCCTCCTCTTCCAGGCCTCGGAGACGACTCTATTAGTTTTCTGCCGAGGCCCAAAGAATTCCGATGCTATTGCTTTGAAGTAGACAATTTCCAAAAGAGGGGAGATAGGATGTTGATGCTATCTCACTTTTTCAGCCGGACACATCCTGGCTGGCTCATAAATCTTTTACGCGTGAATGTCCTGCTTTACAGCTCCTAAGCCTGGCCTTTTTGATCCGCAGTTGTAAATAGTTGTAAATGCAAATGTTTGGAGTGCCTATATATGGTTCAGCCTTGAGCTCATGGCTTTCAGCATAGGGCTGTGACAGAAACCCAAAAGGAGTCTTGATATCAAAACCAATCGAACCACTAATCATAACAAGCCATTACCAGAACATGAAGGGCAGGTTCACGTCTGCCCTTTGGCAAGGACATGTTGAGGTCATGCTTATTCCACCCAGAGGCATTCCCTTCACTCTTAGGAGACTGCCTCCCATGTTAGAAAGACCTTAAAAACAGAGACAATCTCTGTATTTGGCCTGTACTTTTGACCTGCTGTACTTTTAACCTGCTTCTCCAATATTCATGTCAGAGACTGAGAAAATCCATGTGTGTATTTCAATCCATAAAACCCTTAAACTTAGCCAGAACCTACTAACCCTACCCTTAGATTGGTTAGATGGTTGGTTTTTAGGCCCCATGCTGTTTTGCCCTCTTTTACTTTGAGTATAGAATATAGATTGAGTATAGATTGTTCTGTTGGTTTCTGCTGCTATTTTTTCCCCTGTCTTTTAAATAAAGAAATAATTGTTTTTGATGCAAAATCAGCTTGTCCCTCTATCTCATTTTTTACTTAGAGGCACTTTGGTTAATTGTCCAGTTTTAAAGCCATCCACCTGTAAGATCCTGCAGAGAGATAGTGCTTAAGAGCTCCACCCCCTCAAAAGAATCAGTGCACTCCTCTTTGGTGCACATTCTTCCTGCTGGGAGCGTGCCATCTGCCACTGTATCTTGTGTTCCACTATTGATGAATATGCCTTTTCCTACCATTCAATATTTTTTTGTGTACACCTAAATGTCCTGGTTCAAAATCCTGGGCACACCCATCCTCCAGATTAGGAATTGCTGCCCTAAAGAATTCTTAAAATGTGCAATAGGGGAAATAAATCTACATTTAGATGTTACATTGTTATTAGAGATATAATTGACATTCTTTATGAGTCATATCATCTTGGTTTCTTGACAAAAAGGAATATAGAGAATTTTCAAAAGTCCCAGACAACTCACAGCAGCTGTGGAAGAAGCTGCCAGCTTCAACAATTGCTGGTTAGGTTCCTTTCAAAAAGATTATTAACCTCTGCCAGCTTTTTGTCTTTTTTCCTAAAGGGTTCTCCTCTCTCTCTCTCTTACTTCTCTCTCTCCTTCCATGTCTGATGTTGATTCTTCTCCAAGGGACAACTGTGTTCCACTGACATGAAAGCCACCAGCCTCCCCTGGAAGCTGTACTTTTTTGCTGCTCTTAACATATCTTCCATCGGTCCTGAGTTTTGCAGGGACACTCCCAATTAATCATCTGTTGTCCCACTTTTTCAGCTGCTTCTAAAATGTTCCAGTTTCTCTCTCCTACTTCCACAATCTGACTTTGTGCACAGCAAATGTATCTCAGCAAGGAGTGGAGGAGGGGAGGGAAGGCACTGAGTCTTGCCTTTTCCAAGCAAATTCTGCATCTTCTTCTACCTTGTGTGTTCTTCCTAATAGTGCCACTATATTCTGCTTTGGTCAGGCCCCACCTGGAATACTGTGTCTAATTCTGGGCACCACAATTCAAAAAGGATGTTGAAAAACTGGAGCATGTCCAGAGGAGGGTGACTAAAATGGTGAAGGGTGTGGAAACCCTATGAGGAACGTCTCGGGGAACTGGGTGTGTTTAGCCTGGTTAAGAGGTGATATGATAGCCCTCTTTAAATATTTGAATGGATTTCATATTGAGGAGGGTGCTAGCTTGTTTTCTGCTACTTCAGAGAATAGGACTCAGAACAACAGATGTAAGCTAAAGGAAAAGAGATTCCACCTCAACATTAGAAGGCACTTCCTGACAGTGAGAGCTGTTTGACAATTGAACACACTCCCTCGGAGTGTGGTGGAGTCTCCTTCTTTGGAGGTCTTTAAACAGAGGCTGGATGGCCATCTGTCAAGGATGCTTTGATTTTGAGTTCCTGCTTGGCAGGGGGTTGGACTGGAGAGCCCTTGTGGACTCTTCCAACTCTATGATTCTATGATTCTATGATGCCTCATTAATAACTTTTGCCATCTTGACCACAGTTTCATGTTTCCTGGCTACCAGTGTCCAAGTTTTCTTATGTAAAATGTGGAAAGGTATGTCCAAATCAAATGGTGAACCCCACCTCTGTGTAATGGCTGAAACAGATTGGCACAATATGCCAGCTTCCTGGCAGCTTGGGGATGTGGCGTATGCACAGTGCACATCCCCAAGATGCCAGGAAGCTGGCATCACCCTGCCCTGCTGACCACACACAGCTGGCCTTATGGCAATCCAGCAGCATAGTGTTTAGACCCGCACACCAAAGGAGCACCACAAAGTCATGGTGGCATGGAAAAGTCAATTTGCCACTTCTTTTTGTGCAGGCAAACAGCCAGAGTGGGGCTGTGGCATGTGGTTGCCGCAACCCCAATCTAACATCAGCTAGGGCAGCTTGAAGCCACCCCTTCTGGGCTGTCTGTTTTGCCCCTAAGTGTTTGAGCCTTTTCCTTCCCTTGGTGAAATTCAGTGAAATGTTGCACCCAGTTTCTCGGCTCAGAAATGGAGTGGGGAGTGTTCTGGAGCTATCTGGCCACAGCTATAGAGGAAAGAATCACAGACAATGCCTTTCTATATAACCCCCTCCCTTTACAAAATACAAATTTATTACTTGGATGATGTAAGTAAAATAAATGAGATTTCTCATTCAAGGCCAGTAAAAGTCATTTCCCAGAGAGACTATTGCCTTAAGATTCATAAACTGTCACTCATAAAACTCAAAGTTTTATGCTGTCCCCCACTTTTTTTTCTAGACTCTCTAATATGCATGTTAAAATCTGCACTAACTAGATTGTGCAGCTTGTTTTAAAATGGCTCTTCCTTCCCATTATTAAAAGAATTCACAGAAAACAATGGGAGAAGTATTCCTTTTAGACTAATATGTGAGAATGCCATCTGGCTTGGCAAGGCCTGTACCATTTATAATCCTTACATCTCATTGACTTTTCTGACAATTCTATTTTACAACAGATGGGCAGCAGCAGAGATGGAGATACCACTCCATGGCGCTGTGGCTTGATTAAGATCTGAAGTCAAGTCAGGGTTAAGCACTCTGTATCCAAGCTAGGAATATCAATCTTTGTTTATTTCATTCTTGCGTATGAGATCAAAACATATAAAATCTTCTCTTCCCTCTGGGTGAGATTACAAAGGGTTGTTTTTTTTGTTTTGTTTTTTTTTGCATACTTTTATAGTCACATTTTGAGGGATATTTTTTATGTTTTAAAAAAATAAAAATTGAATTATGTAAAAATCTCTATTGCACTGCACAGATTTTGGTTGAGTAAAAATGTATTTTGTACACAATGACATGTTTTGCGCAAAAAAACCCATTGATCAAGATCCTGCAATTGGAGGCATATTTATGGTAATGGTTAGAACTATTTCTTTCAGTGCTACCCTTCTCAGCCCTATCTTTAAATCAGGAAGCCCCAGACTGAGTGATGACACATCCAACTCTCCCCAACAATGAGGCACAAAGTGATAAGCAGCTGCAACTCTAGTGAAACCCATTTATCCCATATCAGCATCCCAAATATTCTGGATAGGCCATTTGTACATCCAATGCTTTGAAAAAGTATGATTTGTTAGAGTAATTTTAGCACCAGTTTAGAAACATGACCCCAAAGGATCTGAATGAATATGATATACAGTAACAATTGTATACTATATAATTGTACATATTAGCATGGTTACGCAGCGTGTGATGATCCACATCAATGTGCAGCACCAGATTCACCACCTTCTCAGATGCAGGCAGTAGTGTGTCAGCTGGAGAAGCACCTCTCCCCTCCCAGAATGAGAAAAGAGACTCTACAAACAGATATCTCTCAGATGAGGCCTTAATCCTAGTTCCTCTGACTTCCGGTGGCATGGTGGCATGGGGATCATCCTAAACTTTGCTGGTGAAAGAGGATTGCTCTCCGCGAATTCAAGACCCCTCCAGTGTGAATGCCAAAGGGTAGAAATTATCTTCCCAGTTAGCGGAGATTCAGAGGGGCTCATCAGAGACCCCAGAGCCTCGAGAACATCAGGGAAATTTAAAAGTTGCAAGATTGTAACAAACAGGGTGAGACCCAGAAGAAAGCTGAGGTATGGAGGTCTGAGCTGGCTATGATGGTGGGCAGCAGCCACTGCAGCGGCACAAGCACCACCGACACTTAAAGAAAAGCTAACAAGTAAGTCAACTAAAAAATATGTTCTTGTCTGAACTGGAATTTACCTCCCACTGAAGTTCCCATATGTGTCAAAATCAGCCTTATATCTGAAGGAATGGAAAGTGAAGAAAGTGAAAGTAACAAGCTTTAAAGCTGCAGTATAAAAAGGAAAGCAAATCTAATCTCTACATTGTAGCAAGAAGGACAGGACTAAGAACTTTGTTAAAAGGACACAAGAGAGAAAAAGAGATTTATAATATAATATAATATAATATATATTCTAACAAATTGATTTCAACAGAGCTGAAATTGCAGATTTGACACAACAAATTAAAGAAAAGACTCTCTCGAGGGCGAATTATTAATTAAGAATTCAAAGAGAAAGTATGGAACAGATATGCTCATAAGAACTATTAATAAACACCCACCCTGGAAAAGATACTACAATGAAGGAGAGAACTATTGACACAAAATATTGGAGAGGAAATATTCTACAGAATTTATTTGAAAGTTATATTCTATCTTTGGGAGATTTGTACTAGCGCTATTTTGGGGATTGAGGTGAATTACAAATAGATATAATTGATTCCAGGAAAGGACAGTGGTTGCTCCACGTGGGTGAAGCACATGGACATTCTATGCTACACAGCTCTTTATTCTTGTGGATTGCTATAAGACTCCAGGAAGAGACAGTGATTGCTCTGCATGGATAAAGTACAAGGACATTCTACGATATATAGCTCTTTACTATTGTCGATTGCTGTAAGACTCTAGGAAGGGACAGTGATTGCTCTGTGTGGGTGAAACACATGGACATTCTACAATACACAGCTCTTTATTCTTGTGGATTGATATAAAATTCAAAAAGAAAACAGGAAAAAGTCCCCTTTTTGTCTGGTCAGCTAACTCTAATGTGGAGGACTTATATGAGACATCTTGAAAAAATTACGTTAAAGAAGCAAAAGGGGATCAGTGTCAACAATATTGCGGGGTGAGAGGAGATACGGAAGAACTTGTATCTGATTTCTTTATCTAATATTGATTTGTTATAGGGCTTGAATTTATAGCATACACCTTTAGTGATAAGTGAAATTCAAAAACTTTTTTGTCTGCATCTAGATTGGGAGCTATTGTATTTGGTTGTTAGCTACTTATAAGGTGGGAATCTTTCATCACTCAAACAGCATTGCTATAAAGGGTCCCCCCTTCCCCCCCTCTGCATAGATAACATTAATGTGGATGATTTGATCTAATTTGACCCAAATAAAGATAGGAAACAATGATTATTGTTGTTTATTGTTGAAAAATGATGACTAGAGGAGATAAATGCAATGGGGTGTGTGGGGAGAAATATAGTAATTTGTATCTGATTTTTTGGTTTATAACTTGCTTGAGTTTGGCGTTTGAATCCATTGTAATAATCTATATGAATACAACCAAACCTAGGAAGATTTCCTTATATTAAGATTAAGAATTAGTGTATTCAATTACTAGCTATTTATAAGGTGAGGATTTGCTATTATTTGTTTTGCATTACTACTTTTTGAAGATGCAATAGAGGTTTAGAAATAAAATTATTTATATTTCTTCTGAACAGTTTCAGGAGGGGTAATAAGCTTTGAGA
Organism: Phrynosoma platyrhinos; assembly: GCA_020142125.1. Taxonomy (NCBI): domain Eukaryota; kingdom Metazoa; phylum Chordata; class Lepidosauria; order Squamata; family Phrynosomatidae; genus Phrynosoma; species Phrynosoma platyrhinos. Next base: position 11,563,888 of record CM034709.1, on the reverse strand, counting down.
GGAGAAAATATGAATTTGCTCCTCCCCACACGTGTGTGTATATATATGTGTGCATATGTGTGTGTGTGTGTGTGTGTGTATACGCATATGTTGTTGGTTAGTAATCCAGTTTTTTCTTTAGTTTAGTCACAAGACTACAAGGGGAGAATCCAAATAGTGAAGAGTACTGAGGAGACCTATTATAAAAACCACATAATAAAATAGCTGCTTATAAACTGATTATACAAGTAAAACAAAATTAAGAAGAGGAAATTGATATTAATAATAATCAATTAATCAGATACATTAAACTGTATGAATAACTCAAAGACAGAATATATTTATCTTTTTCCCTTCAAGAGAGTAAGTGAACATAATTAAAGGAAAGCAACTGTGTTACTTATAGTTACTAACTAAAAGAAAACTAAGCAAATAAAACATCATTGAGGGAAACCAAGTGGTAAGGATTTCAGGATTAACTACAATGATCTCAAGAAGAGAAAAGGAAAAACAAACACAGGCAGCAGCACTTTCTAACCAAAGAAGACCCTCCTTAGAAATGACAATGAAGGGGAATGAACAGAATTTTTTTTTATTTTTATTTTTAAGAAATAAAGAAACTGCATGTTGAGTTAAGAAATGAAATACAGGAATCAAAGGAAGAGATGAATAGAGAGGTTAGGGAATCCAGTGAGGAAACAGAGAAGTGAAATATGAATCCAAATTAATAAGACAGGAATTAGATAAAATCAACAAAAATATGGAAAAAAATAACAACCAAAATAGAAAAATTAGAATACAAAACAAAGCAAGTTGAAAGCAAAACGGAGGAGGTAGTCAAACATCAAAAAGAAGATCAAGAGGCGATCCTAAGACTCGAACTCAAACAGAGGGAGAGGTGTTTAAAATTTAGAGGTCTACTGGAGCAAACTAACGAAAATTTATATGAATTCTTGTCACCATATCTAGCAAAATATTTAAACATACCAATACAACAAATACACATTGAAATAGATAGAGTGTACAGGACAAACTCGAGACTAGGAAAGAACAGAAATTTACCAAGGGACATCATGATATACTGGACTAGAAAGCAAACAAAGGATGAGTTTTTACAAAAAAGCTACAAAATGAAGAAGTGATCACAGGAAATGAAATCCAGGTATTGAAAGATATCCCAGCACAAATTTTGAAGAAATGAAAGGAACATCAATTTCAAACAGAGCAACTGTAGTATCATAGAATCCTATTCAGATGGGAGGAAGTAGAAGGACTTTCTCTAGCATGGAATCAAAAGAGATTCAGACTGAATTCAATAGACAAAGTGAGTACTTTCTGGAAATAATATAGAAAGGAAATTGAGAAATTCAAACAGCAGAAATAGAAGAACAAACAGAGAAAATGAAGGAGAACAAAAAGATGACTTGGATATCAGTGTAGAGGAAATAAAAAAGGATAAAAAAAAGAATTGCCCATTCAAAGGATCCAAAAACAAATATTACTGATGAAGAAGATGAAACTTCCAATAGAGAGGAGGAAAGCAAAGATGATTTAGCAAGAGGAGGATGATTAGATAACATGGAAGAGGAGGAAGAAAGCATTGAGCAAACATGAAACAAAGAAAAAGAGGGTGGGAGGGAGTAGGAGAAGGGAGGAAAAGGGAGGGGAAAGAATGGAGAAAGAAAAAGAAGAAACAGAACAAACAACAACAACATCAAAATAAAATAAAAATTGTTTTTGGTTATCTAAACAATTAAGTGTTAGGTAAAAAAATGAAAATATTACCTCTGAATGTAAAAGGATTGCATACAAAGTCAAAAAGAAAGAGAATTTTCCATTTCTTAGAAAAACAAAATTGCAATATATTATACCTTCAAGAAATTCATATCAGGAAATCAGAAATAAGACTAATCGGAAACAAAAATCTAGGGAAAGCTTTTATTTCAGCAGCTAAAAAGAAAAAAATGGAGTGGTTATATATACTTCCAATAAAATTTAGGCAACTGAAATAATGAATGACTCGAAGAGACAATATATAGGGGTAGAAATAATGTGGAATGGAGATAGAATTTTGGTGGTGTGCATTTAGGGAGACCAAACTAACAAAGGAGTATTTTTCCAGAAAATACAGAGATTAATGAAAAAGAATATGTTAAAGTGATACTGATGGGGTTTTTTAATAGAGTAACAGATCCAAATAAAGATAGGAAATCTGAAACTAATAAAAAAACTACTCAAGGGAAACTCCCCAAAACTTTTTTCAACTAAACTGAAGATTATGCTGTATACAACATTTGGAAATACTTATATAAAAGTACAGATGGGTTTACTTTTTATTCCAACAGACATTGCTCGCTTTCTAGATTAGATATGTTTTGGGTACCAAAACAATGATTGGATTTATTAAAGATATACCAATTTTTGCCAAGAGATGTTTCTGACCACAATGCTTCAATAATCTTATTTCAAGAACAGACAAAACAATTTAATTGGAAACTAAAAGATAGCTTAATTCAAAATAAAGAGGTAACCGAAAAAATTATAGAAATAATTAATAACTTTTCCAAAGAGAATAAGGCAGGGGATACCAAAATGACTGCAATTTGGGAAGCAGGGAAAGCAGTACTAAGAGGTCTTTTTATCAATCAAGAAGCTTATTTAAGAAGAAGAAAAAAGGAAAAAGATAATGAAATATGAAATTTGATAGCCCAGAAAGAAAAGGAATTAGAATTGAATTTGGGGGATAAAGCAATATTAGAAGAAATTAAAATATTGGAGAGAAAAAACAAGAAACAAGGAGAAACACATTAAAAATTGAGGAAAAGTTAAAAGCTCTTAAACAGAGACATTTCGAATTTGCTGATGAGACAGGAAAATGCTATTCAAACAGTTAAGGAAAGGACAGGAGAAAAAATAATAACGGAAATAGAAAATGAAGGGAAAACAATAATGCAACAAAAAGAAATAAGGGAAGCATTTCAAATTTTTTTCTTGAATCTATATGAAGAAAAACCAATAGAAAACAATGAAATCTGCAAATATTTAAATAAACAAGAATTCCAGACCCCAACTCAAGAGCAATTAACGGATTTAAACAGTGTCTGTTATAGAGATAAGAGGAGCAATAAAAAGGTGCAAGTAGGGGAAAGTTCCTAGCCCAGATGGATTTACCACTGCTTTTCATAAAATGTTTGTGGAAGAATTATGTAGTCCATTACAAAATGTTATGAACTCTGTCCTAAAGGAAGGAGTTCCAACAACTTGGAAAGAAGCCAAAATAGTTGTTATTCCTAAGGAAGGAAAATCAAAATTGGAGATAGGGAATTATAGGCCAATCTCTCTTTTAAATATTGATTACAAAATATTTTCTAATATATTAGCAAATAGGCTCAAAAATATTTAATGGTTTGGATAGATGAGAATCAAAGAGGGTTTTTACCTCAAAGATAAATGAGGGACAACCTTAGAATAGTTATTGATAGTGTTTATTGATTTAGAAAAACCATTTGATATAGTTAATTGGCAAACATTATATGATTTTTTTTAATGAAATTAGGCCCTAAATTTACAAAATGTATAGCGGAAATATATAAGGAACAAAAAGCTAAAGTTATTATTAATGGGGAAGGATCCAATTATATAAGGATTGGTAGAGGAACGAGATAAGGATGCCCTCTTTCCCCACTCCTATTCTTAATAGTAATAGAAAGACTAATAAAAGAAATCAAAAATCAGGAATCAATCCAAGGAGTTAAAAATAAGAAACTTAATTATAAGATATGGGCCTTTGCTGATGACTTAATAATATTTTTGGAAAACCAAGATAGTTATGTGAAACAGTTAATCAGAATTATAGAAGAATTTGGAGAGATAACTGACTGTAAACTTAATAAAGGAAAATCTGCAGTTCTTACAAAAAATACTTCTAAAAACAAAGATCTCGAAATAGAGGAGAAAGCCAGAATTAAAGTACAAAAAAAGTAAAGTACTTAGGAATAACAATTACAAGTAAAACGTCATACTTATATGACAACAGTTATACTAAGACTTAGATGGAGATAAAAAAAGATTTGAAACGTTGGAACAAGAAACAAATATTATTGGGAAGAATTGCAATGATAAAAATGTCTGTCCTACACAAAATGCTTTTTTTATTTCAAATTATGCCAATAATAATTAAAGATAATCAGATGAAAATATGGCACAGAGATATAAGCAAATTTATCTGGCAAAACAAGAGACCGAGAATTAGGCTAAAACTATTGTGAGATGCTAAAGAAAGAGAAGGATTAAGACTACCCAATTTAAGATTATATTTAGAAGCTTGCTGCTCAACGTGGATCAAAAACTGGGTATTATTAGAAACAGAGGACTTATTAGAATTGGAAGGTGAAGGATTAAGTTTGGGATGGCACGCCTACCTGGGATATAGAAAAATTAAGGCTAACAAGGACTTCAACAATCATTCTATTAGACGCTCATTGATGAGCATTTGAAATAAGTACAAACTAACAGAAATGCCAAAATTCCCCTCATGGTTCTCCCCACATGAAGCGATTCACAGAAGAGAAATGAGACAAAATCATAACTGGCTAATTCATGCTAAGCTTCTACAGAAAGATGAAGGAGGCAAATATAAAATGAAAACACAAGATGAACTTAGAGATGAGAGATATTCCCTTGATTGGTTTAAATATAGACAAATATCAGAATGTTACAAGATAGATTTAAAAACACAAGGAATTGATTTAAGTCAGAATAAGTTTGATAAAAATTTGGCTAGGAGACGATAATAAATGGATAGGAAAATTTTATAAAATCTTACTGAAATGGGAATTAGAAGATGAGACGATAAAGGAAAATATGATCCAATGAGCTAAAAACTGTGGTTATCCATTAGAACTTGAAAAATGGGAATGTTTGGATAAAAGGACTCAAATACACCGCTTCTCAAAGTTTGAAAGAAAATTTCTACAAAGTTTATTTTTGTTGGTATTTAACACCAGTAAAGATTGCTAAAATGGATAAAACTAGTAGCAATGTCTGTTGGAAATGTGGGAAGGTACCCTGTTCCACTGCTTATGGTCATGTAAATTAATTAAAAAATATTGGAGTGAAATGAATGGGACTATAAATTCCATGTTGCAGGGGGAAAAATCACTCCGCCCCGAAATATATCTGTTAAATATGTGGGATAAAGATTTAGAAAATAAATTAGGTAAAATTCTTTTTTACCTAATTACCACTGCGCAGATAACTTTATTAGAAAAATGGAAAATGAAGAACATAACAAATTTAAAAGATTGGCTAACTAAATTATATGAAGTGATAGAAATGGATTTATTAACACAGTACTTAAGGGACCAAAGAATGGAAGAAAAGCATAGTGACAGGGAACCAATAATAGAATATCTTAAGAAACGGTGGGGAAAGGTAGCAACAATTATTTATTAAATAAATTAATTTAAATAATGTTAGTAATAAGCAAAAATGGAAAGCATTATAAAAGTAAGTTGAGAGTTAATACATGAGAGTATATACTAACACAATGAGCAATATGGAATTTCAGAAGACTAAGTATATGGATTTAAAATTAGCAGATAATCAGATAATATGGATTTAGATTAATAGTATGATGTAAAAAGAATGTATAAGGAACAATAAGTAAATAGATAAAATAGGGAAAAATGAATTGAAATAAGATTTGAGAATAGCAAGTTATCAGAAATGATGATAATACAAAAGATAGGTATATACACATATGGTGCAACTAAGGACCTTATCACACGGGGTCCAAGCAGTCGCATCCCCATCCCATTGCGCTTCCTTCCGGTCGTGGGAAATGTAATTCCCATTTCGACCAGGAATCCAAAAGAATGGGGATGATACGGGGATGCAACGGGGATGCGACAGGGATGAGCGGGGTTTCCCTGCGACGTCGTGTGATCACCCGGGGACAAGAAGCGCGATGGGACGGGGATGCGACCGGGATGCGACCGGGATGGGCGGGGTTTCCCTGCGACGTCATGTGATCACCCAGGGACAGGAAGTGCGATGGGACAGGGATGCCATGGGGATGCGACTGCTTCAGACCCCGTGTGATAAGGTCCTAAGAGAGAAAAATAGACTATTGTCTTAAGTTATTATGCATATAAATAGATAAGTCATGTATAACATATGTAAGAATCTTACTACCAAGTTTGTTGTATAAGAGACTAAAAGAGGATGATAACAACAATCAATCCAGTGAAAACAAGAAGGAAGTAAGAATGAAAGTTAAGGAAGAAAGAAGGAGGAAGGAGAAGGGAGATGGTTGAGTGGAAGATTTGTGTATGTCGAAGATGGTGCATGTATATTGAAAAGAGAGGGTAGGAGAGGAGGAGGAGGAGGACGACGAAGGACGATTAACAGGGAAGGAAGAGAAGAGAAGGGTAGAGGAAAAAAGACAGAGAAAGGTGTTAAAGGATGGGAGATAAAAGAGAAGGATAAGAAAGTATAATGGAGTGAAAAAAGGAATAGATTGGAGAATCAAAGGCTGAAAATGATGGATTGAAGAATTTTCAAGGACATTAATGTTATGTTAAAGACATATTTAATAGATTTATGATATAAGAACAATTGTAAAACTAAACATAGAATAACACCAATTTAATAAGTTAAATGTTTTAACAATAAAAATTTATTTTAAAAAATCCTAGTTCCTCTATGTACAAGGCTATATACAGCAACAGCAACAACAACAACTCCACAATCACAACTAACATCCACAACCACTTGTGTCCAGAGGCATCCGCCTTATGTAGCCAGGGCTCCATGTGGCCTTCTGGCTATGCCTCTTCCTGTGGACACCTGTCACTCAACCTGGGTGACTCTGCAGTTTTACAGCACTTGTCTGTACTTTCCAGCATCAGGTGACCATCTTCTTGATGTCACTTCCCATGACACAGCATGACTCAGCAGCAATCAAATGCTGTGCCATCATGGCTGCTTGTAATGTTCTGCTAATCCTCACATTGTACATTTTCCCATGGGACTCCTTCTTAACAGTACACCATACTGAACCACAACAGGCTGTTAACATGGCATGCCAATATGGTCAACAGAGATTCCAGAGGAGCAAAAAAGTTTCTACTACCCCTAACACATGCACACCCCTGATTTTCTTGCACCTTTTTACTTCTGAAAGTAGCCCACTGACATTAATGCCAGCCTAAATGGTATTCCTGTATGATATTTTCAGTTAATATCGATTATTGACTATTCTGTTTTGGAATGCTGGGGAAAGGCAGCAACAGGAGCGAAGAGGAGGAGGCTGGGCGTTTGGCTGTGGGCACACCCGAAAACCATCTTCCCTTGTTTCTCAGCACCAGTGGCAGCAGCACAACTTCCCTGGAGCTACAGGGACTATATAAGCCCCACTTACCATCATTGCTCCAGGAATGCTGGGGAAAGGCAGCAACAGGAGCAGAGAGGAAAAGGCTGGGTGTTTGGCCATGGGCACACCCAAAGACCATCTCCCCTTGTCTCTCAGCACCTGCGGTGGCAGCGCAGCTTCCTAGGAGCTACAGAGACTATATAAGCCCCACTTACCATCATTGCTCCAGGAACGCTGGGGAAAGGCAGCAACAGGAGCGGAGAGGTGGAGGCTGGGCTTTTGGCCATGGGCACGCCCGAATACCATTTTCCCTTGCTTCTCAGCACATGCGGCAGCAGGACAACTTCCTTGGAGCTACAGGGACTATATAAGCCCCACTTATCATCATTGCACCCGGAACGCTGGGGAAAGACAGCAACAGGAGCGAAGAGGAGGAGGCTGGGCGTTTGGCTGTGGGCTCGCCCGAAGACCATCTTCTCTTGCCTCTTAGCACCTGCGGTGGCAGCGCAACTTTCTTGGAGCTACAGGGACTATATAAGCCCCATTCACCACCATTGCCCCCAAGGAATACAGCGGCAGGAGTAGTAGGGGTAGAACCTGAGGAGGGGAGATGTTGTTTTAGATCACAACACGTTATCTATATTGTTTATATTGAGTGGATTAGATTATTGTGGACATTGGGTTGGAAGGCTGGGGTTAATGCTAATTCCATCTACCCCTTTCGTGGCCCTATTTTTCCCTTCTCTAGCTGAGGTTGGGAATGAGGCGGGGGCAGCTATTGGAGTTGTGTTGGGGAATGGGAGATATGGACGGAACAGAGTGAACATATGTTACAAAAGGAGGCAGGATCGCTGTCTGAGAGCTATCCCACCTTCAGTTCCCTCTGTTTCCCAGAATAGTTTGGAGAGCAGACCAATCATTCCACAGAAACTCATCCTGCTCCTTTGCAATGCCAGGTCAGTCAGAAACAAGACACATATCATCCACGATCTCCTTCTGGATGAGGATGTCGACCTGGCTTGCTTTACAGAGACCTGGCTGGGAGAGGATAGCACTGTCATATGGGCGCAGTCTCTCCCAGCCAGGTACGCTGTTAGTGAGCAGGGGAGGGAAAGTGGGTGGGGGGAGGGGTGGAGTGGCTCTGGTTTATAAGAACAACCTGACTCTGACCAGGATACCTGTCTGGAAGACAGTCCACTTTGAGTGTATGTACCTGAACCTGAGGACCAGGGATAGTTTAGGGATTCTGCTAGTCTACCAACCACCCCGTTGTCTAGCAGACTCCCTAACCGAGCTGACACAGCTGGTCTCAGAGCTGCTGTTGGAGTCTCCTAGACTTTTAGTCCTAGGGGACTTCAACATCCTGCTCGAGACCAGTTTAACAGGCGCGGCTTGGGAGTTCATGGATACCATGACTAACATGGGCCTATCCCAATTGGTTGACAGGCCTACACATTGTGCAGGTCATACACTCGATGCGGTCTTGAGTACGGAACAGGAATATCCGTGGGTAGAGGTTGTAAGTACCTCCACATTGTCATGGACAGATCATTTCCTGATCAAGACGGAACTGAGAGTCAATTTCTACCCCACCGGGGGTGGTGGACCCATTAGAATGGTCCGCCCTCAAAGGTTAATGGAGCCAATTGGATTCCAGAAAGCCTTGGAGGGTTTAATGGTTGGAAATGCTGGTGACCCTGTCAAAGCCTTGGTGAATACTTGGAACACCGATCTCACCATGGCCATCGACACAATCACTCCCAAGCATCCTTGCCATCCCACTTCAAACCATAAGCCATGATATACACCTGAGCTTAGGAAAATGAAACGATTTGGACAACGACCAGAGCGTAAATGGCAGAAGACTCAACTCTTATCTCACCATAGGAACTTTCTTTGGTCCTATCGGGAGGCAATACATGCAGCGCAGAGATCTTTCTCCTCTGCACGTATTGCATCTGCAGAGTCCCATCCGGTAGAGCTGTTTAGGGTGGTAAGTGTGCCCCCTGTGGCAAATCCCTTGCTTAACCTGACGATGGCCTGGTTCGACCCTTTAACAACTTCTTTGCAGATAAAATCTCTCAGATAAGAGCCAACT
>CM034709.1:11488928-11510777 GCA_020142125.1 Phrynosoma platyrhinos | reverse complement strand
TCTGGATTTCACTTTGGATCTTCTTCAGGGAAATGTTCTCTCATCCAACTCTTTTCTCTAATCCCTGCAGGCTTATCAGTTTTAGTAAGATGCCTTGCTTGCCCCAAAAATCCACTCCCTATTTTCTGGATCTTCAGGGTCTACAGGGATATTGACAGTAGGCAGCTAACAGTCTCTCCAAAAACTAACCTGGGGGTTCACTGGGTTCTTATAGGACATCTGCAGGTTTAGTCATATTGACTTGAGACCTCCTTTTAACAATAACTCTTTTTATTGTTGCAGTGTCAGTATCCACCCTACTGATTATGATCCCAATTGGGATTCTGCTCTGGAAAGTGTTCCTTTTTCCAAATCTGAGCATTCACACCCCTAAATATACATGTCTAATGATTTCTTGACTAAAGTTCCCCCATGTGGCCATGCTACCCCAAAATGACTTGCACAGCATGTGCACAATTTTCCTGGGGTCATTATTTTTCCTCTGTAATCCCCATTGTAAAATTTCTTTAACATACAATCCAGTGCTGCCACTGCCACCCATTTCCACCCTCTAAATGAAACAGAAACATGAAGGGAAAGGGAATGGCCAGTGGGTAAGGAGTCCCACTGGCTGACACAAAAGGTTAAAACATCAGTCATCCACCATAAGCCTGTTCACCCGGAGTTCCAATGGCATGAAATAGAAACCAATGCTGTCATTCAGACAGTTTGCATTCATTTCACACACACACACACACACACACACCTATGCCCCCCTCCTTTTCCAATTTCCTAGAGTACAGCGGTTTCACCAGTGCCCCCCTGGCTCTGGCTACTAGGGCTGACTCGAAGGTTGATCAGGCCCTTCTTCCACTCTTGGGCCTATCCAATATCCCTTTATACTTGCAAATTCCAGAAGGAGAGGGAAACTCAGTTTCCTGATCTGATCACATAGTTCTCTTTTCATGCACTCCTGTTCCAAAACCATGACAGGCTCTACCAGTTTTCCTGAAAAAATGGTCAGTGGCACCTGAGAACTTGCTAGACACAGGTTTTGCAGTTTCTTTCCAGGATGGTGGAAAAGGGCAGGCTAATGCCATCTCTGTTCCCAGCCAATGCACCAGAAATGTTGTGGGTAAAACAACAAACAGACACTCTTGACTCAGGAAAAATTGAGTTTATTCCTTTATTCCTTTTAACGTCAATGAGCCTCTGACAGAGAGCACCCCCCTTGCTAATCAACATACTTATATACCATTTTACACAGCTAAATTATAATTATATTAACACATGCATAATTGACCATTTTCATTGGTTACAGAACACAACTCCAAAACTCCCTCCTTTGCTAATCATGTTAAACTTTTAGTTGCCATGTGCAAACAAAATTAGCTTTCCTCCCCACTGCCTGCTCATACCATCCTTATCCCTTGGCTTGTGAAGCTGTCTAGTCTTCAAGGCTGAAAAACACATTCCATTTCAGTGAAGCAGAACTGAAAAGCCTTGCAAATGTACAGTTTTAACATAGAAAATGAGACCCCAAGGGTCATCCAATCCAGCCCCAAATTAGCCATGAGCTTTGTAGGTTTTTGTTTTTTTCATCTCTTACAGTTGTAATGCCAGATGTCACCTGTCCTATATCTGTGCATTTCATTTTTTCTGCCTAAGTGTAGTTCTTTGCCCCTCTCCCTGTTGAAATTCATTTTGTTAGTTCTAGCCCAGTTCTCTTATCCATTATTTTGGATTTTGATCCTGTCCTCTGGGGTATAAGCTACCCCTCCTAATTTGGTGTCATCTGTAAATCTGATAAGTATGCCCTCTATTCCATCATCCGAATAATTGATAAAGACATCCAAGTCATTTCCCTCAATGTTTAGTTTGATCCTGACATGTCAGATAGTCTCTCCTTCCAATTGCAAAAGATGAAGTGAATTCCTTTTTGCAAAGAATTTGTCTTCATCCTAAAGGCACCATCTAGAGGACATTTCTTATGCAGCAGATTCTAAAGTTCTTTTTGAAAAGTGAAGCCTGATAACACTATGAGAGAAGTTCTTCCTCTTATACTGTAGGATTCCTTCACAAAGCCTATATCTCTCCTCATCATAGTAGGACAATGGAGGTAAAACTTGGATCCTGAAGGGTTAGACCAGCAGAGAGGAAACTCTGGCATGTTCTACCGGTGGCTTTGAGCATGACCCTAGAGGCAAGCTGTGTGTCTGTCATCCAAGGATTAGCATAGTTAATCTGTTTACAGACCCCATTTCAGATGAGATGTGGAGCAGATATGCTAGTTAAGCAAGGAGGGATGTCATCAGGTGACAAACTAACCATGACAACTTTGTGTAAAAGTGTTGTAATCTATTGCATCATTGAAATCACAGATCTTCACAATACTAATGAACTGCCTACCAGACATTAAGCTAATATTTTTTTTCCCAGAGCTTTGGGGACTACAACTCCCAGAATCCCCCAGCCAGGAAATTCAGCCTCCTTGTGCCTGTGGTGCCAAAATAAAGACCATATATAAGCAGTTGGACATTTTTTAAAAAAATGTAGACTGCAGACTCAGTTCAAGATTGTGGCCATAGAGTTGCAGATATGGCATGCATTATACATGGATGTCCACCACACAGTGTGCATGGAATGAGTATTGGGTTTTGCATTTGGTTTCAGATTTCATGTCTTGGTTCATCTGTGAAACACTGTCATTCAGCACAAGGGCTGTGCTGCACAATTGATGTGGAACTCCATGTACGGAGATGTATTCTACAAAACTCTGATGGATATTTACATTATTCAATGTTTGCATGTCTGTGTGTGCTTCAAAGAAAAAAGGGGATGTTAGCTGAGGCTTTCAGCCAGCAAATAAATAAAATGGCCACTGGCCCTGCTAGCTGCAAGATTCTGGGGATAAGAGTTCAAAAAGGTTTTTTTTTTTTCAAACTTAACTTTTGATCCCAATAATGGTAGGAGAAAAATACTATTTCCTGATCTTCAATTCTGTATCAGCTATTTAAAAAAAAAGACAAGCAGATCCAACAAACTTTATAGTAATGGTACAAACAAGATAATAAAATGTGGGCTAGACAATGTAACTGATAGGTGGATTAGTAATTCGTTGACTGACCGAACCCAAAGGGTGCTCATCAATGACTCCTCTTCATACTGGAGAGAAGTGACCAGTTGGGTGCCACAGGGTTCTGTCCTGGCCCCAGTGCTATTCAACATCTTTATCAATGACTTGGTTGAAAGAATAGGGGGCATGCTTCTCAAATTTGCAGATAACACCAAATTAGGAGGAATAGCTAATACCCCAGAGGACAGGATGAAAATTCAAAATGACCTTAATAGATTAGAAAGCTGGGCCAAAGCTAACAAAATGAATTTCAACATGAAGAAATGTAAGGTACTGCACTTAGGGCAAAAAAATGAAATGCATAACTATAAAATGGGGGACACCTGGTTTAACAAGACTACATGTGAAAGGGATCTAAGAGTCCTAGTAGACCACAAGTTGAACATGAGTCAACAGTGTGATGCCACAGCTAAAAAGGCCAATGTGATTTTAGGCTGCATCAATAGAAATATAGTGTCTAGATCAAGGAAAGTAATAGTGCCACTGTATTCTGCTTTGGTCAGGCCCCACCTGGAATACTGTGTCCAGTTCTGGGCACCACAGTTGAAGGGGGATGTTGAAAAACTGGAGTGTGTCCAGTGGAGGGCAACTAAAATGGTGAAGGGTATGGAAACCATGCCCTATGAGGAATGACTTAGGGAACTGGATATGTTTAGCCTGGAGAAGATATAGTTAAGACGTGAAATGATGGCCCTGTTTAAATATTTGAAAGGATGTCATATGTAGGAGGTAGCTAGCTTGTTTTCTGCTGCTGCACAAAACAGGACCCAGAACAACAGATGCAAGCTACAGGAAAAGAGATTCCACCTCGAAATTAGGAGTAACTTCCTGACAGTGAAAGCTGTATGACAGTGGAACACACTCCCTTGGAGTGTGGTGGAGTCTCCTTCTTTGGAGGTCTTTAAACAGAGGCTGGATGGCCATCTGTCGGGGATGCTTTGATTTTGAGTTCCTGCATGGCAGGGGATTGAACTGGATGGTCCTTGTGGTCTCTTCCAGCTCTATGATTCTATGATTACAAAATTAAAAAACAACAACGAATGCCAGTTTTTTCTGCAGCTCTGGAAATCTTGGCCTTCTCCCTTACATGCCCTAAAAACACAATCTCTCTCTCTCTCTCTCTCTCTCTCTCTCTCTGTTTCAAAAAGGGAGAAAAAGGATGTTAGTAGAGGCTCCCAGAATCCTTTAGCTAGCATGGCCACTGGCTAGGTTTAGCTGGGAGATTCTGTGGTAAGCAGGTGACTTGAAGGCACATACAGAGAGAGTGTCTTCTGGTTAACATTGCACACCATACAACTGAATGCCAGTTCTTTCTGTAATTCTGGAAGGCTAGCCTGCAATTTCTTGCCCAAGACTATTTGTGCTGTGGCTCCATCTGTATCCTACCACATTGTGTGCCATTTGCTTTCATTGGGGTGGATTCCAAGGCTCTGCAGAAAAAAAGTTCAGAATGTAATTAAGCCATGTCCCCCATCTCTCCTCCTTCCATCACTGCTGCTCCCCTTTCATTTCCTGTGTTGCTCATTTTCTTGCCTTCTCCTTTGCCTCGGTTGCACCTGGCATTTCCACCTGGCATCTTGATTCATCTTGGAAACCATCAGTTCCCTTCTTTCACCTCCATAAAGGCATGAAAAAGCCTCAGAACTGGTGAATGTTAAATCTTCTGAGGTACGTGGCATAAAAGGAGAAACAGGATGAAAGAAAAAAAGTATGTGAGCAAATAGAAATATTTGGCCTGGTTTTGGAGTGCAGCGTGGCAGAAACGTTTGAAGTGGAGGTGAACACCAGTGGACATATTGCCTACCTCTTTAATTCAGCAATGCCAGTTTCTGAAGAAAAGAGTTTTCTGGTAGCACAGTGATAATATCTGAAGTGCAGCAAATCCCTAGAGCCACATCCCCTTCCAGGAGATCCAAAAATGCATGCATCTGTTAGAGGAGAAAGATCACTTAGCACTGAAGAGTTGAGGATGTCTCTTAGAGGGCAGTAATAAGAGGGTTAGATAATCTGACTAGGGTTGCAGACTGACAGAAATAGTGCAAATTCAGTCCACTTTTAGGGTTAGGGTTAGGGATAGGGAATCATGGGAACTGTAGTTTATTGTGGCACCAGAGTCCTCTGACAGAGAAGGCTCAATGTCTCAGAAAAAAACCAATTCCCATGATTCCCTAGCACTAACCCTAACCCTAAAAGTGGACTCAATTTGCACTATTTCTGTCAGTCTGCAACCCCCCTGAGTGACCCAAAGTGTCCTTCCTTCTGGTCTACCTATCCTGACCCTTATATGCTGTAAACTGATATTCTTAGGGATGTTTTTCCAGCTCTTCCCTTCCTGCCAGTTCTTCTCAGCTCTTCCCTAGAATAAAGTTAAATTAGATCAGCAACCTGAGTAACCTTCCTATCTTAAATGGAGTTATAAAACCTTTAATTTGTTTGATAGGATCATAGAATAATAGAAACATAGAGTTGGAAGATACCACAGGGGCTATCCAGTCCAGCCACCTGCCATACAGGAATATACAGTCAAAGAACTACTGACAGATGGCCATCTGGAGGAGGAAACTCCACAACTTTCCAAGATAGTGTGTTCAATTGTCGAACAGCTCTCACTTTCAGGAAATTCTTCCTATGCTTAGGTGGAATCTATTTTCCTGTAGCTTGAATCCTTTATACCATCCTCAATATGAACCCTGCTCAGAGCACCCACTCCTAAAAGGGTTTACTCAGAAGTAAGGCAAAGTTCAGAGGTTTTATTCTGAGTAAACCAGCATGCAGTCAGGTCTTTGTCTTCCTCCCCATGTTGCCTGCTATCCCAGTGATACTCCTCTGACTGCTAGAAGTTCCACCCAGAGATCAGTGGGGTGAATGAAGCTATTCCTACCCCTGGAACCCCCCCTTGCCTTCCCCTCTTCTTCCTCTCTTCCCTTCCCAACATGGTCTGCATACCCTCCCCGTATTGCCTGCTATTCAAGATAGACTCCTCTGAGTGCTGGAAGCTCCAC
Source organism: Phrynosoma platyrhinos (assembly GCA_020142125.1). Classification (NCBI taxonomy): domain Eukaryota; kingdom Metazoa; phylum Chordata; class Lepidosauria; order Squamata; family Phrynosomatidae; genus Phrynosoma; species Phrynosoma platyrhinos. The sequence goes on along the minus strand of CM034709.1, from coordinate 11,504,660 downwards.
TTAACAGATCAGTATGCAGACGTTCCTCTTCCTGCCCTCTGGAACCCCACGCCAATCTTCATCCTTTCACATACACTCCCTGATGCCTCCCTCCTGCAACACTGTGTTATTTTATTAGGTTATATTGCACTGTATTATTTGTTTCTTTACCAGTCTGGCCAGGCAGTGCAGCTCAAGGAAGAGCTGACTGAACCGACCCACTACTACTCATGGCCACTTCCTACCTCAACACCAGTACTCATAAATTGCTCCTTCAGGGAATTTATCACAAATGTGTCACCTTTCCCTGAGAAAGAGGAATGATCAACTTGAAATATCTTGTTCTGTGAACAGCAAGAAGAGTATAAAAAATCCTGCCCGCCCTTTCAGGAACAAGATGAGGAATAGTCATTTTTACAACACTACTTGCAGTATCATTGGTTCCCACATGGACCAAAAGGAAGGGATAGCAGTCACTGGGCCTGACAAGTTTTGTCAGCCTCTCTGTTACCTCACCAGTTTTTGACCCAGGAAGATAGCACACCCCTTGAGACATCATGTCAGGCCCACAAATTACTCATTCTGTACCCCTCTGCCACCACCTCTGTCACTGAGGCCATTCCATGTGCTGAACCTTCTAGCATCTCATGTACCTTCTCTGAGGACTGACACTGCTGCTCTTCTTGCTTCCCTTTGTCATCAATGATAAGGGAGAGAGCTTCAAATGATTCTGCAACTCCAAACTCACAGAATGATCCCTGGTCCTTATACGTCTATGTGCTGCATTCCTCCAATTGTCTATCTCCTGTTTATGGGAACTGACCTCCTCCCCAGTCATCCCCCAGCATGTTCCTCAACCGGGACAGTTTTCTCTGCTCTGTCCAAAAAATCCTCATGCTCCCTAATATGCTGGAGAATGGATAAACAGACCTCAATTTGCTAGAACTTCTCTTCCAACAGGGCAACCAACTTGCACTTGCTGCAGCTGAAGTTACCCACATCCTTTGACAAGAGCACAAACATACCATAGAGCTCCCCCTCAAAATTTGTCTGCTAAACACCCATGTAAAACACTCCTGTTTGTCTCACTCATGAGCTGAGCTCTGTTTCTCCAAGCCTTTTATTGCCTCTTAATCTGGATTGCTAACTGCTCTATGCACTCAAAGAATGACTCAATAACCAAGGAGTGACAGCAGTATTCAGCTCTAGTAAGAGCAGTTTTTTCATAAATCTAATGGATTTTAGGGCCGATGCAGACTGGCCAAAAAGGCTGGCCTGGGGGTGGAGTTGGGGCAAGGCAGGACGGGGTGACTGCATGCCAGCCACCCCAATGCCAGCCTAATGCTGCCATCACACTGCGTGCCCGATATCTTTGTAGTTTCTTTGTTCAAGGACCACTGTTCTGAGGTCTGAGATGGAATGCCCAGGGAGATTGAAATGTTCTGCCACCAGTTTTAGGGTATTCCCATTCCTAATGTCTAATTTATGTCAATTTATCCTTTGACTAGTCACTACGCCAAAGGATAAATTGACATAAATCAGACATTAGGAATGAAAATACTCTAAAACCTGTGGCAGAGCATTTCAATCTCCCTGGGCATTCCATCAGACAGTGGTCCTTGAACAAAAGAACTAGAAAAATAGATTGGAAAAACAAACAGCAGAATTGGAGTTCATTCATAAACTACAGTCCCTTGGCAATGGACTGAACAGAGACAATAGCTTTCTGACCCACTATCCACATTTCAACACTGACCCCATCCTCAGGAGGAGCATCCTACACTCATAAATCCACTACTCATGGGTTCTCCTCATGCTAACTGAGTCTGCAGGAGCCAACATTCTTTTTCAGTTTTCTTCCATTGAATTCCTACCCTTCTGTCTGTTCCTGGCTTCCACTCCACCATAAGAATCTGAAGAAGTAGACTGAACTCTATGAAAGCTCATGCTGGCAACTTCTTAATTTTTTTTCAGTTAGTCTTAAAGGTGCTGCAGAATCTAACTACAATTAATACTAATTATACAGACTAACATGGCTATATCTTTGAATGCATACAGAAATATGTGTATTGGGGAAATGGACAATATGTGCTTGTAAGAGCAAATTGTAACAAAATAATGTGACTTTCCTTGCATTTTTTAAAATTATAGACTGATGTTAAAAATGCACAGAATGGAATTTAACACAGAAGAAACTATCAGAAATCAACTGCTTCAATCCCTAGGACAGGTTATCCTGTTAACTTGGATTTTACCAACCTGTGTACAGAGAGTCTCCCTTTGGCTCCCTGTATTATTTATTGTCCCACTATTTTCCCAAAATGGGACCCAGAATGGCTTTACAATATTAAAAAACACTACAATTAAAAGCATAGAAAAGTGGTGCATTAAAAAGGAATTAATTTATTACAATATTAGAATAGATAGCTATTACAAAAATAAAATACATTTTTAAAAGATAAGACTGTATAAAACATTTGAAAATGAAACGACATCCCAAGCCGGTCCTTTAGAAACATTCTGTTTTAAAAGCCTGTCTAAAGGTCTTAGCCTGCTGGAGGGAGGCCAACCAGGAGGGAGCCATTTTGGTCTCCCTGGGAAGGGAATTCCAGAGTCTAGGGCAGGGGTCGGCAACCTTTGTTGCCGGGGAGCCGGGGGGAGGGAATGGCGCAGGGGGGGCGGGCAGGCATGTGCACACTTGTGCACGCATGCTTGCTTGTCCCCGTGTGCATGCATGCGCACAACACCCACCACTGTGTGCATGCATGCGCATGGGGGGCTCAATTTTGGAAGGCCCCACTGCGCCTGCACTGTGTGCGAATGCACATGGCACAGGTGCAGTGGAGGCTTCCCTGGGCCTTGGAAACGCCCCACCCCACCTGCACTGGTGGAGTGGGGCCATCCCTGGGCCTTGGGAAGGGCATGCAAATTCGCACGCCGCAGCTATGGTGCAGCCTTCCCAAGGCCCAACGGCAGCTGTGCAGCTGCAATGGGACCTTCCAAAATGGCACCCCCTGCTGTGCGCATGTGCGCATCTCCATGCAGATGCAAAGCTGGCAGAAAAAAAATTCTTTGCTGCTGCATTGCCACAGAGTAGACCTTCAAATAGGCTCTACCCCATGTTCAGTCAGATTCACTCAGAGTCTTGTGCCAACACCACTCTAGTCTCTGTCTCACTCTCTTCATCACCATCAACTTCCTGGAGAACCAGGGGGGCTAGTTTGGCTCCACTCCATAAGAGAGGATGCTCAGGAACAATTGTGTTCACTACCCTGGCCATTTCCCCATTCCAAAGGTCAGGCAGAGCTTCAACAGAATCACCTGCTGAGGTGACAGGAAACTCCCCAAAAGCCTTCAGGAATCTATCCAGATCCATCAGCCTCCTAGAACGAACCATCCTAATTGGTCCCTCACCCTTGCAGAGGTTCTGAGTATCAGTGAGTCTAAATATGTACAGATAATGATTTGTCCATAACAATGGAACTATGACAAATTCCTCCACACCAAGATCATCAGCACCCCACCCAGCATAGAAAGCAAGGTCCAGAGCGTGCCCAGCAGCATGAGTAGGGCCAGATACCACTTGGGACAGACCCATGGTTGTCAAGGAGGCCATAAAGTCCTGAGCCACTCCTGAAAGGGCAGTCTCAGCATGGATGTTGATGTCCCCAAGCACTATTAGATGAGGAGACTCCCAATACCAGTGGGGTGGGTAGTACACCAACAGAATTCCTGCTCTGTCCCAGCTACCCACCTTTAAGTAAACACTCTCAAAACCTGTAGACTGTGTGAGGGGGCATCTGGTCAGGGGAATGGAATCATGATAGACCACTACAACTCCACCTCCCTTGCTCCCCCAGGTCTCACCTGCTGCTGAACAGAGAAACCTGGTGGACAAAGCCTCATCCACCCAGGTCTCATGCCAGATCAGCTTGTTTTTCCAGGATCAAGTCCTGAATGGAGCTGTTTTTACCATTCACTGACCTAGCATTCAGCAGCAGCATTTTCAACCTGAGGGGGGGTGAGGAGGAGGAGGGCTGTCACCAAGGCTATCCACACTATTTGGACTGAGAGACAGCTTGAGGACCACAAGCACCCTCTTGTGCTCCTCTCTTCCTTGGTATTTTAATTGTCTCCTCCCTCAGTATTTCCCTCTTCACTGAATGACTCCAATGGCTGCTCTCTGACTGTGTATATCCCCTCCCTCCTCAGGAAAACGCATCATTCCTATTAAGCTAACAGGATAATGGTATTAAAACAATGATAATGAATCTCGATGTTGCATAATAATAATAATAATAATAATAATAATAATAATAATAATAATAATTTATACCCCGCCCCTTTGGGATCAATCGAGGCAGCTCACAATAAAATACAATACAATAGTAAAAACAAATTACATCCCACCCACTCCTTAAAAAGTTATTAAATCTATTACAAATTAAAATTAAAACAACATTAAAACAACAGTCAAAATTATACAACGAAACAGAGGACTGCAGCAATGTAACAGATGGCTTTCAGGGAGGCAGATAGAATTCCCTTAAAGAAAGGAAAAGAGGGGAAAAGTAGGGGCCTGAGAAAGGGCCTGAGGTCGGAATTTTTCTATTCTGGAAAGGTCTGTCTGAAGAGATCCATCTTGATCGCTTTTTTAAAGGTGTCTAAAGATGTCAGTTGACGGACCTCGTCCAGCAGGCCATTCCACAATTTGGGGGCGACAACAGAAAAAGCCCTCTGGGAGGTAGCCGAAAGCCTAGATTTTGGAGGCTGTAGCAAATTCCTCCCAGAGGACCGGAGAGCGCAGGGAGGGTTATATAGGAGGAGGTGATCCCTGAGATAGTTCAGACCCAAGCTATTTAGGGCTTTAAAGGTGATAACCAACACCTTGTACTGGGCCCGGAAGCTGATAGGCAGCCAATGGAGGGACCTTAGTACTGAAGTAATATGTACTTTTACTGAAGTAAAAGTCAATACAGTGGCTGCATTTTTGAACATGCCTGTTCTGTTATCATCACTTCCCCCACTTCAAGAGCATCTCTGTTTGCATTTGCCTTGTAGTTTGAGAAAGATTAATACCAACCAGAGTTTGGACACATTAGTCTTTGGGGAAAACTACAACTCCCAGAATGCACCAGCCAGCATGGTCTTTGCATTTGGGAGAACAAGACCAAAAGAGTAACTTTTTTAAGCTCATATACCAGTAGCAGGCAACCTGCAGTGCATCTGCACTACACAGTAATATCAGTTTCTTATCACTTTAACTTTTACTGCTTTTTTCCAGTGGAATCCTGGGATTTGCAGTTGGGTGAGGTATTTTAAATTCTCTATAGACAGGCACAGGAGAGAATTCACCAGAGTATGGACCCCCAGTAAGTAACTCTGAAGGTTAAAGCAAGATGAAGCTCATGTAACTGTGTCGTGCAGATGCACAAATAACGCTGTTAGCCAATAGTTTCTCTTCCTCCCAACATGACTTTTTGTCTTGGCCATGAGGGGAAAGGTCAGCGGCTGATCATAAGGCCGAAACAAAGGAAAGGGAAAAAATATTCTGAATACTAAAGGAATGCTAAAGGAAAAAGTATTCTAAATAAAAGAATATTTGATTAAAGTTTCAGAGTTATTAGGATCTTAGGAATCTCAAGGAAAAGCAGAATAAATGTTATAAGAATGTTCTAACATTAAAAAACAAACTAACTTTAAAAATTCTTCCCTTCCTTTAGTTTGGATATTGTTTCTTGTTTCTATAGACTTTCAATATCATTACCTACATATGTTTTGTTATCATATCATCACAGTCATGTCTATTCTAGTTTGATTTTACACAGTTTTGTTCATTATTTTTTCTATTACACCTTTATTCACAAACATTGAATCTCATTATATAATATGTCTAATTCAAGGTTACTTACTAAATAGGCGAGTACTTTCTAAATATTACAAATTATTCTCCTTTTTACAAATTATTCTCATTTTGTTACAAATCTCCTTCTTATGACCATATTTCTGATAGATATTTGGTAACCAGTAGCCAGTCTTTATCAAATTTGTTTCTGTTTTGATCCCTTAGGGCATAAGTAAGGGGGGTTGCAGACTGCCAGAAATTGAGTCCACTTTTAGGGTTAGGGTTAGGGTTAGGGAATCATGGGAACTGTATTTTATTGTGGCACCAGAGGTCTCTGACAGAGAAGGCTCAATGTCTCATAAAAAAAAATTCCCATGCTTCCCTAGCACTAACCCTAACCCTAAAAGTGGACTCAATTTGCACTATTTCTGGCAGTCTGCAACCCCCCTAAGTTTATCTAGTTCCATGACATCAAACAGTTTAAGTTGCCATTCTTTTACTGTAGGATCAGCTTCACTTTTCCATTTCTTAGCTAACACCGACCTTACAGCATACAACATGTAAAAAATAATTTTACCGTTTTTCCTCTCTATTTGTTCCTCTACCATGCCTAATAGATATGTGGAGGATTCAAATTTTAATTTCATATCTATAATTTTGTCTAGTTCATTGTGAATTTTAATCCAAAATTTCTTTGTTTTTCACACTCCCACCACGTATGAATAAATGTGCCCTTTTCTTTTTTTACAGTTCCAGCAGATGTCTTTATTAGTTTTGTATATTTTTGATATTTTTCCTGATGTTAAATACCACCTGTATTGTATTTTATAGTAGCTTTCTTTGATGTCCTGATTCAGTGTGTATTTTATTCTTTTATTCCAGTTTTTCTCCCATTCTTCTAGCATAACATGTTTTTTTAAGTCTTGTGCCCATGTGACCATAAATTGTTTGATTATTTCTTCCTCCATATTTCTTTCTAATACAAGTGTGTATAATTTGGAGACTGTGTGTTGCGTTTCATGTGTGATTAATTTTCCAAATTGGGTTTCTTCCTTTTCAATTTGACATATTTTTTGGTCCATTTTAAATCTTTCTACCATCTGCCTGTATAAAAACCAATTGCATTTTAAGTTTTCCGATAGCAATTCTTCCACTGATTTCATTTTGTATTCATCATTTTCTAATTTTAGTAGGTCATTATACGAAACCCATCCTCCTTCCTTCATCCGTTCTCTTCGATAGAAGGCTTCGTTAACCGAGGTCCATCTGGGGATTTTTTGTATAAACATTGTTTTATATTTTTTCCATATTCTTAATAGTGATTTTCTTATATAATGATTGTTGAATTCAGTATTTACTTTATCTTTGTTGTAAATCAGGTATGCATGCCACCCGTATGGGAGATTGTAGCCTTCCAGATGTAAGAGTTTTTCGTTGTTTAATTGGATCCATTCTTTCACCCAGTCTAAACCACAGGCATGGTAATATAATTTTAAATTAGGGATTCCCAGACCACCTCTTTCTTTGGTGTCCTGCATTGTCTTCATTTTAATCCTTGATTCCTTTTTGTTCCATATAAATGAGGCTAGTTCCTTCTCCCAATTTTTAAATGGTTTGTCATTTGTTATTATTGGTAGAGATTGAAATAGCATCTTTGATATTACATTCATTTTAATTGCGGATATTCTACCCAACCATGATAAGTTTAATTTGGTCCATTTCTCTAGGTCTGTTTTTATTTCTTGCCAGGTTTTTTCATAATTGTTTTTAAATAATTTTGAATTTTTGCTGTGATGAAGATTCCTAAGTATTTTACCTTGTTCTTAATTATGAAACCTGAAGCTTGGTGTAATATTTCTTTTTCCATTTTTGTCATATTTAGGGCTAATATATTTTTCTTCCTCACATTTATCTTTAGTCCAGCCAAATTACCGCATTCTTGAATGGTTTCTTTTAGTGGTGAAATACTCTGTAATGGGTTACTTAAGATGATGACCATATCATCTGCGTAAGCCTTGATTTTGTATTCTTGGGGTTTTTTTATTTTGATGCCCTTTATTAGTTCGTTTTCTCTAATTTTGCTATTAATAATTTCTGTAGCAATAATAAACAAGAGGGGTAACAAAGGGTATCCTTGGCGAGTTCCTTTTTGTATTGGGCATTTTTCCGTTTTTTCACCATTCACCAGAATTCTTGCATCTTGATCTCTGTATATTGCATCGATCCATTTTATAAAGTTTGTTCCTACATCCATTGCTTTCATTGTTTCTTTTAAGAAGTCCTGGTTAACATTATCAAATGCCTTTTCGGTGTCAAGGAAGAGTAAGGCTGTTTGCTTATCTGATCTTTTGTTGTGGTATTCAATTATATTAATTATTTCTCGTATATTCTCCTTCATGTGTCTGTTGGGCAGAAATCCTACTTGATCTGAGTTAATCCAATTGTTTAGAATTTTTTCAATCTTTCTGCTAATATTGTGGTAAAAATTTTGTAATCCAAATTTAATAGAGTAATTGGTCTAAAATTTCTTATTTTTAGAATATCTTTATCTTCCTTTGGGATTAATGTGATGAATGATGTCTTCCATGATTCAGGGATCCCTTCTTCTTGAGTCAAATTTATGGTGATTTGTAGTGGATTTACTAATATATTTTTTAATTTCTTGTAGTATAATGCGGAGAATCCATCTGGGCCAGAAGACTTACCAGATTTTAACTTCTTCATTGCTTGTATTACTTCCATTGTTGAAATTCTTTTATTCAGTTCTTCTTTTTGTTCATCATTAAATTTCTTGATTTTTTGCTGTTCTAGATATTTTTGTATTTCTTCCAGTTTAACTTTTTTCTGCAAGAAGAGCTCTTTGAAATATTGATGAAATATTTTCTTTATCTCTTTTTGCTCATTGACAATTTCCCCCCTTCTTTTATCTGTCATATTGATTTTTTTTCTCTGCTGTTTTTTAATTTCCATGCCAACCTCCTGTCTGTTAAAACAACACCCTAATAAGCATAACATAGAAATGGAAATTAAAGATCTACTGGTACAGATAGCAACAAAGCTCTCTGAAGAGAGAGACAAAAGGAACTTAAGTTTATGAAACAAAAATTCTTTGAAGGAAGTAATAAACCTGGCAAATGGTTGGCCCATCAATTGAGAAAAGAAAGAATAAGAAGACAAATTGTATGTTTAAGAGACCAGAGAAAGAAATATACCGAACAAGACCAGGTGAAAGAAATTGATTATGATTTTTATAAACAACTTTATAGAAAAGAGGTGGAAAGCTCTAATGAAGCTATGTCTGAATATTTAAAGAGCTGTAAAAACTGTTTTTAATGCGACTCAAAAAGAGCAGTTACATAAACCTATAACTACCCAGGAAGTTTTAGAAGCAATTAAAAGAATTAGATTAGGTAAGGCATCTGGTCCAGATGGCTTTCCTGCAGAGTTTTATAAAAAGTTTGCATGGCAGGTAGCTCCTGTCCTGCACGAAGTGATGAATGAAATACTTGATGGGAAATATCCATTAACATGGGCACATGCAAATATAGTGTTACTATAAAAAGAAAATAAAGACATACAAGATATCAGGAATTACAGACCTATCTCTCTGCTGAATGCAGATTATAAAATCTTTGTTTCTATTTTAGCAGAGAGATTAAAAAATATTTTAAAGGACTGGATTCATAAAGATCAATGTGGTTTTTTACCACAGAGACAAATTACAGATAATCTGTGGGTAGTACTCAATCTTATTGAGATCCATGAAAAAAACATTGATAAAAAAAATTGGTTATGACCTTTATCAACTTCAAGAAGGCCTTTGACAAAGTAGACTGGTCTTTTCTTTTTTTAGTTTTGGAAAAAGCAGGGGCTGGGAAGAATTTTATTAATTGGATCAAGGCCATATATGACACACAAGAAGCAAGGATAATAGTCAATGGGGAAAGGACAGAGAGAATTCGAATTTATAATGGGACTAGACAGGGGTGTCCGTTGTCCCCCTTATTGTTTCTTGTGGTCATAGAAATACTTAATAATAAGATCAGGGCCGAGGAAAAGATTGTGGGGATAAAAAGTAAAGGACATGAGTTTAAGCTGAGTGCATACGCGGATGATCTTCTGGTGACTGTGGCAGACCCTAATGAAAGTATAGAACAGCTTGTAGATATCTTAAATGAATTTTGCAGTGTATCTGGTTTAAAAATTAACAAAGAAAAAACCTCTGTATTAACCATGAATGTTTCTAAAGATGAGGAAGCCAAAATTAAAGAAATCTCAGGATTCCAAATTTGTAAGAAGGTAAAATACCTTGGGATAACATTGTCCAATAAAAATGTGGATCTCTATAAAAATAATTATGAAGAAATGACTAGGGTTGTGGTTAAAGATTTAAAATTATGGAGTCAATTGCAATTGTCATAGCTGGGAAAATTTCTGTTATAAAGATGAAAATCCTACCCAAATTTATGTTTCTTTTCCAGAATCTACCAATAATTACTAATTTTAAACCGTTCAAAATCTGGCATAAAGAAATTTCTAAATTTGTTTGGGGCGGGGAAAAGCCCAGAGTGAGATTTAAACTTTTGCAGAATAAGTCTAATAGGGGTGGACTTGCCCTGCCCAATTTACAAGTGTATTATGTGGCTTGTTGTTTCACTTGGATGTCAGAATGGTTTTTGTTGGATAATGAAGGGATTTTAGCACTTGAAGGGAAGGGACTTAGATTTGGGTGGCATGCTTATTTATTTTATGGAAAGCATAAGGTACATGAAGATTTCGGGAATCATTTTATACGCAAATCCTTGTTTAATGTTTGGTTAAAATATAAAGCTAGAGTTAGTCCAGACCTACCTAGGTGGGTGTCAATACACGAAGCTTTTCATCAAAGGGAGGTTATAAAAGAAGGGAAATGGATTATATATGATGACCTACTGGAAACAAATAAGATGGATGGAAATTTATGTTTCAAATAATGGAAGAAGGCTGTACGTGTGGTTGGCTCCTTTATAGACAGCTGAGAGAGATATATCTTTCTGATCAGAAATTAATTGGTATTAGGAAATGAGTGAATTTGATGAAATTATCTGTTCAGAAAATAGGCATAAAATATCGAGATTTTGTGATTATCTTATGAATTTTGAGATGGAAGAAGAGTTAATCACAGACACGATGGTTAAATGGTCTCAAGATCTAAATTATAATATTAACTTGGATCAGTGGGGGAGGATGTGGAGAAATAGAGTTAGATACTCCCCATGTTGTGACCTTAGGGAAAATCATATAAAGATGCAATTTAGGTGGCATCTCACCCCAGCTAAAATTGGTAGAATATATAAAGGCACATCAAACAAATGTTGGCAATGTAAGAAAGCCACCGGTACATATATGCATATGTTATGTTCTTGTAAAAAAGTTCAGAAGTACTGGAAAAAAATCCACGGTGTTATTGAAAATATTTTACATCTAAAACTAAAATTGGATCCGAAACTTTATCTGTTGAGTTTATGCGAAAACTTGGATTTTGAATGTAAATTTGGAAAATTAATATTTCATTTGACAACAGCTGCTAGGATGGTTTTGTCAAGAAAGTGGAAATCAGAAGAAATTCCAGCGGTGGAATGCTGGTTAAACAGACTTTGTGAAATTGAGCAGATGGAGGAGCTCACCATTATACAAAGAGGTTATAGTGTAGAAATAAGTAAGAGGACTTGGAAACCATTTAGGGATTACCGCCTAGATTGGCTCACCACCGGGCAGTATATAAATAAAATTTATTATTATTATTATTATTATTATTATTATTATTATTATTACAATTACATGAACGGATTATATAAGATTAAAGATAGTTAGGGTTAAAGCGTTTATTCGACTCTTTAGTTCTGAAGCTAAGATGTTTTTTGGTTATAGCTGGTTTAAGTCATTTTAGTTTTGGAGATGGAATATAAATTAGTTTAACTTTAATAGTGTAAATTAGAGAATAGATGTCAAATTCTATAGGAGGCTTAGCTTCAGGTTTTCAACCTGAAAAGTGTATTGAAAAGGATTTTTTCTTCTTAAGACCAGTGTCCTACTCCAGGAAGTTTAGTTATTGTTCATAGTGTTTGTATTGTTATATTATATGTTATTGTAGTAGTGTATTGTAAGTTTTGTGTTGTATGTTTATGTTATATATGTATATAGAGATGTTTTTTTTGTGTGTCATTGTAGTGTTTTTTTATGTGTATGTTGCATGTGGTTGTTTTAATCAATAAACTTTATTAAAAAAAAAGAAAGAAACATGTCTATTCGGGACCATGAACCGTGCCTATCCGAATAAAATGTGTAGTCCTTAGAGTTTCCATGTATGATTCTCCAAGCATCCATCGACGATAATTGATAATTTTCATTCTGGTTTAATGACTGCTGTCTCATGATTGGCTTATAGCTGTTCAGTACCCTTCTATGATTTGCTATACAGTTGTCCATCCCAATTCACAGGGAAACCTTTCCAGACACACACCACAAATTGGGAAAATCCCCATTTAAAGCCCCATTTATTTCAATGTTGGTGTGCACATTTTGTCCCTCCTCGCTTGCCATCCATGAAGGACCGAGACTGTGGACTCCGAGTCTGTGAACGGGGAGGGGCAAGTATATATTGGTATTTGTTGTTACTAGGTAAATTTTCCAAAACTGCTATAACTGTACAATGTACATTTGCTTCAGTGCCAGATTTCTCAGAAGCAGTGCTAACATCTGGACCAGTACTGTGGCATTAAACCAACTGTTGTCTTTCATTCACTATGGGAGGCTGCAGATGGGCGGCTCTAGGCTGTCCTAGGAAGCAGAGGATTGAGGCCACTCTGCCGCACACCATGGCCCCGATCCTCCCTTTCGCTGCTCCGAATAGAGAGGCAAAATGCCGCTCCTTTCAGAGGTGCCAAAAGGCTGACCTAAGAGCTGGCATGCAGCTCTTTAGTGCCCCTTCCAACACAGCACGTTAAAACACTGCACCAGAAGGATGTCTTGATGCTGCGCGCCATTCGTAGTGGCACATGATGTCAGGACACTGCCAGCATGGGTTGAGGCAGCCAACGTGCTGCTGCCCTCCCCATATCTGGCTCTAGGTAGAGGCCCTAAGACTCTTTTTTTGAACTCCAAACTGCAAGTTTCACTTTAGTCATCATTTCAAAACAGAATGTCAAACTAATTCTGAGCAAATCTGTGTAACAGAGTTGACTTGAATGCATGCAGACCTCATATTGGAATGCTTCCCTTTACTACCAAGATCATAAAATCTATTATTGACACTTTCACAAGAAAGGGGAGATGGCTAGAACATTAGAGGTCATCTAGTACAGTCCTTGGCTGTACTAGAAACTACAGTTTCTCTGGCAAATGGCTGTCACAAAGGATAATTCATATAAGCCAGGGGTGGGGAAAACATTAGGGCCTCTATATATTTTGGCCACCCAGTGAATTTTATGTCTCTGTGGAGGCTTGAACCTCAGTCTTCCAAGTCCCAGTCCAGCAGTCTTATCCCAGTGGTCCCCACTCTTGTATGTGCAGGTAGTGTAACTCTTACCTCCCAGAATATCTGACATTTGGCCAGGCTGGCACCCAATACTGGGAGGTGAATTGTTTTCAGTTACTGTTGTTATTGATATATAAGTTTCACAATCTACCAGATGTTACTGAGTGGAGTTTTGGACCATCAATCATCCAGATTCTATCCAAGAAACTAGGGGCCCATTCACACTATGAAATAACCCAGTGTGGAACCCAGGTTATTTTGTTGGAGTTCATATTTGTCCCAACTGCACTCAGTGCACTCAGCATTTGGCACCAGGTCCCATATAGCTTCTTTTTTGGGGTCCTGCAATGATCTGGATCTTAGGTAGTGAGAATGCACTACTGGATTGAATGTGCACTTTTCAATGTGTGCATGTTCACATTTGTTATCATTGAATAATAAGGGCCATGCCAATCTTCTGGCAGCCAAATTTGAGATCTTATATACACATTGTATATAAAAGCCAAAATCCATATTCGACATCACCAACTTACTTAAAAATGCATAACTAACATGTCCTGGTTCTACGCACCCACTTTATTAGGCACCAAGAGATGGAGATCTGTTCAGGTGGTGATCAGGGTGCAAGGAGGAGGATGTTTTTATTCCCATCCACCTGTGCCCCGATCACCAAATTGTTTGTTTGTTAAGGCTTATTTAGATTAACAGATTTCTGAGAGATTTCTGTCTCTCAGCATTGGGCTTGTCAGGTAAAGTACACTGGAAGGGGCATTTGCAATCATAACAATAGTGGTACAAACTTAATAGAGTTACTGAATATGAAGCAATTATGGAACCATAATTCTACTTACAAATCCATAACTGCAATACAGAATGATAATTCCAAAAAAAAAATTAAAGATGGATTTTGTAATGTTATTAGAAATGTTTTTGCTGGGCATTATGGATAAAGAACTGGATAGCAGACATGGATTAGTTCTTCATTATATGATAACAGCAGAAAGAATTTTGTTTGCATAGAGTTGGAAGACACCCCACAGGCCATCCAGTCCAACCCCCTGCATGAAGGAATACACAATCAAAGCCTTCCAGACAGATGCCCACCCAGCCTCTCTTTAAAAACATTTTTTAAAAGAGAGAGAGAGAGAGAGAGAGAGAGACTCCACCACTCTCTGAAGCAGCATATTCCATTGTTGAATAGCGCTTGCTGTCAGGAAGTTCTTGCTAATGTTTAGGTGGAATGTCTTTTCCTGTAGTTTGAATCCATTGCTCCATGTTCTAATCTCTGGAACAGCAGAAAACAAACTTGCTCCATCTTCAATATGTCCTCCTTTCAAATGTTTTAAAATGGTTATCGTGTCAACTTTTAAAAATCTCTTCCCAAGACTAAACATATCCAGCTCCCTAAGCCACTCCTCATAGGGCATGGTTTCCAGACCTTTCACCATTTCGGTCACCCTCCTCTGGACATGCTCCAACTTGCTGAGCTCTCTCTTGAATTGTGAGGCCCAGAACTGGGCACAGTATTCCAAGTGAGATCTGACCAAAGAAGAATAGAGTTGCACTATTTTCCCCCTCAGTTTAGACACTTTACTCCTGTTGATGCAGTCTAAGATCTTATTGGCTTTTTTAGCTGCTACATCACCTCTGTTGACTCATGTTTAGCTTGTGGTCTACTAATACCTCTAGATCCCTTTCATATGTAATATTGTCAAGCCCATCCTATATCTGTACATATCACTTTTACTGCCAAGTGTGGCACCTTGCATTTCTACCTCTTGAAATTCATTTGGTTAGTTCTGGATCAGCTCTCTAATCTGTTAAGGCCATTTTGAATATTGGTCATGTCCTCTGAGGTATTAGCTACCCCTCCTAATTTATTGTTGTCTACACATTTGGTAAGCAGGCCCTCTAGTCATCAATCCAAGTCATTGATAAAGTATAGCACTGGTCCCAGGACAGAACCCTGTAATATCCTTCTGGTCACATCTTTCCAGGATGAAGAGGAACTATTTTGAGTACCGTTTGGGTTTGATCAGCCAACCAGTTACAAATCCACCTAATAATTGAATCACCTGGTGCCATTATAAAAGGCCTTAATGAAATCAGGATACACTACTTCCACAGCATTGTCCTTATGTACCAAACTTGTTAACTCTACCAAAAAAAAAAGGAAGAAAATATTAGTCTGGCATGACTTATTTTTGAAAAATCCATGTTGACTTTCAGTGATCCTGGCCTTCTTTTCTAAGTGCTTACAGACATGTTTCATGATCTGCTCTAGACTCTTTCCTGGTATTGATGTCAAGTTGACTGGGCAGTAATTATTTGAGTCCCCCTCTGCTATTGTTAGTTGAATTGAGCAGAGTAGCAGAGTGTGTGCAGGACCTCC
>CM034709.1:11468420-11486565 GCA_020142125.1 Phrynosoma platyrhinos | reverse complement strand
CATGTGGATTCTTGCTGCTTTTGGCCCCGTGGGATAAGGTCCAAAGAGCAGCTAACCACAAAAGAGAAAATTGGTGAGGGGTGGGAGTGCCCTAGAGCAGCCAGTTGTGTAGAGAAAACTCACAGCAAGAGTCTAGCTGGGACCCCAAGTGATTGCCAGGAGCCTATCGCAGGAAGTCAACCGGGTAGGAAGACAACACTTGAACTTCCCAGTGAAAAGTGAGGGAGTGTAATTAACTGACTCTTAGCCAGTGACTGGTGTAGGTTGTTGGTGGCCCTAACTGCAGTAGCACCACACAACACCAGGCCCACGAGTTTGGGACAGGAGTGTCCCAAGGAAAGTCGGTGAGGGACAAGATAGTCCTAGAGCAGCTGGCGCAATTAGAAAACCAGCTGGTAAGGGTGGGAATGCTCTTTTGAGGGCCAGCACTCTTAGGGAAAGACTGGTGAGGGACGGGAGTGTCCTAGAGCAGCAGGTCATTTAGATAGAGAAGGTTTGAGCTGGTAGGGATGGGAGTGTCCTAGTGCAGCCAGCACCATAAGGGAAAATCCAGCTAGTAAGGATGGGAGTGTCTTAGTGGGGCTAGCACAGATAGGGAGAGAGAGAGATTGTAAGAACAGAGAGAAAGAGAAATGGAGATGGAGCAGATTTACAGAAAGGAAAAGGTTCAGAACAGGCTTCAGAGGTGGATCACCAATAAAGGACCCAATCCCTGGATCTCTGGGGCATTCCTGACTGATGATCCATTTCTGACCCTGTTAGAGGTCTATAACATCAAGACCACCAAGAAGGGATTGAAAAGCATCCCACATGCAGTGAAGGATAGGTTGGCAGCATGGGTAATCTGGACCATAGCCCATGATGCCATAGAAAAATATAAGGAATACAAATTAGAGATAGAAGTGTCCTGGAAGCAAATAGGTGAATTAGTCACGCAGGCAAGGGATAAGGTAACGGAAAATATGGATCTCACTAGGAGAGCGCATGAGGCGAGACAAAAGGCATAGGGCAGAACAGGAAAATATTGCCCTGAAACAAAAAGTTGCGGAGTTAGAATTTAAATTAGGACAAGCTAAACAAGCCGCAGATTTTATATTGGCTCAGAAAACAGAGGCGGCAGCCCAGGCCAACCACACCATGTGTGAGACCAGAATTAAAGAATTGGAAAGTAAAGTCAATTTAAAAAGCGCCCTCGTGGCCACAATGCAGCCTAATATTTTGGAATCAGCCACGCAGGCAAACCTCCTTCAGGAGAGTCCATCACTGGTAGAGGCATGGACTCCCCCACCCTACAATCCCCAATGGAGTTCCCCAAAAGGGAATGAACCCACGGAGGAGTGCACTCCAGGTATACCCATGGACCCAGTTAAAATCCAGAGTATGGTAGAAACAAAAGCAACCTCAGAAGATGGCACAGTTACTAAGATAGTAGAAGAAATGGTTTCATGGTCATTAACAGAAATCAAAGCCCTTGCACACCAGCAAGGAAGGCTAAATCCCCACACCAGAGTCCAATGGATGTCTAACATCATCCTCTCTTACCCAAAAGCTAAGGGACAAGACCTTACACAGATAGCAAGGCTGAGCATAGATCCCAGTTATTTGGGCCCCTTTGAGACAGCAGTCTCCAACTACGATCTGGCAAACTTAGAGTTAAAAGAGTGGATACGTGTAATGGTGCAAATCCTTTGGCCAGGCACCATCATAAAGACAAAATACCACAATGAAGTACAACAGCCAGATGAAGCCCCAAATACTTATGTAGCCAGAAAGAAATTGTTAGCAATCCTAGCCAGAGAAGTTAGCCTTAATCGTGATGGGGTGCCACTTCTGAACTACACTGATTTCATAAAAGAGGTGTACCAAGGTTTAAACGAGGCAGCTAAAACGTACATAGGTCCCACTTACCACCAACTGAGCCAACAGAAAGTAGCCACCCTGAAACCAGATTTTTTGGGGACACCCGATTGTAAATGTAAATGTGGGGTCCCAAGACAAACCCAAGCCTGCCACTCTACTTGTAGACTCGGGTGCCGCATTTAACACGCCACACCCCAAATTGGCCACTGTAGGAAATAAGACACAGGACAGCATGGAGTTAATAGGTTTTGGGAAGGGCAAGCACCAAGCCGCTATTTGAAGAGACATCCCCATGAATTTAGGACCCATTCTAGACCACATCAAGGCATGTGAGAACCAGAGAGAGGATGATGGCATTTTAGGAGCAGGATTCTTAAGAAGGAACCGCTTGACCCTTGATCTGGCCAATGGTTTCCTATGGCAATTGGAGGAAGGTCCGCTTGTAGTATCAGCTATACACCGGTGTGCCGCCTTAAAAGCCCCAGCACCCCTCTACTCCATTAGATAGTTCCCACTGAGGTCCGCAGGAATCCACCTCCACAGAAGCAGTACCGATACCCCCGTGAAGCAGAGGAAGGGATAGCAAAAACCATAGAAGACTTCCTGAAATATGATGTAATACTCCTCATGCAATCCATTTGCAATGCGCCCCTATGGTCAGTATTAAAAGCTGATGGTGTCACGTGGTGAATGACCATGGACTTTAGACCCCACGATGTGGTCACTCCCCAGTAGCTCCAGTAGTAGCCAAATACAACGAGATTTTAGCCGCCATCACAGCTGGAGCCAAATTTTACAGTGTGATAGATCTAGCAAACGCCTGCCACTCCATCCCACTCCATGAGAGTTGTTTCTACAAATCTGCATTCAAATTTTGTGGGAATCAAATGTGTTTCAAGAAGGTACCCCAAGGTTTTCACTCCAGCCCACATGGTCAAAATGTGAACCAAATTGTGACCCACATCGCGCTCCCACATTTTGTCCGATGTGGATGGCATTTTAATCCATTCAGACTCCCAAGAAAAGACCGCAGACATCACCAGAGAAGTACTAGAGCTCATTTGGGACACAGGATTTAAGGCCAACAGGCAAAAGGCTCAGCTAGTACAGACGCAGGTCAAGTACTTAGGACTCAACCTCCAGCCAGATTGTAGGACTCCAGACTTGCAGAGAGTAGAGACTATAATGAAACTCCCTGCTCCCACAGATGTAGCCTTCCTGAGAGCGCTCCTAGGAATCTTTAACTTTTCCCGAGAATTCATCGAAGTCTTCACTAGCAAAGCAAAGCCCCTATACGCCTTGCTTAACAAGGGTGCAGTATGGAAATGGGGCTCTGAGCAACAGGAAGCATTTGCCACTCTAAAAATGGATCTAGCCAAAGCCCCAGCCTTAGTACGATGCGACCAAGCCATTTTACATTCAGCTTGCAATAGCAGATAGCCATGTAGGAGCAGTCCTCACTCAGCTTAGGAACAATGTGCATAGGGTAGTAGCTTACGCCTCCAAAAACCTCTCTCCCACGGAAGTAAAGTGAGAAGAACTGCTTAGTTCTGATACAGCCCCTGACCCACTGGGAGTTTATCATAGGCGGCACCAAAGTCATTGTTCAGACCCCGCATACACCCCTTAAGTATATCTTATTAGGTGAAATTCAGGATGCCAAGTTCATAGTTCCCGCATAGCCAAATGGACCCTGAAATTAATCAAGTGCGGCATTGACTATGATAGGCAAGACAATGAGCCAGTTGCCCCCTATGGGTTAGCAGTTGCCGGAGCAGCCCACAAATGCCCCCTCCCCATAAACACACCAAGTAACTGGCCAGTGAATGCAGGCAAGCCCCTGGCAGAAGCCATGCAGGAAGGATTTATGTGTTGGTTTTGCAATGGATCTTCCACCTGCCCTGATGGGACCCACTTAACGGGATTCAGAGCTATAAGAGTCAACGACCAACACACCCTCCAAGGAGCTCTTCGCCCCTACTCCAGTCAGGCTGCCAAGGTAGAAGCCCTCTGCATCGTCTTGGAATTTGAGGACCCAGACACCCCATAGCTATTTACTCAGACTCCCAGTGGACTGTAAATGCAGCCATAGATTGGGTCCCCATTTGGATGACCCAAGATTGGAAAACTAGTGACAATAAGCCAGTAGCACATGCAGACAAGTGGCGAGAAGCAGCCTAGTTGATCCTGAATAGAACTGCCCCACGTGGGTCTCTTATGTGAAAGACCATCAGAAAACCATGGAGGAAGAAGCCCAATGGAATAATAAGGCCGACACCCTAGCTAAGACAGCAGCCACTACCCCCATGGCCCCCATTAATGTAAAACCCAAGGCTTACACCCTACCCGAGACCCTAGATTTAGCACAGCTGCAAACGGGAGACAGTGAGATCAAAGCGCTAGCATCAGCAGGCAAGGACCCCACAGGGTAGTATAGTATAGTACAAAAAGAAGATATATGGTGGGCAGTAAATGGAGAAGGAATTTGCCATTGGATAGTTCCCACTGTGGTCCGCAGGGATCTCATTCAGTTTGTGCATAACATAGGACACAGGGGAAAACAAGTCACTATAGACAGAGTCAAGGAAATGGGATGGTGGCCCCGCATGAAGGAAGACATAGAGCAGTGGGTGGAAAACTGCCTAGCGTGTGCCATGTCAGTGGATGGTGGATTATGTGTGTTGCAGTTACCAAACAGCAGAGTTGTCAGGAAAAGCTGACTTCTTCTCCTGCATGCCTCCAGACCTTTTCTCTGGATCTTGATGATACTGCCTCAGCTCTGCAGCCTTACCAGCAGTCAGGAAACACACCAGTTATAGTCTAAGAAAACTATCTTTATTCTTCAAATAGAAATATTTACAGTAGATGTTTATTTACAAAACAAAAGTAGCAACACACCACACAGCGGAATATGAGTAGAACCTATAAAACTCTCTCTCTCTCTCTCTCTCTCTCTTTCTTCACACATGGACAAAGCATTTTGTTGTTCCCCCAAGCTACCACCCACTTGGGCGTGTACATCCTAGATGATTGGCTGAGTCCCACTTTCCCAGACCTCCAGTCCAACCCATGTTGCTGACATCAATGCCCATGTGACAAGCCATGCTTACATTGTGTGTTTTCGTTAAGATGTGTCCTTTTCCCAAAACACACTAGTGTTTTCTTCTTTCCAGTTCCATTGTTATTATCTGGTGTGACACCTGTTGTTTGTCTGTCCCAAACATGTTTTTCCAAATCTCTTCCCACAGGAAATTTGCCCATACATCTTTTACATTTCAAGTCTGACTACATGTCCCATGAAGCATTTTCTGACACGGTTAACACAGATTCTAGTGTCCCTAAGGCTCCCATCCGCCATCAACGCATAGAAGGCCTCTGGTCCCGACTGCAAATGGATTATATTGGCCCCTTGCCAACTACCTCCCGACACCACAAGTACTGTTTAACCATAGTCGACCCATTCAGCAAATGGATCGAGACTTTTCCCACAAGAGATAACACTGCCAAAACCACAGCCTGAATCTTATTCAAACAGGTTTTTAGTCAATGGGAACTGCGCCAAGCCTTCATCATTGACCATGACTCAGGCAGCCATTTCACAGGAGAAGTCATGAAAGCCTGCCCTAGGTATTAAGCAAAGATTTCACATAGCCCTAGGTATTAAGCAAAGTTCTGCCCTAGGTATTAAGCAAAGATTGCACATAGCCGCCCATCCCCAAAGCTCAGGTCACATTGAAAGGATTAAGGAAGGAAGCAATGAGAAAGATAGTTAAAGCATGCAGCAAGGATTGGGACGCAAAGCTGCCCATAATCCTCATGGCCTTTAGAGGGACTGTAGCATCACACGGCATCACGCCACATCAGGTTATGACTGGGCGCAAGATGGTTATTCCAGAAGCATTTTGGATAAACACCACTCTTCCTGCAGAGTTAGAGCCAGTGGTTTTAAACCATGAATGGATGAAAACTCTCTTACAGAGCATCCAGCAGACCCACAGACTAGTAGCAGAAAAATTAGGTCAAAACATGAGAGCTATGGATAGAAGGTTAAGTTGGATGCACAACCCTCAGCAGTGGGACCCTGGAAAGCAAGTCATGTACAGACATTTCTTTAAGCAAAGGCATAATCTCACAGCAAAGTGGCTAGGACCTGTAGAAATTGTGGAGAGAGTGTTCCAGCCATTTTCCAAATTCACATTCCTTACCACCATGGAACTAGACTGAAATATTTTCACGTATCGCGATTAAAAGAATGGAAGGGAGACCCGACGCCCGTAAAGCCAGTTCAGTCAGAGCCCAACCCAGTGCCTACCATAAACCTATCTGAGATGTTTGTGAGTCTCTTCCCCATGTAGTCAGTTAGTGAGACACCTTTCTGCTTCCCTACAGGGACAAGAAATGGCACTGAGCGCATCTACCCTCTGGATACTGTTATGGATGTCAGCTAAGGTCTGGCTAGCATTTATCCAACTCAGTTCACCATGGATTGGCAGTACAATATAGAGGCCAAATGTCATTGGGCCACCCCGTACCCAGGAATGATGGAGGTAATAGATTCTATAGGCAATGCACGGACATGGTATGATTAGGGACTCCCCATTTTACTTAAGACTAGAATTTATGTTACCAAGAGAAACACCCTAGCCTCAAGAGTTTATATGTTTGGTCCCAAAGAACTCACCTGGGTGGAGGCAGATGCAGGCCCCCTCCCCCTTCAAGCAGAAATGTGGAGGAGACACCGCTTTCATCCCCCATATAGCAAAATCCCTGCCTCTTTCTACATCACCCTCACCATAGACTATCTGTGCCACCCTACATGGGCTTGGAAAACCAAATTGTTCATGTGTCGAGATTTCATTCACACCTCCACTAATTGCACCATAAACTGCCAGTGCATGATGTGCCCAGACATCCCCACAGAGGTTCCCGCTATGATTCAAGAGCCATCTATGTATATTGGCAATGTAGTAATTAGAAAAGATATATCCCTTTATGCGTATATGGAGATCCAACCCATAGTTACTAACCTAAAGTTGAACTTGACCATTGTAAATGTAGGACGCACCATCTCTGTTTGTAGCCTGTATTTAAAAGCCACATGGGCACAGTGGGAACAATTAAAAGAGAAGTGGCATAATGTAATGCACCCACTTTTCAGAAGCAAGTGCGATATTGTAAGCACAGTGTTAGGAGAATTTGGAACAGGAGTAAGAGTTTTAAATGCTTTAGATGCAGAAGTAGTGGCTAACAAATTGGGTTTAATAGGATCTCAAACCAAAGAGTTAGGTGTATCCATTGCCTCAGGTCTAACAAACTTGGCCCAAGGAGTAGACATAATTGGTCATCTCCTACCACAGTGGGTAGGCATAGAACAAGAAATTATTATAGACATTGGGAACTCCCTTAAGTCTGGTATTTACAACTTGTGCTTAGCCATTCAGTGCAACCAAATCCAAAGCAGCCTTATAGCATTTGCATCCCAGTTAATACAAGCCTCCCTGATGCGACTCATTCACCCAGAAGTCATGGTTCTGTTTAAGAAAAGATACCTGGATCCCTTCCAGCACCCCACAGATTTAGTTAAGGTAACTGGTGGATAATGTAAATATCCACCACTAAAGTGAATTATGCAAACCTCATACTGAGCATCAATTTATTGCACCAAGGGGGGAAGCAGACTGGCAGCACGGGGCCGCTCTGGGAAGGTGCACTGCAGGACCGAGGCATGAGTCAGTGGCGCACCTTCCCCGTCCCTGAAAGGAGCGCTAAAATAGGTGATGGGGACTCCTTGTTGAGAGGTAAAGAAGCAGTGGTTTGTGGGCCTGATAAGATGTCCTGGGAGGTGTGTTGTCTCCCTGGGGCAAAAATCTGTGATGTGACAGTGAAGCTGACAAGACTTGTCAAGCCTACTGACCATTACCCCTTCCTCTTGGTCCATGTGGGAACCAATGATACTGCAAGGCATCGCCTTCAGAATATCAGAAGTCATTATGAGGTTTTGGGTAGGAAGCTGAAAGACAATAACTGCCCTTGGGCTGACCCTCAAAAAGTCCCCCGGTAAACACCCATGTAAAGGGCCCCTGTTGGCTTGGCCTTTTCACCAGGCTCTGTCAGCAAGCTCAATCAACTAGGTTTATAACTCTATAGAGAGCTCTTGAATGCTAATTTATTCTGGAGGCAAGTGTCTAACTCCCAAAGCCCCTTTTTAAAAAAAAATAAATAAGGAGAACCTCTAAAACAAAGTTCCCAGGCCCCTTCTGCCTGTGCTGTGCTTTCCCATATCTTGTTAAAAATTCACACACTGTTAGGTGTACGCCTCTGGGAGGAGTTATATAGAGCTAGGCAGCTAGCTCCACCCCCAAGTGACTCACAGATGTGACTCACCGAAGACCCTCCTCAGCAACAAACACACTCTCCCAAGTGTTTTTTAAAAAATTTAAACACTCACCCACTCAAAATAGCTGCCCAGAAACTGCTTTCCTCCTTCTCCCTAGCAGGGACTTGATCTGACATTGCTTGTCAACATGTGTCCCATGGTTCATTTGTGACATGCTGGAGAATTTCATGGGAACTCAGAATGGTGTATAATTTAAACAATTTAAAATTATTCCAGATTTATAATTATAAAATAATTGCAACAGAATAAAAACATATTCTACATCACAGTTGATGATTCATATTGTTGTTATTAACTGCCCTTGGGCTGACCTCAACTCATGGTGACCCTGTGGATGAGATATCTCCAAGACTCCTGTCTTCCACTACTATGCTCAGGTCCTGCAGGCTTAGGCCAATCACCTCGTTGATTGAGTGCAACCATCTGGCATGAGGTCTTCCTCTCTTTCTACTTCATTCTATCTATCCTAGTGCTATTGTCTTTTCCAGTGATTCATGCCTTCTCATGATGTGGCCAAAGTCTGACAGCTTCAATTCCATTATCTTGGCTTCCAGGGAAAATTCAGACTTGATCTGTTTTAGAACCCATTCATTTGTCTTCTTGGCTGCCCACACTATCCTCAGCAAATTTGTAGCCATATTGCAGAAATGCAATAAAACCTTGTTAGTGAATTCTGAAGATGTGCATCCAGGCACTGGCAAGCGAGCTTCACTATTCATTGAGCACTTCTGATGCACATCAGACACTTCTGATGCACATCTGGCTCTCTTGTTGTGTTCCAGCACTTCCTTGACAGTGTCCAGATACAGATAAAGGAGTGCCCCATGTACATCTGTGCCCATCGTGCATTGGCCCATAGCACATCAGTCACTCCACCATCTTGGATCAGATGCCCGTATGTTGTAACATCATAGCAGCCTCTAGGTGCATGTGGATATTGCAAGACTACATATTTCAGTATTGTGCACATGTGAGGCCATTTACAAAGTTATAAGTCCTAGGCAGAATGCTAGCCAGTGTAAGCAGCTTAATAATTTAAAACAAATTATTATAACAGCTTTTAAAAGTTAAAATGATGAAAACCATGTATATATACATTTGAAAAAAACATTTTAAAAGATAGGAATGTTTTGGCTTAACATTGAAAATAAATTAATGGTGAGATGGGCCTTTGCCACACAGCAGAGGAGTTTGGGAGACTCTGGTGGCATAGGTACACACACACACTCCTTTTTGCACTAGCTTGGACGTTTGGAATTGGAAAAAAGAAAGCTGGGCATGGATAGGAGGAATGCATTTTCCCCTGCTGATAATCTGCTCGCACAGTTTTCATAGCTTAGAGAGGGGAAATGGGTCACACCTGCACATTTCATAGAATCATAGAATTATAGAGTTGGAAGGGCCATTCAGTCCAACCCCCTGCCATGCAGGAGCTCCCAATTAAAGCATCCCTGACAGATGGCCATCCAGCCTTTGCTTAAAGACCTCCAAGGAAGGAGACTCCACCACATTCCGAGGGAGTGTGTTCCATTGTTGAACAGCCCTTACTGTCAGGAAGTTCCTCCTAATGTTCAGGTGGAATCTTTGATTTTCTTTGTTTGACTGCACTATACAGGCATCCACCGCTTTTCAACAGTCCACTTTTTGATGATCTGCTCTTTCAAAAGTAACTAAAATACTAGCTTTCCTCCACTCTGTCCATTCCTCCCATCTCAAAATCTCACCCAAGCAAAAATGTCCTCATGGAAAAGAGGTTGGATCATTGTTGTGATTTTTGTGCAAGCGTATATCAAAAGCTTTCTGCCCCCCCCCCATCTCATCTGCCCTCATCCATCTATCCATCCATCCTTCCCTCACTCCTCTTCTTTTTCCATCTCATGTGTTCTAATGCATATGCAAAAATGCCAAAGAAAACTAAAATCTCCAAAAATAAAATAAAATAAAATGCTGGACTCTTCATTTCTGGACAGTTGCTACCCTCAGGCGTTTGCAAACACACCCCGCCGGGTTTGCAAAGAATATATTTTGCAAAGGATATATTTGCAAATGTGTATGGCAGGGCAAAGGTGGGCTCTAGTAGACAGACGACCCAGAAGGCCACCCCCCTCCACCCCCAGAGTCCTAATGCAAAAGAAAACTAGACTCTTCAAGAAAACTAACCTGGGAGGCTGGTGCACTGAGGAGGCACTTGCAAGCAGCCCAGGGGTTTACAAAGGATTTCTTGCAACCTTGGAGGGCAAGGGTGGGGCCAGGAGAGTCCAGGGGGGCTCCCCTCCACTCTCGCCTCCTTGGTGCCCTTTCCCTCAGAAAAGACCTCCCCGTTTTGCCTTCCTCCTCCTCCTCCTGCAAGGGAAGGGCTCCTGCTGCTGCCATGGCCGGCTCTTCCCAGGAGGTGCACTTCATGGGGGATTCAGGGTGCCGGGATCCACATGGCCCTGGTGGGCCTTCCTCCACCTCCTCCTT
Source organism: Phrynosoma platyrhinos (assembly GCA_020142125.1). NCBI lineage: Eukaryota > Metazoa > Chordata > Lepidosauria > Squamata > Phrynosomatidae > Phrynosoma > Phrynosoma platyrhinos. Next base: position 11,475,845 of record CM034709.1, on the reverse strand, counting down.
TGCAGAGGAGCCTCCTAGAGAAGCTCCTCTGGGAGATGATGACGGAGGAGAGGCTGCTGCGCCTGGCCCGCCTCACCTCCCCCCACTCCTTTGGCTCCACCAAGCAGGCCCGATGGGCCCTTGGTGGGCCGAATAAATGTCCTCAATGGGCCGCATGTGGCCCATGGGCCATAGTTTGAGGACCCCTTGTCTAATGGAAGAGAGAAAGGAAGAAGACAAAAATGTCTGCAGGTTGGTGTGATACAGGAAGAGAGTGGATGTGATAAAAGCAAACAAATAGAAAGTTAGGAAAGACACAAACTAGCAATTTTTAAGTACAAAGACTGTTAATTCTAATACTTAAATGGTCTACACATGAGACAGAATTTGTATTTGGATGTTGATTTAGCCAATTTCTGAATGTATGAATGGAATTACATTTGATGGCTTAGAGAGCCATCTAAGCCACCACCACATCTTGTGGTAGCCAGGGCCAGCCCTACCATTAGGCAAAAGGAAATGGCCAGCTTGTTTGGCAGAACACCTTCCTCTTATTGGGAAGTCCCTGCTACTGTTGCTATGGCTCCATAGTTCACTCTCCCCTCCTATTGTCTCTTGTGTTGTTTTCCCGCTATATCCCCAGCCTGCTCACCACAGTTTGATATTGACACACTCCTATGGAATGTGTTCATAGGAGGGTAACCAAGATCTACAAGGAACAGCTTAGGGAGCTGGGGATGTTTAGATTGGAGAAGAGAAGGCTGAGAAGTGATATGATGGCCATCTTTAAATACTCAAATGGCTATCATGTAGAATATGGAGTGAGCTTCTTTTCTGCTGCTCCAGAGATTACAACACAAACCAATGGCTTCAAATTATAAGAGAGAGAGAGAGAGATTTCTCCTATACATTAGAAAGAAGCTCTTGACTATATGAACTGTTCAGCAGTGGAATAGACTGCCTTGGAAGGTGGTGGGCTCTCTTTCTTTGGAGGCCTTTACACCTTTTTTTTTTGTTTTTTGTTTTTTTCCAGCTATTAGCTAACCTGGTTGGATGGCTTTGACAGTCCTTTAGTTGTGCATTCCAGTATGGCAAGGGGTTGAACTAGACAGCACTTGTGGTCCCTCCCAGCTTTCTGATTCTATGAGTCTATCCCTTACCCTTTTCTTGCTTCCTTGGTCTTGTGTGGATATAACTGCATGGCTCCTTCTCCTTGCTAGTACCCTTAACCACCCACTTGCCTTCTATAAGCAGAAGCAGCAACTACTGAAACCAACCAGAAGGACAAGGTGGGTGCCTTTTTTATAGAGCAGGGAGGCAAATGGTAAATGGTAAATGGTAAATGGGGTGCAAGTGGTGGGATCCTTAGGTAGAAGTGATCATGTTCTCCTGGAGTTTCTTATACAATGGAAAGGAGAAGCTAGGCATAGTCAAACACTCATACTAGACTTTAGGAGAGCTAATTTCAACAAACTTAGGAAGACACTGGGACTGATCCCATGGTCAGGAATACTAAAAGAGAAGGGAGTTCAGGATGGATGGGAGTTTCTCAAAAGGGAGATACTGAATACACAATCTCAGACTGTTCCAATGAGAATGAAAAATGGGAGGTGTCTCAAGAAACCGGGTTGGATGACAAAAGAACTTTCAACTGAAAGGCATGAACAGTCCACAGAAGCATAAAAACATATTCCAATGGATTAAGAAACAAAAATGTGACATTGTATGCCTCCAAGAGACAAGACTTCTGAAATGGAAGGAGACAAGACTTCTGAAATGTTCCAGCTTAGGTGCTAAAGATGTTACGGTGGCCAAAAAGAGAAAGAGAGGACTGGTAATATACATGAAGCCAGAGTTCAAAGTAAAAGAACTATTCAGTGATGATAATGGACATTACGTGGGTATAGAGATCTCCAGACTTAATTCTATAATGATGATCATAGGAATATGTGACCCATTAGTAAATAAGAGTCAGTTTTGCAAGAACCTGATGGATAAAATATCAGAATACACATATGACAATATTATAATAATGGGGGATTCCAATGGGGTAATTGATCCCCCAAAAGATAGAAAAGCTGAACAGAAAGTGTATATAAGACAAGGGAGATTACCAAAATCATTTTTCAACATGATAGAGCAGATGGAGGACATGTGGAATTCAAAAAATGGCCCACACAGAGAATTTACATTCTACTCTGAAAGACACAAAATGTTTTTGTATCATGTATATAATTTCAAAACCAATCAATTCGGAAATTAAAAAAAAAAGAAGGTACTCCCAAAGATAACACCGGACCATAATCCCATCAAGATGGCATTGAAGGGAAATAGGAAAGAATATACTTGGATACTAGATGAGACACTATTAAGAGACAAAATAATGTAGTTAACATAAAGACAATGTTGGATTGTTTTTGGAAATAAAATTTAAATAAAGAAGTAAAAGATCAAATAGTTTGGGATACAGCAAAGGCTGTATAAGAGATGTACTTATAAAAATGGCCTATGAAAGAAAAAAGAACAAAGAAAAGAGATTAAAAGAGTTACAGGATCATTTGGAAAAGGAAGAAATTAAATTACAAGAGCACCCAAATGGGCAAAAAGAGAAGACACAAATTAAGAAAATCCAAAAGGAAATATCTCTATTACTAGTAGAAGAAATGGAGAAGAAATTGAGGTATATGAAGCAATTTCAATTTGAATTTGCAAACAAACTGGGGAGATGGTTGGCTCATAGACTAAGGGGCTAAGCAGACAGGCAGCACAGGGCCACCCCGAGAAGCTCTGGATCGGGGCCGAGGCATCCGCATTCCTCAGCCCCACAGCGCAGCTTCACCGCCCCAGGAAGAAGTGCTAAAATAGGGTAGGGAAATTTAGACTGAATTTGGAGGTAGGGAAATTTAGACCAATTTCACTCCTTAATAAATTTTAATGTTGTAAGCCGCCCCGATTGCTCTGCAGAGGGGCAGGATATAAATAAAAATTATTATTATTATTATTATTATATTGATTACAAGATCTACGCAAAAATACTAGAGGAGAGACTGAAGAAGATACTCAGAAGCTATATTCATGAAGATCAAGCAGGATTCCTCCCTATTAGACGTATAAAGAATAATATTAGAAATCTGATTGACGTGGTTGAGTACTGTGAAAAGAGACCAGGTAAAAAATTAGCAATAATATCGCTGGAAACTGAGAAGACATTTGATAACTTAGACTGGAGTTTTATATTATCATGCCATAAGAATATGCAAATAGATGAACAGTTATACGAAGCCATCAAAACACTGTACATTGAACAGAATGCACAAATAATTATAAATGGAGAAAGGATTAAACCTCTTCCAATACAAAGAGGAACATGACAAGAATGCCCACTCTCCCCATTACTTTTCATAATTGCAGTGGAAGTACTAACAAAAAAATATAAGAGAAGACAGAATACTAGCTGACATTAAAGTGAAAGATTCAGAATATAAAATGAGAATGTACACAGATGACATGTTGGTTTATTTGACAGACCCAGTGCAAAACATCCAGGTCTTTTTGAAAAAATTACAAGAATTCGGGCAAGTATCGGGCTTCAAAGTGAATAAATCCAAAACTAAAATACTTACTATGAATATCAGGAAAGATGAAATTGATGAAGTGACTGAGATTTTCCAGTTCCGAGTATAGAAGAAAATGAAATCTCTAGGTATCATATTTACAACAAAGAATACAGATATCTTCAAAAATAACTATAATAGGATTTGGAATGAAATTAAATCAGACCTAACAAAGTGAAAAATTCTAAAATCATCCTTATTAGGGAGAACAGCAAGTATTAAAATGGCCGTTCTACCAAAGATGTTATTTTTATTCTAAAACATTCCAGTCTTAACCAATGATAAACCATTTAAATTTTGATAAAGAGAAATATCAAAGTTTATATGGGCAGGGAACAAGCCCAGAGTTATATTTAGACTGCTGCAAATGGAGAAAAAAAAGGAGATTTGGGAGTATCAAACCTAAAAATATACTATGAAGCATCTTGTTTATACTGGATGAGAGAATGGATTCTACTTAAAAACAGACGTCTTCTCCACTTAGAACAGGGGTAGGCAACCTTTCCCCTTTAAGGGCCAAGGGACTTCATCTCCCAGAATCCCAGGAGCTATTGGCCAACATGGGACTATTGGCCAACATGGCTGAGGCTTCTGGGAGCTGAAGTCCCTCGGCCCTTAAACGGGAAAGGTTGCCTACCCCTGACTTAGAATCTTGCGGGAATAGTTTCAGTTGGCATGCCTATTTATTTTATAACAAGGCAAAAGTAAATCAAGATTTTGAGGACCATGTATTAAGAAAGGCCCTATACAGAATCTGGGTTAAATATAAGAGAATTATATCCCAGAGGTTACCACTATGGGCATCTCCCATAGAAGTGTTTTACCGTACAGAGGTTATTACAGATGGCTCATGGTTAAGATATGGCAATATATTAAAGGTGGATTTGGATAACAAAATTAGGTTTAAAAAGAGGGAAGAACTTAGATTGGAAGGAAATGATATTCCTTGGTTTCCATACTATCAGTTAAAATAAAGGTTTAAAGTGGAGAGTAAAGCAGAAGGGTTAGGAGAAAAGGTTTAAAGTGGATAATAAAGCAACCAGAGTTAGGGAAAATTCTGATAAATTAGAATAACCAAATAATATCAAAGCTTTATAAAAAGATTTTGGAAATGAGCTAGTGAAGGATTGCATGGTTAAATGGTCCCAAGAAATAGGGAAAAATACAAGCTTATGTGAGTGGGAATTAAACTGAAAATAGAGGATAGGATATAACCTGTCATCTGATATAAAAGAAAACTACCTGTATTATAAAATCCAATTCAGATGGTACCTGACTCCTGTGAAAATAAAGATATATAAGAACGTATTTGACAGGTGTTGGAAATGCAGGAGAGAAAGGGGTACAACGTTCCACATGTGGTGGGCATGTAAAAAAGCATGAAGATGGTGGAAACAGATTAACATTAATATTTTTAATACATTTTATTAATTAAAAGATTAACAAATTACAAACAATAAACAATAAAACGTACAATATACATACATACCTATACAAAAAGAAAAGAAAAGAAAACGGAAAGGAAAAAGAGAAAGAGAAAAAAGAAGGAGAGAAAAAAGAAAGAAAGAAAGAAAGAAAGAAAGAAAGAAAGAAAGAAAGAAAGAAAGAAAGAAAGAGGGGCAATAAAAAAAACCCATTGACTTCCTGGATCCTTTGCCAAGTCATTTTTACACTTCAAATTCAACTTCGCCTTCCTTCCTTCTTAAATATAGATCAATCTGAGATTTTATCTGATTATTAACTCAGCATTCACTCAGCCTATGACTATATACATGTGATTAATTCATCAAACATAATTATACATTACTGTCACCATTTACATCTATGCAGCACAATTTACAGCATCTTATTGCTCAGACATCTCTCCAATATTTTACTTATTATTTTTTATTATTCCTATTATTGATATAGTTTAACAGCGGCTGTCAAATTATTTCATTATTTTCCCAGTTTTGACCTCTTAACATTATTGTTAATTTATCCATCTGCATCAGTTCAAATAATTTCCTTAACCAATCCTCATGGTGCGGTATTATTTCACTTTTCCATTTTTGTGCGTACACTATTCTTGTGCTGGTAATCATATAGTACAACAGTTTCCTGTGATTTAATTCCAAATTTTTATCCAAAGAAATATTTAATAGACACATTTTAGGGTCCAAATTTATTTTAGATTCCAAAATTTCCTCCATTGTTCTATGGATAGCTGTCCAGTATTTTTTGGCCTTTTTACAGTTCCACTACAGATGGTACAAAGTCCCTTTTGTTTGTTTACACTTCCAACATTTATCGGAAAGCCCTTTATAAATTTTAGCTAACTTAGCAGGGGTCATGTACCATCTGTGGTGCATCTTAAGGAGATTTTCTTTCAGATCATAACTAGCTGTATAATTTTGGGTTTTGGTCCAAACTTTTTCCCACTGCTCTAATTCTATTACCTGGTTAATGTCTTGGGACCACTTCACCATATATTCTCTAACACCTCTTCTTCTTGATCAATATCTAACAAACACTTATAGTACAGAGCAATTTTCTTTGGATTATCAGAGACCATATACTCCTCAAATACAGTTTTTTTAATTCTAATTCCTATTGTTTTTATATCCACCAAAAACCTTTCTCTCAGCTGGCGATGTAGGAGCCATCCCATAATAAAACCTTCTTTAGTAAGTTGTTCTAAATATTTAAATTCCATCTTGCCATCATTGAGGTCAATATTGATAAGATCCCAATATGTTACCCAATTGTCTTGTTGTATTGTTTCTCTACCATGAAAGGCCTCATGAATTGAGGCCCAAATTGGTATATTCGGGCAAATTCTTCCTTTATATTTATACCACGCTTTTAAGATGGCTTTCCTTATAAAGTGGTTCATAAAGTCTTTATGAATCTTTTGTTTTTGATAAAAGAGGTAGGCGTGCAACCCAAACCTCTGGTCTATCCCTTCCAGATCTAAATTTTTTTTAATCTTTAAATTAAAACCATTGCGACAGCCACTTTAAACAATTTGCCTCATAATATAGTTGCAAGTGGAGAAGGGCCAATCCACCTCTTTCTTTCTTGTCCTGTAGGACTTTTAACCTCACTCTAGGTCTCCTACCTTGACAAATAAAAAAAAAGTTAGATAACACTTTATTCCAATTCTTAAATGGCTTACCATTCACAATAACTGGGAGATTCTGAAAAAGGAACATAAATTTGGGAAAAATACTTATTTTAATAACTGATAACTTCCCAAGCCAGGATAGATTTAAGTTCCCTCAAATTTCCATATCTTTTTTAATTTCTTTAGTCAATTTCTCATAATTATTTTTATATAGGTCTACATTTTTTCCAACATTAGGGTACGCAAGCCTCTCCCCCACAACAAGGGGGTGAAAATATACAATTTTAGCCACCAACATGCAATTAAATTTCCTCTTCAAAATAAAATAGCAGTGCACTCCTCCTCTGATGGTGGTGAGAAGGGCAGTTGGTGCTAGGCTTGTCTTCAGAGGCTCTGCCTCTGGCTCCTCCTCTGATGGTGGTGAGAAGGGCAGTTGGTCCTAGGCTTGCCTTCAGAGGCTTGCGTACCCTAATGTAGTTTTGAGCTATGCTGGCGGTGGTATAATAGCCATTGGTAGGGCTTCCCATGCCAGACAGGTCAAAACCGAATGGGTCTAACAAAGAACGTCAAAGAGCAAGATGGGCTCCCTAGCCTTATGGCAACCATCCTAGGAGAAGGAAAACTCTAATTCCAAACCTGGGCAGATGGTGCTCGTCCAACCCTGTAAGATCAACCATTTAAGAGAAGGAAACTCTAAACAAACCTATGACCCGAGGATCTCGTTGC
>CM034709.1:11362635-11376897 GCA_020142125.1 Phrynosoma platyrhinos | reverse complement strand
TGCAGCCGTGGGCCGCTCTGGGAAGGTGCGCCACGGGACCGAGGCATCCTCATGCATCGATCCAGTGGTGCACCTTTCATATGTCACCGAAAGTGCTCCCCAAAACGTTGAGGCGCACTTTCGGCGACCCTTCTGCTGCAGCGTGTCTGGACGCTGCGGCGGGAGGTCCTCCTTGGAGTGCCGGCCATGCAGAGGGCCGGCGGCTCCAAGGACGACCTCGGGAGGGGGAGGGGGCACCGAGCGTGCAGCTGCCCCTCCCCTTCCCTGCGCCAAGGACGGCTTTTTAAGCCATCTGCCGAGGCCCTTAGTCTCTCCACCCTAACCCAAGTATCTTCCAAAGGTCTAAGGAAGGTACAAGCCCATTGGCCTTGAAATGTTTCAGCCTACAGTTCTCAAAATTTTTATCACTGGTCATACTGGGTGGGAATACTTGAGAGTTATAGGAAAAAATCTAAGGACAAAAGGTTTTTCACCCGTGCTCTACCTGTGAACAAGACCCATTTCCTTCACCTGGGATTGCTTTTTAAACACATTTGCAAAGTAATGTAAAAACAGGATAGAATGAATTTGTGCTTGAAAGAAAATAGAAAACACTACTAATTGTATGCTAAATGAGTACAACAAAGAGAAAACAGTTAGAATTTTAAGTGTGATGACAGAAGTTGATCCCTGATAAGAATGAGGATGGTACAAAGATGATCCTATTTTCAGGAGGGTATAACTGCTGCGTTTAATTCTCCTGGTTTCCTAACATAATACCTGACACAAATTCACCTCAGCTCTGCCCTTCTCTCACTCCTTACAGCTTTCAACTCTAACATGATGAAAAGGCTGAGTGTCCAACACTAGTAGAACAATACAACAGGAGATCAGCACTCAGCTTCCAATATATGCCTGATCTTGCCACATGTTGAGAGGAAAGTCACTGAACTGTCTTAACAACTGGAAGCTACAAATCGTCTCTCAAATCAAATAACATATATTCTTTTTGAAGGTGGACCAAGTTTTCCAAGTTTTGACTTTTAAAAAATGGATATGTTTGATAGATTGGCTTGCTGATAATGTGCAGATGGATAAAAGCTCTAAAATGATGACATATTTCATCTATTAAATCTTTCTCTCTCTCTCTCTCTGTTCCAGTGCTACTGGCTATTACCAGTGATTATTGCTTAAATGTTACACTGCATTCTTTTCCCAAGCACTGCTTTAATGTCTTCCCCCCAAAACACTAGCTTTGACATTTCAAAAACTGAATTTAGACAGTAACTGCTGTGACATATAGCTAAGCGACAAGCTCAAAAACTAAGCAAAATAATTGAGATAATCACAATAGATTTATATTTTTCAGAATTTATAAGCATCAGTTATGAGCAAAACATAAAAATAGAAAGATACCTTAAGTCGCAACTCGATTGTGTAGGAAGCATTCAAGGTGACCCAGGGTCAGTGAACCAGGAACCACACCAGAAAGGGCCAATGAGGCTGAAGGCCAACTGAAGGACAAATCAACATGTGTGACTGGAAAACGGGTCAAGGTTCAGGACTAAAGAGCACATTAGAACCAGAGGACAAGCTGGGAAACATGAACAATGTAGTTTTCAAAGCCAATTTACAATTCAGGACTTATTCAGCATCAAACTTACATGTGGTTGATTTGCATAGAAAATAGCATTTTCTACACAGTAAACAGAATTATCTATACAGAAACTAATATTACGTTATTTCTATTTCTGATTCTGTTTCTCTTTCTAATATTTCTATGTTATGCAGGAAAATGTTATTTCCTGCATAGAAAAAGAATTCATCTCATCAGGGTTTCTCAGCACTCAAAAACATGTTTTTTGAACATTTTTCAAATATTCTTGAATATTCTTTCCATCTCTATGGAGGAATGAAGATCTCTTATACTTTTTCCTATGGTGGCTCCAATGGCCAACCTAAGTAGGTGGAGTCAGGCCAGGACCTGAAAATAGTTCTCTGATCCTGGAGGTCTCTTGTGGTTGTTAACTGTCTTCAAGTCAACCTTGACTCATGGTGATCCTGTGAATGAGATATCTCCAAGTTTCCCTATCTTCAACCACTCTGCTTAGTTCCTGCAGGTTCAGGCCCATGATCTCCCTGCTTTGAGTCTAACTATCTGGCATGTGGTCTTCCTCTCTTTATACTGTTTTCTACCTTTCCTATCATTGTTGTCTTTTCTAATTAGTTGTGCCTTCTCATGATGTGGCCAAAGTACAATAGTTTCAATTTAGGAGATTGTCAGACTACACTCTTAAAGCATTGCTTTCACTACTCTGATTGCCTCCTGTTGCATTTTGCAATTTGTAATTCAGTGAGGCCTAAGAGCTCAGTGGCTGAATATTCTAAATGCCCCTTCCTAAACTGCAAATACCAGAATGCAACAGAAGGCAGACAGAGCAGTTAAAGTGGAATAGCAATGCTTTAAGAGTGTAGTGCAATAATCTCCTTAGTCATCCTGGGAGTTTGGGCTTGATCTGTTCTAGAATCCATTTGTTTGTCATCTTGGCTGTCCATGGTATTTTCAGCACTCTTCTCCAGCATGACATTATAAATGAGTTTATTTTCTTTCTGTCTACTTTCTTTACTGTTCAGCTCTTATATCTGTACATGGTGATGGGAAATATGATGGCTTGGACAATCCTAACTTTAGTGTTCACTTGTATAGTTTTGCATTTTAGGATCTTGTCTAGTTGTCTTCACAGCAAATAACAAGAAGGTAATTTGCCAATGACATAGAAACCCTATGGAGGTTGAGGATATTTTGACATGAGGATTATATTACCCATTGCTTCCATTGCTTTGTCATGCAAATATAAAACCTACATTGACCAGAATGTTCATTAACATTACAAAGACCTCTCAGCTCATAATTCATCTCCAGTTTAACAATGTTCAATCATTCAAATGAATAGCAAAGCACTGGTTCAAAGGCCAGCGATTTAAGCCTGTCTTGGATGAGCAAAATACTGGGTTGTACTATTCCAGCTATAATAATTTTTTTAGTTAAAGGGTTAGATGGCAGTTAATTTTCTTTTACAAAAAAAAAAAGAGTACTATGAAAATTCCACAAATCTGAGACTATTGAGTTATCCCCTAAGCAGACGGCTAATTGGGCTGTTTTGGGGGCAGGGAAGGGGAGGGGCAGCTGCACGATCAGCACCCCAACCCCTTCCCCAGGTTGTCCTCGGAGCAGCCGGCCCTCCGCACAGCCGGCGCTCCAAGGAGGACCTCCCGCCGCAGCTTTCGCACACGCTGCTGCAGAAGAGTCGCTGAAGGTGCGCTGCAGCCTTTTGTGGCACACCTACGGCGACTTGTGAAAGGAGCGCCAATTTAGCGCTCCTTTCAGGGGTGGAGAAACTGCGCCACGGGGCCAAGGTGTGGGGATACCTTGGCCCCACAGCGCAGCTTCCTGGGGCGGCCCATGGCCGCCCATCTGCTTCCCCCCCCCACACGTCAAGGTATTTGAAATGTGATGGTCTTTGTATAATAAGAATGCTCATAGAGGACAAAGCTTGTGAATTCACTTGCAAATAGGTTTTATCATCTCTTCAACAGGAGACATCAATCAATATGCTATTGCATTTACAATATCTTATTCCAATACCTAATTTTGTCTGATTGCCATTCTCTAGACTTCAAAAGCAGTCTTTGAGGTATAGTGACTAAAATTAAACATTTAGCACTTGGAAAGCTAGACCACCAGGGATAGAGGCTTGAATTGAGTTTACTAGCTTTCTGTTTGTAGGAAAACCTTTTCCTTACCTAAAACAAGGATAAAATAATGTGTGACTCTGCAACAGAATGTTCAGAACCCATGCTGTCTTTGCCTTCCAGCATGACAACAAAGAAAGTGCCAGCTTATCTTCCTTTGGCAAGGAGTTACACAACCTAGGAGCAGCCACCAAGAAGGCCCTCTCTTGTGTTCTTACCCTCTTGTGTTTGTGAGAGTGGTGGAAGCAAATGAAGGGCCTCCCCTGAAGATTTTAAAAGCAAAGCAAAGCAGGTCTATATCAAAAGGGACCTATCCCTTTGACCCAAGTTGTCTAGGGCCTTATAAGTCATTTGAATTGTGCATGGACAAAGACTAGTGAAGCTATTGTAACAAAGAGTATGTATTGTCCCTGTAACTAATCTAGATGCAAACATAAAAATAATAAATAAAAATGCATTAGCTCTCTCCACAGTGATGACTTTGATATCAATGCAGTAATGAATCTGGTCCAGGATTTATTCTAAACTGTAATGAAGTTTTCCATGGTGCTGAAGCTATTGGAGGGAAAAGGCCCAGCACCTAGAATAAATTGTTTGAAATCTAGCCTAAAACCTAGGGTAGATTCATTAGCACATGTCATCAGCTGCCATTCTCACATCATGGAGAGGAAGATTGTGATCATATTACCTGGGTGTCTTCTCTGCATGAGTGCTAACTGTTGATGGGCAACTTCTTGACTTCTTATAGCTCTCAGCTATTGAAACAGATGCAGTAGTGAGCCTGGATGAACACACCAGTCTCTCTACAACTGTGGTTGATTTTGCCTTTGGTGTGTGGAGAATTTTCCCTAACCGGATTGTAGGCTTCCCTATGCGCAGCTACTTCTGGGATGCTGGCAAGAGCAATGGAGTTACACCTCAAAATGGACCAATGAATTCTCCATGGTTCTCACTGCAGCTGCATTCTACCATAGGTATTATTACAGCCTCTTTACTGACAGTCAAAGTGCATTTTTCTGAATTTTGGTGTGTGCATGAATTCCACATAAGCCCTGATGTACAGTGCAATTGACCCCAAGTGCAATGCCGGTCATACGAAGATCACTTGGAAGACTGGAGAAAAACCCATCCCAAAGCCAGGCAGATAGTGTGGGAGTTGCAAATGGACCATCATCACCTCTATAATCAGAAGAATGGGCGATAATTGCCTAGATGTCTCACTTGATGGGCTAGCTAACAACTTAATCCTTTTCCCATTCACCTTGAATATTGCCAGACTAGATTACCCCATCCATACAATCTCACACCTTTGCCCTGCAGGTAGTTTTAGCCCTTTAATAAACCTGGATTTCCCCCCTCAATGTTGCTAATTTGGAGTTCATGGGGACAATATATCACTGTGAGCTCTGGTCTAGTTACCAGCACTTCTGTTCAAACCAACACTCTCAGAACGGTTATGTCTCATGCCACATCATCCAAATGGATCCCAGAGAAAGTCTTATCTGTAGTGAGTATCACCCATAGTTTTGCCTCAATGTCTTTTCCAAGCTAACCCCTGACTTCCTGAGTCTTGAATGAGTGAGTGTATGTGTGTGAATTGCTGTGTCATTTTCCCCTTTAATAAATAATACTTTAATTGGAGAATTCTGTCTGTGCATCAATTCTTAGATCCACTGGCCTCTTGGTATACAAGTGGGAGATGGCCTCACAGGGTCCTTATAGTCGACCCCCTCTCAGTTTGAGCTAAATAAAATTCCCCATACTAGACTTTTGGCTACATTACCAATTATTTGCTTGTTCAACTAAGGAGCCTCATTGATCAGATAGCCAACTGCAAGAACATATTGATGAACTTTCTAGTTTCTGCTGTCATCAAGCTACCTCCCATTAAAGTGACCCAGAAAAAAAAACAGCTCAAAGAGAGCGCTCCTCAGCAGCTACTGAAGAGCATTCCTCCATCCAACGGGAACCTTAATTTCTCCCAGTGCCAGGAATGCATCAAACAGTTTGCAACCAGAGGTACGTGCCTCTGGTGCATTCTCAGTTTCACCTGGATCCCATGCTCTTCAAAGACGAGGTGTCAGTGCTATGGAAGAAGTATGAGCATCTAGAAAGGGATTAGCTCTGACAAAATATTTTACTCTTGGGCTGAGTAAATGTCAGAGTGAAAAGGAACCGGGGGACAGACACGCCAAAAACAGTCCACTCCCAATGGAACATGGATGAATCTGGGCCTGATTGGACCCATCCACGTAGTCATTGATCTTGTTGGGATGGAGGCCATACCTGCAGCATCAGAGAAACCCTTCAGACTTTGGGTACCATAATGTGTAGCCTCATCTCACTGATGGCTATGGAGGTGCCAGATGAATTTTCATTCTTTATTGGGTTTTACCAGTACAAACAAAAAGATTTGCAGGAGGAATAATCAGCTGCCATTCTCACATCATGGAGAGGATGGGCCTTTATAGACTTTCAGAAATAGTGCAGCTTGAGGCCACTTTAAGTGTCCTGGCTCAGTACTAGGGAATCATGGGAATTGTATTTTTTTCTGGGACATTGAGCCTTCTCTGTCAGAGAGCTCTGGTGCCACAATAAACTACAGTTCCCATGATTCCTTAGCACTGAACCAGGAAGTTAAAATGGCCTCAAGCTGCACTATTTCTGGCAATCTGTAAAGGCCCAAAGATTGTGATCAGATTACCTGTGTGTCTTCTCAGTTTGCTGCATGAGTGCTAACTGTTGATGGGCAACTTCTTGACTTCTTATAGCTCTTTATTTTGAAAGCTGTCATAACTAAACCTCTGAAATCCAATGCAGAGGAGTTGGATTGTGATGTGTTTCTTGCTCTAGACCATGGGTAGGCAAACTTTTTGAGTCAGGGGCTGGTCCTCTGAAGTCCTCCCCTCTGCCGGGCTGAGGGGGGATGGCGGCGCGCGTGCTCACATGTGTGTGCACACCCCCGCCACACCACACGCGACCCCCCTGCGCATGCTGCTGCCACCGCCGCACATGTCACGGCCGCCATTTTGAGTTCTAAAATGGCAGCCGTGACACGTTAGCGCATGCGCAGGAGTACTGCGCATGTGCAAATGAGTCACAGCCACCATTTTGGAAATCAAAATGCCGGTTGCGGCATGTGGGGCCGCACGGCAGCCAAAATGCACGGCAGCAGTGGTGCGCGCAGTGGTAGGGGTCTGCCTGGGCTGGTAAGTGCGGGGACCTGGGCCAGAACTGGCCCACGGGCCGTAGGTTGTCGGCCCCTGCTCTAGATAATTCCTTCCCTGAATCTGAAAAACTAGTGACTGAAGCAGCTGACGGGCTTCCTCCTCATTGGGAATTAATAGTCACAGAGGAGACATCTCAAACCCTTTGAAATCCTGTAAAGAGACAAGGAAAAACTACATGAGAATTATTTAAAAGAAGATGCTAACTAATCAACCATCTGGCATATAGAGGCAGCCACCTATAAATCTCCCAGCAGCTGCAGGGAATCTTTATTGTTTGCAACCATTCAGCCTCTTTAATGTTCTTCATGTTCCTGTGTTTCTGGTGTTCCTGACCCATGGAATGGCAACATATAATGACTCCTTGCCTTGTCAATTTTTGGCTTTGGATAAGTAGACTACTGGCTTTGTGTAATGACTTCTGCATTGGCTGAGAATTTGCCCCTGCACTTCTGTTCATCTTCTAGAATTACCTATGCATGAGCTGGAATGGATTGACTTCTCTGTGGCTGCTTCCCTTAACTGTCTCCCTTGGGACACTTGATGCCCATAGACATAGGAAACTAGGAGGATATGGGAGTTGTGGCAATAGTGGCAGATGACTTCCACACCAGCAAGATCTTGAATGCAAATTATGCAGATTATGGAAAGCTTTAAAGAAACTGGCCAAGGTGCTGAACCTAGTTTCATTATGGAGACTTGGTACTCTGGATAACTCCTTTAAACCCTGGATTAAATCCTGACATGGACCACACACACACACACACAGGAGACACAAAGTGTGGCACACTGTGAAGTCAAAGGCTTTCATGGCCAGCATCCATAGGTTTTTGTGGGTTTTTCAGGCTGTGGGGCTGTGTTCTATAAGAATGTATTCCTGAAATTTTGCCTGCATCTGTGGCTGGCATTTTCAAAGATTTGTTAGTGTGGCACACTGATTTGTTGCACAAAAAATAACCTTTCTAAGCTCTGGAATGAAACCTACACTTAAAAGACTTTGAAAACTTACCAGAATACCCTGCTGCCTGTACTTCACCTGCACCACACCCAATATGACTGTGATACTCCACAATCTATTTACTGGAGGCTGAGGTTGAATGAACCTGCATCCCATGAGCAGCGGTCTATTTCAAACTCCTGTGAAGTAGGGATGGAGGAATTTGTCAATCTCAGTTTATCTCACTTTCCCATTTCTCCAGCCTTGGGAAAGTGGGATAAACCCCAGACTCTGAGGTTCATTTTTTTAATGTTTGCATGGCATCGTGTGTATAATTTTGTGCTAATTTCTCTTAAAACACATTATAGTGTGCATTTTTACCTGATATGCATTTTTTAACAAGGAAGTTTTTGAATATAATACATTTTAATGTTGTTTTCATTCATTTATACTTTTTGTGGGCATATTCCCCTAATATAAACATTTTGGAATACATTTTGCTTTAAAAAAAAAAAAAGAACTCTATTGCAAAATTCAGAGTAGTCCAGGTTTTAAAGAATATGAATTTTGAATTGCATAGCTATTCAAAAATATAAAATTAGATACATTCACATTAAAATGCAAAGTGGAAAAAAATTCTCTCCCATCCTTGCTTTCAGGCTTCTGGGGTGGGATGGAATCTGTGTCTAGTATAATTTTTTTTTCTCTATCTGTGCATGATACTATATAAAGGGATATGGTCTGCAAGGCCTTAAAGACTTCCAAGATGATATTGAGAAGATTTTGCTTCTATGTGCTTGTGGGGGAGTTTTCATCAGAGCAGAGGTCATTGCTAGCACCCCCATTAAATTATTCATTGCCGTGTGTGCAAACACAGACAAATTGGAGCCTTGCAAGAAGGTCAGTCCTTTTCTGATGTTCTTATTCTTTCTTGTGCAGACTAAAGTAGCAGCACCCTATGAATGTGCAGCTGCACACTCCTTGTAACACTTCAATTGCTGTGCATTAATGCATGTTTGCTATATATTTCAAAGTCAAGCAAATAATTCCTGTCATGAACATTAATATCTTCTATATTTCATTTTTAAAATGAAATGTCAGGATGATGAAAAAATATTTCTGAAACTGTTTGCAGTTGGCAAGGAATGGTGAAAAAGAAAGAAAAATAACTCTGAAGTGGTGGGAAACATCATTAAAAGAACAGTGTTACTGCCGTAGGCTTTCATGGCCGGCATCCATAGTTTTGTTTTTGTTTTTTTGGGGTTTTTTGGGCTGTGTGGCCATGTTCTAGAAGAGTTTCTTTCTGACGTTTCGCCAGCATCTGTGGCTGGCATCTTCAGAAAATGACTCTCTGAAGGCTGGCATCTTCAGAGAATGACACAGATGCTGGTGAAATGTCAATGCTGGTGAAACATTAATTTAAAGCTTTTTTTCACAGGGCGCATGCTCCCCAGGGGCAGCTGAAAACTCACCTTCTAAGCAGCACAGTTTCCTCCCACATCATGGCCATTCCCATGTTGTTAGATAGTGAAGTGATGAACAACTATTTTGAATAGTTATTTTCTTGTAGTTGGAGACACTGCAAGGAAATCACCTGCTGAGAGTTTGCAAGGCTCCCAGAGGTCTCGCCAAATGTCTGTGCAGTATATCTAGTTGAATGCATCCCATCCCAATCCACTCTGCTGTCTGACAACACAGACCATGCTATGGAGGCCGCCTTGCTTACAAGATGAGTTGGCAGGTAGCCCCAGGAAATGTAGCTACAGAGGCAGAGCTTCATGATGCACAGATATCAATTCAATAAATAAATAAATAAACAAATATCTCCTGATGTAGCATGATAGATTCACCTTAGGGTCACCATAAGTTGGAAGCGACTTGAAAGCACACAACAACAAAGCACCTCAACCATTTTTTTTATTTTATTTTATTTTACAAAAAAATCAGATCAGTGTAGAAAAGGGACAGATTATGTGAATAAATACATGGGGTACTGACAGGCAAACAAGCTGATTTGTCAACCCTTACCAGGATAGCTCTTTTAGCTTGGTTACCTGGGTCACATGATCACTTCCCAGACAACCTTATAATTAGATAAAGAGAAGTAATGATCACAGGCAGAAGATTTGGGTGGAGGTGTTCTAGGCCTAGAGCTCATTAGAGTAACAATTCAGATTCACATGAAGCTTAGAAAATAAAGAATTTTTTGTTCCATAGTTTCTTCACTGCCTAAAACCACTTGCCTTGTGATCTGAGAATTAGAAAGCCTGGGGTGGATTATCTGTATTTAGGCCAGTATATTCCTACTGGACTGCTCAAGAGACAAATGTCATAAAATAAATCAGACCTGAACTTTCACTAGAAGCCAAGATGACTTAACTGGGGCCATTGCACTTTAGTTATATCATGAGATGATGTGATCCCTTGGAAAAGATGATAATGCTCAATAGGGTGGAAGGCAGTCGAAAAAGAAGAAGGCTATGTGGAGAAAAGGCAGGGTATAGTCAGCCTAGCAACAACCAATTGGGAGAGAGCTGGAGCTAGCCAATCAAATTGAAGGATGGAGAGGATAAAAAGGTCCAATTGTGACAGTTGGAGTCAGATAGGGTCAATTAAGGTTAGAGTCCAGAAGCGAAGGACTCAGGACACATACAGAACTCAGAGGAAGTTGCTGGGGGACTCAGGACACATACAGAACTCAGAGGAAGTTGCTGGGGTGTAATATCCTGTGGGACAAGACTGCCAGAAATAGTGCACATTAAATTGAGGAACTGCCCTGGCTCAGTGCTAGGGAATCATGGGAACTGTAATTTATTGTGGCACCAGAGCTCTCTGACAGAGAAGGCTCAATGTCTCAGAAAAAAATACAGTTCCCATGACTCCCTAGCACTGAGCCAGGGCAGTGCCTCAATTTAATGTGCACTATTTCTGGCAGTCTGCAAAGGCCCATAGTTAGCCTTGGTGGCTGGTACAGAACTAAGGACCTGTGCAGACCAGCCAAAAGGGCTGGCCTGGAAGTGGAGTTGGGGCAAGGCAACTGCACACCAGCTGCCCCGACTCCATCTTGATGCTGCCGCACCCCACCACATGGTGTGCAATGTCAGGGTGCTCCCTTGGTGCAGCGTGCAGACACATCATGCCAAAGAAGTGCAGAAGAGCCATGGTACTAAGGGTGGCTTTCTGCCATTCCAAAAAAGGACCTGTGTTTGCCAGCTTTTTTTGGAGCAGCAAAGGGCCGGATTGGGGCTGTGGCGTGTGGTTGCCGTGGCCCCAGTCCGGCACCCCCATCTGTAGAGCCCCTAAGGATTGTGTGGGTCCTGGGTAAAAGTAACTATTGTTCTCTGGAGAGAGTGTTGTGAAGTAAACTGTAACTGTAACAATGTGAAACCATGAAAGTAAGACCTTGAAGTAATAAGTGCATAAAACAATTCAACAAGTGAACATTGTTCAAATCATCTTTCAAACAAAGTTTTATTATTGTTCACATACAGGCTTGTCTGGGACTTGAATAAAGAACCACACTACTGACATTTACAAATAGGGAATTAGTTTCACAATGGTGTATACAAGAAAAATAAAGTGACCATCATAGGTGGCAGTGTCACAAATTAATAAGGAAAATATTTTTTAAAGTACAGGTGCTTGTCATAAATTGGTGGCAGTGGTGGAATAACAAAATCCCATGGGGCTGCCACAATAGGAAAATAGTTGGATGAGTGGGACTCATTGTCACAGACTGGATTATAAGTGTATTGATTCACACAAGGAAGCCATAGGCCTGAGTTTTGGAGGTCTCACATTCATAGTGTCATTGTAATTCACAACTTGACAGAAAACAACAATAATTCTAACAAACCTGGTTTGGATTAAAGAAAAGATCTGCCACAGATATTTAGAAAAATATCTCTGGCTAACTCTGTTTGCCAGTGCACTGGAAGATGTGAAGTTACCTTGAGTTGAGTCAGACCATTGGTCCCCAGTATTGTCAGCATCGACATGAAATGACTTTCTTTGGTGTTTTAGATAGAGTGCTTTCCTGTCCCTACATCAGTGTTTCTCCATTATTTTCTGTCACGCCCCCCCTAGGAAAGAATAAAACATTTCGCGCCCCCCCGCGCGATCACATGGGCGGGTTTGGCCAATCAGGATAGAGCTACTGGGGCTGTGCTGGGACAATCTCCCTCTCTCCAGCCGTAACGGGCCCCCCTTTATGGAGCCTCGCGCCCCCCCTGGGGGGCCCGCCCCACTATTTGAGAACCACTGCCCTACATGAAGATGCAGAGACTGAACCTGAGACCTTCTGCATGCAAAGCACATGGTCTACCATTCACCCACAACTGTTCTCCCTTAGCTTGGATTCCTCAGCTCCAATGCAAAAGCATTCACACACCAATGGCTGCAAGCCTCTGTGATCCATCAGAACCCATAGAACTGCAGCAACCACATCACAGCCCCGAGCCCCATGAGTGTGATGGGCTGCAGTGAAGTGTGTGAAAGCATTGACCTTCTGTCTTTTTGTTTCCCCCAACTCTTATCATCTACATCTCAACCAGCCCTCAGGCTAACTATGGATCCACTGCTTTCATTCATCATTATCATTCTTTGATTCCATTGGATCAAACCCCACCTCTCAACCTCACAATGCACCAAAATGTGTATGAAAGGCTCAAGACTGTCCTTTAGTGAGATTTTTAAGTAAAGTAATCCTTTGATTTATGTACAAGAGCATTTTCCATTAAATATTGGGTTAACAACACCTCATATGTATTTGCTTTCTTTTTTCTACTGCATCAATGAATCTTTTATGCTACTAATTCCAATTTCCATTAGACTGACTGCACTTATAGAAGGAGAGTAGGGTCCTCTGTAGACCGGCTCAAAGGGCCGGCCTGGGAGTAGGGTTGGAGTGGGGCAGCCACATGCCAGCCGCCTCAGCCCCACCCCGACACCATCCTGATGCTGCATGCTGTTACACATAGCAAGTGGCATCAGGACGCCCTCCTGGCACAGCATTTTACCACTCTTTTAGGAGCGGCCAAAGGAAGGATCAGGGCCATGATGTGGGGCTGCTGAGGCCCTGATCTGCCACTTCCCAGGGCGGCCCAGAGCCACCTGTCTGCAGAGGCCCTAAGTCAGTAAGCTCAGTGACAGAATTTTATCAGCATCTGAAGTATATGGACAATTTTTTTAAGGGGGGAATATATATATATTGGCATAATTTCTGTCAATTTCTTGAAGCATTAATATTTCAGTCTTGTTGAGGTCAGTTCAAATGCTGCAGTTGTGAGGTAAAAAAAAAAACAGTTCTAACCAAAAACAGATTAGAAAACATATTGATTTTTTCCTCCCTGTAGAAGGACAGTGGTTCTCAAACATCCGTATTACCTGTGCTGTGATCTCAGGGTGATAAATTATTAAGAGGCATGTATGAACATCATTTTGTTGTGATTAGATTTCACTTAAATTTTAATTTTAAAAAAAATCACAAGGGAATAGAACAATAAGCAAGTCAGTCAAAAGTTTTTATTTTTGTATTTTTATTTTTGTTTATATTATGTTTTTGTTATTCATGTTGGCATGCCTGGGTTATCTGAGAATATGATCATCCAAGGCAGCATCAAATTACCAACAGCTACATTAAAAATGTGGATCCTTATTTTGGGTTGGGTTTTCTTTTCCCCTCTAAGATTCAAAGCTAAATAATTAAACAGATGAGACATCTGTTATTTATGACCTGAAATGACAGTTTTAATTTAGTTTTTTGTTTATCTGAGGCCAATGTATTGAGGGTTAGGAGTGGAGGGAGGGGAAGAAACCATAGAAAAGATAAAAATGAAAATAGGCAATACTTGCATTTACTAAAGAAACAAATATAATGATAGCTATCTGGCTATTCTTTTTAAAGGGGGGGGGAATACATTTCTTTGTGAACCAACATTTTGTAATGAAGAGAATTCAGAACAGCAATTGAGCACAAACACTGTGACATTGGGTCTGCCAGTTTCATAACAGTAGAGCTTGATGAAGCTGAATAGTGGAAAATTTACAGGGGTAGCTGTGTTGGCCATTTAGCAAATTAAAACAAAAATCCACTAAACACTGATACCTTTATTGGCCAACCAAAATTCACAATATACTTGTTGCAAGCTTTCAAAGCTCCACTGGATTCTTCATCAGTCAAGAAGATGAAGAATCAAACCAAACAGGAGAAAAAAATGGAGATGTTAGTCAGATGCCTGCATTTTGATGTTTCTCTTCTTAGTTAAGATGGAGAGTATCTTTTGTGGAGGGTATCTTTTGCAGGCTGGCCCCTCCTCTTTCTGTCTTTGTGGCTATTGGGAGATTTGCAAAGACCAGGAAATTTAA
>CM034709.1:11239254-11256430 GCA_020142125.1 Phrynosoma platyrhinos | reverse complement strand
TAATCTACAGGGAACAACACTGAGAAACATCAACAGCAGATCAAAGCCATTTGGTTTTCTGGAGGTTGTAGGACAATGAGCACTATGCTTGCCTCATGGGCTATGCCAGGAGTAGGCAACCTTTCCCCTTTAAGGGCCAAGGGACTTCAGCTCCCAGAAGCCTCAGCCATGTTGGCCAATAGTCCAATGGTGGCCAATAGCTCCTGGGATTCTGGGAGCTGAAGTCCCTCAGCCCTTAATGGGGAAAGGTTGCCTACCCCTGGGCTATGCAGTATAGGAGCCCTGAAATTTCTGAAAAGGCCAATGAAAATATGTTCTCCATGTTATCAATTAAAGACAAAGACATGAAAGAAAAGGAGGGGGGTCCCCCCTAAGTCTGCAATACACAGTATCTCATCAGGATAATGGGCTTTTCAGTTTCCAGGTAAGTGTTATGGGACGTGCGGGCATGATGAGTCAAACCTATTCAGGGATGTTTAAAGTACATTGTAATTGTTCCAACACATCTCTTCCCCACAAGTTTAGGTGTAGGGGAAGGACATAGGGTTTGACGTACCCTCGGATGTTAGCAGGATCTGATTCTAAAGCCAATGTTACCCATCGGGCACTTTGGTGTGCTATCTGTTCTCCTCCAACTCCCTGGACACTGGGAGCAACCTCTAAAGGCCACGATGTGGGCCACTGGCTTTGGCTGATGACAGAAACGTCAGCTCCAGTATCCAAAAGTCCCTGAAAAGAGACATTATTGATCCTTAATTTTTGTGTAGGGCGACTATGGGGAGAAGGAGCGATAACCACACCTACCAAAGGATTCCCAGAGGGGAGGAGGATTAACTGTGCCCAAGAGTCACCAGCCCGTGTTTTAAAAGGCAGGTGGGACCACACTTGGATTTCAAGATTATCTTTTGGCGTTTCTGTTAGCACCGCAGGGATGACATGTAAGCCTCATTGAGAGGCCGACTCTCGTGGGAGACAAGGCCGATTGTATCTTTTGGAAGGGGTCCTGCAAACTGAGTCTTAACTGTCAAAACCTCCCCTGGTAGGACTGCTTCCTTGTCTTCTACCATCTCTAATTCTATTTTGACCTGGTTTGCAGTGGTTGCCTCCTTTTGTTTCGGGCTAGAGGCTTGCCCACTAGCTAGTTTCCCTGAGCTTGAGAGGATGTTGGGGGAGGATTCGAGCGACACTGGTTTGCCCAGTGATAACCTTTACCACAACGGGGGCATTTTTTAGATGGTTTTGCTGCGTTTCCTTTGCTGCTCTTTGCAGCAACTCCGCCAGGCACTCTACATTCAGCTTTAAAGTGGCCTGGCTTTTTGCAATTAAAGCAATTCCCGGTGGGCTTATTTCCTTTTTGGATAGCTCCCGCGAGGAGCTGCATGGCGTAATTCTGGCTGCCCACTTCAGCACAAGCTTGTATATAATCAGACAGAGTCACCCCTGGGTGGTGGATAACGCTTTGCAGGATCCTTTTACAATCCGAATTAGCATTCTCCACCTCCAGTTTTACCAGCAACTCGTCCTGGGCTACAGCATTGTCTAACTGTCTTTTCAATGCTTCTGTCAATCTATCTACAAATTGAGAATAAGGTTCTTGGGGTCCTTGCTTGATATTGGCAAAGGATTTCATAGGCTTTCCTGTTTCTGGAACTCGGCGGAAAGCTCTCTGTATGCAGGTGTTAGTGGCTGTAATGATGTGATCTGCTTGTTGGGCTTGCATCTCTAGACTGTCAAACTGTCTTGTCCCGTAGATCTGTTCAGGGACTACACCTTCAATGTTTACTGTGGTGGCAGCATGGCGAAACTCACTATCCCATACTGCATACTGTGATGGGGACAAAATCATTCGAAAAAGGTCCTTCCAATCTTTTGGCAACATCCTATACCCATTGGCTATGCCCTTTATCATTCCCAGCACAAACGATGATCTTATCCCAGTCTCTTGCACAGCCTTTCTCAATTCCCTCACCACAGAATAAGGGAGGGCATTCCAATTGGCTGTTACATCTCCATTTTCCGCTGTTGTAAAAGTCACAGGGAACATGGCCGGATGAACATCCGGTTCCCAAAGCCCCTCTTCCCACATGTTCTCTCCCCTTCATCGGGTTTCTGCTATCCCTGCCTCCACTGCATCCAACTTCTTCTGTCGTTGTTGAATTGGGGGCAATGGCGGAGCCACCAGTGGCATGGTGTAACTCGGTGGGTCTCCTGGAGGGTCTATTAATGACGCTGGGGGGCCAGATGATTTACTTAAGCGCCCCACGGCTGTGTTAACTGCCTGCCAGGCTATCAAATGAGGTGCCACAGCACGGGATTCAGTTTTTAAATGGTGACCTATCTTCTCCCATTCTTCCGCAGAGATTCTTCCCTTCTCTGGGTACCAAGGACATTGGCATGAAATTTCTGACAACAAATTGTCGATGTCTCTTTTGGTCACTACTCTCTCCCCAACTAGCCGCTTGACTAACTGATAGAGTTCCTCACTATGTAACCTTTGTTCCGACGACAGAGTTCCCCCCATACTCACGGGATCCTAAAGGATGTGCACGCAGACTGCTCGTCGAGTGAGTAGGTTTGGCTGATCTTCGGATTCAGAATCACGTCGGGGTCACCAGCTGTTGCTGTTCAGGATAAGAAAGACACCGAGAGACAGGAATGGGGGTGCAATGCTTGAGGAATCATAGCCTTCCTCAGCCTTTTATTAGCCATTTGGTTAATTCATAATTAGAGCTGAGCAGGCATGATCAGTGGGTGCTGTTTGTACAAGATTCAAAGGTCAGGATGTGGAGACAGGATATGGAGACCAGCCAGGTCAATCATTAGCTTTATGTATCTGTGCATAGATTGACCCTGGTGTTACAGAGAGGGGGGTGTAGGAGTCTCGTGGTTTGCCAAGTGGGCTCTCCACATTTAACTATAATATGTTTAATATGTTTATATGGTTCATGATTTTAAAATTGTAAGCCGCCCTGATTGGGTATCCATTGGGCGGGGTAGAAATAAAATTTTATTATTATTATTATTATAACTCTGTTTGGAGTGCCTCCATGAAGCTCATGCTTTGAACTCATGGCGATGAAGGCTCCTTTCAGCATAAGGCTATGACAGGGACCCAGAAAGGGTCTTGATGTAAAAACCAATCATTGTAACAGGATTTACGTAGCAATGGGTGGTTTAAAATTTTGCAGTTGTTCTGTGGAAGGTTGATGACAAACTGGTGTTAGTTCTACAAATCCTGCAAGGTAGGAAAGGCTGCTATCCATTTCCAGACTGTAGAGAAATAAGCAGTCACTGTTTATTTTAATTTTTTAAAAATTAACTTCCATGTCCTAGATGTGCAGGTAAGTGGGTTTACATATGTATGGAGAAGAAATGGCCCATTTTCCAGAGCTTCCATGTCACTGTTTAAGCTGGTTAGCTTGTTTCTGCCAAGCAGTCTAACCCATGCCAAATCATAGGTTAGGTACCATGGATGGTTTATGATCTGAGCAGAAGAGCATCTCAGTGTTCTCTTCCCAACCTATTTCTGAATGTCAGTAGGATTTTTTTAATATTCTGAGTATAAAATGTCTTTCCAATATAGAGCACAGTGCTAGGTACACAGATAACCCAGTCATTCTAGTTGTCAGTTCAGAATAGTAAAGAACATATCCATCTGACTTTCAGAAATAGGCAATTGCTCTTAAAACAGAATGAAGAAATCAATTATTTTGCAGGAAAGCACATCCAGGTTTCTTTGATGGCACTATGCTGGAAAGACAGCCCTGGAGCTTAGGAACTTTGGTAATATCACAGTTAAGAGAACAGTATTTTGGAACTCCGATTATGCATTTCCTACTGCAACCAAGAGCACAAATCCCAAGTTTTTTGTATTTGTTTATTCTGTTTTTTTAAAGCACACAATGCTTTGGAAAGCCATTTTCCAGTCAGGCACCTTGCTTGTTGACTAAGCCTTATCTGATGTACATCCTGATGGCTATATTATTTGCTATGGTTGTTAAACCATGGAGGTCACTGCTCTTTGCCTCTTAAGGTCCTGTAATATCTTAAATCCCTTTTATAAACAAGCTCTTTGTTTTGTCTTTTTTTCTAATTAAATTTTTATTGAGTTTTTACAATAAAACACATAAAGTCTGTAGTACAATGACAACAATAACAACAACAAACTACAAGTGCCAAGGTATGTAACTGATGAGTAGTTCTTCTGCAGCTGAATCAAAAAATTAGTTCTCAGCAAGCCAGAGAGTGTGGCTTGTCAAGCTGTAGAGCAGGGGTAGGCAACCTAAGGCCCAGGGCCGGATGCGCCCCCCAGGCCGGTCCTGCTGCTGCCGCCGCCACCGCCCACCATAATGATATCGATTATTGTTGTTATTACTTGTTCTTGGGGTTTTCTTGGCAAAATCTCCACAGAGGTTTTCCCATGGCTTTTCTGGGGCTGAGAGTGTGCATGCATATATATTTTAATTTTTTTTTTTAAAAATATTTATTTTTGGTGCTTCCCAATTGTCTGAGGTACAGCAACCCGGCCCCCGGCTCAAAAAGGTTGCCTAACCCTGGTGTAGAGTGTCTGCCTAAAGATCCATCTATGAAGCAGGAGGTTGGATCCGGTGGGAGTGATGATTAACATAAACATCATCCAGTCTTCTTGAAATGTGTCAGTCCTTTTGTGGCCAATGCAAAACCTCATTGCAGCAGACAGTTTCTCCATCAGCCACATACGGTATCCTAAATTTGCCTGGCTCCCGGTGTGTGTGATAAGATCTGGCTTCAGAATTTAATGCGACTGCAGTAAGTCATGCTAAATGATATATGATAAACTCCTTAGTATCTGCCATTCAAAAGTCTTTTCCAGTTCACTTCACTGACTCTCTTGCTTCATCAAGGAATCAGAAGAAACAAAGAGTCTTCAGTCTTTTAATACAATCACAGAGATTATCACACAATGTTGTTTTTATTCCATCCTTCAGTTGTTCTTATCATGCGATTGTGGTAAGATTTTCAGATGATGTTGCCCTTATCCCATTCTTCTCCCATCCCTGAAGTGGCATGGCCTTGTCAGTTTGTATTAACGTAAATTTGCGTTAATACAATGATGGTGCCACTGACAGAAGGACTGGACAAGCACAGATGTGATAAGGACGATCCCTCTTTACCCTGTATGATAATCTCCATAGATAAGGAGTTAATGGATGAGGGGTTTCCGCTATATTTTGCAATTTCATGTTTTCGAAAACATGAAAACTTAAAAGACATGTAGCCAATTAGGACTGGGTGCTAGAGCTAAATGTTTTAAGCTGCGATCCTCCTGGGGGGCCTCCGTGGCGGTGCTGGGCCTCTCGGAGGCCCGGCGCGGCCTGGCAGTATGCCTGCATGCGGGGGGAAGCGCACGGGCATGCCAGCATGCACACGCCGTCCCTCAGTGCCATTCCCCCCACTCCTGGCCCGTCGACAAAAAAAAAGTTGCCAATCCCTGATTTAAAGAGTGGATGCAGAAAGAAGGGTCTAATGAATGATATCTGAGGGGCTAGCATGTGTTTCCATTTCCTCCAGGACTGCAGGGATGTCTGTAGGAAAGGATTTGCAACATCTTCAAAGTGTTTTGATGTAAAATTTGACAAAATGAAGTTCATTTCTGGTGACGTCTCACTATGTATCTCTAACGACACCCATTTTGAAATCAGGTCTCTATAATTTGGATGAAATGAGCAACTGGACATGCTGCAAAATAATGCACTACGTAAGGGAGGGAATGTTACTAATGAGTACCATTCGTATTAAAAAAACATGACTAAGGGCCTTTGCAGACTGCTAGAAATAGTGCAAATTGAAATTAGTGCTAGGGAATCATGGGAACTGTATTTTATTGTGGCACCAGAGCTCTCTGACAGAGAAGGCTCAACGTCTCAGAAAAAAACAAAAACAATTCCCATGATTCCCTAGTACTAACCCTAACCCTTAAAGTGGACTCAATTTGCACTATTTCTGCCCTAAAAGCCTTTGCAGACTGCTAGAAATAGTGCACATTGAGTCCACTTTAACTGCCCTGGCTCAGTGCTAGGGAATCATGGGAATTGTATTTTTTTCTGAGATATTGAGCCTTCTCTGTCAGAGAGCTCTGGTGCCACAATAAACTGCAGTTCGCATGATTCCCTAGCACTGAGTCAGGGCAGTTAAAGTGGACTCAATTTGCACTATTTTGGGCGGTGTTTAAAGGCCCTGAGACTTCTGTCTGGTGTGGTAATGGAGGAGGGGGGCTGACACGATCCCTAATGACGCCACTGGCTCAGTTCGAAAGGTACCTCAGGAAGAGCTTCCGTTATTTTCCTTCTTTACCCCTCCCCCTTTCGCGCTCCCAATGATCTTCACCTTCGCCGCGCGCGACACCCCCGGCCCCGCGAGCAGCCCTTCAAGCATGCGCATCCGAAGATCTCCTCTTTCTCTCTCAACCCTCCCCTCCCTGGCGCATGCCCACTCTCGCTTCCCCGCCGCGCGTGTCCGGCCTTCTTCCAATTGCGGTGGCGAGAGCGCGCTCGCCGGGAGCGAGGAAAGAGCCGCATCGAAGAGGCTTCCCCATTTCTTCAGGGCGCGGGGGAAAGGAGGGAGTGAGGGGAAGCCATCCGGGTCCCGTTGCTTCGCAGCCCGCCTTCCTCCTCCTCCTCCTCCCCCTCCCTCCCCCGCAGGCGGAAAAGCGGGCAGAGAGACAGCCCTGCCTGCCTGCCTGCTTGTCTGTCTGCCGGGCGGGAGGCGGCCATGCATCTGCACCAGGTGCTCACCGGGGCCGTCAACCCAGGCGACAACTGCTACTCGGTGGGCAGCATCGAGGAGACCCCCTTCACGGTGAGGCGGAGGGCGGCCTGGGCCGAAGGAGGCCCGGCTGAGGCCGAGGCGAAGAGGGGACGGGGGAGAAGGGCCAGTCTGGACGGTGGTGGCGGTGGTGGCGGTGGTGAGGAGGATAGCGGGGTTTTAATTCCTGTCAGGAATCCTGGGTTTGGAGACGAGGTTTTAGAATGGGTGGGATATTTATTTATTTAAAAGTCTGGGTGGGGCAGTTAAAATATTTGGAAGCCGTATGTGTGTGAAAGAAGCGTTTTCACGTTTTATATGTATTATATAATATGCATAGATATGCATCATAGATGGTGGTATGTCGCATACAGTTTATACACACATGTATGTATTTTTGTCGTCGTTGGGTGTCTTCAGGTCGTTTCCGACTTGTGGAGGCCTTAGCGTGAAGCTGTTAGGAGGTTTTCTTGGCAAGGTTTCCTCGGAGAGGTTTTTGGCATGGCCTCATAGGAATATGAGTGTGAGAGAGTGTGACTCGCCCAAGGTCACCCAGTGGGTTTCGATGGCTGAACTGGGATTCGAACCCTTGTCTTCCTACGTCCTAGTCCAATTCTCAAACCACTACACCACACAGGTATATATTTTTGTTGTGTGCCTTCAAGTTGTTTCCAACTTTTGGCAACCCTAAGGTGAACCTGTCAGGAGGTTTTCTTGACAAGTTTCTTCAGAGTGGGTTGCCACTGTATGAGGCTGAGAGAATATGACTCACCCAAGGTCACCCAGTTGGTTTCCATGGCTGAGCCAGAATTTGTCCATCACTCAAACCACTGGCTCTATTTGTTGCTGTGTCTCTCCAAGTCATTTTTTTACTTATGGCAACCCTAAGGTGAGCAAGTGTGGAGTGGTTTGCATGTTGGGTTATGACTCTGGAGATTGGGGTTCGATTTCCAGTTCAGCCATGAAACCCATTGGTTGACCTTGGGCAAGTCACACAATGGCAGAATCCCCTCTGAAGAATTGCCAAGAA
Source organism: Phrynosoma platyrhinos (assembly GCA_020142125.1). Lineage (NCBI taxonomy): Eukaryota > Metazoa > Chordata > Lepidosauria > Squamata > Phrynosomatidae > Phrynosoma > Phrynosoma platyrhinos. The sequence goes on along the minus strand of CM034709.1, from coordinate 11,248,617 downwards.
AACCCCATGATAGGGGTCAACATAAATCAGGAATGACTTGAGGCACACAATAACAACAAACTCTAAGGCTTGTTCATGAGGTTTTCTTGGCAAGTTTCTTCAGAGCGTTTGCCATTGTCATCCACTGAGGCTGAGGGAATGTAACTTGCCCAAGGTCACCCAGTGGGTTTCATGGCCAAGCTGGGAATCAAACCTTGATCTCCAGACTCATAGTCCAACATTCAAACCACTACACCACTCTGGCTTTCATGGCTCTCTACATGTACACACAGTTAATTTGCAATAATAACTAAAATGAATTTTGGGAGACTGGTAGACATTGCTATTTAGGCATGTGGGTCTTGCTCTTTTGCCTATGTGTGTTTGGGGATACATATGCATACATATAGTTACATATAGAATGCTATCCATGTTGGTGTCAGGCTACATATTAGGTCCCAAAAGGCTTACAATTTAAGGTATTTTGGTAATGTGTATATTTATTTTTTGTGTACTTCTATGTAAAATGCCATATGTATTTGTCTTTATCTGTCTTGTCTCATTGAGTAGCTGGAAAACTGGCTCAGGGTTAAAGATTCCTATTTATGTGTGGGAATTTATTATAGGGAGAAAGCCAGTGGGTGACCTTGGGCAAGTCACATGCTCTCAGCCTCAAAGGATGGCAGTGACAAACCTCCTCCGAACAAATCTTACCAAGAAAACTCCATGATAGGGTCGCTGTAAATTGGAAATGACTTGAAGGTGCTCAACAACAACAAGCCAGTGGGGAAGCAATTTTTGCCTCAGGGTTGTCCCAGAGGTGGTCCTGCAGGGTATCTTGAGAAAGTGTAGGCCTGTGTAGTTGGGGGAAGTTGGCAGTAGGCCACACATGCACGCACACACAGTCTGGGCTCTTTTTGTGCCTTTAAGTCAGATCTTACAGAAATCAGCCAACAACGCTTTTTGAGATATGGAACTAAGAGCGATGGTCAAACGGTTAATTTTTTTGGTTGAAAGGTTGGTAATTCTACCTGGGTGGGAGATTGGGCTGGGCTTGGCCTGGTGTTGGTGATTACCATCTTTTCCTACACTCTCCCAGTGGTGAAGTTAACTTATCTTTAGGTAGGGAAAAGGCAGACAGAGAATATGCTGGGCCTTCCTTGTTAGGTGATTATTGAGGGATGTAGGGATTCTAGTTTTAAAGTGTGTTAGTAAAGGCTAGTTCAAATAGGGAGGCAGAGCTAGTGCTACGTCACTGCTGTCTATATTAGATTGGTTTGTATAGTTCCTTAGATGAATTGTCAGCTAGCTCTGGCCTTTCCTGCTAGGCTGCATCTGCATTGCAGAAATAATCCAGTTTGACTCCACATTAACTGCCATGGCTCAGTGCTATGGAATTCTAGAAATTGTAGTTTGTTGAGGTGTCAATGCCTCGGCAAACAGTTCCCAGAATTCCATAGCATTTAAAGTGGGGTCAAACCAGATTGTTTTTGCAGTAGGGATGCAGCCCTATTGTGTTTCCTTTGTATAATAAGGTGTGCTTTTTGTTCTTGTAGTACAGTCAAGAATTAAGGCCCACCGGTACGTGCGAGGTAAAGGTTTGGGATGCTTTTCTTATCCAGAAATACTCCTGCTTCCCACAGAACTTTGGGAAATATGTTTCTAATTTCTTGAGGTGACATTAAGGCTTTTTTGAGGGGGGGGGGCAAAAGAGAGAGAGAGAGAAAAAGAGAGAGAGAGAGAGAGAGAGATTCTTCCAAGTGAGATATAATGTCAATTGGCCCATGTTCTAACGAAAAGAGAAATTTGGTTGCAACCATCTTCTATTTCTAATCATTGATGAGCTTTGTCATTGAGTGCCATTGAATGGAATATAAATATGTCTTTGCTAAAAATTAAATGAAAGGGGGGAAAGATACAACAGCTTGCAAAAAGCTCTCCCCTTTGCAGTTATGGCTATACCTATTAAATACTGTTTTTAGAGTTTGGGAGAGTATGCCTGATATGCTAACCTTTATGACACAGTAATACAAGTCTGATAATTTTTGCTATATTATACTGAATATTATGCCTGTCTAAAACAATTTTGGGGCATGTTGACAAACCTTTATATGTAGAAGTTATCTTATGGCTTCCTGCGTTATGCAGTATTTTTCTTTTCTGCTGCTGTGCAGCTTTACTGATGTCTAATTTTCATGACCATTGCTACTTAATGATATTTATAAAAACCATAGTATTTCTTTCAACACAGAGATTCAAGTTCATTCAATAAGTTGTGATCTGTATTATATGACAGGTTTTGCCTGATTACTTTTTGCAGATTGTGATCATATGCACTGTTTTGTGGGTCCACTAGATTTTTAAAATTTTAATTTTTTTAAAAAACTTTGCTACTAGTACCAAAGCAGGCCAGAAAACCAGGAGTTGAGAGAAGCAAGAAACAGATTCTATTTCATAGAACATTCTTGGCACCAGTGTGCTTCATGTATGTACACTGTGGATAAGAAAGTGTCTCTTAAAATCATGATTAAAGAGAGTGTAATGATTTTAATGCTCCAATAATTTACCTCAGCCCGAACTGTAAATGGCAGTATACCTTAGTCTTCCTTTGCTGTGATGTTTCCTTCATCAACAATACAATCTTTTTAATTGCCCGTGTTCACTTGCACTTAGCTTTTTATTGTTTCAGTGCATTAAGCTGTCATATGCCAGAGTGATCTGATTTTTTGTTGGTTTTGAAGTCTCAGGATCTAGTTACTTCCCTCCAGGAAGGATATTTTTTAAACAAAAAGGTGCTCATTTGTGTAGACTTCTTTATGTATTTGCCCCCTCTTAAGTGTGGATAGTACTTGCTAGGTGTCTACTGGAAGGTATAGGTAAAGGTAAAGGTAGTCCCTAGACATGATTGTCTAGTCCTTACCGACTGTATGGGGCAGTACACATCTTGTTTACTAAGCTGAAGAGCGAGCATTGTCTGAAGATGACTTCGGTGGTCATATGGCCAGCATGACAGCACTGAATGCTGTTACCTTCCCACTGAAGTGGTATCTATTTATCTATTTGCATTTGCATGCTGTCAAACTGCTAGATTGGCAGAAGTTGGGACTAGTGACAGGAGCTCACCCCATCCTGCAGCTCTTGGGCCTCGAATTGCCAATCTTCCGATCTTCCAGTGGTCACAATTAGCATCTTAACCACTAAACTACTGCATCCCCATAGTCACTGAATCCCCTTACTGGGTGTCTAATGTAATTGCCACAAAAATGAAGAGATGTAGGAAGGATTTTCAGCTAGGTCCAAGTTGAAGCTCTATGCCAGTGATAATTAGCCTACATCACTGCTTAAGCTGTGTAGGGCTGATAAGATTTGCAGTATAACAACATGTGGTGGGCTACAAGTTGTCTTTCCTTGTTCCATGTAGTGGCCATTAAAGCTTTGCTTTTATCACATTGACTTAGGAAGGGCAATGATATTGTCTTTCCAGCAACACAGAAGGAGTGGGATAAGACTCTTCCACATAAATATACCAGACATCCTTTTCAATTAAGGAGCGTGGATAAGCCAATCTCTGGTAATTTGGGGCTGTTAATTTCTGGGTGGAGTAGTAACATTGTACTATCCATGGCACCTGTGCAGGGGATTATGTAAAATGTATAGTAACATTGCAAATGATTTACCAGTTGCTTGGAAATTGTAGTGATCGTGCAAATTTTCTACCATTGACATTTGCAGAACAGCTTTTAACATCTAGTCGTGCTATGGCAAAATCCTTTACAGACACCATGTTTATACTCTTCAACATGGGCAGCAGTGAGACTGGTCAGATTTGAATGTAATGATCTGAATATGATGAAAATAAAGGGCTTACGAAACATTGGAAGGTGACTTAATGTCACATCAGGCCATTGATTCATCTAGCTTAGTGGTGTTTGTAACCATAGTTCTTAACCTTTGCCCCTGCCAGTTGTTTTGGGCTTTACGTCCTGGGCTGCAAGGGCCTCACTTAGAAATCTTTCTTTGCCTTATAATAATGCTAGCAGTTAAACTTGAAAGATTTAGTGTGCAAAGCATGTGGTCTATCACTGAGTTATGGTATTTCCCTGTGTGGTTGAAAATAGTGCAAAACAAACAATAGCATATGTAAAATTGTTGGTCATTTATAAAGTAGAGCTCATTAGTCTGGCTTTTAACTACTTGATTCATGCTAACTATATTTCAGGGTTTCTACTGAATATTCTAGACACATAGCTTAGCCCTGCATGTGGTTATTATACACAGAACACAGGAACTGTTGTACAGTACACTGAGAACATCTTATTCAATTCCTTGCCAACTATAGTTCACCTACATAAGCAACAATATTTTCTGTAGCATTTCATCAAAAGGTTCAAAAACCACAGATTCAGGCATTGCCAACAAGGTGTCATTCAAAACCTAAAGTGTTCAGGAACTGCTGACACCATTTAATTTTATTGGAAATTGGTGATGGATTTTTAACTTCTATTATCCTAAGTTATTTAGTACTTAGCCACTTGACTCATGGCTTACCAGGTCCTACTAGGATGTCCAAATAGCTAAGAAGTTTATCACATGGGGAAAGTTGGAAGTTTAAATGGGTAATAACCCACAATTATCCAGCATATTAGGCACAATTGTGCAAATGGTTTTCACACAATGTGCACACAAACCACATAGAATCCGACAAGAAAGTGACATGAACCAGCAAATTGGCATTTTTGAGAAAATATCATGAATTCATTTGTATTTCATTCATGATACCACTTTTTTTTTCATTTGCTATAGTGTGAAAGCTATTTGCGGGATTCTCCCTGTTTTTGTACCTATTGCCAGATTTCCCATGGTTCTTTGGTGCAAGTTTATTTCCAGTGCTGCTTTGTTGTGCTGAGAGGGACACAGCCTTTTATACTTCATTTAGGGCTCTTAAAGGGACAACTGCTGAGGCAAAGGCAGGGACACGTACACACAGAGAGAAAAAGCTTGCTTTTCCCTCGTGCGCCTCTCTCTGTGTGAATGTCTCTTCTCCTCCAGCCTTCTCCATTAGCCAGGGCTCTTAAAGAAACAGCTGCTGAGGGAAGGCAGGGATACAGCGAGAGCGAGAGAGAAGTTTTTTTTTCTCTAGCTTTCCTACTTCTTTTGGGTAATGCTTTGTTCTTTTTATTTAGGCTGGATACCATTTCTTGGAAAGTAAGGGACAGTAAAATACATTTTTGTAAAGAAAATTGTATAAATAGTTTATTTCTCTGGGTGATTTCTGGTGATGCTACTACTGTGCGACCATGCAAAAAAGTTATTTCCATACCATCAACAGGATTTGTCCACATCTGTATGAAAACCAAATGTGTTTTCTACCCACTTTCTCTCATTAGTAATGAGCTTTTAAAACGTTATTGTGCTCTGCTTGTGAAAATCATTCACACATTTGCATGCTTTTCCGGGATGCAGATGCTTTAATCCTTTTCGGGATGGAAGCACATAGGTCTCCATGTGATAAACTCCTTAGTCAATGGCAACCAGAGAAACAGACATCTTTGTCTGAAAATTAATAAGACCATTTTGCTTGCTGATACATGGTTAATGCCTTTGTTCATAGTCCATTTGGCTTCTGTGTTTTTTTTTTATTTTAAAATTTATTGAATAAAATATCATGACACACAATATGTTCAATTAATCTTGGAAAGTTATACAATGCATATTATACAATAAAATAACAATAATTTTACTTTGATTCAATTCCATATAACATGTTAGAATTATGTTAGTCCCATTTTTTTCATCCATTAAATCATGTTGTAGTATTATGATTATCAAACTGATAAGCATCAGTCTTCCTTCCATTCAATCTATTTCTCTTACTTCCTACCTTCTTTCTTCTTTAATTACTTCCCCTCCTTCCCTGCTAGTACCTTCTACTAATTTCACTTCCCAATTTCCTTCTATATTTCAGTCCTTTCTCTCCACTCTCTCTCCCTTCTACTTCCTTTCTTCTCATTCTTCTCCTCTTACCTCTTCTTTCTACCTTCTCAAACCCTCTCCACATTCTCTCTACCTTCTAATTCACTTACTCTAACCCTCTATACCAGGGGTAGGCAACCTATACCCCTATACCAGGGGTAGGAGGGACTTCAGCTCCCAGAAACCCAGGAGCTATTGGCCAACATAGGACTATTGGCCAACATGGCTGAGGCTTCTGGGAGCTGAAGTCCCTCGGCCCTTAAAGGGGAAAGGTTGCCTACCCCTGCTCTATACTTTCTTCGACTCTCATTCTGTCTTCCTTCCCATTAGTTATCAGTTTATTTCATTAGTCTTTTTTTTACTTTCCATTACTGTTCTTTCTGTTGAAACCTATTCTGACTTTTAACTTTTCAATTAAATTCTATTCCAGCTTACTCTATTTACTACTCCATTTCAATGATGTATTTTACGTTTCATTATCATACTTGTTTTTGTTATTTTGTTTTGCCATACCTTTCATACATTTCCCCTTTTTGAGCCAACCAAAAAGGAAATTTCCACTTGTATATATCTACATATTTACCTATATGTATATACACACATACACACATGCATGTATATATATTTGCATCTGGGGCTGCAAGGAGAGGTGGGAAAAGATTATCCAATCTCCTCCATCATCTGAAGCTGCAAGGAGACATGGGAAAAGATTATCCAATCCCATCCTATGATGTGAAGCTGCAAGGAGAGGTGGGAAAAGACTATCCAATCCCCTCCTACCATCTGAAGCTGCAAGGAGAGGTGGGAAAAGACTATCCAATCCCCTCCCAGCCACGTGAGTCCATCTCAGCCCCCCCCACCTTCCAGAGGGAGGAGAGGAGAAACAGCTGGGAGGAAGAGGGAGGGAAAAGCCAGCCACATGAGTCCATCTCAGCCCAAGCCCAGACCATCTCAACCCCAAAGAAAGCAGAGAAGACAGGCAAGGGAAATCAAACAAGGGTTAGAAGACAAATGAGAGACTAAAATAAAGCAGGACATGAGGGGGGAAGGGAAAAGGAGGGAGGAGGGGGAAGGGTAGGAAACGATTAATTCAACAATGATAGGAGGAGGGAGAATGACATAGGGAAACAACTACTTGGCAGCAGCAGCAGTGGTGGATGTCACTAAAGTAATGTCACTAAAGTGAAGAACAGCAGTGACATCATATCCAACATTTGTTAGCACTGCGCACAGGGAGGTGTAGGTGGTCCTCCTTGTGTAAACCCCCCCCCCCAGAAAACCCTATGAGGGTTTTCAAAAGTGTCACACAGGCAGGAAAAGAGAGAGAGATAGAAACTAAAGGAAAACACACTTTCAAGAGCAGCTAAGGGCAACCAAAATGACGAAGCAAGCTGTAAGCACTATCAGAAAGATAAACCTCATCAGAAGCAGCACCACACATAAAATAGGTACATGGAATGTGAGAAGCATCAGCCAAGAGAAACCAGACATACTGAAAATGGAAATGCAGTACTGGGGGTGAGTGAGTTAAAATGGACAGGAATGGGTCAGTTTGAATCAGACAGCCACACAGTGTTCTACTCAGGGAATGAATCAAGAAGAAGAAATGGAGTGGCTTTCATATTAAGAAAAGATGCTGCAAAAGGAGTCAGAGGATACAATGCAAAATCAGACCGATTCATCTCAATAAGGCTTCATGGGAAACATATGAATATCACCATAATTCAAGTATATGCACCAACCACTGAGGCAGAACAAAAAGAAATTGATAGATTTTATGAAGGTGTACAGGAAGAATTGACAACATACCAACACAGGATGTCAAGCTGATCATTGTATATTGGAACATAAAGGTTGGAAGTAAAGAAGTAAAGAAGAATAAAAAAACAGTAGGCAGATTTGGACTAGGTAAAAGAAATGAAGCAGGTGAGCGTCTGATAGATTTATGTGAAGCCAACAACCTATTCATTGCAAACACATTTTTCATACAGCCAGAGAAAAGGTTATACACATGGACATCATCACATGGCCAACACAAAAACCAAATAGATTACATAATTGGAAGTAAAAGATGGTGAACTTCTATACTGGTGGACAAGACTAGACCAGGTGCTGATTGTGGCACAGATCACAAACTACTCATTTCAAAAATAAAAGTAAAACTCAGGAAGAGAACAAAACTAGTCATCATACCAAAATATGATTTAAACAACATTTCCACAGAATTCATTGACAATATAAAGAACAGATCTGCAGTACTAAGTATAATAGATCGTGAACCGGAAGAGCTTTGGTTTGAAGTCAGGGACATAATAAAAGAAGAATACATAAAGACACTTCCAATAGACAAAAGGAAAGTGAAGAAACCATGGATGTCAGATAAAACACTACAAGCAATAAAGGAAAGAAGAGAAACAAAACAAAAAAGAATAGGAATAAACTAAGAACCGTGTACAACGGCTAGTGCTCAAAGATAAGGAAAATTACTACAATGACAAATGTAGAGAAATAGAAGACAACAACAAAAAGGGAAGAATGAGAGACTACAAGATTTAAGAAATCAAGGGAAAGTTCAAACCAAGGACCGGGACACTCAACGACAATAAAAATAACATAATTCAAGACCAGGAAGGAATAAAAAGACATTGGATGCAATACACAGAAGAACTATACAAAAGAGATGATAAAATGAAGGACACATGGAGTGAAGAGCCATATGAAGATGAACCCCAAATTCTAAAAACTGAGGTGGAAGCTGCAATAAAGAAATGGTAAAAAACAAGTTTCCAGGAACAGTTGATATACCAATAGAACTGTTGCAGTCCACACTGACACAGTCAACTCTAGTGCTAACCAACATATTTGAACATTTATGGAAAACAAAATGATGGCCAACAGATTGAAAGAGATCAATATATATCCCCATCCACAAAAAAGGAGACACAAGAGTCTGCAGCAGCTATAGAACCATAGCACTAATCTCTCATGCAAGCAAAATTGTGTTCAAAATACTGCAACACAGACTCCAACCATACATGGAGAGAGAAATCCCAGAGGTCCAAGTAGGGTTAAGGAAAGGAAGAGACACCAAGGATCACATTGCAAATATACGATGGCTAATGGAGAATAGTTGGGAATTCCAAAAGAAAACCAGCATGTGCTTTATAGACTATAGCAAAGCCTTTGACTGCATAGATCATGAAAGGCTATGGAACGCTCTTAAAGACATGGGAGTGCCAACACATCTTATAGTCCTAATGAAGAATCAAAACAAGAGGCTACTGTCAGAACAGAACACGGAGAAACAGAATGGTTCCTAATTGGCAAAAGAGTCAGACAAGGCTGCATCCTATCATCCTATCTGTTAAAATTGTATGCAGAACATATTGTAAGGAAAGCAGGCTTGGAAAT
>CM034709.1:11210350-11229033 GCA_020142125.1 Phrynosoma platyrhinos | reverse complement strand
CGGCATTTTGGAGGCCAAAATGCCGGGCGCGTCACATTTGCGCATGCGAAAACGTGACGCGCCCGGCATTTTGGAGGCCGGAGGCGGCGGCAGAGCTGGAGGCGGTGGCAGAGCTGGAGTCAGCGGCGGAGTCGGCGGAGCCGGAGGCGGCAGCGGAGTCGGAGGCAGCGGCGCAGGCGGCGGCAGGGGTCCGCCTGGACCGGTAAGTCCGCGTGCCCCCTCCACTGACGCGCGCGCCCCCCCGTACACGCCGCTGCTGCCATGCCATGCACCGCGGCGGCATGTGTGGGGGGCGCGCGCGCGCGCGCCACCTCCCCCTTGGCCCAGCCGAGACCTGGGCTATGGGAGACCGGCCCAGGTCTCCAAAAGGTTGCCGGTCCCTGTGTTAGAACATGGATGGGTTATACAATCAAAGGTGAAATGTAGAGATGTGTGTGTGGAATTTTCCTCATGAGAACAATATCTAGAGAAACAAAGAGAAAGCTAACACCAGATGGCTATACAGACATAAACACAAAGTTTTCAAAAGATATAACACATAGACACAGATTTTGTTATGAGAAAAGCAAGATATCAAAAAAGGTCAACATCATTAGATCATAGGAAAGGAGTCACATGAGGGATGATGGACAACAAGAGGCAGGGTTAATAGACATCATATAGGCATTATCCAATTAACATAAGGTTAACACCCAGAAGGTGGAGTATGGGAAGGGCCTAGAGAAACCTTTGTCTAAAATGTTTATAATTCATGATGTGAGTGTGTGTGCGTGCCTGGCAGCAGTGGTATTAACCATGGAGATAAGTGTTAGCTTGTAGTTTCTAGTATGTTTATATTGCTTTTACAATATAACTCCTGGATCTGGAAACATGGATCTGTAACTTTTTTTAACTTTCAACTGCAACAAGTTGGGATCCTAAGCTTTTGGGATTGTTAAAGATGTAATCTTTCATGGCTGAACTGGATAAGTTCATCAAAATGGATTTTACTTAGTTATCTTATTTTTCTTTTATATGCATTAATAAACTATACTTTTGGACTTTGCAATGTGTCTTCTTGACTGAGGAAGACAGGATCCTAAAAAAGGGAAGCTTTGGATCACAGCAGCCAGCTTGTCCTGGAGATTCTGCTGGGTGTTAAAGAGCATCACTGCAACATCCATCATCCACACATTGACAAAGGTTATGGGCCCAGATAAGGCTGTTCTGCCAAATATGGCTTGTCTGCCAGTTAAGGCTTGTCTGCCAGATGTGGCTGGTTTGCCAGAGGACAAAGAAGCCAAATGTTCAGAAGGAAAGGAGCCCAGAAGTTCAGATGGCAAGTCTGCAAGGTGGCCATGTGGCAAGACTGCCTATCCACGACTTCAGCTGTGCCAGGACAAGAGAATCATGTTCAGCATTTGCTGGGAAAAGTAGAGGTGGCTTCAAATCTTCTTCAGATGTAAGTAAGTTATGTTTACGACTAAGCTGTTTTTGCCTGAAGGCAGAGTGCAAAACTCTTTAAAGACAGTTTTCTGAGAAATCTCCACTCTACAAACAGTGGGAAGCAGGGAAACACAGCCTGGACAGGCTGGGAATGCTGCAGGTTAAATGCAGTGAAAATTTTCCAAGCTGCAAGTAACTCTGTTAAGGGCCATTTTGTTTAACATGGATGCAGCTGGGTTACCAAAGCTCAAGGGACTTGAGTCACAGATGCATGTTGCAATGCACGGAGTTCTAATGCAGCAGGAATTGCTGGAGGCGGATGCCTAAGCCAAAAAGAAATCATTCTTTTAACCCTCTCTGAGTCACAGTTAAAAGTTTGGGAAAGGATGTTCTTCAGCCAAAGGTTTTTGGGAAACTGAAGGGAATTCATCAATACTGCACAGCTTTATCATAAATGCTGTGGTCAAAGGACTTTACAGTTCTTGGAAGAAAAATACAAAAGTCCCTGGTGAGGGAAAAGTATTTACACAGTGGTCCAATGCTGTGGGGGCTGCAGCAGATTTGCTGGATGCCATGGAGTTCCAGAAAGCTACGCTAAAATGGAACGTGATGAGCCAAGCAGTTTGCTTGAAGAAAGTAAAAAATGCCGGCTTGAGGCTCCTAGGACAGCACCTAAGGTTTTCAAGACAAATGCGTCCAGAAAGGCAGTTGATGCACAGAAGAAAAACAACAACAACAACGTTTTTACTGCAGGAGAGCAGAATATTTGAAAACGGCAATGCAAGGAATTTTGCAACAATCAACAATCAACAACCCAGAGACTTTGGAGAAAACAAAGGAACTACAGCTGTTACACAGAGATGTGACAGTGTGACAAGGATTGTACTGAGTTTAGCCAAGGTTAAGACTTTTTTGGGATAATGTGTGAATCCCAGAAGGATATCTCTTGGTATTTTTCTTGAGGATTGTGGTGCAGTTGCTGATCTGTGAGTACTATGAATGTCAGATTTCTCCAATTCTAACTCTGCACAAAGGCTATTAATCCAGGTTAGCAGGAAGTGTGCTAAATCTACTTGTTCCAAGCTCTCCTCAAAGCCCCTAAAGAATATATTGAGAAGTTTTTTTCCTGATTTTGCAAATACTCAATCATGTTTTTCATGGCATTGTTGATTTCTTCCAGTCACTGAATCCTATTATCATGCACAATGCCCTTTGGAAGAGCCTCATTGGCAGCATCTTCAGTATCACTGATTTGTTTTGTGAGTGCTGACAACTTTGCATTGATAGGCTCTAGTGCAGAAGTGAAGGTCTTTTACTAGGTTTTCTCTTAACTTTTCTAATACATAAGGGAAAGATAGGTCATCTGTCATCTGGGTCCATTCCCCCCCCCCCCGGCTTGGCCCACATACTGGATGGATCGTCCTCACCTTTTGATGGTGACCGGCGCTCCTTTGCTGGGTAGAAGTCTGTTACGGACTGATCTACAGACCTTTTATCTCCAAGCATCTGATTCTGATGTTTTTAAAGTGATTTTTACATTTTATTCCAGTTAGTGAATTCTGTGAGGTGACAGCCAATCTGTCGTTTATGCATCTGCCATGATCAATGGGCAGCTACGCCCCCCACCTCCTCCCCTTTTTGCTAGTTCAAGTATACTAGATATTATAAAACAAGTATATAGCAATAGACTATTCTTAAGCATAAATTCGGTGGACCAGAGAATTATATGTTGAAGGTGATGCTTGGACCGTTAGGACTAGTATGTGCTTTTGTTACAGCTCTTAAGTCTTTAGTATAGGATACTTTTGTTACATGAGTCTAAAACACACTGCAGAAATAATCCAGTTTGAGACCACTTTATCTCCCCTGGCTCAGTGATTGGGAATTGCAGTTTATTGTGGCAACAAAGCTCTCTGATAGAGAAAGCTAAATGTCACCCCAAACTACAGCTCCAGAATTAGCTAGCATTGAGCCAGGGCAGTTAAATTGGTGTCAACCTGGATTATTTCTGCATTGTGTTTTGAACCACATATGGAGGCACGTACAGCTTCCCAAGGTAAAAAGCTAATTTCAGGGCTGATTAATAGTTGTTAATCTTTATAGCATATACTACTACCTAGCATCATAGTTGCTAGTATCTTTAAGAAATAAATGAATGGAAAGAATTTTAAATTATCTCCTGCCCTCCTCTCTTGTTTTACTCTTGGGAACCAAAAATACAAGTTCAAATATGTGGTTTTCTAAAGAGAAAAAAAATTGTTGCCCCATCTCTGAGCAGTTCTTTGTATTCTTTTACTTTAAAACTCCAATATATTTTTATTTTGCTACTTTTTCTTCTGCCTGAAGAGATACTGCAAGTGGATATGACATTGTACTTGTTTTTGTCTAACTTTGGTGGTTAGGAATTTAATTATGGTAGCAAACAGTATGTTTTGAATGGCCTCTTCTTTAGCCAGGTTTCTCTGTGATGAAATTCTACCTGAAATAGAACTGCTGCAGATAAGTATTTAGCTGAACTGTGGAGCAAAGGGAAATCTGTTCTGATGCTATTATTAGCAGTGCCAGAACAGCAGCCTCAGTCAGGATCCCTCTATGTGGAGTGAGTGAATGAGTGAGTGAGAGAAAGTGATAAAAACCTTGCCAGACTTCTATTCATTTATTAAAATAATTGTATCCTGTCCTATATCCAAAGATCTCAGGGTGGCTTTCAATAAAATAAATGTAAAACAATAAATACCTATAATAATAATCTAAAAGACTAAAAAATATTAAAAGATTTATCACTTTTAAACCAGGCAATTTAAAGCCAATTAAAACAGTTTAAAAGAGTGCCAGTCATTTTTTGTTGTTGTTAGCTGCCCTCGAGTTGGTTCTGAATCATGGCGACCCTGTGGATGAGACATCTCCAAGAATCCCTATCTTCCACTGCATTGCCTAGATCCTGCAAGCCCTTGCCCATAACCTCCCTCCCCCGATTGAGTCTATCCATCTGGTTTGTGGTCTTCCTCTCTTTCTTCTACCCTCTACCTTTCCTAGCATTATTGTTTTTTTCTACTGATCTGTGCCTTGTCATTATGTGGCCAAAGTACGATAGTCTCAACTTGATCATTTTTACTTCCAAGGAGAGTCTCAAATTGATCATTTTTGCTTCCAAGGAGAGCTCTGGTCTGATCTGTTCAAGAACCCATTTGTTTGTTGTCTTGGCTGTCCATGGGATCCTAAGTACTTTTCTTGAGCACTACATTTCAAATGCGTTGATTTTCTTTCTATCTGCCTCCTTCACTGTCCAGCTCTCACATCCGTACATGGTAATTGGGAATACAGTGGCCTGAACGATTCTGACTTTTGTGCTCAGTTGTATGTCTTTGCTCTTCAGTATCTTTTCCAGTTCTTTTATAGCTGCCCTTCCCATTCCTGGTCTTCTTTTTATTTCTTGACTGCAGTCTCCATTCTGATCAATGTTTGATCCTAGATATGGAAATTCTTTAACTATTTCAATTTCCTCATCTAGAATGAATTTCTGTACTTATTCTGTGGTCATTGTTTTTGTTTTCTTTATGTTCAGCATCAGACCTGCCTTTGCACTTTGATCTTTGACCTTCCTATTGACTGTTTAAATTCCTGAATGTCTTCTGCTAATAATATGGTGTCGTCCATATATCTTAGGTTGTTAATGTCATTTCCTCTTATCTTAAGTCCTCCTTTTTCTGATTCTAATTGTTTTTCTTATGATATTTTCAGTGTATACGTTAAACAAGTAGGGTGATAGGATGCAGCCTTGCCCGATCCCTTTGCCTATTGAGAACCACTCTGTTTCTCTGAATTCTGTTCTGACGGTGGCCTCTTGTCCTTGGTACAGATTCCTCATTGGGACTATCATATGTAGTGGCATCCCCATGTCTTTGAGTGCATTCCATAGTTTTTTGTGATCTATACAATTAAATGCTTTGCTGTAGTCTATGAAACATATGCTAATTCTTTTTTTGGAATTCTTTGCTGCGGTCCATTAGACATTGTATTTTTGCAATGTGTTTCCTAGTGCCCCTTCCTTTTCTCAATCCTGATTGCTCCTCTGGAATTTCTCTCTCCGTGTATGGTTGGAGTCTATGCTGCAGAATTTTGAGCATTATTTTGCTTTCATGTGAGATTAGTGCTATTGTCCTATAGTTGCTGCAATCTTTTGTATCTGCTTTGTTGTGAATTGGTATGTATATCGAGGGTTTCCAATCTGTTGGCTACCACTTAGTTTTCCATATTTATTGGCATATTTCACTTAGCACCGAAGTTGCATCTCTGTAGGCACTGTAGCAATTCAATTGGGATATCATCTGTTCTCGGTGATTTATTTTTCCCCATTTCCTTTATTGCAGATTCCACTTCACTTCTTAGAATTTGAGGATTGTCTTCATATGGCTCCTCATTCTAAATATCATTCGTTCCCTCATCTCTTTTGTATAACTCTTCTGTCTATTGCCTCCAGAATCTTTTTTATTTCTTCTTGTTCCTGTTTTATGTTCTTTTTTTCTCCATAGAGCACCCCTGCCTTCGGTTTGAACTTGGCTTTAATTTCTCTGATTTTTTGATAGCGGTCTTGTTCTTCCCTTATTGTTGTTGTCTTCTATTTCTCTGCACTGGTCATTGTAGTATTTGTCCTTATCCCTGCGTGTCAGACATTAGACAATTGTGTCCATATTTCTGGCTTTGTTCCTATCTCCCTTTGCTTTTGGTTTCTTTTTTCTTTTATTGCATGAAGTGTTTCTTCTGTCATCCATTGTTTCGTATCTTTCTTTTTGACCATTGTTTTCACACAGTAGTGTTTTCTTCCATTTGTCCTTAATTGTGTCTTTGACTTCTGTCCACAGTTTTTAGGTTCCCAGTCGATTATGTGCCAACCATAGCACATGTGAAACTTAGATGCTTTAATAAAAATCCAAATTTTGAGTTGGAACCCAAATGATACCAACATTGACCCCAGGTGGGCCTCCAAGGGGAGGGTATTCCACAATGGAGTGTCAGTGCAGAGAAGACCCTCTTTTGTCCCTTCACATTAATAGTTTTTCTCAGACCCTGATGATTCATCTTCTAAGGTCGTATTTTCATATTTCATATTTTTCAGTGTTCAGTGAATCTTACTTATTACCGGCTCACTTTTCAATATGAGAGAATCCCAGTACAAGTAATATAACACAAAGAAAGAAAATAAAATTGTTTAGTACCTTTCCTAAAAAGAAATATCATTAAATGTTGTTGTTTCTTTTAGGCGTACGGCTCTGGATGTGATATTGTTATTCTGGCAAATAATTTTGAATGTGTGCAAATTATTCCTGGTGCTAAGCATGGAAACATCCAAGTCAGCTGTGTAGAGTGCTCACAACAAGGAAGGGTAAGAATTTTAAAGCATTTGAAAGATGGGAGATGGAAAAGTGATGGGGAAAATCAATAACCATTTGTAAATATAGGAGTTGAAATTTAAACTTAGGACTGCAACCCAGTTAAAAGTTTCAATTGACTAATCACATCTGTTTGGTTGATATGTTGGTAAAGATATTTTTTAAGTTTGCAAGTTAGGGTTACTATATTTCTCCTTTTCCGGAACATGTCTTTTTTTCCCCCAGAGCTAAAATTTCTGTCCAGATGTCAGATTTTTAAATGTCCAGGATTTCTTAAAAGGTTTGTACTGGAGAAAGGTGATGAGGCGGTAGAGCTCTCAGGAGGAGGAAGAGAGGCATGCCAGGTTAAAGCAGGATATGGGAAATCCCCAAAGCAGCTAGCCTCATCCCTGTGGAGGTTGCCAAATGACTCACCGGCTTCTAGGTTGGTCAAGGCTATGATCACTGTTGTGACCTCCTCTATTATGAGTGAAAGGCCTATCAGGGAGGAAGGCGGTAGAAAAGTGCCCCAACACTGTCAACAGGATGGTACCTGGCCACAAGGAGATTGTGTTATGTCTGTTGGACTGACTCAGCTGAGGAGTGGTGGCTCCTCTTACAACTGCCCAGAGCTTCTAGAACAGTGTTCCCCAAAAAAATTTTTTGGGGGGGCTGCTGCCCCATTTCCTCTTAGCTGACAACCCTAGGGCCAACTGAGGCCTGTTTCTTGATATTGGGTTTACTGATACAAATATATACCATCTAGTGGTGTTTACCTCAGCTGCACCCAGCTTGCCTCCTCCTCTGCCTCAGCCTCTGTGTGAATAGAGCAGCGGCAGCAGCCAAGCCTCCTCCTCCCTCTTGCAGGCCATACAGCAAAAGGAAGGCCAAGTGTTTGGTTGCTGCTCCCAGAGTGGCAGGGTACAAAGGGAGCAGTGATTAAGCAACCAGTCAAGCAGTGACCAAGAAGCTGCTCACCCGTGCCAGCTTTGAGGCAAAGACTAGTACAGGTGAGAGGTATCTCAGTCACTGCTTGACCGACTGCTTGGTCGCTGCTCCCAAGGTAATCAAGTGCAAAGGGAGAAGCTTCTCAATGGCAAGAAGAACTCTCAATCCTTCTCCAGGGCGGAGATGAGCAGTGCAGGCTTCCCACTTTTCTTCCCAATGAGGAAGGACTTTTAATCTAAGAGAGGTGTATGAGATGAAGGACTCCTTCAAAGAATCGACTCCCGATAATCTTCACCCTTCTTCTCCAGAGAAACATCTTCCCCATACAACTTCAAGTCATTCCCCCCACCACACACAGACATGTTTGTTCTGCTACCTCTTCTCTTGGCCTATTCCACAAAAGAAAACAGGAGCAGCAGTGCAGCTCCAACTTGCCATCCAAGTCCTGGCAAAGCTCACAAAGCTCACAGGGTCCCAAATGTGTCCTAGCATGACTGCAAGTACTGCAAGCTATATTCATCCTCTATGAATTTCTCAAACCTACATGTATATCCTGTTTGAAGATGCCTAAATTGGGAAGCATCAGCACATATTCTGCATGCAGATTCCCTGCTTCAGTTGTGTGCTGTGTGAAGAACTGCATAGTTAAAAACAAAGCCTGCTTTATTTTTAGATAATGCATACCTATAATAGTAAGCATTGCCATAAAAGAGCTGTTCCTTTCATGTGAGAGGAAGAGACAGCCTTTCTAAGATAGTGTGTGCCATCTTTAGCTGGAGGACTTCTGCTAACCAGGATCATTGGTTTAAAAACCTCAATTTCCTTAGAAAAAGAATTGTTATTTAAATTTATTCATCATACATAGAAAAGATTACACTGCCCTAGAAGTGTTTAACCAGCTTTTCACTGTGATACTAATACCTAAAAGAAAAGTTACCAGTTATTTTTCCTCTGTGGCCAAAAGACAAACATGGTTACAAATGTAGTCTTGGAAGTATATTGTCCTCTTTCCAAACTGTAGAAGACAGAATCCTTTTTGTTTGTTTACAAATTTTATTTTGAAAGTTTGCTTGCTTGTTAAGCTTAAAAGAATCAACAAAATAAAGGTACTCAAAGGACTGTACCCCTTTAGCTCTCTTTTTGTACCCTCATGCCAATCCTAGCCTCAGCACAAAGGAAATAGGCAAAATTTGTATGAAGTCTGCTTGCACAAGTGGGTTGTAGTTTGCTCACTGCCAGCTTCGTACCATATTACATTGGTTTTTCCTGTTTCACTCATAGCTCCTTGAATTGCAGCTCCACTTGTAGTGGAGCCTTACACCATATGCTGAGACTTTCCTTAAGGCCAGAGAACCTTCAGGAAGAGCTGTTCAGGGGTGAGGGCAGAAGGGACTGCAGTGCAGGAAAGGGAATGGAAAAGTTCCAATGTGTGAGTTAATCTCTGGTCATTCTGGCTTTTATTGGGTTGCATCCAATCAAAATATGTTCTTTGTCCTTGTAAATCATCAAAATATGTTCTTTGTCCTTGTAAATCACCCTTCTTTTTCCACATCTAATTGACAGGTGTGCTAATTAGATATTTATGGCAAATAGAACTTGAATTTTTACCCATGAGCAGAAATAGATATATTCACAGGGAACAATAAATTATGATTTAGCATTAAATATACAGTATGAGCCTCAGCTTGGGTTCAGTCTTACTCTCCTTCCCCTGGCTCACCCAGGAGGTAGAGATAGAATTGTGTATTTCTGATTTTAAATGAAGTAGAGTTGTACATCATACCTGAATTCATGGGGACTCTGATTAGGTATGAGGAACCTCCTCTCCCCATGGGGTGGACAGTACCACAGTGAAAGGTGGGACAGAGGGTAGAGAACTCATGGGCCCAAGCTGGTTGATGTATATAATTAAAATAAATATATAACACTGAATAACAGCTGAGAGTCATGCTGGAAGAGATCTGCTATCTTAGTGCCCTTGTTAACATTAGGATCTCTGTATGTACAAAACCTTTTGCATTTCATTGTCTGAGGAGGTTGGGTGTGCTTCACTCTGCCATTTTGGGGTGAGGCACAACTGTTTAGATAACATATTCAGGGTATCCATATTGGCCATATAGCAAAGTACAATAACTTCCAAAATCCACAAAATAGTGATACTTTTATGCGGACAACCAAAATGCAAAACATATATGCCACCCAGTACCACATGCCAATGAGGAGTGGCCTTCCTACATGTATATCCCTCCATATTATCTTAAATGAGCACAACACCAACAACATCTTGACAAAATTTAGGCCTATGACTAACATCTTTTTTTTCTCCTGTATTTTTAACACTTTTGCCTGATAAAGAAGCCAGTGGAACATGGAAAGCTTGCAACATGTACCGGTATTTTGTGTATTTTAGTTGATCCAATAATGGTATCATTGTTTTGTAAATTTTTGATGTTATTGTACTCCTGCTCAGATAAAGAGAAACTCTTACTGAAGGCTTCCTAATTGATGGGAAGCAGATATATATGTGCATGATATCTACCCTGCACATAAAATAAGATAGCTATGCTCCCTGGGTATTTTGTGCATGATTTGGATCAACTATTGTTTTGGATTAGATTAACAGTTAACTAATTCTGTTTAGTCTCTCTCTCTTTTTTTAAGAATTTGGCCTTTTATTGAATGCTACAGCTTATTGACCAGGAAATTATGGGTGTCAGAAATAGCTTCATTTTTCTGTTTTGCAGTATCTTCTCTTAATGGCCAAAGAGTATGGCTCATTGTAGTGCATCCTTTGAAATCTAGCCTGTGGTAGCACAGTTGAGTGATCTTTGTATGAATTTACTTTCTTCTTCGTGGTCTCTATGACTGACACCCATGGGATGTAATGCACCTGCTCAGTACTGTTTGGAACTTTCAAAGCAGTCGGTGTTTTTGGCGGTAGCTCTTCCCCTCCACACCTCCCCATAAAAGCCCCCTCCGGTGTCCACACCCCAGTTCTTTTTTGCCCGTCATGGGACCGTTCTCGATCTCATGGGACTTCACTGGTCTCTTGCTCACCACATTGATCTCAACTCCTTAGTCAACTATGGTACCAAGTGGTTCCTTCTCAATCTCTCCATTGCTCACGTCTTGACGATCATGCCATGTTTGATGACCTGCACGATAGAGCCTATCACTTGGACCATCCCCCGTCGCTGAAATACTACAGGCTTTATGACTCCAAAGACCGCACGTTTTTGCCACATTAAGAGCTTTCAGAGCATTTTCTTCTCTCACTTTCATTTTTTGATTTGGCTTGTTCCATGGATTTTTCTCTTGAATTCCCTTGGATTTTAGTGTTTTTGGCTAAATCCTCGGACTTAGTATGGCATCTACATTCTTCAAGCAATGTGTCAAGTGCAGAGGTAAGATCCCTGAAAAAGACAGCTATTCCAGGTGCCTCTGTTGCCTTGGAGAAGCCCATAATGTAGCCTCATGCCACCATTGCTAGGCTTTCACACCTCAGTCATGCCGCTAGGCTTAAAGGACTCCTCTGGGAACAAGCCCTTTGTACCTCGACTCCATCGGCTGAGCACACGGTTTTGACAACGGCTCTGCCCAAGACTACTACCAGGCAAAGGCCTCTTGGGTCCTCTGTTCGACTTGCCCTCCAACAGTTAACAATGGACTCCCCCTGATCAAATGTCCTTGGCATCGATAACATCCTCAGTACCATCTCTCCATGTCAACATGATCTCAGAATCTACCCACCTCTCTGATACATCTGGCACACCCGAAAGTAAAAAAAAGAAGGCTAAGTCCTCACCACAACTCACAAACTCATCTCAGATCCCTCCTCTGATGCAGTAACTTCTCTTCCCTCACAACCGGTCTCTCCTCGGCCTTGTGCTGATGATACTAAAGCTTTGGTCGAAGCTCATGGCTCGCTGCTACCTCCTGGCTAAGCTAAGGCTTTGCCTATGCCTTTTCAGGAGTTTCCTTTACCACCTCCTCCACAACTTGTGGATCAAGGAGATTGATAGTCCCCCACCAATTATTCATGGGGCCATTCTCAATCTCAAGGGACTTCACTGGCCTCTTGCTCACCATCTCCACGTTGATCTTGACTCCATAGTCCACTATGGTATCAAGTGGTTCTTCCTCATTCTCGCCATCATTCTCACCTCAATGACCATGCCATGTTTGTTGACCTGTGCAATAGAGCCTATCACTTGGACGATCCCCCATAGCCTAAATACTACAGGCTATATGACTCCGAAGGCTGCACGTTTTTGGTACAGCTGCCCCTACTCCCTCTAAGGGGTTCTCACTCCAGGGACTGTAAGCAATCTCCTCCTCCTCCACCTTTGATGAGACACGCCTCCTTGTCTACTTTTGTGGTACAACCTCAACACAGGTCTTGCTCTGAGGAGCAACTCTGCTACGACATTCGTTTTGGACTTGACCTCAACCAACTTGACCTTCTTCAAATCCCATTTCACTCTGACAGAGTCCATCAACATCATTTGAGCCATGATAGACTCCACGATACAGTCTGCCTTTCTCCCCTGGACAAGGCCCACACGATATGTCACAGGGTTCTTCGATTCCTCAGATCCCGAAGTACTGAGGCCTACATGGTCCAAACTCTCCTGGGGTACATGGCTTCAACCAGTGCCATGATCCCCTATGCCTGCCTTCACACATGCCCTCTTCAGGCCTGGTTTCTTGCTTTGCTCAACCCCTACCTCTCATGGTACCGAAGCCTCTCCAACAATCCCTTTAGTGGTGGATCTCCCTTCACAACCTCACCAAGGCATCCCTTTCTCACCTCTTCAGCCTCATCGAATTCGAACAACAGATGCTTCCCTCCAGGACTGGGGTGCCCATCTCAATGGACTGTCGATCCAAGGGACTTGGTCCAAAACAGAAACCACTTTCCATATCAATGCCATGGAAATGATGGCCATCATCAAAGCTCTTCAGATTTTCGAGGATCTTTTCACAGGCCTCCCGATCCTCATTGCCACAGACAACACGACTGTTGTCTTCTGTATCAACAAGTAGGGTGGAACGAAGTCCATTACATTTCTCAATCTTGTTTACCAACTGTGGAACTGGTACATTCAGAGGCCGATCTAACTGCAATTCGTCTTCCAGGAAAGTCCAACTTGCTAGTAGACTCTCTCAGCACGGCTTCTTTAAATGTCCCACGAGTGGATGATGCACCCTGCAGTCTTCCGAGATCTCTTTTTCCAGTGGGGCTCTCTGGATATAGACCTCTTTGCTTCACCACTAAATCACCAATGCGAGACATTTTGTTCCAGATTCCCCAAAGGGAACCAAAATCTGGGAGACACCTTTCTTTTTAACTGGAAAAGTCTTCTTCTGTATGCATTCCCACCATTTCCCTTGATAATGAGGGCCATCTCGAAAGTCTGTTGAGACTGAGCACGCTACATGCTGGCCCAGGCAACCTTGGTTCTTCCATTTCCTTCTCCTCTCCAACAAGACCTTCCTTCACCTCCCTTCTTGGCCAGATCTCCTCACCATCAATCAAGGATAAGTGAGGCATCCAGAGGTTCATACACCTCACCTCACAAGTTGGCAGATCCTCCTTCCCTCTCATCACCAGTGAGGTGGATCATGCAGGCGGCCCACAGACCATCAACCACACGTTCTTACGACTGCAAACTAAAGACTTTTCCCTTTTGCAAAGGGACTCAATACCACAACTTGAGGTTGCCGCCCCACACATCCTGCCATTTCTCTCATCTCTAGCACAGAGAGGTCTTCCACTTTCCTCAGTGAAATGCTATCTGTCAGCCAATTCTTGGCATTGCCAACAACTGGGAAAACCGTCATGCTTTTCTGACCCTCTCATTAGGACTTTTCTCAAGGGTTACCATAACCTTTATCCTCCTGTTCCTCCACCTCCAACTTGGAACCTACAACTAGTCCTAGCTCAACTTCCTAGACCTCCATTTGAGCCCATGGCCACCTATGACATCAGGCTCCTCACATGGAAAACAGCCTTTTTGGTGGCGATCACCTTGGCCAGGTGGATCACTGAACTCTAAACCCTCCGTTCTGACCATCCTTATATCAGGTTCAATAAGGACAAGGTCATCCTTCACCAGGACATCACCTTCCTTCCTAAGGTGGTCTTGGAGTTCCACCTCAACCAAGACGTTATCCTCCCTGCCTTCATACAAGAACTGTCATCTGACCTCGATAGGTCACTTCATTCTCCGGACATTAGCCTTCTGTGTCAATAGAATGCCCCACTTTCACAAGACCAAGTGTCTCTTTGTGTGTTATTCCACATCTCGCTTGGGTCAACAAATCATCCCTCAGTGCCACGTCTCCAAGTGGGTGACTTTCACCATTAATCTAGCTTACGAGCTGGTGAGCAAACATCCCCCATCTCCGTTCAAGGCTCATTCTATGAGGTCTACATCCACATCCACTGCCTTCCTCGCAGGCATTCCTCTCCAAGATATTTGCCGTGCGGTGACGTGGTTTCAGCAATCTACCTTTATATCACACTACAGGATTGATAACAGATCTCAGAGAGATGCTACCTATGGACAGGCTGTCCTTTACTCTATTTCTATTGTGTGACACTCCCTCCTCCATGTTTCTTTGTGAGGTCATCTGTGAACTTAGACAACCCACCCTTCCTCCCCTCTAGTGCCATTTCACTCCTTTTATAGTCCTGCTGGGGACTCTGAACTGGGGTGTGGATACTGGAGATGGCTTATATGGGGAGGTGTGGAGGGGTGGGGCTACCACCAAAAACACCAACTGACTGCTTTGAAAGTTCCAAACAATACTGTGCAGGCGCATTATATCCTATGTGTGTAAGTTCACAGATGACCACTTGAAGAAACACAGTTACAAGTAAGCAACCTGTCTTTCTCTCAGAATCTATACAATGCTCTGTAGGAGACGCATAAATAGAAAAAGAAAAAATATTAACTGTTACTTTCTCAGACACCTTTTTGTTCACTTGCTTTGCTCTAGATAGCAGCCTCGTATGGAAATGCTGTGTGTATTTTTGAACCTCTTGGGGTAAATTCTCACAAGAGAAATTGTGTAAGTATTATATTTCCCTGCTCCCTTGGATCTGGTAACAGTAGTGCTAGTATTAATTTCTTTGAATTATCAGTATTAAATCAATACATTCCATAGCCAACTAGTTTACTCAATTTGCACTGTTTCTCCTGTGCAAAATAATGCCCTAGGAGGTGATTTGCAGGGAAGAATTGGCAGATATAAGAATATTGGCTTTATTCTTCCTCCTGCCATTTTCTTCCGATAATTTCCTCTCTTATAACTTCCCCAGAAATGTAAGTTTGCCATCTCAGGGGCATTACCAGCTGTCAAATGGTTATTCGGGAAAAGCATTGTGAGTAAACATTTCCTCTCTTTCCAACCACTTTTCACCCTGTCGCTACATAGCTTTGCAGTGGAGCAGTGCAGCTTGTGAGGCAGTGTTAAGTGAATTCTCCTGCAACTATAGCATAACAAAGCTTGGAGATGGCAGTGGAGCCGTGAGACCTGCAGTTGACACCATATGATTGTTGAATAGATGAGTGTTTTGGCATGCATGCAGAAGTCTCAGTGACAGCTATCTATTCAACAACCTTGTGCTTTCTACTGCTTCCACATACTAAATGAATTGAACAATTCACATACTAAATGAATTGAAAATGAATCTAACAGGTAAGCCTTGCTGATTCTTTGCACTGCATCACTACACTGCCCTATAGGCAGTGTTTCCTAATGAACCACACTCTTGTCTGCCACTGCAAATGTTGGGAAGCAGTGGCATATAATACCCATTGTCGGTTGGCTGTGACATATGCACTTCTCTTGAAGAAATATTTTTGAATTTTTCAGACACTTAACTCAAAAAGATAGGTCTGGCCATGAGAAGGATTTTTCAGTTAGAGCTCTTCGAATAAATAATTTTTAAAAAGTTCCTCTTTTCTATGGACTTCTTTAATTTTGTTTTTCCTAAAGAACTAATGGGAAATAAACTAATTTTCCCCACCTGTTTAATGACGTAGAGAGAATTCATGCAGAACAGTTATTCATGCAGAACAGCAGGAGCACAAGCACATTTTTGGGTTGTGTTCATTCTAGAGCCATGACTGTGTTCCAGGGGCTTTATTTGACTATGTTATTGGTTTTAATTATTATCACAGAAGAATTCTGTTTGTCAGCAATATAATTACTTAATCATGTTGAAAGAAGTCATAGAAAATAATGAAATCTAAAGTTCTTTAACTTTATGCAAAAATAAGCATTTTGTTTCTTTAGTTGTTGTCTCCTAAAAATCAATTCTTAATATTCACATTACAGCAACTGAAGTGTCAGTGGCTGAAAACAGGACATTTTTTCCTCAGTTCTATGACCTTCAACTTAGCATGGGATCCTCAAGGTAATTTGATGTGAAGTCAATTCTCAATATTTATATTTATGTAGCCTGCTACAGTGGAAATCTCCATCATGGGATGACTTTAGATTCTAACAAATCTGAGCAAGGTGCAGCTGGAAAATATTTAGTTAGTACTTTTGTCCAGCACTCTAGCATGAATATATCTTAGGATAAATCATTTTTAGGATAATTATGAGAATAAGCAAGGATCAAATATGGTGACACCTAAAATGTCCTTGAAAATATAAGTATTACAAAAACTACCTGTGTTAACTGTAATTTTATTTTTTACATATTTAAGTAAATACCACTTTCCCAATAGTGTTATTTGAAAGTGTTATCAGATGGGCATATAGTTGTGAATAATATGAAGATATATTTTAAAAAAATCTCTGTCCTTCTCTATTTCACTTATGCAAAGAGATTGTGTAGTACCTTTGAGACAGAGTGAAAAAATTTATGCTACAAAATCTTTCGCTCAGACTCAAAGGTGCTACAAGATTCCTTTTCATACTGATATTCCACACTAACACAACTATGTCTCTAAATTCCATTTCACTTAAATATTCTTTGCTTTCAGGTAACCGGTTACTGACTGCAACAGATTATTTGCAATTGTGGGCCCCTCCATCAAATGATATCCTTGAAGAGGAGGAAGAAGATGATCCTGACACAGTGGTCAAAGAGGATAAACCCCATCCTGTTCTAAATGACTGGAAATGTGTCTGGCAGTGCAAGTATGTTGTCCATTTGTGGCAGAGAAAACATAGCAACATCTCGTATTTCCCTCAGTAATAGTTTTGAAGAACTTCAATTCATTTAGTACGTGGAATTCAGTATAAATTCCTATAACTCACCATTGCATTCCAGTTATATTACTGGAAAATGCAGTGTAGAATAATTAGAAAAAATTAAGTACAGTGAGACTGCAGACTTGCTATCGGATTTGAGCATCCATGGATGGCAAGCCTGCATTATCCTCAATGGCGGCACGTGCATGCAACCGCACCACCATTAAGGACAATTGGACTGAAGTCCCCCTCCCTCCCTCCCCCTCCAAGGCTTCTGCCCTGGCTTGGCTTCATGGGCAGAGGCTGGACCCTGTCAGCCAGAGGGAGCCAGGACTGGGGCTTGAGTCTTGGAGCCCCCTCCCCCAGCTCTGAGACCCAAGCCCTGGCCCCGGCTCTGGTAGTTGTGGGGTGGGATGGGGTCTGGAATGGAGCCCCCACGGATATCTAGGGCCAACTATATACAAATTTATACCTACAAATTTTAGTTGTATTCCATCCTTCAAAAGTGGATGTCTTATAGGGCATGAATTGCTAACATGATGGGGCTCCAGTCTCTGCTGCCAAATACCCCTGAAACCAAGCTGGGGCAGAAGCCTCAGAGGAGGAAGGAGTGGGGATGGAAGAGGGAAGGAAGGAGGGAAGGAGGGAAGGAGGGAAGGAGGGAAGGAAAAAGGGAAGGGGGGGAGACTTCAGTCCCATTGTCCCTAATGGCTGTGCAGCCACATGGCTGTGCTGCCATTAAGGACAATGGGACTTGAGCATCCACGGATTTTGGTTTCTTCTTCGTGGTCTGTGTGAATCACACAAATGGGTTATATCTGCACTTGTGCAGCTAGCTCGGAAAATTCTAGTATCACTGGGCAAATCTTCAAGTGCATTTTTTTGGCGGTAGCTCTGTCCACTCCTATAAAACCCCTGGCGTTCCTGCACTTTCCTCAGTTCCTTTCGTCCGCTACATTAACAGCTAGCAAGAAACTTGGGTTGTTAGAGTCACTTGTTTCACTTTTGAAAACTTGGCCTATGGCTTGTTGACTATTTTGACTCCTCTTCTGGATTGCATATTGGTGATTGTTGGCAAATTGGTTGACTTGGACTGTTTTTGATCTCGCTTTTGTATACCAGATTCATCTTTGTCGAATGGATAAGATGGTGTCCTTCAAATGCTGCACTAAATGTGGCGCAAAGATCTCCACCACTGACTGCCATAATCAGTGTGTGCTCTTGTTTGGATGAGGCTAACAATCCAAAGGCTTGCCTGCTCTGCAAGGGCATGACTATGCAGGCCCTTAAAAATAGAGACCTGAAGCTGAAGGCTTTGGGAGCAGGCCCTGACACCAGCCTCTGCATCTGTCCAAGTCACCTAGGGCGAAGGACCCTCCACGTCTGGTAAGGAGAGAAAAAGAGAGAGAGGAATGTCCAAGGAGAGGTCCGAGGACAAAAAGGCTTCCAAGTCAGACAAGGACCGAGGAGATGGTGCTGGCAAGAAAACTGCAAAGAGAAAGCACCTTGATCAGGAGGGGAGAAGTTGGCTGAATATTCAGCCTCCAAGAGGGCTCGATCTGTCTCTCTGAAGAGACTTGGCTGGGAGAAACTGTCTGAGTCAGCCAAAACCCCTCCGGCCTTGTTCGGGTCCGAACTGACCCTCTCCACACCTGTAATTCAGTCCCCAACACCTCCGATTCATGTTGATTCCAAATTGGAGGATGAAATCTGGGAGTCACAGCC
>CM034709.1:11191633-11202412 GCA_020142125.1 Phrynosoma platyrhinos | reverse complement strand
AATAAAGGCATTGCATGTTTGTGGATTTTCCTTTATATAAGCGTGTCTTCTGATTTGCACATTAATATGTTTGCATACCTAGGGAGTGGCCACTTTGTTCAGTGACTAAAAAAATAGTGTCTTTTTAGTATGGAGGCAACTGAGTGCATGTACAGGGGGAAAAATCATAACATTTTAGCATGGAAATATTTGTTTGCTCTTTAGGAAAGGACATTGGTAGGAAGGTTGGCTTCCCAGTCCTTGCTGTTGGATGTTCATTTTGTATCATATAATGAGTAAAGTTAGTAACACAAAATCAGTAAGTCAATGGATCTTTATTAGCATGCCTACCCATGTATATGTGCTTTGGTTACCTCTGGCCGTGCATAGAAGTGACTTCCTATAAATAACATCGAAGAGTAGTGTGCGTGTGTGCATGTGTGTTACATACATCTTGTTCAGACAACAGGGAAAACAATGATGTGATTAGCTGAACTCTGGCTTGTTCTGATGTGCAAAACTTCCTCTATTAATAAGTCATGGCTTGTTAACCAGCCACAAATCACAATCTGAAACTGTGGTTTGTTGTCGGCTTATTAGTTCTGTCTTGTTTAAACCATGGCTAGTTGTGACCTCTGAATCCCCAACCATGGCTGGTTCCTGTCTGGTATCTCCACCTTTCTGTTCAAAATAAGATTTGGCAAAAGAGGTGAGAGGGGAAAAACAGAAATAGAGAATACCGGCCATAGTATATTTAGTTGTTTACTGTATACTTTATGGCTTAAGCAAGAAATAGTTAATACAAACCATGCCTTATCATGATGTGCAGAGGCATCTATATATCATCCGTATTGCTGTGACAGGTATATTGAAGCACAGCTCTTCTGTAGCCTACTGTGCAAAGGGTAGGGTTAGTAGCATCTCCTTTGATTAAGGAGCTTCCTTAGGAAACTTCAGAAATTTCAGTGGGTCCCAAATGCTCTGGCCAGATGGCTGACCAGAGGCTGGTTACAGGGAACATATACCTCTCTTGTTGAACAAGCTTCACTGGCTATTGGTCCATTTGGGGCAGAATTCAAAATCTTTGAGAGCCCAACACAGCTTGGATCCGGACTACCTGAGTCTACCTGAGTTTTAAGGTTTGGGGGAGGGGGTTCAGTCCTTCCACCATCACAAGCACATTTGTTAAAGACACAGGAGATCGTCTTTTCAGTGGCTGCTCCCAGGCTGTGGATCTCCCTCCTATGGAATGTGTGGTTGGCTCCCTCTCTCATCTCTTTCTGCAGCAGGCAGAGACCTTTTTATTTTGACAGGACATTGCTTTTTAAGCTATATGGTAAAAGAGAGTTTTCATCATGATGTGTTGCGTTTTATCCTTTTAGTTATGTTCTAATGCCCTTTACATTGTTTTAACTATGTGCTTTTCAATAAAATTGTTTAATGGTGTTTAAACTTTTGTATAATTTTTAACTGAACACTGTTTTAAATTGCTGTAAACCATCTTTGCTCCCATATTGGGAAAAAGGTGGGATATAAATTAAACAGATAAACAGAACTAAGGTTTACAGTTTATTGTTAATAAATCTCATCTTGTTTCAATTTACAAGATTGGTGTCTGGAAACTCCCTCCTCCACTGACTGAAGCTTGTCAATCTAACCCATTTGTGTGATTCACCGAGACCATGAAGAGGAAGGACAGGTTGCTTACCTGTAACGGTATTTCTTTGAGTGGTCATCTGTGAATTCACACTAATCCCGCCCATCCTCCCCTCAGTCATGTCCTGCTCATTACTAAAGTCCTGCTGTCGCTGCTTGGCATTGTACGTTTTGGAACTGAGGAAAGAGCGGGAATGCCAGGGGCTTTATAGGGGTGGGCAGAGCTGCCGCCAAAAAGTTACAATCGAAGATTTGCTCAGTGGTATTACAACTTTGTGAACTAGCTGCGCAGGCGCAGATATAACCCATTTGTGTGAATTCTCAGATGACCACTCAAAGAAATACCGTTACGGATAAGCAACCTGTCCATCTGCGGAGTGGAGTGGCGTCCAGAATGGATCCCCCACAGATACCGAGGGGCAACTATATTCAGCTTTTAGTTGTATTCCATCCTACAAAGTGGACTTCTCATAGGGCATGAATAGCTAACATGATCTTTGCAGATGTTTTGGACTACAATTATTCTTTATCATTTGCCATTATTTGGCTGGGACTGAGGGATGTAGTCAAAAACCTCTGTTGAATATAACTCTCTCTCTCTCTCTCTCTTTCTCTCTCTCTCTGATTGTCCCTCTGTATTCACAAACTTGGAATTCACAAATTTGGTTATTCATGATTTCACCATAAGCCCCACCCACCTCCCCTTTCCGCTTGGGATAGCTGCTTACAGCTATCCCAGGCAGGGAGAAGGTGGGCGGAGCCAGCGCTATTCGCAAATTTTCCATATTCGCAGGGGTCTTGTTCCCCTAACCCCTGCGAATATGGAGGAATGTGTATATATGTGTATATACATATATATGTGTGTATATGTGTGTGGGGATGTCTAAGCAGTTACAACTGTAAGCTCATTGCCCTCCAACAGTTGGGTACTCATTTTAGCGACCTCGGAAGGATGCAGGCCTGAGTCTAGCCTGAGCCCTGGCTAGTATTGAATTCGTAACCTTGTGGTCTATGAGTGAGTGGCTGCAGTACAGGCATTTAACCACTGTGCCACCAGGGCTCCTTGCTCACCAGAGCTCCATAACAGGCTATGGTTTATACTAATCCTCCAAATCAAACATGGAGCACTCCGTTTGGCTTTCGATTTGGAAGAGGGGAAGTGAAAGCACAGATCACAGTTTGCCATTGAATGTTAATGGCAAATTATACCTGGAAATTAAGCTGTGAGAGAGAGAGAGAGAGAGAGAGAGAGAGAGAGAGAGAGAGAGAGAGAGACTGAAGGCAAGGGACATTCAAATCCACTTCTAATCCTTAAACTGTAGTTTGTAACGCCTCTGACATTCAGTAAATATCTCTCCCAGAAGAGTTCATTACCTTGGTTCTGGAAAGTTTTGCTAACCATAGAGTTTTGTTATATGTATTATTATTTCCTCAAAAGGAATAGTATTTTTGTTTCAAGATGCATTGAAAATGAGCCTAACAAAATTGGTATGCAGTCCACAGCTAGGAAGATTATTTTAAAGAAAAATAAATATAATGACATGCTAAAGCCATCCATAATTGTACAATGGTAGATAATGCTCTGGATCTAGAAACATTATCTTATGCTACTCTTTAGTTATGGATGCCGTCAGCATATAATTACAGTAATCTTTGTAAAAGTAACTTCCCAGGTCCTGTTGCAGCTACACCACATAGATGGGTGTTGCCCTCTTGGTGTTGGCCAGTGTGCAAAGCACATTTGGTTTGCATACTAAATGCCAACATGAAATTCCTGCTTCCGTACAGTAACAGATCTACAGTCCTTTTTCCCAGCCTGATCATGGGCAATGAGATCTTTGTATTCCTAAAGAGAGAGTGAGAAAGCACCATTTCAGCGTTTTGCCAGGGTTGCCAATACGGTTATATTCCTGGATCACAAAACAACTCCTTTTAAAATTTTGTTAATGTCTTGCAGCAATTAAATTATATTGCTGTATCTTGTCCTGTGTGCTTTAACAAGATTAAGTTTGTGAAAATAACCTTAGTTTACCATAGCTTATCCATCCTGATATAGTAAATATTCATTACATTTGCACTAATCATTACTTAGAATAGTAATATCTCTTTCAATTAAGACTTGCATTCTCTTTCTGTTTTAGGACTGCAGTGTCTGTCCATTTGATGGAATGGTCACCGGACGGTGAATATTTTGCAACAGCTGGGAAGGTAGGGATATGCGAGAGGGTGAATTATTCTTTCAGGTGTGTCACAAAGGCTACTGCTTTAGAGGAAATAGTATATATAACAACTCTGTGGCTAGTGACACTTTCTAGAACATAACTAATAAGCCAGGGGTAGGCAACCTTTCCCCTTTAAGGGCCGAGGGACTTCAGCTCCCAGAAGCCTCAGCCATGTTGACCAATAGTCCCATGTTGGCCAACAGCTCCTGGGATTCTGGGAGCTGAAGTCCCTCGGCCCTTAAAGGAGAAAGGTTGCCTACCCCTGTAATAAGCTGTGTATGTGTGTGTGTGTGAGAGAGAGAGAGAGAGAGAGAGAGAGAGGTTGACATTGAGGGCAGTGGGCTGTATTATTAATACTAAATATAGTGAGTAATGCTATTATTAACTCAGTAAATTGAATTATTTGTGATTAACCTTAAATATGACATCAGAGTGGTATTTAGCTAGTGAAGGGACAGAAAGCCTTTGGTCCTCCATATGTTTCAGCCATTAGTGTTTCTCCCTCCCTACCCACTTCTTTCTTTGGTATTGTTGTCTTTTTAAGAAAAGGAAGCAGGGAAAACATAGAAATATGTCTTTTGCAGGCTAGATGATTCACCTATCTAGCCCAGGATTGCTAGCTCTGGTCTCTGATTGACAGTGGCTGTCCTTTTCCATCACCTGTTGCTGACTGAAATATAGTGATAACTGACCTACCTTTGAGAGTTGTTGTAAGGTCTTGAGCAGAAAACACTTTAAACATTCAGTAGCCATGTAAATGCTAAGTTTTAAGATTCACAGTAAATTTAAAGCAGCTGCTTAATTTTATATTGGTTTATATTTTTATGGCTGGTTTATTGTTGTTGTTTAACAGTCTTTGAGTAAATCTCAGCTCATGACAACCCAGTGGATGAGACATCTCCAAGACTTCTTATCCTCCATTACTCAGCTTAGTTCCTGTAAATTCCTCCTTAATAGAGTTCATCCAGCTAGCATACATCCTTCCTCTCTTTCTACTTCCCTCCACCTTTCCTAGTATTGTCTTTTCTATTGAGCTGTGCCTTCTCATCATGTGGCTAATGGACAACAGCCTCGGTTTAATCATATTGGCTTCCAGGAAAATTTCAGGCTTGATCTGTTACATACTACTATTTCTGGTTTTTAAAAAAATATTCCTGCTGTTCATTTAAAGTGGTAATTCTAAAGAAGTTAAAATCTGGAGGTGGAATATCCCTCTAAAATAAAGAGGTGGTTCCAAAATTATTGGGAACAAGTAATCATGTTATTGTGTACTGCCTAATTGCTTGTGTTTTGTTGTTTCTGCAGTGTTTTGTTGCAGTGGAAGCAGCTAAACAAATCAGGAGGGACCTCTGCCTATTACTTGTTAGCATGTCAAAGTCAGGATCTTTGGCTTGTTGCACTCCTAACATGCTAGATTTGAAAGCTGAGATCTAACATTTCAACTGTGACTGTTTATATCAATGTAACATATCATTATTTTCACATAAGCTTCCCTTAATATTATATTTGACCAGAGTTGTTCTTACTAGTAACTAGCCTAAAGGAAGATATTCAAATACTCTTTTTTCATCTATCTCCATCTGTTATAAATGTCCATGTGTAGCACTAGAGTTCTGTGACTAAATAACTGAAGCAGATGGTCTTAGAAGCCATTTTCTCTTTTTGGCAGGAAAGGTTTCCATTTCAGTTACCGCATGGAACTAAGTTAGGTTTACATTAGTGATTGCAATTTTAGTGTGTTTGAAACATTTTATTGGCTTTATTTTCATCTGTTTCTATTCAGAAATTATCCTTTCTTTTCTTTTGAAAAATCTCTTTCAGGATCTATTAGTTTTAGATAATATATTGAAATTGTTGTAATCTTATCTAATAATGTATTTTCCTAACTTCATCCCCCAGTCATGTTTTCAGTATAGGCTGTGTGACCACTTCTTGGCCTTTGGCTAAGATCGGTGATGAGACAACAATATTGCTGTACACTGCAAGGTATTAAAAGAGAGTAGCCAAATTCTGCAAATATACAATGCTTTCTAAGCTATCTGATATGAGGACTGACAGGTGTTTTTTTTTTCTCTTTTCATAACGTGCTGGAGGAACTGGCATCATATTTGTGCCCATTAACTGCAACTGTTTCTTTCTTTTTGGAAACTCGCTGTGAAATGGCAGCCTGTATTTTGTAGACTGGCAACTGCCACAGATCACCACTTTGAGTAACACTGCTGTAGCAGATTCATGTTTTACTGAGCAAGAATAATGAATGGGAAACCCAAAAATAGAGAGGGGGGCAATTCTCAATGAGGCTGAAGAACAATGGGTTTTTGCCAACAAGATCAGGCAGGATTCTCAAAATTCCAAGATGTTATAATTTTCAACCCCTCTGTCTTTAGTTTTAATTTTCTTGCTTTGCCAACTAGTTGGACCTTCTCTCTTTAAAATTAGTCAAAAGAATTTGAAAATTAAAATATTATGGCAATAAAGGTGTCAGATTTAGGAAATAAGAGAAAACAAAAAGAATTAGAGGACGCCTCAGAAAGTGACCACTTACCTTCCAAGAAGCAAAGATGTCAGACAGAAAGAAGTTATCCATTATATCCAAAATCCACTATTTTCACAAGAGGTGCAACTTTAACTGCTCCACCGACACTACATAGATAGTTTTTCGGGCTGCGTGGCCATGTTCTAGAAGAGTTTCTGACATTTCGCCAGCATCTGTGGCTGGCATCTTCATTTCTCTGAAGATGCCAGCCACAGATGCTGGTGAAACGTCAGAAAGAAACTCTTCTAGAACATGGCCATACAGCCTGAAAAACCCACAAAAAACTATGGATACCGGCCATGAAAGCCTACGACTTCACATCCTTAAGATATCTGTCATTTAAAGTGCTCTTTTTAGTGGCCACTACTTGGGCATGTTGCGTTTCAAAACTGGCTCTATCCATTTCAAATAATAATAATAATAATAATAATAATAATAATAATAATAATAATAATAATAATAATAATAATAATAATTTGTATCCCGCCTCTCCCTGTTGAGAATCAAGGTGGGTAACAGCAAAGATTAAAACAATTATTATTATTATTATTATTATTAAACTTTATTTCTAGAGTGCTGTAATTATACACAGCGCTGTACAAAGTAAAAAAGTTACAAATATAAAAAAGCCTGCCCACGGCGTACACTCTAAGAAATAAAATAAATAGATAAACAAATTACCATATAGAGGAAAAAAATAAGAAAATAATCCCCGAACCCCCCACTCCTTCGACCCACCCTCCCTTCGATAAAAGCGACAATGTCTAGGGGAGCTAGATCTAATGGGAAGTTAGTTCAGATCAGAACAGAGGTCATTCTGGGAAGGTCTGCTGGAAGAGAATTGTTTTTATTGCTTTTTTAAAAACGCCAAGGGATGTAATCTGGTGAGTCTCCTCCGGCAGGTCATTCCAAATTTTAGGAGCGGCAGCTGAAAAGGTCCTCTGGGAAGTCACCACCAGTCTAGTTTTTATTGACTGTAGTAAGTTCCTCCCAGAGGACCTGAGTGTATGGGAAGGATTATATGGGAGGAGGTGTTCCTTCAAGTAAGCTGGACCCAAGCCATAAAGTGCTTTATAGGTAATAACCAACACCTTGTACTGTGCCCAGAAGCTAACAGGTAGCCAGTGTAAGGATTTCAAAATAGGTGTTATCCAGTCGAACCTAGATTTACCTGGGACCAGTCTGGCTGCAATATTTTGTATCAGTTGAAGCTTCCAAACGTAGCAGAAGGGTTGCCCCATGTAGAGCGCATTACAAAAGTCGAGATGAGAGGTTACCAGTGCATGTACAACTGTTTCTAGGCCCCGTGGCTCCAGGTAGGGTCGCAGCTGGCGTATTAGGCAAAGCTGATAACAGGCACTCTTATCATGGTCTATAGTATCAAAGGCATATCAATCTGAGGTGACAGTTGGAGTGACAAGTCCAAGAGCACCCCCAAACTGCGAACACAGTGCTTTAGGGGAATTGTGACCCCATCCAGGACTGGTGAATTTATCTCCATACCTGGGTTAGGGTTACCTATCACGAGTACCTCCGTTTTGTTTGGATTTAGCTTAAGTCTATTTTCCCTCATCCAGTCCATTACTGACCTCAGACAGTCATTCAGAGGGGAGATGCCCTCCTTGGTCACTGAAACAGTCTGAGACATAGAGAAGTAAATTGGGGTGTCATCAGCGTACTGATAACCCCTGCCCCATGTCTCTGGATGATCTCAACTAGCGGCTTCATGTAAATGTTAAATAGCATGGGGAACAGAATGGTGCCTTGAGGGACGCCAGATGCCAGCTTTTTTTTAGAAGAGCAGCTGTCCCCCTGCATCACCATCTGGAATCTACCCAAGAGGTAGGAACAGAGACACTGCAAAGCAGAGCCCCCAATTCCTAACTGTCTCAGGCGTTCCAGAATGATATCATGGTCTATGGCAGGGGTAGGCAGCCTTTCCCCTTTAAGGGCCGAGGGACTTCAGCTCCCAGAAGCCTCAGCCCTGTTGGCCAATAGTCTCATGTTGGCCAATAGCTCCTGGGATTCTTGGAGCTGAAGTCCCTCGGCCCTTAAAGGGGAAAGGTTGCCTACCCCTGGTCTGTGGTATCTAAGGCCGCTCAGAGGTCCAAGAGCACCAACAGGGCCACACTTCCCCTGTTGATGCACAGACGAAGATCATCGACCAAGGCGACCAGAGTAGTCTCCACTCCGTATCCTGACCTGAAGCCAGTTTGAAATGGATCAAGATAATTGGTTTCATCCAAGACTGCTTGGAGTTGGTTTGCAACTTCCCTCTCGATCATCTTGCCCAAAAAAGTAAGAAGAAATACTGGCCGGTAGTTATTTTTATCCAGGGGGTTAAGGGAAGGCTTCTTTAATATAGGTGTTACAGCTGCTAGTTTTAAACTAGTTGGAAAATGGCCTTCCCTGAATTAATTATATTAATTATAGTCATTAATTATAGATTTTAATAGATTCATGGTTGCCTCACCTCCCTGGATGGCCAGCCAGGATGGGCAGGGATCAAAAGGACAAGCAACTTGTCTATGTCATTGGTACTCATAGACCGAAATTGATCCTAAATAACCTCATTAATGGAGCCATGGACACCTCTCTTATTGTTTCTGTACTAATGCCAGTGTCTAAGTCGGCCTTTATTTAAGAGATTTTATCTGCAAAGTAGTTATTAAAAGCATCACAGCAGGCTCTTGTAGGTAGTAAAAGAGGATTCAGGGTGGAAGGAATTTGGGTTAACTTCCTAACCACCCTAAAGAGCTCTGCTGGATGAGACTTTGCAGACGCACTAGATGCAAAGTAGAAAGATTTCTTTGCTGCAGCTATTGCCACTCAATAGGCTTTAAGAAAAGTCCTATGATGTAAGGTGGTAAGAAAGGCAGTTGGTGCCAGGCTTGCCCTCAGAAGCTTTGCTTCTGGCTCCTCCTCTGATGGTGGTAAGAAGGGCAGAGGCGAACTGCCCTTCTTACCACCATCTGAGGAGGAGTCAGAGGCAGAGCTTCTGAGGGCAAGCCTGGCACCAACTGCCCTTCTTGCCACTATCAGAGGAGGAGCCAGAGGCATCGAGAGGGAGGTTGCAAACCAGAGGAGGAGCCAGAGGCAGAACTTCTGAAGGCAAGCCTGGCACCAACTGCCCTTCTTACCACCATCAAAGGAGGAGTGCACTGCTCTATTTTATTTTGAAGAGGAAATTTAAAATGTACACTCTTACATAATTGTACTTGGTGGCTAAAATTGTATATTGACGCCCCCTTGTCGTGGGGGAGAGGCTTGAATACCCTAATGTAGTTTTGAGCTATGCTGGCAGTGTTATAATAGCCACCAGTAGGGCTTCCCATGCCAGACAGGTCAAAACCGAAGGGTCTGACAAAGAGCGTCAAAGGGCAGGATGGGCTCCCTTGCCTTATGGCAACCATCCTAGGAGAGGGAAAACTTTAATCCCAAACCCAGGCAGATGGTGCTCGTCCAACCCTGTAAGGTCAACCATCTAAGAGAAGGAAATTCTAAATAAACCTACGACCCGAGGACCTTATTGCTACCGTCCAAGCTTGCAGGGCCACAGCAGACGAACCTTTGGTTTAAGGGGTGAGGCCAGTTCTGTGCATGCTGCACTCCACCAGAAAAATCCATTGCACAGGCTCGAAGGACAAATCCAATTGATGCTGCCCTTGTTGCCCACACAGAAGCAGCCCTGCAGCACCTAACATCTTGCTTTGCAGCAGCTGCAGAGCTGTTTGGCTGGAAGTCAGCCTGAAGAAAACAGAAGTTCTCTACCAGCCTGCACCACAGGACAAACACCACCATCCCCACATCGCTGTAGGCAAATTGTGCTTAAGTCCGTTCAGCAGTTCACCTTCCTGGGAAGCATCATCTCCTCAGATGCCAAGATTGAGAAAGAGATCGATCACAGATTAGCAAATTTGGAAGACTTTACAAAAGAGTCTGGAGTAACAAACACCTGAGGCGAAACACAAAAATCAGTGTGTATAGAGCCATTTTACTGTCTATTCTCCTTTATGGGTCTGAAACATAGGTCACCTATCGCCAACACTTACGACTCCTCAAACGCTTTCATCAGCGCTGTATACGCACAATTCTAAATATACACTGCGCTGACTGTGTGATGAATGTTGCTGTCCCTGAGCAAGCAGGGATCACCAGCATTGAGGCCATGCTATTGAAAACGCAGCTGCACTGGGCAGGGCACGTTTCTAGGATGGCGGACCATCGCCTCCCAAAAATAGTACTCTACGGTGAACTCGCCACGGGTCAGCGTAAGAGGGGCGCTCCAAAAAAGCGATACAAGGACTCCCTGAAATAACATCTCAGGCTCAGCCAAATTGATCACCTACGATGGTCCACCCTGGCCTCACATCAGGAGGCATGGAG
>CM034709.1:11172936-11184001 GCA_020142125.1 Phrynosoma platyrhinos | reverse complement strand
AAGCTAACTACTTTACTTCTGAGTTCTTGTGTGTATGATTGTATGTTAAGAGTGTCTTTGTATGTTTGAATCCCCAAATAAATTACAGTTAATTGGAAAGCTTTGTCTCTATCATTCTGTTCCCTAGCCCTGGTGGCGCAGTGGTTAAATGCCTGTACTGAAGCCACTCACTCATAGACAACAAGGTTGCGAGTTCAGTACCAGCCAGGGCTGAGGCTCGACTCAGGCCTGCATCCTTCTGAGGACGCTAAAATGAGTACCCAGATTTTTGGGGGGCAATCAGCTCACAGTTGTAAACCACTTAGACATCCCATGCACGATATGAAGCGGTATATAAATGAAGCTGCTTTTGCTTTGCTTTAGCCACCTCTGTAAACATAGGATAAAATATCCCATAGAAGACTTGAACTTTAGCAATTCCCCAAGTTCAAGGCCTTCATTACAGTATCTTATTCAAAATCAATCTTTTGTTTTTGTTATACTTTTTTCTCAGACATTCCAGCAGCTTTGGTTAAGACAGCTTTTAATTTAGATGATGGAAATGACGGTTTTGTTGTTCATTGGCTGAATAATAAGGAATTCCATTTTACATCCTCCACTGAAATATTTATGCAACGTCTTCGAGAACTTAGTGATCAACATATGGAAAAAGCAGAAGAGGATTTTGATGAAGAGAAGGAAGAAGAGAAAGAGAGAGGTTTACTCATGAAACTTGATCACGGTTAGCAATGTGTATTTTTTCCCCCTTGGTGGCTGCTATTGAATATCTAAAATGGAGAAAAATGAATGACGGATCTGCTTTCACTTACTTGTAATATTTATTTTAGCTTTCCTCAATCAATCTACTATTTATTATCTGCAATTACCATAATTATTTAAATCAATGTTATCCTATTTTTAGCTGCAAACATAACTCAATGCAACTTTTTCTTATATGTTTTAATTTTAGAATTGTCTTTAGATAGAGAATCTGAGACTGGAACAGGAACAGGTTCCTCAGAACATGAAGATGGGGAAAGAGAAGGGAGCCCCAAGATTGTTTCACCAGCTGCCTCACGCATGCCACTTCCTACCGTCTTGTTAGATCGGAAAATTGAATGGCTGCTTAAAGAATGGAACATGAATCCAGACATGCTCTTCACAATTCATCCAGTGGATGGTACCTTTTTAGTGTGGCATGTGAAGTATTTGGATGAGTACAACCCAGGGATCTTTCGACAAGTTCAGGTATAGTGTATTTAAAAAGAAAAACCTGTGACACGTTTTAAGAATGGATTTCATTACAGGCATACGTCAAAGCATTTGACAAAGAAACTCCTTTTTACAAAGTCTCATTTTACGGGAAACCAGCCCAGCCCCCTCCCTGTCTTCTCTGTAGCTTGAAGGTTTTTTTTTTTTATAGCATTGGGATTAGGAAGCCTGGAGAAAGACAGACTTTCAACGTTAGCTTGCAGCAGTTTGTCTTCTGTAAACAGTGCAATAAAGCTTGACTTGGGAAGGAATGAGATTCTGCTCTAGCAATTTTACTTTAGCAGTGTGTGCTTATGCATAGTAGGCAAAGTATGGCTGACACCAGATTCACTTACTAAAACAAAAAGAAAGGGGAAAATATTAGCTTGTCTCACCAGTTATGCTGGAATGTTGAAAAAGCATAGAGCTATACATTTTGCCATTAAGATGAAAAACAAAAAGCAAAGAAGGCTGTTAAAGGGAAAAAGACCTCAGGATGCATTTTGGAAGAAGCTTTAAATAGATTCTTGTAGATATAAAATGCGTTTTCTTTTCTTAGGCAAGGTTTCCCTGACCTGGTTGCTTAATTTTGCATGTGTGTAATGTTAATTTTGAATAAAAAGTTTGCTGAACATGTTGAATTCCTCCTCTTTTTCTGTGAGGAAACCTATTCCTATTCTCTCTATATGCTTTCTACCTCTGGTACCAGAGTTTCTGTTAAAAGATGTAAAGCCCAGGAACAAATGTACTTTGTTTACTGAGCTATATCTGTATCCATCTTGAGAATCCAAAAGGTGTAGTTTAATGACTGCTTATAAGCATATAAGAAAAAGAAGAGCTACACCATTTGTTCTATGGGGGGGCATTTTTCTTTCCGCCATTCCCTGAGGTTGTTACAAGATTTTTAATATGTATTTGTTTTATATCTTGCCCTCCTCCCAAACTGGGATTCAGTAACTAAAAACTAGGGCCTGAGTTTGCTTTTCTCCTTCTTCCTCTCAGGCCCTGTTTCTTTTGGATTTTAAGTCAGGAAGAGGTCATTTAAGGGATCATTCATCCAATGTCTTATCATTGGAAGCTATTTTGTGAGCTTGTTTCACCTGAAGATGCTTCACATAAATTATATTTGTATATAAACTCAGTAAAATACTATGCTCTGATTTAACACAGATTTAATAGTCTCATTCATTCACAAGCAATCCCATAAGGGTGGAGACATGTTGGAGGTGGGGACAGGTACAAAGCCAGCAGCGAGGAGCACAAGAGCTAAGAGTAAGAGGACCCAGAGACTAGAACATGAACCAGTGGATTCACATTACAAGAAAGGAGATTCCACCTAAACATTAGGAAGAGCCTTTTTACTGTAAGAACTGATTAGCAGTGGAACAGATTGTCTCAGGGGGTGGTTGACTCTACTTTTTTGGAGGTCTTAAACTGAGGTTGAATAAGCATCTTTCAGGATTGTTTTAGTTGTGTATTCCAGCTTGGCATGAGTTGATGTAGAATTCTAGATGGTTTTTGTAAACCATCTCTCTTTCTTTCTCTCTTTCAGTCTTTTTCTTTCTCTCTGTCTTTTCCTCTCTACCTCCTTTTCTCTTGCTATCTGTCAACTCCTTTTCTTGCTCTCTGAACTGATTACTGGGATTTTGAAATTATTCTGAGAGACACATGCCACAAGTTGCATATCTATTTTAACATCAGATTCTGATTTGGCCCAAGTACTCTCTGATTTAAGATAAATTTTCTGTCTTTGTAGAGGCCTATAAAAAGAATGGTATTGTTATTTCAAACATGCTCTCAATATTTTCTTCCCCTCTTCTAGGTTACATTTTCTTCTCAGATACCAGTTGCATTTCCATCAGGTGATGCAAGCTCCCTTAGTAAAAATATCTTGATGTATGCTTGCACTACCTCTGCAAAAGAAGTCAGCAGTGCATCACTACAAAAGAGAAGTAGCATTTCTGATAGCCTGTCTGAATGGAGACCAAGTTGTACCCAGGACATTTCAAATGTGAACATTACTGCTGCTACAGTCATGATGATTTCCAAACACATAGACGGGTCCCTGAACCAATGGGCAGTTTCTTTTGCAGATAAGTCTGCTTTTACTACTGTGCATACTGTAACTCATAAGTTTAGGTATTGCGGGCACCGATTTCACCTTAATGATCTTGCCTGCCATTCAGTGCTGCCACTCTTGTTAACATCTTCCCATCACAATGCCCTCCTAACCCCTGAATCCAACCAGCTATGGGATTCTGATGGGTTAAATAAAATGATAGATCCTATCAGAAACTTGAAAGGTTCTTCAAGACAGCAGCTTAGAAATGCAGCAACTCGTACATTCCACGATCCCAACGCAATCTACAGTGAACTGATTTTATGGCGTGTAGACCCCATTGGACCTTTGTCATACACTGGAGGAGTATCAGAACTGGCTCGCATTAATTCTCTCCATACCTCAGCTTTCTCTAATGTGGCCTGGCTCCCAACCCTTATTCCTAGCTATTGTCTTGGTGAGTGCTGTTGTACAAAATAGCCTGTAAAGAAAGAGGAACACCTTAGGTGTTCTTCCTTTGCCCTACCCCGATAAATGTTTTTTACTGCTTTTTTATTTGAGATATCTTGGTGAGATTCTACCATTTTTCTGTTGGAGAGTTCAATGAAAAAGTGAATCCTTCAAGAGAAAGGTTATTTATAGATGCATTTGAACTGAATAAGGACTTATTATAATTTAATCAGAATAAGGACTTATTATAATTTAAAAAAGAATGAAGACATGACATAT
Source organism: Phrynosoma platyrhinos (assembly GCA_020142125.1). Classification (NCBI taxonomy): domain Eukaryota; kingdom Metazoa; phylum Chordata; class Lepidosauria; order Squamata; family Phrynosomatidae; genus Phrynosoma; species Phrynosoma platyrhinos. The sequence goes on along the minus strand of CM034709.1, from coordinate 11,179,983 downwards.
TGAGCTTCCATGCCTAACAAACTATGGGAAAACCATGTAGGTATCAATTATAATAGAAAAAAATGAATAAAAAAATAACTGGAGAACATGCGGAGAGTAGCTACAAATAATATAATGAACTGAAATAATATTATTCACCTGACTTTTTTATCTGCAAGTATCTATGATGAAGAGCTTGTGATCTGTACTGTCTAAGGAACTAAACAGACTGGGCATAAAAGCTGGCTTTTGGGCAGCTTGGGAGCATGGCTTGTTGACACCATGCACCCTGAAGCCACCCAGAAGCTGCCCAGCTGTTCAGATGGGGGTGTCTTCAAGCCGCTCTGGAGTTGTGGCGTTTTGACACCATACGCCCCTGGAGTGCACAGAAGCTGCCCTGGGGTTGTGGTGGGGCTGCCTAAGGTGGCTTTTTATCGGCCCAGACAGGAGCAGATCTTTTCTGCTCCTATTTGAGCTGGCACTGGGTTGAGTGGCTTCAGGGCAGCCCTAATCTTTTAGGGCAGTGTGTTTCGCCCCTAACTTGGGTAAGCAACTGTGGCCCATAATGTTGTTAGACTCAACTGTCATCAGCTATCATGATTGGATAAGCTTGCCTGGGCAGCTAGGAGTTGCAGTTGAACAACATTTCAACTTGCCCGTCTCTATTTTAAAAGATTAATATACTATCTTTCAACTTCCAGATTGGAAGTTTATTAATTTATAGAATGTTATATGATACTATCTAATATCTTATCATTATTTCTGCCTCTGGAGATATTGTCCTTACGTGTTAATCAGTTGCTAGTTGTCATTTTGCAGGGTTCAGCTCTTCCTAAGATATCTTGAAATCAGTTTTCATGAGAGGATAAATACATACCAGTAAATTGGGGTGGGAAACCTTTGACTCTCAGGCTCTTGTTGGGCTCCAACTCCAGTTGATTTCAGCTGACATAACCTGTGGTCAAAGTGATGGAAGATTTAATCTAGCAGCATCTGGAAGGCTGTAGTTTCTGCAACCCTGCATAAAATACATGAACATAAGCATATGTATGAAGAAGGAAGGTCCAGTGAAAGCATAGGATCATACTGCAAAGCACCATGTGCTTATCCAGTTTGCTATTTCACAACAATCTGGTTGGATAGTCCCCACAACAGTAGACCCATTGAAACAATTGTTAAATGCTGTGTCAATACATAGACAAATCCCACTGATTTAGTGACTCTACTCTGGTTGGGATTAAGAACAGGATTTAGGCCCATGTATGTGAAGGATCTGGATTGACTCTTGCCACTAGACAGAGTGAAGCTTGAGGCAGCTCCCTCAGGCAGCAGATTCTAGCTGTCATGAAAGGACAGCATTTGTGAATTATTTAGATTTTGTAATTGTATTTACTGACAGGGATTAGACACTTGTGGGATTTTCTGCCTTGAAGGCCAAAATAATCAAAGGTACATACTGAATACAGCATGAAATACTGAGAGTCAGAATGCTGAAATACATGATTGGCATCAGGTTGAAGATATTCCAGACCTGAGTGGATGACCTTTCAGTCAGAGAGGGGTTTTACATGTTATTCTGTATTTTTATCTTTTAAAAGTTGGAGAGTGTAGAATTTTATCTGTAGTTAAAAATACAAATTTGAAATAATCTTATTGAAACTCGGCTGTAAATTGTGAAACTATAGGAATAATTTGTTGCGATGGCGCTTAATGAAATAAGTTAATGTCTTTACAGCAATAATTATTCAATCATATAGCTTGCATTAAATGTCAAACTGGTTCTTTTTTAAAATTAGGCACATACTGCAATTCTGCTAGTGCTTGCTTTGTAGCATCAGATGGGAAAAATCTGAGGTTATACCAAGCAGTGGTGGATGCCCGGAAGCTTTTGGATGAACTGAGTGATCCTGGATCCTCGGTAAGCCTATATGACTTATAAAGTATGAACATCAAAATGTATTGAGAGAATCTCACTTAAATCAAAATGTGATCTTTATTTATGTATTTATTTATGTTTTTAACATGGAAAGCAACATACTTAAGTACAATCCTAGAGTACTACTGAAAAAATGAAATACTTCTGTTTTAAGGCAACTTTGTGTTTTGCCATATCTTGTTGAGTATCTCCTTCCTTCTAAGCACCACCAATCTGTAAGAAAACATTCACACAACAAATGGAATACATACTTTATTTTCCTTATTTTGTCTTTTACTGAAACTGTTTTTGTATGGTAAAATGTAGCATTGTTGTTCTTTGGTCACAGACCTGTTTTTTGTGTGGTCACAAACCTGTTATATAGTGGAATAAAATTTAGTTATTAAAAATGTAATAATCAAATTGTTAAGCAAAAAAGAGAAAAATATAATCATTAATATAAACCAATATTTAGAACACATTTGTTGTTAACTGCTCTCGAGTCAATCTCGACCCATGGTGACCCTATGGATGAGAAATCTCCAAGATCCCCTGTCCTCCACTGCTCTGCTTAATTTCTGCAACCCCTTAATACCCATGACCTTCTTAATCGAGTCCATCCATCTAGCATGTGGCCTTCCTCTCTTCCTACTTTCCTCCACCTTTCCCAGCATTATTGTCTTTTCTAACGAGTCTTCTCATGATGTGTCCAAAGTACAACAACCTCAGTTTGGTCATCTTGGCTTCCTGAGAGGTTTCCAGCTTGATCTACTCTAGGACCCATTTGTTTGTCTTTTTGAGTGTCCACAGAATCCTCAACACTCTTCTCCAGCCCAACATCTCAAAGGAGTTGATTTTCTTCCCATCATAGGGAATATAATAGCTTGTATGATTCTTACTTTTGTGCTGAGTTGTATATCTTTGCATTTTAGAATCTTTTCTAGTTTTTTCATAGCCACCCTTCCCATTCTTAATCTTCTTTTGATTTCCTGACTGCAGTCCCTATTTCTATCAGTGTTTGATCTCAGGTATGAGAATTCTTTTACTTTTTCTATTTCTTCATTGTCAAGGTTGAACTTGTGAAGATCCTCAGTGGTCATTATTTTTATTTTCTTTATGTTCAACATTAAACCTTCCTTAGCAGTTTGCAGTTTTCTTATAATATGTTCTGCATACTAGTTGAACAGATAGGGTGAAAGTATGCAACCTTGTCTGACTCCTTTGCTAATTGGGAACCATTCTGTTTCTCCATGTTTTGTTCTGACAGTAGCCTGTTGTCCTGAGTACAGATTCCTCATCAGAACTATCCAATGTGTTGGCACTCCCATGTCTTTAAGGGCGTTCGATAGCCTTTCATGATCTATGCAGTCAAAGGCTTTGTTATAGTCTATAAAGCACATGCTGATTTTCTTTTGAAATTCTCTGGTTGGACCTCTGGGATTTCTCTCTCCATATATGGTTGAAGTCTATAGGGAGTCTATCTGGGATTTCTCTCTCTATGTATGAGTCTTTTTAGAGCAGCAAAAAGCCGTCCTTGCTGTGGTGGTGGCTGTGGCAGCGGCTGCGGCAGCTTTTCAGCGCTCCTTTGGCACAGCATGTATGAACTGATGCTGCCCTCCGTCTGTTTGGGTGGGCTTTGTGAGGACGACATGGGACGGAATTGGGGCGGCCAGCATGCGGTTGCTACACCCTGACTCTACCCCCAGGCCGTCCCTTGTGGCCGGTCTGTACAGCCCCTTAGTTGCAGAATTTTTAGCATGATTCCGCTTGCATGGGATATCACTACTATGGTCCTATAGTTGCTGCAGTCTCTTGTGTCTCCCTTTTTGTGCATGGGGATGTATATTGATCACTTCCAATCTGTTGGCCCTCGTTTAGTTTTCCATATCTGTTGACATATCTTGGTCAGCACTAAAGTTGATTCTGTCATTGTGGATTGCAGCAGGTCAATTGGATTATCTTCTGTTCCTGGTGATTTGTTTTTTGCTATTTCTCTTATTGCAGTTTTTTTAGAATTTCATCTTCATATGGTTTTTCATTCCATGTATTCTTCATTTTGTTGTCTCTTTTGTATAATTCTTCTGTGTATTGCATCCAATGTCTTTTTATTCCTTCCTGGTCTTGAGTTATTTTTTTTTATTGTCATAGAGCATCCTGGTCCTTGGTTTGAATTTTTTTTTTATTTCTTGGATCTTGTGAAATGGGTCTCTTGTTCTTCCCTTTTTGTTGTTGTCTTCTGTTTCTCTGCATTGGTCGTTGTAGTAATTTTCTTTATTTTTGCGCATAAGCCGTTGTACTATTGCATTCATAAATCTTAATTTGTTCTTATCTCCCTTTTGTTTTTCTTCTCTTCTTTTCTTTATTGCTTGTAGTGTCTTTTTTCTGTCATCCATGTTTTTTTCTCTTTCTTTTTGTTTATTGAAAGTGTTTGTCTGCATTCTTCTTTTATTATGTCCCTGGCTTCAGACCATAGTTCCTCTGGTTCTTGGTCTATTATACTTAGTAGTGCAAATCTTTCTTATGCTGTCAATAAATTCTGTTGAGATATTATTTAGATCATATTTTGGTATAATCACTGGTTTTATTTTCTTCTTGAGTCTTACTCTTATTTTTGATATGAGTAATTCATGATCTGTGCCACAGTTGGCGCCTGGTTTAGTCTTGGCCACCAGTATAGAGTTCCGCCATCTTTTACTTCCAATTATATACTTTATTTGATGTTTGTATGGCCATCTGGTGATGTCTATGTGTGTAATCTTCTTTTTGGTTGTGTGAAAAATGTGTTTGCAATAAATAGGCTGTTGGCTTCACAAAATTCTATCAGATGCTCACCTGCTTTTTTTCTTTTGCCTAACCCAAATCTGCCTATTGTTTTTTATTCTTCTTTGCTTCCCATTTTTGCGTTCCAATCTCCACTGATCAGCTTGACATTCTGTGTTGGCGTGCTGTCAATTTCTTCCTGTACACCTTCATAGAATCTCTCAATTTCTTCCTGTTCTGCCTCTGTAGTTGGTGCATATACTTGAATTATGGTGATATTCATACATATGTATACTTAAAGTAGGATATGATATAAACAGCAAAAACATAATATATTGCAGTTAAGGGAGATGATCCAGAAACTCAAAATGCAAATATTTAAATGTTTTAAATAGATAAAGGATTATTTTAATAGAATCACAAGGTACTAGAAAGTAATGGTGCCGATTGAATACCAGCTTGACAAGTTAACCTAAAAGACAAATGATCTTACTTTTTCGCCTCTTTTAGAAACTTATTGGTGAAGTATTTAACATTGTGAGCCAGCAATCAACAGCTCGACCAGGATGCATTATTGAACTAGATGCCATAACTGACCAGGTGTGAAAATTCATCGTTATTTGAATCTGTGTATCATTTTTTGCTCTTATTTAATGACCTAGAGAGAAGGGACTTAGTAGTTTAATATACACACACAGTAATGGTGTTGATTAGTTACAAAATTATGGGAGTAGGTTAAATGTTACACTGGGACTTACTCCTTAGTAAACATGCATGGAATCCAACCTTTATGTTTGGTGGGGAAAATGTCCAAATTGGTAAGAATTATAACTCATTCTTCCTGCTTAACTTTGTCCATATCTGTATTGATCTTGACCCCTTCCTGTGTCCTTACTTTCACCTGCTGCAACCCAGTGCAGCCCCCGTAACCCTTTACAAATGGAAACTTGATAACCCAGGCCAAAAATATTTCATTCTTCTGTTTTAGAGTATATGTATGTATGTCTCTGATTTCACATTGCCAAGAAAATATGCCTTTAAGTTTGGTTCTGTGCTTTGTCTACCTCAGCAGAGAGCAACTTGTAGCCCTTCATATGTTGTTGTATTGGAACTCCCATCGTCCTTCCATCATTGGCTCTATTGAATAGGCTGATGGAAGTCACCCTTAGCATCTTGAGGGCCACGGTCCCTATTCCTGGTTCTGGGCCTCTAGGTTTTCAAGGCAGAACCTATGGTACTCATGAGCTTGTGGGCTTCCAAAGGCATCTGGTTGGCCAGTCGTTAAGAGACTCCTAGTTTAAATAGCTATTTGGGTTAAACCAGTGGTAATCATTTTTTTTTACCCTTGGGCTTCCCCTTTATTTCTACATGTGGATGTCATGCCCCCCCCCCACTTGATGTAGTATATGAATTAAAATATTTTGTTTATTTAGTGTGCCTATTTTCATTCACACACTCAGCTATATTCATATTTTAACATTTTATGAGGAATTAATATCATTCAAGATTAGAACAGGTTTATTTAAGTAAATTTAATATTTAACCCAATGTATGTGCAAATTTTACACATAAATTTTTTTGGGAAGAGGACGAGGAGGAAGAGGGAGCCCTTGAGCAACACACCCCTTGAGCAACTCTCCCCTCAAGGTCTTGCCCACCATTTGAGAACCACTGGTCTGAACAGCGTGGTTCTCCTTATGTTCTCACAATTAATATACATGACAGTATGGGTGAGAATTATTTTGGAGTTCTTCAAGGATTTTAGTTTCAATACAGCAGGCTTAAAGTAATAGGTCTTTTTGATGTAGCATTTTGCTTTTTATTAATCTGAAAATGAAATCCTCTGAAAGGATGTCCCTTATGCATTATGAAATTCGACTGACTCCTCTGGGAGTTATCATAATTTTGTTCCCCACTGTGGTAAATTAATCAACTGAGTAGTTCCTTTGTAATTAAATAAAAGAAAACTTTTTTCACTGCCTGCTTCTGTAGCAAGCCTGTTGCAAAGGTTTGAGCAATTGATTTTAAAATACACATGTTGGGTTCCCTATTGGAAATGGAAGACATTACAGGTGTTTTTCTAATGTTTAATCAAACCATGAAAGGAGTCTGGAACATTAATGCCTTCCATATATGCTGACCTTTTCTTCTAGACTATACTTTCCCTGCATTCTTGTTAGAGTCTTGCCCCTCATGCTCTCTCTGTCATGTTAAAGTTAGGCTTGTTTAGGCATGCGGTAGCAACTTTGGGAGCTTGGATGTAAGGGGACACAGGTAAGCAGCTGCAGAGAATTGTGTGTGCACCAAGGTCATATAGTGTCTGGCTTTTCATGGGAATGGAATGTGAAGGGAGGAGGGAGGTGAATCTGGAGAAGGTATAGAAATGATAATAA
>CM034709.1:11147448-11161549 GCA_020142125.1 Phrynosoma platyrhinos | reverse complement strand
CCCTTGCCAGGTTTTTCTCTATGAACTCTTTCAAAGTTTTCATTTCCAAAGGAGTACAATTTAGGTTTGGGAGGCACTGACCCTGGCACCAGTTCAGTTGCACAGTCAGTCTCTCTGTGAGGTGGCAATTGATTACTCTCTTTCTCTTCAAAAACCTTCTTTAAGTCTGCATATTCTGGGGGATAGGGAGAGAGGGTTTCCTCTGTCACTGTTCCACCACTCTCCCTCCCTTCCAGCTGTTTTTGCATTGTTGCCATGTCAACAGCTTTGTTCAGTCCTTCCCCAGCCCAAACATGCTCTCTACACACAGGATCATCAAATACCAACTGAAGGTTTTTCCAGTCTATAGATGGATTGTGGAATTTCAGCCAATCAACTCCCAACACCACATCATGGCCGTGAGTAGGGCTCACAATTAGGCTAATTCTTTCCCAATGTTCTGCCATTCCCAACCATAAGATTACAGTTCTTTGGGAGATCAGTTGCCCTCCAAGTAAGCTGCCATCCATTTGATAAAAAGGGATGGACTGAGTGAGAGGCTTGGTCTCAATATTCGAAGTTTTTACCACCTCTTGATTAATTAGACATCTGGTGCATCCCTTTGAGAGATGGAAAAGTCTTACTTTTATTACACATATGGGCACTCCCCCACTCACCAAGCGTCTGCAGCTGTCTCTCTGCTCAGCCTGGCTTCTGCCACCTCCTAAGCCAGGCTTGGTCCGTTTCCCGACGGCTGGGCAGTGGGTTCTTCATCACTGTCGGTCCACACCTCTCCCATCTCCTCCTCCACTTGGCCTGCTCTTCCGCCGGCTCTTGCTGGAGCACCATCTCTGCTCTCCCTAGGGTTCGATGTCCCCTGCTTTGCTGTCTTGTCCTGGCTGAATCCACCACTGTCAGCCCTCTCTGGACTACCGGCAATTCTGTGGCCCTTCTTGCCGCACTGCAGACACAGCCCCAACCTCATACGTCTTTGCTTCTCTGTCTCCTCAACTGGCTTGCCTCTCCCCATTGGTTGAGGTCGCTGAGACTTAGTTTCTCCTCGCACCTGCATCACTGTCGCTGTCTGCTTGGCGAGTTTCACTGTCTCACGAGCCATTTCTGCTTCTCCCGCTAAGCGAATCCACCCTCTCAGCATAGTGGGATTTCCTCTGTTTATCGCACACTCAAGAATTTCTGGGCGAAGGCCATCTCTGAAATATTGGATCCTAGTAGATTCTGGCCAGTCTGGGATCATGGCTGCTAGACTACAATATTCTGTTGGATATTCAGCCACAGACCTTGGCCCTTGCATCAGGGTGGTTATCTTGGCTCTAGCCTTCTCAGATCTCATTGGGTCCTCAAATCTTGATCTTAGAGCCACCATAAACTCTTGTAAATTCTGCAACTCCGGGGCTCCACTGTCGTACAACTGCACCACCCAATCTGCAGTTTCTCCCTCCAAATGAGCTGCCACACACCTAACTCTAGAGGCTTCTGTGGCAAAAGTGTGGCCTATTCATGCATGTGACCAGCCACTGTTGTTAAAAAATAGGGGAGAGCCTGGGGCTGACCATTGAATTTCACCCCTATTTTTCTAGCTGCTGGATCTTGGAATCTCACCACCGGAGGCATAGGTACGACTGCTATTGGGGGACCTCTCACCTGAGCTGCTGGAGCCGGTGCTGGCCGGGGTGCATTCGCTCTTGGTGCCGCCACTCCCGCCTGGTCCCCTCATATCAGGTCCATCATCTCTTTGAGGGTTTGAGCCAAGTCATCCACCTTTCCTCTCAGCTCCTTTATTTCTCCACGCACCTCTTCTTCATCCTCTGAGTAGTCCGCTGGTTTTTCCACTGGATCGCCCACGCCGACATCCCAAGCTGAAACTCTGCCAGCTCTCTGTCGTTCGCGGGTTCACCCCTGGGAGGGTCCCCTGGGAGGGAACCACCTGTCTTCACCGGTACTAAGAGGGGTGTCTTCCAGTGTCTATTCCCACTCCTTGGGTCTTGCCCCTTCCATCTGAGGCCTCTCCGTGGCCTCGGCGGGCACTGTGGCCGACAGAGTGTCAGCCCCTTCTGTCTGAGGTAGAGGTTGTTCAGCCTGGCTCGGATCCATCGCCCCAGGCTTAGGGTAGTTCTGGCTTCTGTCAGGTTTAGCAAAATCAGAACTCTGTGAAATCAGTAAACCAGCCTATAGTAGCAATCAGGAGTTTATTGAATACACAAAGTCAGTATTTCACAGCACTGCGTTTAAGCCAGAACTGCCCCCCCAGCATTACAGTCCCATAATTAAACCCAGTCAAACCGTTACCCCACCCACTGGACATTTAGGCGTGCAAAACCATCTCCACCTACATTTCCCACAGTTTCGTTTACCCAATTACATCACCCCCCTCCTTAGCTCATCCCCTACCAACTGCTCCAAGGAGTACCATCTTCCCTTCCAGTTCTCAGCATTCCAAAGCGCCCGTTATCAAAACACCTCAGCAGCTACACACATCCCATCCCCCCAGGCCTTCCAGCTCCTTCCAGACTATTCCCCTTCCAGACTATTCTGGCAGAACCTGATCAGTGAACAGTACAGTGAACTTAGTTGATCCCAGGTTCTGACACGAAATTGCATTGCATATTTTAGCAAAATAGATAGTTGTCTATGCTTAATAAAAGATAAAGAATTTTGTCCTTATTTTATACTGATGTTGTTTGTTTGCTATGGTTCTTTAAAGCAAAACCTACTGAAGTTCCCTCATCAGGCCATCAGCTAGGCGTACCTGGGCAACAGACTGCAGGCTTATCTCCAGATACCTCACCTGGCACAGCTCCAATGCCACGTTCTTCATCTGTTGCTAATCTTCAGACAGCCAGTAAACTTATTTTGAGCTCTAAACTCGTCTATAGTTATCGCTTGGATCTTCCACTTGGTGTAGAAGTTGTCCGAGCTACTCCCTCTGCAGGTAAAACAGTACAGTGAACTTAGTTGATACACAGAAAACATTGAGGGGACAGATTCCATGGGTTCTGAGATGGTGAACTGTTTATTCAGTATTTTTTTTTAAATCCAGTGTGTTTCAACCTCAATGAGAAAAGGCCTTCTTCAGGGGCCTTCAAAATAAATCACTGGAGTTAAAATCACTGAAAAACACAGGACTATTGGGTATGATATGCTATGTGTTTTGGTGAGTTGTCTTATCACTGTTTTCTGATCTTAGCTGATGGTTATTGTGTTCTCTATAATCTTATTTGCAAAACTGAGCTTTAGATACATGAGGCATAGATTTATACAGAGGAGCCCTATATACAGTGATCCAAATTGCTTTGATGCAATTCTCACATATATATTTGCAATTAGATTTGACATAAATTTGACATGGGGACAACAAATATGGCAGTATTCATGCAAATTTGTAAATAGTTGATTTTCTATGACAAGTAGAGGTCAGTTTCATATGATAATACAGGCAAATGTCTGTAAGTTGGAAAAGATTAGCCTAATTTTTTCAGGTTATGAAATAACCACAAATGACAATTACACACCACATTCAAAGATATAACTGTGTTAGTCTGTAGAATCAGTATGTAGAGAGATCCTGTAGCACCTTTGAGACTAATGGAAAGAAATAAGTTGGCAGCATGAGCTTTGGTAGACTTCAGTCTACTTCCTCAGATGCTTTCACATGCCACATTCAGACATCATGGTGAGTTGAAATTAATGAGAATTCTAGTTTGTTAAAGATGAACCAGTTACATTGCAGTGGCTGGTTGGTTTGTGTTGTGCAAATCCAACAGGAGCCAGCTCCCTGGCTTGTCTGTCCCTAGTAAGTCAGGAAAAATATCCAGGTTTTGTTTTAAGGTTAGTTCTCTTGTTTGCCAGGAAAAAAATGAGAGAGAGAGAGAGACAGCTGCTTGCTGGGTTCACACATCACAATAAAGAAGCTAAACATTAGGAGGAACTTCCTAGCAGTAACAGCTGTTCGACAGTAGAACACACTCCCTTGTAGAGTGGTGGAGTCTCCTTCTTTGGAGGTCTTTAAACAGAGGCTGGATGGCCATCTGTTGGGAGTGCTTTGATTGTGAATTCCTGCATGGCAGGGGGGTTGGGCTGGATGGCCCTTGTGATCTCTTCCAGGTCTATGATTCTATGACTGAGGGGCCAGAATTTGTTTAATTGCTTCTGTGTGAGCAGTGAGATAGCATACACTAGTATACTGCTTGTACTGACAAGCTGAATCCTTTGGTTCCCTGGTATACTGTGATGTGCAGAGTGGGCCATTGGATGACAATGGATTTATTTTGAAGGCTATGTTCATGCATATGTTTCACATTGCATAATGCTGAGTGTTTATTTGGTTCATTTAGGACATCTAAGCTCCTCATCAATTTACCCTGTCTGCCTTGCACCATACTTGCTGGTAACTTCATGTTCAGATAACAAAGTGCGATTTTGGAGGTGTTCTGTAGAGGCAGTGATGAACAGCAAAGGTGAATCGAAGGAGACCTATTTTTGGAAAAAATGGCCCTTGATGAACGATGAAAGAGAAGATGACAGCAGCACAGTATGCATAGTGGGAAGGCCAGTTGCTGTCAGCTGTTCCTATACAGGGCGCTTGGCAGTGGCATACAAACAGCCTATACAACACAATGGTTTTGTTTCCAAAGAATTTTCTATGCATGTGTGTATATTTGAATGTGAATCTACAGGAGGATCAGAATGGGTTTTGGAACAGACAATACATCTAGATGATCTAATTAAAGTTGGGAGTGTCCTTGATTCAAGAATTAGTGTGGACAGTAATTTATTTGTATACAGTAAGTCTGATATATTTTTGAACAAAGACCGATATCTTATGCCAAATATCAAACATTTGGTACACTTGGACTGGGTTTCCAAAGAAGATGGTTCACATATACTTACAGTTGGTATGGGTGCAAATATATTCATGTATGGCCGACTTTCAGGAATTGTGACTGAGCAAACCAGCAGCAAAGATGGCGTAGCTGTCATTACTTTACCACTAGGTGGTAGCATAAAACAAGGTATAAAATCCAAATGGGTGCTATTGAGATCAATAGATTTACTGTCTTCTGTAGATGGCACCCCTTCATTGCCTGTGTCACTCTCTTGGGTTAGAGATGGAATACTGGTAGTAGGAATGGATTGTGAAATGCATGTATATGCACAATGGAAGCATGTGATAAAATCAGGTGACAGTGAAAACAATGGGTTTCTTAGTGAAGATTCTCCCGTTCAAGATCCACTTAAGACTAGTTTGTTGGCAAAAAAAACTGGCGTCATTGATGGAACAGGCATTGTGGATGATGTTTTTGGAACTCCCACTGTGATCCAAGATGGTGGCCTTTTTGAAGCTGCTCACGTTCTCTCTCCTACGCTTCCACAGTATCACCCAACCCAACTATTGGAACTGATGGATTTAGGTAAAGTTCGCAGAGCAAAAGCCATTCTTTCACACTTGGTAAAATGCATAGCAGGAGAAGTTGCTATTGTGAAAGATCCTGAAGCTGGAGATGGTGGTTCTAAACGCCATCTTTCTCGTACGATTAGTGTAAGTGGTAGCACTGCAAAGGATGCAGTTACTACTGGGAAAGATGGCACACGGGATTACACAGAAATAAATTCTATTCCTCCACTTCCACTGTATGCTCTGCTTGCAGCAGATCAAGATTCCACATACAAAACTGAGGAAGCTGCTAAAAGGCCGCAGGGCCCAGAAGATCATGGTAAAAGGAAAACAGAGGATCATTATTCGGATCTTTTTCAGGTTCAGCAGGTGACAACTGATGACTTCATTGATTTTGAGCCAGAAAGAAGAGAGCATAAATCCAAAGTAATCAATCTGTCTCAGTATGGTCCAACATATTTTGGGCAAGAACATGCTAGTGTCCTTTCAAGCCATCTAATGCACTCAAGTTTACCAGGTCTCACCCGCCTAGAACAGATGTTTTTGGTTGCCTTGGCAGACACTGTGGCTACAACAACCACTGAACTTGATGAAAACAGAGATAAGCATTACTCAGGTAAATAAATTAGTATTACTTTTTTATCAACATGATGTTAAAGGCCATTGAATCAATAGGATTTACCTACATGTTAGTTCACCATTCACCATTTGATTCAATGTGTCTACTCTAGTTGGGACCAATAAACAGGATTCTAGCCTGTATGTGTTAATAAAAATAAAATGGCATTGGTAATAATTATGCAAAAATGTTACATGTTTGAGAAACAAGGAAACTTATAGGTGTCCCTTACCATATTGTTTGTTGTTGCGTGCCTTCAAGTCGTTTTTGACTTGTGATGACCCTAAGGTGAACCTATTATGGGTTTTTCTTGACAAGTTTCTTCAGAGGGGAGTTGCCATTATCATCTGAGCCTCTGTGGCTGAGATTGTGACTTGCCCAAGGTCACTCAATGGATTTCATGGCTCAGCAGGGATTTGAACCCTGGTCTCCAGAGTCATAGTCCAACACTCAAACCATTAACCCACACTGGCTATGACACTCTTTAAAGAAGCTAATAGTTTCATTTTAATGACTACCTTAAAATTTAATTTTTGCATTGAGTGAAAACCAGCATTAAAGAAGTAGTTCAAGATGTTTTTCAATTAGAGTTCTCATTTGACCTTTGTGATTGTTACTTAAATGCTTTTAAGAAGCACATATGTGATTTAATTCAGCCAATTCTGTCTGAGCTCAATAAGCCAGGATATGAACAGGACTTTTAGACCTACATGCAACCTCTTTACACAAGTGAGCAACACATTAGGAGGACTTGTATTAGCTGTTGTTTCCCACTTCCACAAAATGGAAAATGACAGTTAAACGGTGTCAAAAAAGTCTGGGATATTACACCATGGTTTGAAGCTGGCTTAATACCATGGCTTGTTCAAATCCATGGCTGATAGTTTGGCTTTGGCAATAATGAGAATCTAATTTAATGAAGACTTGATGGTATATTTGCACTAGTGTGTTTGGTGTATGACTCCATACTTGCATATGTGTAAACGTGTTGTTGTTGTTGAAAAACTGTATACATATTCGGTGTAAAAACATGAAGATCTGTATGTATCGCACTAAACAATTTTTTTTTACAGGGAGAGACACTTTAGATGAATGTGGCTTAAGGTACTTATTAGCTATGCGTTTACATACATGCCTTCTGACATCACTCCCACCTTTATATCGTGTGCAGCTACTCCATCAAGGTAATATATAATTTGATTTTTTAAAGTTTGAACACTCTTGTGAGGCACCTAGCAGTTGTTTGAGATGTGCATGAGGCAGTTACTATATCAGGGGAATTGGAGACGGTCTCTATTTTTTATTATATTCTTAATTCCAGAATTCTGTATACATATTTATTCTAAAATTCATATAAAAAGCAACTATTGTATCATTATTAACAAAGTATGGATTTCTGCACCCAGTATTTTTACAATCGAGTAAATATTGTTGATTTTATGAAATAAATTGCTCATGTTCCTCTTTTTTTCCTAGGTGTTTCTACTTGCCACTTTGCCTGGGCTTTTCATTCTGAGGCAGAAGAAGAATTAATCAACATGATTCCTGCAATTCAACGAGGAGATCCCCAGTGGTCTGAACTAAGAGCTATGGGTATAGGCTGGTGGGTCAGAAATATTAACACACTCCGAAGGTGCATGGAAAAGGTAACTTGAGCAAGTCTTCATCTATTTTCTTACTAAATAGGAAGTCATGAACCAAATTAGACCATCTGTCTGTATTATCTACACCAGGATGAGGAGTGTGCAGCTTTCCCTGTGTTGAACTGAAGCTCATATTATCCTTAACCAGCATAACCAATGATGAAGGTTGATGGAAGTTGCAGTCCAGCAACATTTAATAGGCCACATATTCCCCTTTTCCAGTCTATGTTAGCCAGCTGCAACTGCCCAGCATTTTGCCAGCAATGCCCATGGTATTTTAGGGATAGAATGCTCCATAAGAATGATAAGTAAGGTAAAGGTAAAGTTATTCCCTGTTGACAAGGTTGTCAAGTTGTGTCTGACCATAAGAACGATTCAACAGCATTAATGAGCACATAGTTCTCTTCCTTCACCCAGTACTGCCCCTAGGAATAATGCTATATGATTTAAAATCTTTGCCATGGCACATTCTGTCTCAATAGTGCCTCCATACTGGTGGCTGGAACATCAAGGTATCATTGATTGATTGATTGCATCCAGTGATGGAATTTTCACATAAACTAACAGAACCCATTGTAAATGTGAGAAGATATTTCCCTTCCCTTTGCAACCTTCCCATGCAGTACCCAAACTCTCTTTGAATAATTGAGGTCAGGCAGCTCATAGAGCTGCAGTGTGAGGGGTGGGGTGAGGTGATGGTCTGCCATTGTGAAGTTCAAGATGAACAGATAGATCAGTGAATACATAGAAAGATAAAGAATGAACCCCAACTGTTTTATGATTCTGTTTCCTTTTGGACAATAAGACCACTCACTGCCTAGAAGCTGCAATATATTAACATATATTTTTTTAAGAAATGAATGGTCCTGCATATTTGGTGTGACTTCTACAGGGTAACTTTGCATCCCTCTGTGATAATACAATATTGCAGTTTTCTCTCTCCTTCTCTCCCCTCTTAAATGTAAAAGGTTGCAAAAGCAGCTTTTCAGAGGAACAATGACGCTTTGGATGCCGCTCTTTTTTACCTTGCGATGAAGAAGAAGGCAGTAGTGTGGGGTCTGTTTCGGTAAGTTTCATTAATTTTGACCTCAATTAAATATTGAAAGCTTGTTTAAATTCTACAGCTTGTGACACATTTCTAAGTTATGTGTATATTCATAGTTCAGTCCTGTTCATATCTACTCAGAAACTAGTGCCATTATGTTCAGGGAGTCTTGGTCCTAGGCTTGTGTATTGGATTGTAATCTGAATGCAGCTAAATCAGTTTCACTTTTTTGTGTGTTTGTCCACAGTTCTCAGCATGATGAAAAAATGACACAGTTCTTCAGCCATAATTTCAGTGAAGATAGATGGCGCAAAGCAGCTTTGAAAAATGCTTTTGCTTTGCTAGGAAAGCAACGCTTTGAACAGTCGGCTGCCTTTTTCTTATTAGCTGGCTCATTAAAGGATGCTATAGAGGTATAAACTGGTAAACATAATGTACTGGGTTTATATAGATTTGTCCAATATTGGGGTTTTCACAGATTATCAACCAAAGAAAATGTATGGTATATCAGAAGTCAGACTTAAACAGCCTACATTATTGTGGCTGAATATGATCTCTTTACCACTCTGTTTTATTTTATGCCTTTATACTACTTCAGAATTGTTCTTCAGTCTTCTGCGTATGAGAAGATAAGCCTTAATACATTATGTATTTACACATAATACAGTGGTGCTTTATTTGTTATTTTTATTGTCAAATGGATTTTTTTAAATATTAATACCAATTTTTGCAATGACTGAAACTAATTTCAAAGAGAGTGTACTTGGCATTTCTCCTGAGGATTTTTAAACAATAATAGTAATTAGTGCTTCACATGCATTATCTTTGTTGTTATTCTTGCAACAGCCCTGTCAAGTAGGACATTATATTTTTTCCTACTGGAGACTGTGTTTGACAGAGACTTGCCTAAAGCTACCAAGAGATGAAGAAAAATTCAAACAAAGGCATTCTTGATGCATTCCTTTGTTAGCCATTACACTGCATGATCTGCCCTTGGTCTTGATAATTGCTTCTTATTGATTAAAGAAAAGAAATTGAAAATGCAAATTGCACAAAGCAAAGTGAGCTTTCAACCAGTTTGGTAGACTGTCTAGCAGTTTTCCCAGTTGTCCCACATGTGCCACTGTGGTCCTGCTAATGATGATGGCTGAGAATTTTTTATCGCTGCTCTAGAACAGCTGCTATAATGGCAGAATGTGGAGACATGTTTGCAATTAGGGTGTTGGAATATCAGCCCAAAGTTGTATCTGTAACAACTACTGGTATATTTTCGCAGCCATTGCCAAATGTGTATCAGGTTATTAGTTTTGCAGTGCATGTATTAAAAAACATTTCTATCTTTTCATCCCTAATTAAAATGTATTATTAAGCCTGTGGCCATGTTGTTTCATAGGTGTGTCTTGAGAAAATGGAAGATATCCAGTTAGCTATGATTATTGCTCGCTTATACGAATCGGAGTTTGAAATATCCTCCACCTATACAGCCATTCTTCATGAAAAGATTTTAGGTTGTGAGAAAGATGGAACAGGATTCAGCTGTACTAAACTGCATCCAGATCCTTTCCTGAGAAGCCTTGCCTACTGGGTCATGAAAGAGTACACTAGAGCACTTGACACTTTACTGGAACAAACACCAAAAGAAGATGATGAAAACCCAGGTAAAGAAATAGCATGTTGTTCTACAAATGCCCCTCTTGGAAGGGCAAATACTTATTTAACTTACTTATTCAAAATACTTACATAATTGCTTTGTAATTTAAAATCTTCTCAGGTAATTTACAGAAGAAGGTTTACAAAACACTCTAAAAACCCAATATCAGTATGGATATAAACAATAGGTCCAAAAAAATGAGTGATCCAGATAGAAACAAGAATTATCCCATCTGTTAGACCAGGGGTCGGCAACCTATGGCCCGGGGACCGGGTGCGCCCCCCCGAGGCCTCTGGACCGGCCCCTGCAGACCCCCGCCGCGTGTGTTGCGGCCGCCATTTTGTTTTCCAAGATGGCGGCTGTGACTTGTTTGCGCATGCGCAGTACTCCTGCGCATGTGTGAACAATTTGCGGCCACCATTTTGGAAAACAAAATGGTGGCCGCGACTCGCTCGCACATGCGCAGTACTCTGGAAGTACTGCGCATACGTGAGCGAGGGTGTGTATGCATGTGCATGCGCCGCCATTCCTCCCCTGGTCCAGCGGAAGACCCCAGACCAGCGGACCAGCCCCAGGTCTGTAAATCTTGCTGACCCCTGTGTTAGACTATACTCGGGGTCATTTTCTCTCTCTCTGTTTCTTTCGGAGTCTTACTTTTTATGCACTCTTCACTGTCATCTTTTGTAAAGTAACAAGCTCTAATTTTATGAAACATAGCATATTTATTTCTGTATTTCCTCTATATTTTAATTACTTTCTTTTCAACCGTGAGTGGTTCTCAGAGCAATTAAATTAGTCATTATGATTTTTAATGTATCTTAGTGATTATATTTCTGATTTCCCTAGTCATTGTCAAATCCTGTAATCCTGTGGTGTTCAGTTTCTACAACTACCTTCGTACCCATCCCTTGCTCATCCGAAGGAATTTTTGTTCCCCCGATGGGACTTTAGCTACTTTAGGGCTACAAGCGGAGAAAAGCTTTGTGGACCAAATCAATCTCATTGAAAGAAAGCTCTTTTTCACTACTGCAAATGCTCATTTTAAAGTGGGATGCCCTGTTTTAGCTCTTGAAGTTTTGTCCAAACTTCCCAAAATAAGCAGTAAATCCAGTATTTTTATCAAGAAAGAGGAAGCAAGCCCAAGTCCTACTATGCAAAATGGTATGAAATTGGAGCCAAAGACATCAGGTGAAGTTGGTGATCTAGACTGGTCACAGCCAATAACAACTACATCAGATTTGCTAAGTCCTACAGATTCCTCATCCCTGATTGATTGGAGTAAGCCAGCCATAACATTTGAAGATGAACCCCTTAAACTTGACTGGGAGGATGACAAAAGTGGTTCACAGGAAGATGAAGATGGTTTACAAATGAAGGATTCAAAGTTGAAACCACACAGTAAAAAACAAGATGAAAAAAGCCCAGACATCAGTCAGAGTGAAGATATGGAGACGGATGAAACTGAAGTTGATGTGATTGCCGAACAGCTAAAATTCAGAGCATGTCTGAAAATCCTCATGACGGAACTGAGAACTTTAGCTACTGGTTATGAAGTTGATGGTGGGAAACTTCGTTTTGAACTTTACAATTGGCTGGAAAAAGAAATTGCAGCTTTGCATGAAATATGCAACCATGAGGCACGTGGCAAAGACTATTGTAAAACTGATGCCAAAATAAATGGAGACTTGGTTGATCATGAAGAAGTGGTGGATAAGACAGAAATTGGTTCATATGAGCGGCATCAAATTGAACGGCGCAGATTGCAAGCTAAGCGTGAACATGCTGAACGACGCAAGTGGTGGCTACAGAAAAATCAAGCACTTTTAAGGGTTTTCCTGAGCTATTGTAGTCTTCATGGAGCTCAAGGTGGTGGTCTCGCATCTGTGAGAATGGAACTGAAGTTCTTGTTGCAAGAGTCACAGCAAGTAAGTTTTCTTTACATAGTTTTTTACTATACAGATTGAATAGTAAACCCAAAATCCAAAACTGTCCGCATGGGTGGCTGATATAGTGACACCTTTCCCTTCTGATGGTTTAAAGTACACAAACATTTCATGCACAAAATTATTGAAAATATTGTGTATAAAATTACCTTCAGGCTATGTGTATAAGGTACATATGAATTTCATGTTTAGACTTGAGTCCTATCTCCAAGTTAGCTCATTATGTATATGCAAATATTCAAAAAAATATAATAAAATCGAAAACCACTTCTGGTCCCAAGCATTTTGGATAAGAGATACTCAGCTTGTAGTTCATTCTTTATGGTAGCGTTAGTAGCAGGGAGGACTTAAAGTCACTGCTCCATCTGAATATTGCAAACTGACAATAAAAACCTGAGAATACTGATGGCTGCATTCTCCTTGGCTTGTTTCAAAAAGCAGTTTTATATTTCTTCTTCGTGGTCTCTGTGAATCACACAAATGGGTTTTGTCTGTGCATGTGCAGCCAGCTCGGAACCTTCTGGAATCACGAGGCAGAAGTTGGATTGCAACTTTTTGGTGGTAGCTCCGCCCACCTCTATATAGGCTCAGCGTTTCCACACACTCCTCAGTTCCTTTCGTCCGCCGCCTTTGCAGTTTGCAAGGAACCTCATCACTAGTGCAGTTACTTGCTATCGGCTTTTGACCAAAAAATCTCCTTGAATTTCTGGATTGTGACTACTGAATTCTGACCTTGGACTGTTTTAACGACTACGATTTGGGTTATCTATGAAAACTCAACTCTTTGACCATTTTCTGAACCGGACTGCCCAGACCTCGTGTTTGCCTCATCCTCCAAACTACGACGCCATGGCCTCCTTCAAGCATTGTGTGTCTTACAACTCCAAGTTGCCGACTTCTGATCAGCACGATGAGTGCATTTTCTGTCTGGGAGAATCCCATAATCCTACCTCCTGTAAAATGTGTAGGAAGATGATGCCACAAGCCTTGAAGAACCGCATGGTGAAACTCAAGGCGGCTCTCTGGGAAAAGGCTCTGCAGGCCGACTCCCCAGCTTTTCTTTGGCTTCTGTGGCCATAAGAAAACCTTCCTCAGACCCCCCTCAGCGGGGCAGATCCAGGGAGAGATCTAAGAGGTCCTCCAAGACCTCAGAGAGCGTGAGTCCTAAGGACTTGGAGAGGGGTGGAAAAAGGTCCTCCAAACGCAAGCATTTGGAGACTATCGCTGAGGCCCCCTCGTCCTCCAAGAAAGCCCGTTCGTTGTCTCCCCAGCACTCTACCAATGAGGAGCAACGCGAGACCCCTCGGAGCAAGTCGCGGTCTGGAGAAACCCATACGACTCCGATGGTATCACGCTCCACGCCTCCGGCAGCGGCCTTATTTGTCCCGGGCCCGACAGGCCCATCGGGTTCGAAGCCCTCCTCTCTGATGGTGTGCCTTGACACTGAATCTGAGCAGGAAGTTCAGCCTCCATTTACCTCTCCACGTGCGGCTGTAGCTCCTGCCGTCTCTCCGTCCTCGGCCCACAGCATCGGGCTTGAGCCTGACCCAGCATCTTTGCCGGCCTTGGTCCAGATGCGACAACAAGCCCCTGTCTACTCGGCTTCGGATTCATGGCTCTCTAGATTTCCACAACTGGTCTACAACCAGGCCTCCAACACTTATATGCTTCCCGTTCAACCTGAACACTTGCTTCTCTTGGGAGACCAGAGACGACACTTTCAACCCTATCCTGCTACTCAGCAGCCCCTTTCTGTTCCGTCCCAGAGACCTCCTTCCAGTCCTGCTATACAGCAGCCCCTTCCGTCC
>CM034709.1:11118921-11136282 GCA_020142125.1 Phrynosoma platyrhinos | reverse complement strand
CCTTAGTTAAGTATGCTTAATTAAGTAGCTGATACTGAACTCCTGCTATTGTTGCTAAATGTAAACTTCAATCTTGAAACAGTAGTTGATTTTGAGATAGTAAGCTCATTCTGTCATCAAACTATTTAATGGCACATGTGTCTGTCAGCAAAGTATTTAAAAAGCTTCCATTCAAAATGTTAAGGTGTTGGGAGTAGCTAATGACATTTTCTTTGATAAACAATTCTATCATCACACATTCAGAAAAATTAAATCTTGTTTTTAAGCACCCAGACAGAAACAAATCAGTTTACAGGAATGGTTTATCAGGGACTATTACTGAGTGACCGCAGGAGGTTGAGGACAGAAAGCATTGAAGAACATGCTACCCCAAATTCATTGCCTGCCCAGTGGCCTGGTAAGAAAAATCATATGTATTAACAATTATCTTTAAAATGTTTGTGGTACTATATAGGCTCAATTCAGAGTCTTCACTGTAGATTTATCCTTAATGAATTTCTCCAGTCTTATTTTTGAGCCAGCTAAACACACGCTCGGCCAATAAGTGCTCATTTCCTCTTGAAATACATTGGGATTTAACTTTAACTTCAGTTATACCCTACATTTATATGAAAAATGGTGTAATATACAATGGGATGAGTCCTTCACATATGTTTGGACTTGTGCTTCTCTTAATCCCTCACCCAGTGGTGCCACTGCTCATCAAAAACTGATCAGAGCTATATTCAATAACATTTGGAGGGTTAGTTGCCCAGAATGATGTACATGACATACATCATCTACTGCTGTTTGTTATTCTTCTTTCTTTTTGTTTTTTTGCAGGTGTGAGCTCACTTATAAATCTCTTAAGTACAGCCCAGGATGAGGACCAACCAAAGCTAAACATCTTGCTGTGTGAAGCAGTCATAGCTGTCTACCTAAGTCTTTTGATACATGCTCTTGCTACTAATGCCTGCAATGAATTGTTTCGACTAGCTGCTCATCCTCTGAACAATCGAATGTGGGCTGCTGTCTTTGGGGGAGGAGTGAAGCTTGTGATAAAACCAAGGCGACAGTCAGAAAATATTCCAGGTATTAATTACATCTTCTAAGAGACTGTCGATCCAAGAAAAAAAAAAGGCATTCAGACCAAAAATATGTAATATCAGCCCTTAAATCATGTAGCTAGGAAACTTTTTCCCAGTCATATAGCATGTTGCTCTAGGAATCTTAGATGATTCATTGTTCGTGCAACTAATAAAAAATTATGTCTTCATAATTGCATGCTTAAAAGTATTGTAAATGTTGGCTTCTGGAGTTTGGCTTTGGAGTTAGTGTTATCACATTCTAAAATATCATAGGTGAAAAAGGAATATTCTACAGGCATTCTGATTAGTGTCCTGCTTGTGAAACCATACTTTTGGAAGCCACAAAATAGCATCTACAGTTTTCCCTCCAAATTCATGACCTGGAGATTTCACTGTTTCAATTATTCATGATCCCAAGGCCTTCACACCCCCATCCATTCCCTCTGCCCTCCCTCCCCTGAAAGGCTTCAGGGAAGCGACTCTGAAGCCTCTCAGGGGCAGGCAGGGCCAGAGGAAGCGAACGGTCCTTTTCCCTGGATCCCTCCCACCCCTAAAAGGCCTGGCAGCAGCCTCTCTGAAGCCTTCCAGGAATGGGAAGGGTCAGAGGAAGGCGAGCGCTTCTTCCCCTGGACCACTTCCATCTATGAAAGCCTCAGGAGAAGTGTCTTTCCAACCTTTCAGGGATGGGAGGGGTCGGGGAATGGAGTGTGTGTTTACCCCGAGTCCCTGCCCCACTGAAAGCCTTGAGGGAATGCTTTCTAGGGTGGGAGAGGTGAGGGAAAGGAGCACTCCTGTTCCCTCATTCCTCCCACCCATGAAATGGCTGTCACGTAGAGGCAGAGTTACTCACATTTTTTTCATATTCGAAATCCCCTAACCCCCATGAATATGGAGGGACTACTGTAATCAGTACTCCCTTCCTCAGCTTTCCCCCATTCTCTGTTCTATTGAAAGTAAGAAACTGGATTTGAATTCTAGTTTACTGACCAGGAATTTTATACCCTTTCAAACTCCCATAAACTATCTTCTCTGATCTGGATGGAAGAGTAATTTAAGCCAACCAGAATCAACACATTGCAGAGTGAGAAGATGGTGTGCAGGACCATTGCTTGTTCCCAGTTTGCCAAATAGTAGTTAGCAAGGTGGGAATGTACATCTCACTCACAATGTTATCTGTCAGGAAGATTAAAATAACATGTTGATCCTATAATATTTTGACAATATACTTCTGTTGTAAACCAAGATAATTGGCATTGCTACCATTCCTTTTCCATTCTAATAGTAAGAGAGAGCCAGCATGGTGTAGTGTTTGAGTGTTGGACTAGGGTACTGGGAGACCAGGGTTCAAATCCCCACTCAGCTATGGAAACCTACTGTGTTACCTTGGCCAAGTCACACTTTCTCAGCCTGAAAGGAAGGCAAGGACAAACCCCCTCTGTAGAAATTCTGCCAAGAAAACTCTGTAATAGGTTCATCATATGGTCGCCGTAAGTTAGCAAAGACTTGGCGGCACACATCACACAGTATTCAAAGACATAGCCATGTTAGTCTGTTTCAGCATAAAAAGATATAAAAGGATCTGGTAATACCTTTGAGACTGAGAAAAAATATCCATTCATCTGATGAAGTAGACTGAACTTCATGAAAGCTTATGCTGGAAATTTCTTTTTCTCAGTCTCAGAGGAGCTACAGGATTCTTTTATTATTTTTCCAAGTTATCTACCTTCCTAATCAACTTGATTTGAATAAATACTAGAAATTAAAAGTACATTTCCATGACATTTCACATACTAGTAGGAGGTCTGCTTATTACGTTGATTCTAAACTGCTTGAACTTTTCTCCATGTGTTCATGGCAAGTGTATGTTATTAGAAAGAATTTTTGCTCCTCTGATTTCCATGAAGGGACAAAGCTAAGTCAGTAAAGACTTCAAGTTTTCAGATATGACAGGATTGAGAGGTAGAAATACAGTTTCAGTGAATAATACCAGTAGATGAAAGGCCAAAAAAATCCCATATAATTTTTCATGTTTTCTTAAGCAGAAATTAACATGGAAACCTGTCATCAGTGAGAACTATTCTGTACGTACAGTTACCATATAAATAAATAAAGTAGAAACAGAGATAATCATAGAGGGAGAGAGAGAGAGAGAGAGAGAGAGAGTTTGTAGAGGAACACCTACAGTGCACAACATACTGTATATACTCATATATAAGTCTAGAAATGTTAGTCAAAAAATTGGCCCCAAAAAACTGAGTCAACTTATCCACGGGTCAATGTAAGTACTGTATTTTAAATCTTATTTAAAAAGGAACCATCCTCTGAGGAAAGGCAAGGTTGTAATCTGTCCTGGAAGCACTGACCTCCGTCAGTTCTCTCATCCATCCAGCCTTTAGTGCGAGCACAAACAATAATGCCTGCTGAAATATTCTAAGTTCTTTGGCATTATTCTCCTCTGCTTCATCCTTTGTTGTACACCCCTAAGTTTTACCCTTGGCTTATCCATGAGTATGGCTTATCCATGAGTATCAAAATCCATAAGTTTGGCCCCCAAACCTACCCTTGACTTATACATTAGGTCGACTTATAGTCGAGTATATATGGTAAATAATGGAAAGAGTACTTGCCATGAAGAATTTAATCTGGAAAAAAAGGCTTTTGAAACATCGTGAGGAAAACATTGAAACATTATAACATGGAAACATTATAAAACATTGAGTTCTACCTACTAAATGAACGTTGAGTTCATTTAGTTCTAAACCATAATGTATCATTCAAATCAAGTGTGTTGGTTTTCTGATCACTGACTTAAGTGTCAAACAGCAAAAACATCCAGTTTCACATTCAAACATCCAAATTACAAAAAAAAAATCTAGACCCTGACAGATAATTTTTTCACACAATTCCTTATGAAAAGGATATTGAATAACATAATGAGCAGTATCCTCAAAAACAGTTTTACAAAATACAAACTCTGGGATTCAAACAGTCATTTATTGTAAGGGCTTTCTAAAAAAACAGAGAGCATTTTGATTTTGAAAAAGTACTTTTAAAAAGATGGTAGAGTAAATAAAGTCATAATAATTGGCCTCCCAATATCCAGTGTAGTACATGATAATCAAGATAATCCAAAGAATATGTATACAAATGTAGTGTGAGCTTGTCATTTGGTTATATGCAGGATTTAATATCTAGAGTATAATCAATTCTAGTCTTGATGACTACAAGGAAAGGTTTAAATGTCTTTGGATAGTATCTGGTATGATCTCAGGAGAAGCTGAGTGAGAATTTCAGTCATGTGGGCTTTTGATGTCTCTCTGCACCACCTTGTGCCTAACAGAAGCAGAATGAATTATGTGGAACAATAACAAATATGTGATGTTGCTTCCCTTATAAGTTGAGACAGAATGGTGACTTTGCATGGTATTAAGTTTTTCTAAGTTTGACAGAAACATTACTGTTTTATATACTGTCAAAATAAAAATGAGCGCAGTTCAGTTTGTTTACTGCTTTTGAACCTAAGCTCTCGACCAGTAAAGCAATAGTTCTTCTAATTTGTTCAATTCAGATGCACCACAGCACTTAACGACCAACACAGAAAATTTAGCACCTTTTAAAAATCCACAATCATCAGACCACATTATTTTATCAAATTGCAATGAAATTGCTGCTGGCTATGACACAAAGCATCTAGGCCAGAGGGATGGTGAGGCACCTTTGTGCTGATTGCTGTGTCTTTTATTTTTCATTAGAAATATATTCAGAACTGGATATACAGCATAGATTTCATTGCTGTGTTTTCAATGGTGCCATTCTCTGTATCTTGCTTTGCCTTTTTAAAAAATGTGGATTTTTTTAAAAAAAAATGTGGATTAGTTATAATAGAGACAGTCTTCACATTGAGATGTCGGGTTTGCTATAATTATTTGCTTCAATAATGGTTCCATAATTATTTTCCCAGAAGAAAGAGGGGAAGTTAAATAGATAGATCAGCAGAATTATTAAAAGAAAGGTAACCTTTTCCCCTTCAAATAAGATGCCCTTCAATCAGTTCTGTTCAGCATCAGTCCAATGCAAATCAAAGCTTTTCATACCAGTTTTTAATTGCTACAGTCCTGTTACTATGCTGTCAACAAGATTCTGAACGTTGCAATGCTTTAAAGCTTTAAAGGAAATGTACAGCTCATCAGATCTTGACAGTCTTCAGCTTCCATTATTTTGACTATTGGCTGATGTTGATTGGGAATCCAGCAGCTTATCCCCACAAATTCTTTACTTTGCTTGAAAGAAATGATGATTTTATGATTTTCTGACACCTGCTCTATCTGGGATTCAAGGTTCAAACTTTTAACATGATTATGGCAAGTTTGGGAAAAGCTGAGATAAATAAACTGGTCAGTGAAGATACCGTACTGCTGCTGATTTAAATGTTTATTTATTGATGATCAGGACATGGGTTTGTGTATTCTATTGGTGGGTGTTAACAATGGTGTTAGGTTAGGTCTGTGCTGATGCTAAACAGGCTTAGCAATAGCTAGTACATTTCTATAATGCTTATCAGTATAGCAGTTTACAATGTGTAAGCTAATTGCCCCCAACAATCTGGGCACTCATTTTAGCGACCTCAGAAGGATGAAAGCCTGAGTCAAACCTGAGCCCTTTGGCTGGGATTGAACTCGCAACCTTATGGTTTGCAAATGAGTGGCTGCAGTACAGGCATTTAACTACTGCGCCACCAGGGCTTAGGTTTTTACTAGCCTCTAAAAATGGGGTTTGGAACAGCATGCACTCTGGTTAGCATTACAACTGACATAAGATGACACCATATTTAATAGTGACAAGGGAAGGGGAGAATTCTGCTTTTTTAAAACTATATTCTTAAAACAGAGGGTTTCAAGATTAATTTCTGCAATGTCTTTCCCCTTCTAATGAAGATAAATTTCTTTGAATCTAGTAGCTGATCCTGTTTCTGATGATACAAAGGACATTAATGAAGGTCTGTAAAGATGTACACTGTAGCTAGAAGCTACTAGTGTTTAGGAATGGGAAGTCAGTCAGTTTGGCCAGTCAGATGGTACCCTGTTACTTCACTATGGTCAAGTATTGTCAGATATTCTATGAAACTAAGAATGGTATTTTGGACTGGAACATTTTAATATTTAATTTAATTTAATTTATATCCCACCTTTCTTCTTCGGGGTCTCTGCAAATCACACAAATGGGTTTTGTCTGCACATGTGCAGCCAGCTCAGAACCTTCTGGAATTACTAGGCAGAAGTTGGATTGCAACTTTTGGGCGGTAGCTCCACCCTCCTCTATATAGGCTCCGGGTTCCCGCTCGCTCCTCAGTTCCTTTCGTCGGCCGCCTTTGCAGCTTGCAAGGAACCTTGTCACTAGTGCAATTACTCGCTAACGGCTTTTGACCAAAATTTCTTCTAAATTCTGGATTGCAACTACTGGATTCTGACCTTGGACTGTTCTAACGACTACGACTTTAGATTATCTACTAAAATCTCAACGCTTGATTGTTTCTGACCGGACTGCCCAGACATCGTGTTTGCCTCATCCTCCAGCTTGGGAGAATCCCATAATCCTACCTCCTGCAAAATGTGCAGGAAAATGATGCCTCAGGCCTTGAAGAACTGGATGTTGAAACTCAAGGCGGCCCTCTGGGAAAAGGCTTTACAAGCCGACTCCCCAGTTTCTGCTTTGGCTTCCGTGGCCATAAGGAAACCTTCCTCGGACCCCCCTCACCGGGGCAGATCCAGGGAGAGATCTAAGAGGTCTTCTAAAACCTTGGAGAGCGTGAGTCCTAAGGGCTTGGAGAGGGGTGGAAAAAGGTCCTCCAAACGCAAACATTTAGAGACTATCGCTGAGGCCCCCTCGTCCTCCAAGAAGAAAGCCCGTTAGTTGTCTCCCCGGCACTTGGCCGATGAGGAGCAACGCGAGACCTCTCGAGCAAATCATGGTCTGGAGAAACCCGTACGACTCCGATGGTATCACGCTCCACACCTCCAGCAGCGGCCCTATCCGTCCCG
Organism: Phrynosoma platyrhinos; assembly: GCA_020142125.1. Taxonomy (NCBI): domain Eukaryota; kingdom Metazoa; phylum Chordata; class Lepidosauria; order Squamata; family Phrynosomatidae; genus Phrynosoma; species Phrynosoma platyrhinos. The sequence continues at coordinate 11,129,177 of CM034709.1, read as the reverse complement.
GGTCCAACAGGCCCATCGGGTTCGAAACCGTCTTCCCCGATGGTGTGCCTTGACACCGAATCCGAGCAAGGAGCTCAGCCTCTGTTTACTTTTCCATGTGCGGCTCCACCGCCCGCCGTCTCTCCATCTTCGGCCCACAGATTTGGACACTCTACCTCTGGTAGCATGGAGACTTCAGCCTTAGACTCACTCTCCCCTCGTCTCCAGATGGTAATCAAAGCAGCTCAAAAACCTTCAACCAGAAGGTCTTATTCGTATAAGTGGAATAAGTTCAGGGACTTCCTTCTATCCAAAGGACTGTCTCCATCCCATGTCTCGGTACCGACGGTACTCGAGTTTCTTCTTTCCCTTTCTGAATCGGGACTTTGTCTTACCTCCATTAAATGCTACCTCTTGGCTATCTGCTCCCACTACTAGCTGGAAGGCAGACCATCCTTCTTCTCAGACCCCTTGGCCAAGAGATTTCTTAAGGGACTGAATAACCTATACCCGCCATCCTCGGTACTGACGTCAGCTTGGAATCTTGACGTCGTCTTGTCCTACCTCTCTGCAAAATCCTTCGAGCCCATGGCTACCACCAACATTTGGCTCTTAACGTGGAAAACTGCCTTCCTTGTAGCCTTGACTTCGGCTCGTTGGGCTGGAGAACTATGTGCTCTCCGGATGGACAAGCCCTACCTTCGATTTCATAAAGACAAGGTGGTCCTCCATACTCACATCACCTTCCTACCGAAAGTGGTGTCTGCCTTCCACATCAACCAAGACATCGTGCTACCCACCCTGGCCCCGAACCCGACCACTGAGGTCGAACAAAGACTGCACACATTGGACGTTCGCAGGGCTTTGTCTTTCTACCTTGACCACACCTCGGTTTTGAAGCGTTCGGAGAGACTCTTTGTATGTTACTCTGAACACAAAAAAGGACTCCCGATCACTCCGCAAAGACTTTCCAAATGGGTGACCTGTACAATCCACTTATGCTATGAACTAGCAGGCAAGGACCCACCGCGCTGGGTGTGCACACATTCCACAAGGGCGGTAGCTTCATCGTCTGCTTTCCTGTATGGCATCCCTTTGGAAGATGTATGCAAAGCAGCTATCTGGTCCCAACCAATGACTTTTATCAAACACTACAGGTTGGACACACGGGCCAGACAGGAAGCTGCGTTTGGGAAAGCAGTACTGTTATCTGGTCTTCATTAATGTCTGTACATGTTTGCATTACTCCGTGATGCTATTATCGATTGACCATTTATTGATGCTGACCTATATTGCACATGTTTACATGATACTGTGCTCTTGTAAACATATTGCACATGTTTACATGATACTGTGCTCTTGTTACTACTCAGTTATGTTCTTGTTATAAGAAGTTTAATTTTTATTTTGTAAAAAGGAGATATTTAAAGTCTGGAAAAACTTTGTATTTTATATATATTTAGATATACACATGCAGGTGGAAGAATAGGTATGTATGTACACTTATTGTTATATACTAATAATTTTTTTTTAAAAAAAGTTATGTTCTTGTTGATTGACCATCCATTGATGTTGATTTTTATTGCACATAATACATGATACTGTATTCTATTGGGTGATTACCCCGTTATGTTCTCGTTGATTGACCATCCATTGATGCTGATTTTTATTGCACATATTTATACTATACTGTGCTCTTGTAATTCTATTGGGTGATTACTCCGTTATGTTCTTGTAATTGACCATCCATTGATGCTAATTTATATTGCATATTTTTATATAATACTGTGCTCTTGGAAATTACTCCATTATGCTTTGTTGATTGACCATCCACTGGTTCTGATTTATATTGCACATATTTACATGTTACTGTGCTTTCTAATTCTATTGGGTTCATGAATAACCAATATGGGTATTTCTTGGTTACCTATAAGTTTATGCAATTGTTGTTCTCATTGCATTGCATTTCTGACTACATATTGTTGGTTTATGATCAGTTCCTGACACACTTGAATTCTATACTACTAAGGCTGAAGTCACTTCTTGACTATGTTGTGCCAATAAAACCTTCTGTTTGCACTTTGAACATTGTGTCAGGACACTCCCTCCTCCAGGGACTTTAGCTTGCTAGTCTGAATAATCCATTTGTGTGATTCATAGAGACCACAAAGAAGAAGGACAGGTTGCACACCTGTAACAGTATTTCTTCGAGTGGTCATCTGCGAATTCACACAAATCCCACCCTACCTCCCCTCTGTCGTGTCCTGCTCTAGTTATTATCCTTGCTGTCGCTTTTAGCAGCGTACTTGGAACTGAGGAGCGAGTGGGAACGTGGAGCCTATATAGAGGAGGGTGGAGCTACCGCCAAAAAGTTGCAATCCAACTTCTGCCTAGTGATTCCAGAAGGTTCCGAGCTGGCTGCGCATGCGCAGACAAAACCCATTTGTGTGAATTCGCAGATGACCACTCGAAGAAATACTGTTACAGGTGTGCAACCTGTCCTTCTCCCTAATGCCATTATATAGTAACTTTCTTCTGTAAGTCCAGGCATTTCTGAGCTGGAGTGTAGGATATTATCTTGGTAAAGATCCCAGTTGCCATGTCTTCCAAAAGGGCTAGTAGTCTGCTTTATAAAATTCCTCCAAGAGATTTTCATGGCACTGGTTTTGCTGCCTGTGCAACTATACTTAGAAGCTGACTTTTGTCTTTTGTAGTTGCTGTGATTGTTTCCTTTTCTCCCAAATCCCAAGAAGCAGCAAAGCTGATTATTTTTAAATTTGGTTAACAAATGCTAACCTGGCACTACTTAAATGCAAAATAAATAAATAAATAAATAAAATTTAAAAGGAAGAAAACCTGTATGGTTTCAAAACAACAAACTATTTTTCTTTTCTTTTTTCCTTTTGTGATTAGAATCAATCTAGAATCTGTTGAGAATGAAATCCTCCTTGCTACTCACCTCCCCCCAGCTGATACTTTTAAAAATATTTGACAATATTTGATCAATGTTAGAGAAGTTTGTCTGTTTAAATTCCAGCCTTGCTTGTCTTGGAAAGAACTTTATATTTGAACACATTTCTTATAAAGTAAGTGTAATCTTCAGTGCTATCTAGCCAAATTAACACTTTTTGAAGAGGAAACTTTCAGCTTTATGTACATATTCTTGAGATTTTGCCACTACTGAAGTGGCATTATAATAATATATGCACTTTCAAAATGCTAAATTATAAGCAAGTATAATTATACAACTAAAAGAATTTTCTGGCTGAGTTAATTTAAACTTCATTTTAATTGTATTCATTTTGGGGCTACAATTTCCAGAATCCCACCTGATTATTGGCTGTAGGATGATATGAATTGTAAAAAGTCATTTTTATAAACTCTTTGATCATTGCCACTCACTGTTGTCACATAGGAAGTAGCTGTCCTATTTGAATAGGAACTTTCTGAAGATTACAGTTATTTTTAAGGTATGAATTTAGATGTAGCAACAAATAGTGTAGCACTCATTTATCTATTTTTCAATCTAAAAACTTGGATAATTCTTGCACTTTAAAAAAAATAAGATTGAAATTTGCACACAAGGTCCAAAGAGCTATTAAAGTGTCACCTTATAGTTGAAATTGTAACAGTGAAAACTCTTGCTGCATTCAGCTCCTCCAGTTCCTTCAGAAGAAATGGATAAGCATCGTCGTAGATTCAACATGAGGATGTTGGTGCCAGGGAGACCTGTGAAAGACAGTGTTGTCCCTCCCCCTGTGCCTGCAGAAAGACCATCTTACAAAGAAAAATTCATCCCACCAGAACTCAGCATGTTCGACTATTTTGTTGCAAAGGTAGATTGTTTTATATTTGTATTTCATTTGTACAAAGTCATTTGTATTTCAGATGACTATTTGAAAGACCATATCTCCTGATATGAACCTGTCAGAGCTTTGAGATGATTGTGGAAGACTTTTGGTCCCACTACCATTGCAGGCTCACTTGGTGAGGACATGAGAGAAAACCTTCTCAGTGGCTGCTCCTGCCCCCTGGAATGCCATTTCACAGGAAGCTAGGCTGGCCCCCTCTCTGCTTTCCTTTCACTGACAAACACAGTCATTCTTTATTTAAGAAAGCTTTTAATGATTAAGCAGTGAAATGTATGTTTTATCTGTTTTTAAATTTTGTATGATTTGTAAACAGTTTTATAGTGTTTTAATGTGGAGTTTGTAAACATTTTTAATTTGTTGTTTTGGAACAAGGACAGGACTCAAGGCAGCATATGAATAAATAAATAATTATAATCAAGTTTGGAAAAAAATAAATAGCCAGATATCAAAGTAGTCCCACAAAAAATAGGATATCCTCACTAAAATAAGAGTATTTAAAATGATGCTGCTCCCAAAATTGTTATATTTTTTTCAAACAATTCCAGAAACAATTCATTTAAGGGTGATTAGAAAATGAGACAAGCATATTAAAGAATGGATTATGGGAAAGAAAAAAAATCTAAAGTATCAAAAATATTAATTTACTCACATCAAGATAAAGGAGGCTGGGGAGTCCTATCTTTGAAATTATATTTTGAGTCATTCCAAATAGCTAAATTATTAGACTTTGAATATGCGGGGGGGGGGGGGAAGATATGTTAGAATTGAAAAATATGTGAATAAAATGGATTACACATCTACATTTCAAACGAAACCAAGTAAAGATTGCGGATCTGAAGAAGGGCCCCGTTCTATCAATGCAATATGTATGGAATAAATGGTCTAAAAGTATAAAAATGAAAAATTTAAAATGGTACCCATTAGAATATCTAAACAAAGGTGGAACTCAAGTATTAGGAAGAGTAATTAAGGCAATAAAAGATAAAGGATATAGAACTATATGGGACTTGTTTGATGCAAGAGGAAACCAGTTAGGATTGAAAAATTAACTGAATTACTTGGTAAGAAATATTGGCTTCAATTAAGGCTAATAAGGAGAATTTTACAAGAAATAAAGGAACAGGCGATAGTACATCACCATTTGAGGATATACTGAAAAGAAAGATCAGGGGTGAAAAGGGGTTAATAGGAAAGGTTCACAAGTTTCTTTTGGAGAAACAGTTTGATATAAAGGAAGGATTGGAGAGTACATGGGAAAAGATCGAAAGATAAACACTGAAGATCTAACATTTTGGATCTCTCAGATAACTAAAATTAAAAATAAAAAGGTTAGAGAACAACTAAAATTAATTAGCAAATGGTATAAAAAACCCACATCAGATAGCAATGATAAATAAAAAACTTTCTCCAAATTACTGGCACGGATGTGGACAAAAAGCAACATAACATTCATACGTGATGGGAATGCCCCATGTACAAAATGTTTTGTTAGATGTTATAAACAGGATGATGGGGAGAAACTGTAAATTTGATAAGGAGAATTGTTTAACTCTGAATTTGAGAAAATTCAGATTGAATAAAACAGAAGATTGCATAATTAAAAAATTGTTAAGAGTGGCACATATTGTACTAGCATTGAGATAGAAAAACAAACAATGTTGGGGGGAAATTGGTCACATTATATTGCAGAATATCTTTTATTTGATTATTTAAGGGAGAGAAAAGGAAAATATAATGGTCAAATAAAGAAAATGATCTTGTGGGACAAATGGGGTTGTTGGAATGAGAAGGCTGAAATGGGATATGATGAAGTTAGAGAAATTACTAATAAATTCATATGAGGAGATATTATCATATTATGGATACTCAGTGCTATTTCACTTGGTTATAGTCATTGGAGAGGGGGAGGGAGGGGAGAGGGGTGTGTGAAAATTATGTGATGTAAGAATGATAATATTGGGCCATAAAACTTATAAAGTAAAATAAATAAATATATATATTATTGGCATGTCCAATTTTATTCTTTAAAGTAGGGATGGGGAACCTGCAGACCTTCAATATTGCTAGATTGCTATTTCTATTCACCTTGATTATTGGCTATGATGACTAGAACAATTGGAACATTTGGAAGGCCATAGATCTCTCCCTGATTTCATATAAGTCAGCATTCCAGATATATATATATATATATATATATATATATATATATATATATATATTTGAAGGGGTGGAAGGTACAACACATACTTTATTTATCAATTTAGATGGCTTTACTATTGTGGGCAGACTATAGATTTAGATGACTTTAATATTGTGGACAGACTATAAAGAGCTATAACTTACCCCTTTCTAGAGTATATAGTTATGAAGTAAATAGTCATGAAGTCTGAGCCAGCTGACACCTTGACCTCTCCATGTCGTCTCTCTTTATAATAGAGATTTATTTCTCTTCTGTAAAAGTCATAATGATGGAAAAACCTTGTTCATTTATATCATGTAAAATGTGTATTATTATGCATGTTATGTATAAGATATTGCTAATAAATTTTATTTAAAAAGCCCCAAGCCAATTACAGTTACTTCCTGTTACACTGACTACAGAAGTAACTTACAGTCAAGGGGATGCTTATAGCTTGCATGAAATATAGAAACTTGTCTTTTAAAAGAAAGAAAGAAAAGAAAGATAATATAGAAAAGCCTATTTTGATGTCTAACTTTATCCTCTCTTTACAGCCATTCCTTCCTTTTTCAGACAGTGGTGTGATATATGATTCTGATGAAAGCATCCATAGTGAAGATGAGGATGATGATGCTTTCCTTTCTGATATGCAGATCCTGGAACACAAGGATGCCAACTCTTACAGGTAGCAGACAACATTAATAGAGCTGAAATGACAGAGATACAGTCTGTATCTTCAGATTCTCTTTTGATGAGAGCATGCTATCAGTTTTACATCCTATCTTTTTTCCATCTTAGAATTCAAGTAAACATTTGTAGGATATCAGGTAGTCTCCCATTCAGACACTGACCAGGTCTATACCTGCTTTGCTTCAGCAAGATCACTGTATCCTATTCCTTTAGGCACACTGTGTAGTCATAAGGATGGAGTATATACTGCCAGCCTGTTCCTGTGTGTGTATCCTCAGTAATGAGTTTCACTAAGTTTTAACAGTGGTTACGTCCCAATAAGCTCACTTTGTAAACCTCAGTATAATGAATCTGGAAGTAAGCCTATTGAGGTAGTACAGGAATAGCTGGTTAACCTAAATGAATTTAAGTCTCCAGGGCCAGATGAACAACATCCAAGGATATTAAAAGAACTGACAAATGTAATCTCAGAGCCACTGGCAATAATCTTTGAGAACTCCTGGGGAACAGGAGAAGTCCCAGCAGACTGGAGGAGGGCAAACATTATCCCCATCTTCAAAGAGGGGAAAAAAGAGGATCCCAACTATCACCCAGTTAGTCTGACATCAATACTGGCAAAAATTCTAGAACAGGTCATTAAACAGAGCATCTGTGAACATTTAGAAGGGAATGCCATTTAGAAGGGAATGCCATGAAAGTCAACATGGGTTTCTGAAAAACAAGTCATGCCAGACTAATCTGATCTCTTTTTTTGATAAAATTACCAGCTTGGTAGATGAAGGGAATGCGGTAGACATAGCATATCTTGATTTCAGTAAGGCTTTTGACAAGGTCCTCCACGATATTCTTGCAAACAAGATAGTAAAATGTGGGCTAGACAGTAGAACTGTTAGGTAGATTAGTAATTGGTTGACTGACCAAATCCAGTGGGTGCTTTATCCTGGAGAGAAGTGACCAGTGGGGTGCCACAGATATCTGTCCTGGGCCCAGTGCTATTCAACATCTTTACCAATGAATTGGATGAAAGAATAGGGGGCATGCTTCTCAAATGTGCAGATGACACCAAGATGTGATCTTGAGAGTATGTGATTTGCCCAAAGTCACCAAGTGGGATTCCATGGCTGAACAGGGATTTGAATTCTGGTCTCCAGAGTCCAACACCCAAACCTCTACACCATACTGGTGCTTGTTAGTTGTATTTTCCTCTGACTAAACATACATAGGAGTAGGCTTTTGGATTTTTGTTAAGAGACAGATTTGTTAGTAAACAATTTTCTCATTCTATTACAAATTAATTTTCTTAATGTATTACTATTTTAATAAATCAGCTTTAATAATGTGGTTGGGCTTGTGGTGCTAGAAGTGAACCAGTGTATAAATTTGAGTTTGTCCTGAACTGTATAATTTTTTTCTTTTTCTGCAGTTGGGCTCTTATCCATTTGGCGATGGTAAAACTTGCTCTGCACAATGTCAAGACCTTTTTCCCCATTGCTGGTTTAGAAATATCTGGTGAGTTGACCTACACTTTTTACTGCTTTCTGTAAGAAGGACAGACCCTGAAAATGAGCAAGGTGATACATTCCAATGCCACAAAATAATGAAATTGGTTTTTTAAATTTTAGTTTAGCAGTGATTCCCAAAGTGGGCAGTATGCCCCACCTGGGGGCTTTAGAAGGATCCATGAGGGTGGTGAGGTAGGAAGGGGGCAGTAGGATGGTGGTGAGGGGGAAAGGACGGTAGGGGGCCCTTCAGTCAAAGAATTGGTGTGCAGGAAAGACAAAGAGAACCAGTGATATTTAGGACCATGGTGAGAATGAGGATTAAACTTCTTTTCAGGATCCCCAGAAAACTACCACAGAGCCTTACTGATCATTTTTTGTGTTAATTTCTCCCGTTCTTTGCCTGTGAATTTACTCCCTTACTGGTGTCTTTCACTAGTAGTGGCAATTGGGAAACTTGTGCAAGGCTTGGGCACAGGGCATTGCTTCTGTGGCTCAGTGCTGCACCATTTTGGGACAGGCTGAGTTAGAGCACATGGTGGTGGGGGAGGAGTGGTGGCAAAAAGCTTTAAAATTTGGAACCCTGCTTAAGCTTTGTGAGCTTTGCTGGGACTTGGCTAGCAGGTTGGAGTTGCTCCTGCTTTCATTCATCAGACAGACTGAGAGAAGAAGTAGCAGAAGAAACATTTGTTTATGGGAGAGTGGACAATTAAGGGTGTGTGGAGAATACATATATCTGGGGAAGGAATATCTGTGCTTGATTCTTGTAAAGAGTCCTTTTGTCTTGGAGTGGCTCCTGTTGTTAAAATCTTTCCCTTTCCGGCTCACACCAGTCTTCAGTCCAGTGCATGTGGCTGCTGTAAAAGCCCTACACACACTAGCTGCACCTTTCTCTGACCTAATGAAGGATTGAGAGTCCCTCCTCTCTAGGGAGAAGCTTCTGCTTTGCTCCTGGTCACCTTGGGAGCAGCAACTGAGCAGCTGCTGAGAACAACCAAGAGGCCTCTTGTCCACACTGGCCTTTGCTGAAAGGCTGGCATGGGTGAGAGGCTTCTTGGTAACTGCTCAGCCAGCTGCTCAGTTGCTACTCCCAGGATGACAGGGTGCAAAGGGGTGCAGCAACTAAGATTGGTTGTTTTGAATTTGCAGTAGAAAAGGTAAAGGTAAAGGTTTCCCATTTGACATGATTGTCTAGTCATGTCCAACTGTAGGGAGCAGTGCGAGTCAGTATTGTCAGAGATGATTCTGTGGTCATGTGGCCAGCATGACTACATGGAGAACATTAGACCTAATATCAAAAAATATATGCTAGGGCTGCTGCCTAAAAGAAAAGAGGGTGGTAGCCCAAAAAAAGTTTGGGAACCACTTTAGCACAACATCTTTATTTCATGAATGGCACTCAAGGCACCTAACAACAGATCACTATGTCAGAATTAAAAACAACAAGCAGCAGGAGGAGAAAGCTCAGCAGCACAGTACTAAGTTGGCAGGTATCCCAAACTGCAACATTTATGGAGTTAGTGTTGGATACATTGGAATCTGCTTGCTAGCCAAAACAGGAACCATGTAGAAAATCCAAACAAAACAACACACATCAACTAAACACTAAAGCCCACGTAAACAGGTTAATTTTGGTTAGGACCTTAAATAACATTTAAAAATGGAATTAAGCAGGTATTTCATAGGATGGACTCCCCAAATTCTGTCTGCAATGATAGAGAAGACATTTTACTTTGCAGACAAAAAGCCCTTTAGTGGTCAGTAATATTCTCTGCTGTTTGTACTCCTGTGTACTGCAAATAATTCCACAACATAATAATAAATGGTATTCGGTTGAACTGCCTGGGACACTGGCTAGACTTCTTTGTCTGGTTTTTCATACAGTCTGGGGATTCTGTTGGTTTACTGACCACCCCGTTGCCTAATAGACTCCCTGGCCGAGCTGACACAGCTGTTCTCGGAGCTGGTGCTGGAAACTCCCAGGCTCCATGTTCTGGGAGACTTCAACATCCCCCTCGAGACCAGCTCTTCAAATCT
>CM034709.1:11056819-11068467 GCA_020142125.1 Phrynosoma platyrhinos | reverse complement strand
TTATTTCCATCACTGTATGTCCCATGTTGCATTTTCCTTAACAGTCCCAACTTTTTTTCTGATGTGGTTGCATGGATGGCTCGGGCACTAGGACTCCAAGTGGACACCCCTCCTAAACCAGCATGTAACCCAGTTTTTCAGATTGTTGATGCCAAAGCAGTCTCTCCAGCTGTCTTACCATTCCTTGCTTCCCATTTTGATATTATGCAATGCATCTCTCATGGAACAAGCCTGCTTCTATTCCACCTGCTTCTAAAAGGCTTGAAGGTCTTTACAAGGTTCAACCCAACACAGCACCTTATCTTATCACTTTACACATTCAGTTCTGAATTCTCTGGTTGTCAAATCTACCACTAAATCATCTAGTAAAGCACATTCTTCTCCTAAGATAAGGAAGGCCAAACTAGGTAACATGCAGGCTTGCATGGGTGCCTATCAGAAATTCTTGTGGGACTGGATGGCCTCCTTTATTCTCAGTCTGCCAGAGGAACAGAGGACAGCTGTGCTTGATATTTACACTGAAGCTCTTTCTCTGTTTAATCAACAAATCCACTCTGCCAGGCACTCTGTAAACTGTGTAGGCAAGGTCATCTCCAGTGTAGTAACACTCTGTCGCTATGCATGGCTAAAATCTACTGACCTCACTGATGAGGAAAAGAAACGTATTGAAAACCTACCCTTTGAGAGAGACAGCCTCTTTGCTGCTAAGACAGATGAGTTCCTTGACACCTTGTGCAAGGCCAGCTTCACTGGCAAACAAGCGCTTGGGTCTAACAGGTCAAAAGCAACAGTATCGCCCTTACAAACAACAATGGTGTTCCCAACCATCCTCATCTACCTACTCTAGGTCTCACTCTGTGGGCTCTACTCAATACCGTGGGGCATCTCAGCAATCATCCCGACGACTCTACAGACAACGTTATTCTCAATTTCACCACCACCACCACCACCACCAGCAATCCTTCCAAGAAGTCTTCTTCTAAATCTCACTCTTGTCGGACCCACAGAAACAGCACCTTCATTCCAATCGTTCCCCCACCACCACTGCCCGCCTATCAATTTCCCAAACTTTGCCACTTTTACGACAACTGGCAGCTGATCACCACAGATATTTGGGTCCTTACCATCATCCGCCTGGGTTAGGCCATAGAATTTGCAAGTACTCAACCTCTCAATGTTTTTCGTTCTACTCCCTCCTCCCCTCTACAAGAGGAAATCTCCTCCCTTCTCAACAAAGGTGTCATTCAATGCATCCCAGACAGCTACAGGACAGACGGTTATTTTTCTAGATGCTTCATGGTACCAAAAAAGGATGGTGGTCTCCGCCCCATTCTCGATCTCTGGGGTGTCTACAGCTACATCACTCCATGCAAGTTCAAGTTGATCCTCCCCTTTCTACATTGTGGGGATTGGTTCACATCGATAGACCTGAAAGATACCTACTTTCATATTGCCACTAGGCCACAACATCAACGCTGTCTTTGCTTTGCTGTAGATCTCTATCAATATACTGTCCTGCCCTTCGGTTTTTCTACCACCTCCCGAGTATCCACAAAGTGGATGGAAGTATTCAAGGAATCAAAATATTTCCTTATTTCAGTGATTGGCTGCTCTCGTCATCCTCTCGCACACAATTATTTCAAGATGTCCACACTACTCTCTGTCTTCTTATGGATCTGGGCCTCACTGTGAATCCTTCCAAGTCCATCCTGGAACCGGTTAGAGTGCCCATCCTTGGACTCTATTATGGCCCAAGCCTACTTGCCCACAAAGAGGGCAGAAGCTCTTTGGTCTCACCTCCACATTGTCCTCAGGCTCAAGCACCCTTCAGCAAGGGACATTCAGTGCTTCCTTGGTCTGATGGCCTCGACCACAGTTGTGACCTATCTGGCGCATCTGAAATTCCACCCCCTTCAAGAGTGGTTTCTTTCTGTTTTCGACTATCTTCATGACAGACAGTCCAAGAGACTAACACTCCCTCAACATGTGCATACCTCTCTTCATTGGTGGCTTGTCTGAGGGATGCCCTTTCAACCTCTAGAACCTTCCAGAATGGTCACCACTGACACCTCCATGATCGTCTGGGGAACCCATTACATGGACCTCTTGTGTTCAAGGCTGCTGGTCCCCCTCAGAGGCAGAGATGCACATCAATGCCCTAGAACTCCTGGCTGTCATCAAGGCCTTTTGGGCTTTCGAAAATCATCTTCACCACATGGTAGTCCAAATAGTTATGGACAACACCACCACAGTCTGTTACATCAACAAGCAGGGAGGCAGCACTCATTCTTCTGTGCTTCTACATCTCATGCCACAGCTGTGGAAATGGTGCCACCATCGCTCAATCCACTCAGTGGCAATACATCTGGCAGGCAAGGACAATGTGCTGGCAGACTCAGCCAAGACAAGGCCTTGTAACACAAGTGGACTCTATCACAGGAGGTTCTCCATCTCATCACATCTTGATGAGGGACACCTCAACTGGATCTCTTCCCCCCCCCTCCCAAAAAAATGCTAAATATCCACTCTTCTGCACCAGGGCGGACTGAGGGACAGACTCCCTAGGGGACAGCTTCCTGGAGCCATCACTTCCTTTATGCCTTCCCTCCGCTCCCTCTAGTGGCAAGAGTTGTGGCCAAGATGACTGAAGACAGGTCCAGTGCGATTTTAATAGCACCCTATTGGCCGAGACAACCCTGGTTTGCCCCTCTTCTCTACCTCTCCAGGGGCCGATACCACTCCAGTGGTGCTGTCCTTCACCCGGATATATACAGCCTCCACCTCACGGCCTGGAGGATTCATCCTTAACTGCACCTGAACTCTTACAGGTCCTCTCAGCCTCCAGAAAGGACTCCACTAAGAGTTCATATTCCTACAAATGGAAGTGCTTTTGTGCCTTTGCTGAGGGTAGAACAGAGCCCACCTCACCTGTTCAGCTCTTTATGGCCTTGCATTTCATTTTCATGTTAGAGGCCAAGGACTGGCTTTTTCCTCTTTATATTTGTCATTGTGGCCAACCAACCTCCCAGCTCATGGTCTGCTAAACTCTTCACTTCCCCTACCCTGAAGAGATTTTTCAAAGGCCTACACCATTTCTGTTCTCCAGTGTCTCCACTGGTTCCGACTTGGTCACTCTCATTAGTGCTTACATAGCTCACTAGGCCTCCATTTGAGCCCATGAGCTTGACCTCACTAAGCCTACTTACCTCAAGGCAGCATTCCTTGTGGCCATCATCTCATCCAGGAAGTTCTCTGAACTGACAGCTCTGCGCTCTGATGACCCCTTCTTGATCTTTCAGAGACAAAGTTCTCCTCAGACCTGGTATTTTCTTTCTCCCTAAGGTAGTATCCTCATTCCACCTTTCTGAGAACATTAAGCTGACTACCTTTTACCCTGATCCTTCTACTCCTCTTGAAAAGACTATGCACACCCTTGATGTTCGCTGTGCTTTGGTCTTCTATGTTCAATGTTCTGCTGAGTTCTGGATGAATGACAAGTTGTTTATTTGTTATGGTGGACCTAGGAAAGGACACCCTGTTTTTTCACAACAGTTTGCAAAATAGATTGCTCAAACTTCTTAGCGTATGAACTGGCTAAACACCCTCCTCCAGTTGGTGGGCACCTACACTCAACCAGGTCTATTTTTTCCTCTGCTGCTTTCCTTTGAGGCATCCCTCTGCCTGATGTCTGCAAGGCGGCTACATGGTCTCAACCTTCCACATCTGTTCAGCATTACCGGCTTGATTCCAGGTCCTGTTGGGATGCCAGCTTCGGCCGTGCTGTTCTCTCTTGTATTCTACAGTGACCTTCCCACCTGCCACAGGTATGCTTTTTAGTCACCCTATTGTGTGAGGCACAGAGACTATGACGGAGAAGAACAGGTTGCTTACCTGTAACTGTGGTTCTCCGAGTGGTCATCTGTTCCCTCACACAAATCCGCCCTACCTCCCCTCAGTCAGGTCCCTGTAGTTCTTTGTGGCAGACGTGAAGGAGGAACTAGATTGGTGGGATTAGTCATGCTCAGTACACGGGAGTCTGCGGAGTTTCTCGCCAATCTGCTCAGCTTTTCAGTTTCCGAATGGACACAGGCGCAAAACCCTATTGTGTGAGGCACAGGTGACCACTTGGAGAACCACAGTTACAGGTAAGCAACCTGTTCTTCCTCCTCTTTCCCGCCCTCCCATGCCTTTATCTCTGTGCCTCTTCCCCTGGCCTCCCCTCTCTTTGTGTGCCCTCCAACATGGCTTCGTGTGCCGGAGATGGCACACATGCCATAGGTTCACCAACATGGACATAGGACAAAATCAAACTATTGAATTCAGTATATAGTTTGGATGGCCTTCCAATTTGGATGGCCTTCCATGGGATTAGACAAATTAATGGATGACTAGGCTGTCATTGGCTATTAGTGTGAGAAGTTAGCATGGGAATGCCTTCTGTGTTAAGTCTCTCTGTACAATTAATTTCACCAGTGGAGAATTTGCGGAAAATTTCATTGGTTCATAAAGTCAGACTGGAGATGATACAGTACAATACAACACATTACAATACAATATTAAAAACTTTATTACAGTCACTGGCCAGCAAATAAGGGCAATCTGGCTGCAACACCCCATTGATCACTGAGATTGATTCAGGTGATCTGGCTGACTAGGTGGGTCCCCTTCCTCCTTCACTTCGCTATGTGCATCCCTCCTAAAGCTGCATGCGGTGGAAGTGGGCGACCATCCTAGATAGAAGGGGATATTCTTCAGTCCAGGGTATACAATGGCTACACTCCTCTGCTAGAACCTCCAAACATGTTCAAGGTCTATTTGTAGGGCTGGGGATGATGTACAGGGCATTCTGAGTAATGGCTCCACAGGGAAATGCTTTCAGGTGAAGGCATTTTCTGGGGGGAAATAATCAAAATTGCTGTGCCAGATCAGGCAAATCATTTTGTCTAGTCCAGTGTTTTGTTCCCACAGTGGCCATTTGGATATCAACAGGAATTTTATTTCTGAGTAAATTGAACTTAGTATCTTTCTGTTAATCAGGTACCTATTTTTGCATGGACCAACAAATGAAATTAAATAATGTTTTAATATTATATGGGGTGCTTTTAATGTTTTATTAGAAGGTGCTGAGGAATAGATTACACTCATCCTTCCACATTTGCTGGGGTGAGGAGCACAGGACCTCCGCGAATGTGGAAAAGCTGCAAATAACAAAAACACTATATTTTAACCTGAGAGAACATCTCTGTAGGAACCTTTAGGTCCTCCAGTGCATCTGCTAGACACTGGGCTGGAGGAGCTACAAATGCCTAGTGGAGTGTTCTCTCTAGGAATCTCTAGGTCCTTCAGTTGGTTAAAGTTGACCATAGAGTTGTGCTGGAGGACCTAGATATTCCTAGAGAGGACATATTAATAAAATCTGTAAATAATCAAATCCGCAAAAGTCAAAGCCGCAAATGTGGAGGGATGGGTGTATACACACATGCAATACACATAATACACACACACACACACACACACACACTTGCATATATACACACGCAATAGAATAAACTAAAACAACAAAAGCTTGACGTTTTTGATTCTTGGCACTGGGAACCCCACAATGGCATGTGTCCCAGATCTACTAGTGAAAGAGATTTATACCCCTGAGGCACTTCAGCTGTTGTAAATTGAACATCAAAATGTGTTTAAAAATATCTTTTGTGTGATGGATCTTGTTTTATAATAATCTTTATGTCTGACTGCTTTGTAAACTGGCTTTGTACTTCTTTTTTTTTATCTATTATTTTTATTGGATTTTCCATATTGCAATACATTACATATTATACATATTATATTTCATTATTCCTTAAACATTAAACATTGAACATTAAACAGGGGGTTACACATGCATTATAACTACCTTAGCAAGTTTGTTTTATTTGTATTATCAATAATTTTACAAAATTATAAAATTTTAATCTTTACCATTTTATAGAAATAGTTTTTCCTGCACTATTTCCCATTTTCTTTCATATTGTTGCAGTGACTTTTCTGCCATATACATTGAACTTATCCATTATCATAAATTCATGTAGTTTATTTTGCCAATCGCATATATTAGGAAGTTTTTCCGATTTCCAATGTTTAGCTAAGACAAGACGTGCTGCTGTGATCATATAAAGTATTAAACTTTTCTCATCAGTGTTTAATTTGCAATTTATTACATCAAGTATATTTAATAAAAACAACTCTGGTTTAAATGGAATATAATTCTGCATTATTTCTGAGATTTTCTTTCTTATTTCACCCCAGAATGCGTTACTTTTATCACACTTCCACCACATATGGTACATGGTGCCTGTTTCTTTTTTACACTTTCAACATTTGTTCTCATTATTACCTTTTATTTTGGCTAATCTTACAGGGGTGATATACCATTGATGAAATATTTTATGGTAATTTTCTTTTAAGATGTTACATTTAGTAAATTTGTTGCAGTCTTTCCATGTATTCTCCCAATTTTGTAGTGGAATTGTATATCCAAATTCTTGCATCCAACTAATCACATTTTGTTTTATTACGTCTCCTTCTGTTTTGATGTCCAGTAAACATTTATATGTCTTTTTTATCCATTGTTTCTCTCCTTCTTTCAAGATTTTATCAAATATTTTTGTTTCTTCTTCAATTCCATATTTTTAAATATCGCTTTTAAAAGTCTTCTTTTATTTGCTGATATTGAAACCAGTTAATATTAATCTTATCCTGATATAATTCTTCTTTAGTTTTTATTCTATATCCTTGTCCAGATTTTAATAGTAGTTTTTCATAAGTAATCCATTCTGTTTCTTTTTTGTGATGAGCTTCTTGAGAAGAAGTCCATTGTGGTAGCTTTTGATATAAATATTTTTGATATTCTTTCCATATTTTTAACAAATTTTTACGAATATAATGTGTATTAAAAGTTTTATCCAGATGCATTTCTTCATAACATAAATATGAATGCCAACCCAATCTCATGTTAACCCCTTCTAATTCTAACAATTTTGGCTTATTAAGGAGAATCCAATCCTTTATCCATGATAGTGCACATGCCTTATAATACAATTCTATATCTGGAAGGCTTTGTACTTCTTCATAGGCCTGATAAACCCCATCATCTTCCAGAGTACATACAAATACATTTTAAAATTTTATTTAACACATGCAATGTCTGTCTGCCTGTCTGTTTCTTTCTCTCTCTCTCTCTTTCTCTCTCCCCACAAGCACACACATATACACACATAAACTTTTTCTGTCCCTCCCTTAGCAGGTTGGGATTTATAACAACTTACACCTCATGCCCTCGGATCACTGCTTGGAAGTCTGAATGGCCTCAGTGCTTTACAAACTTGATCAGTCCCTATGCTAGACTAAACATCAGCCTATCAATGTGATAATAGCACAGACCCTGCCAAGTATGTAATGATAGGCAACCTCCATTGTAACAGCCTGGACTTGGCTAGAGACTGTAAAATGTTGTAGGATGGGTGTAAAATCTTCCAAAGAAGGATGGGTGTGAAATCTTCTATGAAGATGCAGAGAAACATGAAGTACTTGAATGCAGCAACCATGGCACTGCATGACTCTTCACTCTGTCTCCAAGGGCAGAGCTTGGAAGTGACTCATTACATAGAAATGATTACATGTAATTGATTCCTTTTTCCAGTAAAAAAAAGTATAATTACATTACACCACTCTTTTTACAATGTGACTGTAATGTGTTTGTTACTTTTATAATTACAAGTGTGTGCCTTCATTATGTAGTTGAGGAATAGCACATGGTTCAAGTGCTGGCTTGTGCCTGTTATGAGCATTGAGATGATGATGAGGAGATCATAGAGACAGTGTACTTTGTACCATAGTAATATTCAGATGGCTTTTAAAGAAGTATCTATATGCTACTATCTTAAATACTTGGAGCAAAAAGAAACTAAATCTTTACCTTTTTAAATTTTTAAAAAAGTTTTATTGAATAAAACAACGTAAAAGACAAATAAAACACACATATAATACAAACAAATAAGACTATACAAACACTTACAAACATATAGACATATTTCATTTAAAACAAGTATGTGTCTTCCCACATCCAATCCCTGATTTTAGATTTTCCTACTCTTATATCCTCTCTCCCAATTATGGTATATATATATATATATATATCTTATCTCCTAACAACAATATATAATAATGCTATATAAAAATAGAAAACAAAAAACCACAAAAAACACTGAGAAGTTTTTACAGACATATAGTTGTTATCCATCTACAACTCATATATATATCCTAACAAAGCATTCCCCCTTTTATTTGGGGGTGCCTAGTCCAAACCAACAAAATTAAAGTCCTCTCTTTAATATATATAGTTCTTTAATTCTCCAATCCTGATGTCCAATGTTGTCCCCAAATTTGTTTTACATATACAATAAAAGGTTTCCATGTTTTCTCAAATTCTTCTATTGGTTTTTTTTCTGAATTGCCTGGGTTAATTTATCACATTCCATCAAATCATAGACTTTCATTATCCAATCATTTATTTCTGGTATTGACTTCTTTTTCCATTTGGAGGCATAAATAATTCTTGCAGCACTAGTCAAATAAAATATGAGTGGGCCGTGTTCTCGTTCAGTATAGTCTTCTTGATTAATACTTAATAGATATCCCACAGGATCCTTTTTAATTTTAAACTTTAATATTTTTTCTATTGTCTCATGTATTTTATCCCCAAATCTTCTTGCCATTGCATAATCCCACCACATATGGTAATATGTGCCAATCTCTTTTTTTTACACTTCCAACACTTATCTTTCTCACTTCTGTAAATTTTGGACAATTTAAAAGGAGTACGGTGCCATCTGTAGAACGTTTTATAAAAGTTTTCTTTCAAATTGTAACTTAACGTATGCTTTAATCTTTTTATCCACGTTTTCTCCCATTGTTCCAGATTTATAGGTTGTTCAACATCTTGGGCCCATCTTAATCTTTAATTCTTTCATCCTCCATTTCTAATGATAGCAGTAACTTATAAAAAAAAATTATTCTATGGTTTTCTTCTGATTTAATTATTTTTTTCCAATTCTGGGTCTGCATCTTGAAAAACATTTTATTTTTTTATCTAAGCCAAATATTTCCTTTAATTGATAGTAGGTGAACCAAGTGCACTTTAACCCTTCTTCTTTTGATTGCTCTAGTGTTTTTAAGACCTTTTCTTTGCTCTTTAATAAATCCTCATATGTTACCCATTTCTGGTCATTTAATTTGGTTCTCTTTAAAAAAGCTTCATTTATCGAGGCCCACACGGGTACCCCTTTACGTAAGGCCTAAGCAGACTGCCAGAAATAGTGCACATTAAATTGAGGTGCTGCCCTGGCTCAGTGCTAGGGAATCATGGGAACTGTACTTTTTTCTGGGACATTGAACCTTCTCTGTGAGAGAGCTCTGGTGCCACAATAAATTACAGTTCCCATGATTCCCTAGCACTGAGCCAGGGCAGTGCCTCAATTTAATGTGCACTATTTCTGGCAGTCTGCTTAGGCCATAGTTTTGGTTTTATTTTTAACCAAGTCTGAAGGAGGGATCTTCTTATATAATGATCATAAAACCCTTTGTCAGCATTTATTTTTACATAAAACAAATATCCATGCCATCCATATCTGATCCCCATACTTTCTAAATTTAGTAATCTTTCATTTTCCAATTTTATCCAATCTGTTATCCAGTCCATTATACAGGCATAATAATAGAGTTTTAGGTTAGGCAGTGCTAATCCTCCTCAAATTATCTCATCTTGTAATATTTTAAATTTAACTCTAGGCTTTTTCCCTGAAGATAAAAACTTTGACACATCCCTGTGCCATGTTTTAAAAGGTTTTTCATTTGTAATTATTGGGAGATTCTGGAATAGAAACATCATTTTCGGTAGAATGGACATTTTAATCATTGATATTTTCCCCATCCATGAGAGGCCTATATCTCCCCACTTTTTTAAAATCTTTTTTTTATCTCTCTCCATTTTAATTCATAATTATTTTTTAAAAGGTCTGAGTTTTTAGTGGTAATCTTAATCCCTAAGTAGTTTGTTTTCTTTACTATTTGGAAAATTGTATTTTTTTTCTTTTAGCTTTTGTTTCTCTTCCTCCTCTATGTTCATTGTCAGCATTGTCGTTTTGTTTTTATTCATGGAGAGTCCTGAAACTAAGCAATATTTTTGAATTGTTTCCATCAAAGTTCCAATGTTATTACATGGATTTGCCAACAATATCAAAATTTTAAATTTGGACTTTTTTATCTTAACCCCTTCAAATTTTTTATTTTCCCTAATTGCGTTGTTTAAGATTTCCAAAGTGGTTATGAAAAGTAGGGGTGACAGAGGGCACCCGTCTAACTCCTTTTTGTATTTTGTAATTTTTAGTAGGTTCTCCATTCCATCTCATATAGTTTGTTCCTATGTTCATTTTCTCTAAGACTTTAAAGATAAAATTCCAATTTATCTTGTCAAAAGCCTTTTCCGCATCAGTGAAGATTAAGGCCACTTTTTTTGTCTATGTTTTTTCCATGGTATTCTGTCAAATTGAGCAGAATTCTAATAATATCTTTTATATGCCTTTTTGGTAAAAAAAAAACCTGCCTGATCTTCATTTATCCAATTGCTTAACAAGTATCAATAATCAGAACAGAGGAATTAGAAAAGAAATTAAAATATATTAGGCAAAAAAACTTCTAACATGCAAATAAACCGGGGAAATTATTAGCATGCAAGTTAAAAAAGGAAAAAGGGAAAAAATTATTACTCAGTTGAATTATAAAGGAGAGAACATTACAGAACAAAAGAAAATAAAGGAAGTTTTTTTTCAGTTTCTTTTCAGATTTAGTAAGTGACAAAGGTATTAAAGAAGAAAAAATTGAGAAATACTTAAATTATCAAATAGTGAAGGAGCAAGCAAAAAGCAAGCAGAATTATTAAACGGCCATATAGCGTGTGAGGAAATTTTAGCTAGTATCCAAAAATGCAAGTCAGGGAAAACCGCAGGATCAGACGGATTGGGAGCTGACTTCTACAAAATATTTAAGGACCAATTAATCCTTCTGCTATAAAGAGTATTTAATGAAATTTTGAAAGAAGAGATTTCCCATTCATGGGCTTTCGCTAATGTCAAAAGAAAACAAGGATGCTTCGGACCCCAAAAATTATGGGCCTATTGTTTTATTCAACAACGACTATAAATTTTTTGCAAATATTTTGGCGGAACGCAAACTATAAATGCTGTGGAACTTCAATTAATTACAATTAAAATAACTTCGCCAATTGTGTTTCAGAGCAAACCCTTTCTAACCATCCCCTTTAAAAATTAAGTCACTTCATACACTCATCCAAATGATGAGGTGTTACTTTAAATTATTCTTCAATATACCACAGTCAGTTTTCTTAATTGTGAGCAAAACAGCTTTGATTCAGACACCTAATACTGGTTGTAGCTAATATTGGGATAAATAAGGTGGGTGGACTATAGTCGAGATAATTGATAATTGAAGGTAATTGAATAAAAAAACTGCCAAATGCCATTTGTACCCTTCCAGCATTTCCCAGAGATGTCATACCCTTCAAAACCTACACCTGTGTTCTGTTT
>CM034709.1:11023843-11040529 GCA_020142125.1 Phrynosoma platyrhinos | reverse complement strand
CGGAAAGGGTGAATATGAAAACAATCACACTGCTTTAGTGGAATGGGAAGACCATCATCTACTGATGAAAGAGCAACCAGCCTTGGCTCCCTAAGAAAGGCATTCCTGAGTTTAGGAAGGGAGTTCCACAATTTAAGGTGTCCCTTAAATAAAATAGCAAAATCAAGGTTTGCTTTTTGGAATTTATATATATATATATATATTTAAGATTTTCAAGCCATGGATGGTTGAATCCATGGATAAAGAGGGCCAACTATATATTCAATGGCTGCTCTAGTGCATCTTACACTGTCTCCACTGCATCTTCCTCAAATCCTGTCTCTTTCCTTTCTTTCATATAGTAAGTTAATAATAGCAGGTCGCAAATAGGCTTTTATGAGAAGATTGCTAGAACATGCACTGCATTGGTACATGTCAAGATGCCTAGTCTTAAAGAATCCTCTCTATTCATACAGACAGAGAAGGGCCTTTGCAGACTGCCAGAAATAGTGCAAATTGAGTCCACTAACTGCCCTGACTCAGTGCTAGGGAATCATGGGAACTGTAGTTTAGGTGGCACCAGAGCTCTCTGACAGAGAAGGCTCAATGTCTCAGAAAAAAATACAATTCTCATGATTCCCTAGCACTGAGGCAGGGCAGTTAAAAAAGCTTAGCCCAAATAAAATCTATTGATCTATAAGATGCTATTAGAATCTTGCTAGTTGTTTTTTATGCAACCAACCAGTAAAGCTATGCACTTGTATATTTTATTGCAGTCTATGAGCCCCGAGGGAGCACACATGGGGCCATTTCATATTACACAAGTATAATGTGTTCATTTCATTTTAATACCATGCCTCCATCCTATGGAATCCTAGGATTTGTAGCTTCATAGAATTCTCAATCAGAGCGCCAGCGCCTTCCCAAATAAGAAATCTCAGGGACCCAAAGGATAAAGCCATGGTGATCAGAGTTGAATAAAAGTGCTATATTTGTGCAGTGTGAAATGGCCCATAGATCTCCCCTGTCCCATTCATTGCATCTTCACAATAACCCTATAAGGTTGTAGGGAGGCAAGGTCAGCCAATTTGTTTCACAGATGTGTGGGGCCTTTGGATCCTAAACCTACCTGTAAAATGCTCAGCAATCCAGATTGTTTCATCACTTCTGTTTGAAAGATCCATCATCCACGCTCCATAGCTTTGCTTTAATTGTATAATCTCATTAGGGCTTCCAATGGATTTGATGATACACTCTAGCAAGGAGAAACAACATTAGCACAACCAAGTGATTTTTTGGAATATGCACATAATCATTTAGAACTGTCTTAAAACAGATTACCTGGTTTTCTGTGCTGGTAGAGGTGTGCCCTCCCTTTGGCTTTCCCCATCAGAGTATCATCATTTGGAATAGTACATGTTTCCCCTAAAATCATCAGAAGGACAGAAAGAGAGAGAAATAAAAAAAGTATTTGAAAAGTAATATTAATTTTGAAGACAAATTAAAAGCAACAGAGAAAATGTCACTCATTGATTATTTCTTTCTTTAAAATCACACACACAATTTGTTTGTTTGTTTAAAACATTTCCATCCCATCTTTTAATGGCTTCAAAAGAAATTTATTTTTTAAAAATGTAAATGTAGATAGCAGAAGCAACAGAGTAGGTTAAAATAATTCACTGAACAGCAGCATCAGATTCAGACATTTTTTAAAAGTCCTGTGCAAATGTACATGTGTAGTTATGCACTTATATGTGCCTATGTTTGTATGCATGTTTGTCTGAAAAGCTAACTGAAACAATATGGTACAGCCCATATGAACATCATAACCAAGTATCTTCCTTCCTCAGCAACCTCATGTGCAAACTAAGGAAGCAAAGCATCATCCAATGATCAGTATGTAGCCAGATCTTACAGCACCTTTGAGACTAACTGAAAGAAAGAAGTTGGCAGCATGAGCTTTTGTCTACTTCCTCAGAAGCATATGGTGGTGTGGAAGCCAGGGACAGACATATACAAGCCCTTGTTATGTTAGAATGTCAATTCAAATTCAAAATCTTTTGTGTATGGAAATGAAGTGGCAAGTACATTCTTAATGATGGTTGTTTGTGAACAAAGGCATTGGAAACTAGCATGTGTGTGTGGAAATATAGTGGCAAGACCAGTTTGGCATGGGAAACTAGCCTGAAGATGAAGAGAATAGGGTCAGATAGTGTTGAAATGTGCATAGTGTGCCAAGAAGCCATTATCTTTGTTCAATCCATTGCTGAGAGACTGTAGTCTGTAGATGAGCTACAATTCTGCTGTTTCTCTTTCTAACCTGCCTTTATAGTTCTTTTGTTCAAAGACTGCTGTTCTGAGATGGAATGCCCAGGGAGATTGAAATGTTCTGCCACTGGCTTTTGTATATTCCCATTCCTAATGTCTGATTTATGTCCATTTATCCTCTGATGCAGGGACTAACCTGTTTGCCCAATGTCGAGTGTTGAAGGGCATTGCTGACACAGTATGACATAAATCACATTAGAGCATGAACACATGAAAGTCCCCTAATATTGTGGTCTTGTGATGATATTGTGTCTTGTGTGGGAAGAGTTGGCACCTTGGTTTGTGGCAAGGCTTAATACCTGGGTCTCCATCTGTTTCATGTGTCCTGTACCTGTTTGAGGTTTGGGGGCTGTCTGTAGGCAAATAAAGTTCTGCCACCAAGAGTCCTTGAAAGGGCAACATTATTGTCCAGAATGGGTTGTAGTTCATTGATGATGCCCAAGTGGTCTCAGTTGGGAGCTGTATGTGACCAATAGTGGAGTTCTGTCATTTCCTCTCTTCAATCTGTTCTGTAATAGATTTCTGCAGATATGCTGGTAAAAACCATGGAACCTTTTTCTGCAGAGTTTAAGGAGTTTATCGGGGTCCCCCACATAAAGCGCTAACTCCTGTGAATTGCATGTGGCTGGATGGCATTCAGTTCAACTGGAATGAGGACTATTTTAATTGTGTATACTAGCCCTGGAAGACCTCTGGGTCTATTGTAGTACATGATAGCAGCGGTCCTTGACTTCCCCCTTCCCCTTTCTGGGTTGGGCTGCAGAGAAGTGGGAGAAAGCTTAGCTATGGATGTGTTGGGGAGCTGGAATAGGAGTAAAGTTTTGTATGAACAAAGTGGGGACTCCATAGATTTTTCTTCTGTCCTTTTCCCCATGTTGGGAAATGTGTAGATCCCTAGAAATTGTCATACTTTTTACATGCCTACAGCATGTCTCCTCCCATAGAACAAGGGAACAAGGGAAAGCACAGCACAGGCTTTGACACTTCTCTTTACAGGTTCCCTTAATCATCATCATCATCATCATCATTTAAAGGGCTTTGAGGTAGTTGTTTATTGCTCAGAGGGAGAGAGACACAGACTTGCTTCCAGAATAAGGTAGCACCCAGGAGCTCTCTCTCTAGTTAGAAACCCAGTTGATTGAGCTTGCTGACAGAGCCTGGTGAAAAGACCAAGAGCACAGGGGCCCTTTACGTGGGTCTTTACCAGGGAACTTTTTGAGGGAGAAGCCCACAGTCCTCTTCCATTGCTTACTTCAGATTTCTCAATATGGACATGGAGGGAATTGCTGCAGTCACTTGTAACACTTGTGGGATGTTTGTCTTCTTGCCAAGAGATGTGGGGAACTTCACCTGCACCAAGTACAAGTTCGTAGCCCTCTTGGAAGAGAAAGTCAAGCAGCTGGAGGCCCAGGTAGCTACGCTTCAGTATATTAGGGAGCAAGAGGTTTTCCTGGACAGAGTGGAAAGAAGAAAGACCACACAGAGGAAGTTGTTGAGGAGGAGGTCATTTCATGCACACAGGAGGTAGACAACTGGAGGAACGTCACACATAGAAGTAGGGAAACCAGGGATTGTTCTGGGAGCTTGCAGCTACAGGATCGATTTGAAACTCTCTCCCTTATCAAGGATGAGGAGGAAGAGCAGCATGGACAGTCCTCAGGGACAGTGCAGGGGACCACTGCTAAGCCTCGGAGGAGGCATGTGGTGGTGGTTGGGGACTCCTACAGAAGCAGTGATTTGTGGCCCTGACAAGATGTCCTGGGGCAAAAATCCATGATGTGACAGCGAGACTGACAAGACTTGTCAAGCCTACTGATCATTACTCCTTCCTCTTGGTCCATGTGGAAACCAATGATACTGCAAGGCACAGTCTTCAGAATATCAGAAGGGATTATGAGGCTTTGGGCAGGAAGCTGAAAGAGCTGGACACACAGATTGTTATCTCATCTCTTCTCCCAGTTGAAGGGCATGGTCCAGGAAGGGAGAGGAAGATAGCAGACATGAATAACTGGCTCCATAGATAGTGCTGCCAAGAACAATTTGGATTCTTGGATCATGGGCTGCGGTTCCATGAGGGTGACTTCTAGCAAGAGATGGGCTGCATCTCACACCAGTTGGCAGAAGCGTTTTTGGCGATAGTCTCAAACATTTGATCAGGAGGGCTTTAAACTGAGTCATGCTGGGGAGGTATCTTGGAAGACAGGAGTACATCATGGTCTGGAGATAATAGTCAAAGTGTTATAGAGGGACGAAGGCAAATGATACAAGGGCACAACAGTGGAAGGAAAAACACTCACACAGGCAGCAAGTGGGAAGGACACCTATATCTTAGATGTCTCTACACTAATGAACAGAGCATGGGAAATAAACAAGACGAACTTGAACTCCTAGCACAACAAAGCAAATATCATATAATAGGCATCACTGAAACCTGGTGGAATGAGTCTCATGATTGGAATGTAGGAATAGAGGGGTATAACCTTTTTAAGAGAAATAGGAAAGGAGGAAGAATAGCATTATATGTCAGGGATGTTTGCACCTGTGAAGAGATCCTGGACTTAAATCCTGGAAAGTTGGAGAGCATCTGGATAAAAATTAAAGGGGAAGGAATCAACAGGGATGTTATAGTAGGAGTCAACTACAGACCCCCAGACTGAGGAATTCCCCAGACTGAGGAATTGGATAATGCCTTTCTAGGACAGATGACCACACACTCAGAAAAGAGAGATGTAGTAGTGATGGGTGACTTCAGCTATCCTGATATTTGCTGGAAGTCAAACTTAGCCAATACTTCAAGGTCTAGCAAATTCCTCACTGGCCTCGAAGACAATTTCTTTGTCCAAAAGGTGGAAGAGGCAACAAGGGGATCAGCTATTTTAGATCTAATCCTAACTAACAGGGATGACCTGGTCAATGGGGTACAAGTGGTGGGATCCTTAGGTGGGAGTGATCGTTCTCCTGGAGTTTCTTATAAAGTGGAAAGGAGAAGCTAGGCATAGTCAAACACTCATTCTAGACTTTAGGAGAGCTGATTTTGACAATCTTAGGGAAACACTGGGAGTGATCCCGTGGTAAGGAATACTAAAGGATAAGGGAGTTCAGGATGGAAAGGAGTTTCTCAAAAGGGAGATACTGAAGGCACAATCTCAAACTGTTCCAATGAGAAGGAAAAATGGGAAGAGTCTCAAGAGACCAGGTTGGATTACAAAAGAACTTTCAACTGAACTAAGTTTTAAATGGGAGATGTATAAGAAATGGAAAAGGGGTGAAATCACTAAAGAGGAATTAAAAGAAATAGCTAGCACATGTAGGGGTAAAGTCAGGAAAGCCAAAGCACAGAATGAGCTCAGGCTTGCTAGAGTGGTTAAGCACAATAAAAAGGGCTTTTTTGGGTATGTCCGTAGTAAAAGAAAGTAGGAAATGGTAGGGCCACTGTGCAGAGAAGATGGAGAAATGTTGTTAATTAATTGTTGTAATTTTTTTTTTGTTTTAATTGACTTTTCTTATTTTATCTATTGTTTTGTACTTAAGACTGTATGCCTTTGGCAGGTTTTTATTCTATCTTATGCTTGATTGTCTTTTATACAGTGCTGTGTACACTGACAGCACTCTAGAAATAAACTTTAATAATAATAACAGGGGCAGAGAAAAGGGAAAAAAAGAGGATCCCAACAATTATCGCCCAGTTAGTCTGACATCAATACCGGGAAAGATTCTAGAACAGTTCATTAAACAGAGAGTCTGTGAGCATTTAGAAGAGAATGCCATTGCACCAAAAGTCAACATGGGTTTCTCAAAACAAGTCATGCCAGACTAATCTGATCTCTTTTTTTTTTTTTATAAAATTACCAGCTTGCTAGATGAAGGGAATGCTGTAGACATTGATTTGCTTTCATATTCCCTACATATTCAATGACATAGGAAATACATAGGGATTGTGAATGTTCCCCAATCCTGACTTACTGGAGTCTGTTCTTCTGTCAATGTGAGCACAGATCTGCATTTCCACCCCCTTCCACAAGCATCCAGTGAGACAAGGACTTGCGAAAGGAATCCTGCTTCTGATTATTGCACTCATGGAAGAGGGGTGCTAACATCAGTCTGCTGCACCCCAGCCAACAGTGACTCCTGTTACTTACAGCAACTGGGTGCAGCAGGCCAGGAGATGCTACTTATCTAAGTATACTTAAGTAGCTTATAGAAAATCAGCCAATGTTTCCAGTCTCTGACACACGCGCACACTTCTTCTCCAGTTCATGTCCCAAGAGTACCAGTAGCACCCTTAAACGGCATTTTATCTCTTTGTGTGGAACAGTCAAGGACCACGCTGGCATTCCCATGTAGTCAAGACCAGGATTTGTGTTTAGGAATAACTTAAGAGAAAGGAACAGAAAGTCTAAGGCCAATGATGTTTTCTGTTGGCATTCAACCAAGGCCTGGAGATCACTGTACGATATTGCCATTTGTCTGAAAATCACAAATATGTGCTACACTTGAGATAAGGCTTACTATTTCAGGGTGAAGGGGCAGTTTCAGTTTAACTACAACTCAGTGAGTGTCATTGTTACATTAGTGTTATCAAGAACAGCTTCTTTGGTTACACCACACAGAGGCCAAGATCCATCACTGTGATTCTATAGGGTGAGTTACATGGGGAGGGCCAATATGGTGCAGTGGTTTGAGTATTCCACTAGGACTCTGACAGACTAGGGTTAAAATTCCTGCTCAGCCATGAAAACCTGTGACCTTTGAGTTAGGGGGGTTGCAGACTGCCAGAAATAGTGCAAATTGAGTCCACTTTAAGGGTTAGGGAATCATGGGAACTGTATTTTATTGTGGCACCAGAGCTCTCTGACAGAGAAGGCTCAATGTCTCAGAAAAAATACAGTTCCCATGATTCCCTAGAACTAACCCTAACCCTTAAAGTGGACTCAATTTGCACTATTTCTGGCAGTCTCACCATGCAAACCCCACAATAGGTTTGCCTCAGTGTTGCTCTGAGTGTTATGCTTTGGATAAAAACATCCAGATGATTTCATATATTAACATGCATGTCCCGTACTAGCATGATTCTGGCCAGAACACACTCATTTTCATAAAAGGAATGAGAAATAACCTGTGCACATTGAGCTCCACTTGCCTACTAGAATCCTGTCTTGAGTATCAAAGCTATAAGAAATTTAAAATGTAGTAATCTATGGTTATGTAATAATCTATGGTGGTTATGGTTATTAGTAATTCTACTAGGAGTATGGAGAGAGATCTTGTAGCACCTTTGAGACTAAGGGCTGAAACAGATGGCCATAAAGGGGTGGCACAATACTGCCCCTTTGAGCGCCAGGTTGGGGCCGTGGCAAATGCACCCCCACACCCACAACCTGGCTGTTTGCCAGCTCATATTTGAGTTGGAAAAAGGGCAGCTTTTCTGCCGCAGCAGTGGCTTTGCTCTGCTTCTGCGGCATGCTGAGCCTAATGCCATGCTACTGGAGGATCACAATGCTACCTGCCGTCTTGTTGGGTGAGTGGCATGACAGCAAGTTCCCCATATCTGTAGGTAAGAAGACAAACATCCCACAGGTATTGCAGGTGACAGCAGCAGTTCCTTCAGTGTCCATACTAAGTCTTAACTAGTACCTGAAAGAGGACTATGGCTTTCCTCCTCAAAGAAAATCCCTCGCTAACACCAGTGTTAAAGTCTGCTGATGTCCGGAACTTTTCAACAATTAGCAGTGGTTATAAAAGCCTCCTTCTCTTTCTCCTTACTTTCAGAAACTGGCCTGGAAAGCCTCCTCCTCCTTCCCCTGTCCTGGCCAAAACTTACCTGAAACTGGCCTCTGGGAGCAGTTGTATAGAGCTAACTGGCTAGCCCACCCCCTATTGACTCGCAAATGTGACTCAACAAAGCCCCACCCACTGAGCAACAGTCACACTCTCCCCAAGTGTTTTAAAAAAGAATTTGAAAACTCACCCACTCATGGGAATTATATTTTTTTCTGAGACATTGAGCCTTCTCTGTCAGAGAGCTCTGGTGCCACAATAAACTACAGTTCCCATGATTTCTTAGCACTGAGCCAGGACAGTTAAAGTGGCCTCAAGCTGGACTATTTCTGGCAGTCTGTAAAGGTCCTAACACAGAAGAGCCCTGGTGGCGCAGTGGTTAAATGCCTGTACTGCAGCCACTCACTCACAGACTACAAGGTTGTGAGTTCAATACTATCCAGGGCTCAGGCTAGACTCAGGCCTGCATCCTTCCGAGGTCGCTAAACTGAGTACCCAACTGTTGAGGGGCAATGAGCTTACAGTTGTAAACCGCTTAGACATCCCATAGCATGATATGAAGCAGTTTATAAATGAAGCTGCTTTGCTATATTTTTGAATTCTAGTAGGAGTATTTAAGTAGATCTGTAATGGTAGCATAATATATTTCCTTTTTATTTGTCTTTTCAATACTCTTAGGATTAGGGAGGAGGGTCAGAGCCCTATTATGTTTTATATGGGGGTTTTTGGTTGCTTGTTTTTATTTTAACTTTTTAATTTTCTTCTTCTTCTTCCTCTCTTTCTTGATTCTGTCTTTGTTTTACTTTCTCTCTTTTTGAATGTATTCTTTATATGTACATTACTTTGACTTTGATTGAAAATTAGATTGCCAGTGTTAAATGATTTTTTTAAAAACTAATAACTAATAATAATAATAATAATAAATTTTATTTATATCCCACCCCTCTGCAAAGCAATCGGGACAGCTTACAGCATTAAAATTAAGCATAAGCTTACAATACAATACAATAAAATCACAATCCCAAATCCCAAACCCACCTACTCCTTTAAAAATTATTAAATAATCATAAATTAAAACATTTTTAAAATAAATCACACAAGTACAAGCGGGCTACAACAATAAAAACAACAACAATGACTTCAGCAGGAAGTAGTAGATGGGCTAACTCCTGGGACCAGGAAATCTAATCGGGAAAGGCCTGCCAGAAGAGATCTGTCTTGACAGCCCTTTTAAAGATGTCTAAGGTTGTAATATGATGGTTCTCGTCTGGCAAGCTGTTCCATAGTCTGGGAGCGGTTGTCGAAAAGGCCCTCTGGGAGGTTGCAGACAGCCTCATTTTTATCGGCTGAGGCAGGTTCCTCCCAGAGGACCGAAGTGCATGGGGCGGATTGTATGGGAGGAGGCGGTCTCAAAGACAGGTTGGACCCAAACCATTTAGGGCTTTAGAAGTAATAATCAACACCTTGTACTGTGCCTGGAAACTAATAGGCAGCCAGTGAATATTTCCTGACCCATCACCACATGGACACTCCAGGTGCAGCCTTCAGAACATCACCAAGGGAAGTCCTACATAGGTGTATTGCAATGGTCTAATCTTCAAGTTATCAGAGCATTCTGATGTATGAACATGGTGTAGATAGCCATAAGCATTCCTCACCACTAAGAACACCTGGCTTTCCAGTGACAGCTTTGAATTGAGGCATACTCCCAAGTTATGTATTTGCTCTCTCTCTGTAGGACTGCTAGCCCATTCAAAACAGGTTTCCTGCCTGAATCCTGGACATGGGAATTACTGATCTAGAAAGCCCCTTGTCTTGTCAGGATTTAACTTCAGTCTTATTGGGCCTCTTCCAGACCACCACTGACTTCAGCCATTGGTAGTGGCTTCCCAAGGGTCTCAGACATTTCCAGCCCAACCTGGGGGTGTCAGGGATTGAACCTGGGACCCTCCATTGAATGTTGAAAAATAAGATGGATTTAGATAACAGCATACATTTGAGTCTCCCACAGAAGCCAAGGCTTACCTTGCAAACGGCTGTTCATATCCATACCACCAATTATCTCCTTTTCTTCTCATTAGATAAGACAGAAGCTAGACACAGCAGGGGATGGAACCAGTGGGGCGCCAATTCTGCATGCAAGCTAATCAAGCAGCCCCCAAAATAGTACAAAGAGGAGAGGGCAGAAGCAATGTTCTCCTCTAACATCCTTGAAGTGGCACATTCTGTTCTGAGCACTGGAAGAGGGCCATGTTCCCACTTCACAGGCTCATTACTAGAGAAGGGGTCTTTCTTAACCTAAAAGGTGACATGCTCCAGAAATAGCATGGTAGAATCAAGGCGTTCTTGTGGCATTCACATTGGGTGCTTTTCTTGATGAGCTTGGATGCCAGACCAGAATTGAAAAGCAACATCACCAATAAGAGAGGAGAACTCATTGATCATGGAACTGTATATAAATCTGCAGATGATGTGAAATGGTCTATGGGATCAAAAATAATGGCCTGAAGGTGTAACAAGGTTGCCACATTAACACAACTGAGCAGATTTGAGCCTAACAAGAGGATTGAGGCATACTCCCAAGTTATGTATTTGCTCTCTCTGAAGGACTGCTAGCCCATTCAAAACAGGTTGCCTGCTCTTAACTGCCATAGATGAAGAAGAGGTAGTTGGATATAGGTAAAGAAATAATTTAAGCACAAAAGGAATATACAGAGAAGACACATAGCTGCTAATAGTCTTAATAGTCATAAGGACACATCTTCACTTTTGGAGACTAGGAAACTAGGAAATAAGAGAAAGCAAGGGAGGGAGGGACATCAGTTTCAAGCTTTGTTTTCCAATCATCTTGCCTGGTCTCTCTGGCATCAGTTTAGAGCTATTCCCCACACTTAGGCCCTCATTCTGTAGGACAGACTCTGTTTCATCATAACACCACTTAGCTGATCATACAGGTGCTATGATAAGCCAATTTAGAGTGATGGCACAATGCACTGTGTATCTCATTGCCCTCATCTGGAATGTGAAAAGGGAGCAGGGTTCCATCTTGTCTTAGTGTTAGGAGAAAGGGAAGGAGGGGAAGGGCGCATCACCAAGACTGCTGTAATTTGGGCCACTTCAGCCAGACCATGCAGGCTTTACCTTGCCCTTTGCCATTTTTCTGACTACTATTCCTGGGGTTATTTCATATTACATAATTATAGCACTATGATTCCACTTTAAATACTATGGTTCCATTCTACAGAACCCTGGGATTTGTAGTTTAATGTTTAGAATTCTCCTGCCAGAGAGCTCTAGTGCCTCATGAATCTAGAAAACCCAGGATTCCAGAGGATGTCGCCATGACAGTTAAAATAGAATCATAGTGCTTTAACTGTATAGTGTGTATAGGCCCCAACAAAATGGTATCTGGTTGCTTCTGTGAATGAAGTTTTTCCCCACTGACTCAAAGTAGTAGACATGTTTTACAGCTGACTAAAGTGGTAACAAACGCATACATATACACCATGACAAAGCCTGTAGCACAATGTTGGAATGCATTTCTAGCTTTGGAAGTGTTCCCACTTATCCCAGCTGAACAACAACCGCTTGCAGGTATAATTATGTCTCCTAAGCCACTTCAGCACCCAAAGACATAAGGTTCTGGGTCCATTCACTCACCCAACCAGATACTTTGTCCCCAGTTTCTCAAGAGCAGTCAGAACAACCTCAGACACATCCCTGCTCCATGATCAGATGGAGCAATGCCTGCCAAATGTTCTTGTGCAAAAAAAGTACTGTGGCAGGAAAAAGGTACTACACCCCCACAACACCCCCAAAGGTTCATATGCTGGTGTAACTGGGGCTTATGCCACCAATAAGATGTTGGTCCATATCAGTTCAGCACTTAATAGCAAAGCTTTTGTTTCAGTACTAAATACTGCATGTTGCCAATGTGGAGAGAATCAGAGCTTCTAATTGTTACTTTTTTTCTTTTTCTTTCTAGGCACAATTTCCAGAATCTACCACCCAACTGGAAGTTGTCATCTGAAAAAGTAACACAAACTCTGCAGAAAACCTATTTAGAGGGGGTCTTGGCTGGCCATCTAGTTCAACATGCTGAATGAGGCAGGAAATCCAGATCAAGGTTTCTAACTTGAAAATCTCCAGCAAGGAATTACACAGTTTGATCTACTGTTGAAATGGAACAAATGATTAAAGGGAAGAGTAACCCAATGTTACAACCTTATCTGCTGGGAATAAGTCCCCTTCTACAAAGCTTGTAACTCTATAAAAAAAGAGATAAGATTAATTAATTTGGCATGACTTGTTGAAACTCATGTTGATTTTTAGTGATCACAGCATCCCTTTCTAAGTGCCTACAGACTGTCTGCTTCATGATCTACTCTAGAATCTTTGCTGGTATCAATGTCAAGCTGGAGCAGGCAATCAAAATGGTGAAAGGCCTGTAAACCATGTCCTATGAGGAGCAGCTTAGGAGCATGAAAATGTTTAGCCTGGGGAAGAGAAGGTTAAAGAGTAACATGATAGACATGTTTAAATATTTGAAGTGATACGATATTGAGGATGGAGCAAACTTGTTTTCTGTTCCTCTGGAGACTAGGACACAAAGAAGTGAATTCAAACGACAGGAAAAGAGATTCCACCTAAACATTAGGAGACAGTACGAGCTGTTTGATAGTGGAATATGTTGCCTCGCAGTGTGTTGGAGTTTCCTTCTTTGGAGACTTTTAAACACAGGCTGGATGGCCATCTGTTGGGAGTGCTTTGATTGTGTATACCTGTATGGCAGGGGGTTGGACTGGATGGTCCTTGTGGTCTCCTCCAACTCTGTGATTCTGTGATCTTTTATTTCATTCAACCTTGTGTTGCAGAAAGGCATATTCCAGTTGAACATCAGGAGAATGCTGGCTCTGGGATTCTTGGAGTTGTAATCCAAAAAGTAATATTCTCAAGCTGTAGCACAGAATAAGGGGGAGTCTGGAGGGCTATTTAGTCTACTTTCTTCCTCAGTGCAAGAAATCACAAGCTTCATCTCCCAACACATGGCTGTTCAGCCTCTACTTGAAGACCACCTGAAAGAGCCCATTACCATTCTCCTAAATTTCAACTGGAATTTACTCTCAAAACCATCAGATCTCTGAGGCAGCCTAAGGACATACACAACAACACTCTTCAGTTCCCTACAGAACCACCATATAGAAGAGGGTGATAACTTGTTCCCTGCTGCCCAGAGGACAGGACTTGATGTAATGAGCTTGAGTTCCAGTGTGGTAGATTTTGGTTGACCATTCTTCATGTAAGGATTGAAGGCTGGTGGACTCTGAAGTATATGGGCAACAAAAATGGCCACCAAGTGCAACTCTATGGTTCTATGATCAATTGTTTGGTACATTATCCAAGATCAGTTCAATTCATCCAAAGCATGATCAAGATGCTAAACTGTAGAATGTCCTTAGGTATTAGGAAAATGTTACATTTGCTGAGACAAGCTGCTGCCTAAGACCACCAATGGAGTTTTTAATTTAAACACAACCTTGGTACTAACAGCAAATCTTTGCTTTCCAAAGGCTTCTTTTTTGCATTATCTGCCCTTGCTCCCTGAACTCCTATCTCTATGTGCATGTTTACATGACTGTGCTTAATCTCCCACAAATGGTGCTCCAACAACTGCTTTGATTCCACGTTCAAAGAGTAAATCAGAGTAAGAGGAAAAGGCGGGATGAAATAAAATACTTTGATTTCATTTCACTGACCTTTTGCAAGACCCTGGAGAAGAAAAAGCTGAAAAGGCAGAGATGAGAGCACTCTTCAAAGGCTTGAAGGCAGGCAAGCAGAAAAGAGCTGTGTGAGTATGTGTGTTTGTGCACACGTGCACCTTCAAGTCACCTGTTAGTGACCCATACATTTCATAGGGTTTTCCCATCCAAGTCCTAACCAGAGCTGACCCTGTTTAGCTTACAAGATCTGGTGCCTGTTAGGCACATAAAAGCTAACAGAAGGTAAATTTTGGTTCTCATGTTAGCAGCTGCCAATGTGGTCAAGCAGAAAACAGAGAAATACACAAAAGCATAATGTTTCAGCTAATATGAAGCTGAAAGACAAGCCTGAAAGGTATGCTATTTAAATACTAATAGAAGCAAAGCTTCCAACAGTGTCCTTATCTCCCATACTACAGATGGTGGGACTGAAGCTGTGAAAAAAATCAGACTGCCTAACTACCAGGTGATTTTGTGTTAAAGACAGGATGCAAGCCAAGTACTCATAACTCAGGCAACATTCCTATACTTATCTGGGGATAAAACCCACTGAACATAATGAGATATACTTCTGAACAAAGATGAATAGCCATCATACTACAGCAAGGATGACCATCCCTCTAGATATTGAACTCCACCTCCCATCATCCCCAGCCAGCACATCCAACAGTGAGGAATGCTGGCATGGTGCTACCACAACACAAGGACCACACTTTCCTCTCCGTCGCACTACAAGATTGAGAAATACTTACCTGTACACTCAGCACTATACATTTTCTCCTCCACTTGGGATTTTACTTTGCGCTTTCCTGGGGGACCTGGAGGTCCTGGAGGTCCTGGGGGACCAGGGGGTCCTGGCTCCCCTTTTGCCCCTAAGATTATAACAGAATACAAGATAAAGAGTGACTGTGCTGGTGTATTTCTATCAGAATAATTAACATTACAAGGTTCTATCATCAAAGCAAGAGCATTTTTTCAAACAGATCCTACTGCTGAGGGGGATTTTCCCCCCCCCAAAAAAACTAATCCCACATTTAAAAATAATACTGTGTGATCCGTAACCCACCTTTTCTAGAAGAATGTAACATTCAATACTTCAGATTTCAATACTACCACTGCAAAATCCACAGACTGTAGCTTTCATATGCAGAACCATTTACATCAGAGGTGAGTAGTAAGTTAAATCAGGATCTACTGCCTGATCTCCAGGTAGTTTGCAGTACTTGCAACATGTATTTGTACCTCTTGTATATTAACATCAGATAATTTTTAAAAACCCTTTCCCCTCCTGCCCCCCCAAAAATTAATTGTTAAAAAGAATAAGTCTTGAGAAAACAGAAATGGAAAGAGGAATAGATTTGTACATGAAAGGACTTATGAGCTTGATTCTGATACCAAACAGAATTTCTTGCATGTATTCAGAGGCATTCTGTTCTTTAACTTTTAGCTGCCAATTTCTTTTGCACCTGAAAGCGGTCAGCTGTGGAGGAAATAACATAGAAGATTTTGCATTGCACACAATGATTAAAACAGTAGCAAAGACTGCAAACACTCTTAACTGGAACTTTTGGGGATTTCTTCAATTTAACATTTTATTCCCCTACCTGCTTTTTTCTGAGCCTATTCTGATCTTACCTTCTGTGATTACTTCACTATTTGTCTTTCCTGTGTCACCTTTGGGCCCTCGGGACCCTTTTTCTCCTCGCATTCCTTCTTTCCCAGGTAATCCAATTTCACCAGGATCCCCCTTTTCACCTTTCTCTCCGGGGTCTCCTTTAGGTCCTGCAAACAGGATTAAAAAATAAAATGCCACATGTGAGATTCAATGGAGAATAAATACAGTCAAAAGGGGAGCTTACACAATCAAGCCCTCTTTCTGGACAGTCGCAGTTCAAATTAAGTGGATGTTGAAGTTCAGATCACAGTGTCATCTTGCACTTGCACATGTTTTCTGAAAACTTGCCAAATTGTGGTCTTCTAGATGTCAGTGGATTGCAACTGCTATCATTAGCAATCGGGGCGGGTTACAGCATTATTAAAACATGAACAAGTTAAAACAACCAATCCCTGTACCCTAACCCTCCCACCCCTTAAAACTAGATTAAACTGACAATTACATTAAAATACATTATGCAAGAACACTATAAAAACAAAACAAAATTATGAGCAGCATGCACAGTTTTAGTAGATCAGATTGATTGCCGCACTCCTAGTGTCCGGGAGGCTATTCTGGAAAGGCCCGCCAGAAGAGATCCGTCTTTACTGCTTTCTTAAAAGCAGCAAGCGTGGTGATGAGATGGATCTTGTCCGGCAGGCCGTTCCATAGCCTGGGAGCGGTTGCAGAAAAGGTCTTCTGGGAGGTCTGCAAAAGCCTGGTCTTCATGGGCTGCAGCAGATTCCTCCCAGGGGACCGAAGGGTACAAGGGGGCTCATATGGGGAGAGGCGGTCCTTGAGATAAGATGGACCCAAGGGCTTTAAAGGTTAAAACCAACACCTTGTATTGTGCCCGGAAACTAATTGGCAGCCAGTGGATGGATTTAAACACAGGTATTATGTGCTCCATCCTTGATGTTCCGGTAATTAGCTTGGCTGCCATGTTTTGCACCAGTTGCAGTTTCTGGGTTAGGCACAAGGGTAGCCCCATGTAGAGTACATTGCAGTAATCCAGATGTGAGGTTACCAAAGCGTGTACTACAGTTTCCAGATCCCTCATATCCAGATAAGGGTGCAGCTGGCATATCAGCTGAAGCTGATAACAAGCACTCTTGACTGTCGCACTCACCTCAGTGAAGCGACGAATCTAAGAGCACCTCCAAACTGCGAACACAGTCCTTAGAGGAG
>CM034709.1:11008643-11023743 GCA_020142125.1 Phrynosoma platyrhinos | reverse complement strand
AGTGGCCTGAAGCTGCATTATTTCTGGCAGTCTGTAAAGGCCCTAACACTATCTAAAATTCCATCCCTGGCCTCTCCTATGCTACAATAGGGATATAATGAAAATTCACACATTTTTGTCCATGGCAAGGAAGTGTGTCTTGACATGTCTCGACACATTATGTGTTTTTATATTTTTAGATGACTTTCCACGTTGGAATTTTGTGAAAAATCAGTTTGTTTAAAAACATTGGCCAGAATTGTTCTGGGGACATATGTCTTCATAAGTGAAGTTATACCTCTGGGAATCAGAATTGGGCAGTTCCATAATATCCATATCTAGTTAGGGGCTGCTGTTAAGTTACTATATCGGGGCGGGGGGGCTGATGTGTGCTGGTCCTGTTGTGGACTGGAACACCAGCCAAAGAGTGCTGATACACATCAGTAGAGCCTGATGTGCATTAGGATGCTCTTGCTGGTGTCCTGTAACACATCTTCACAACTCACTAACAGCGTTTCTTAGTATTCAAAGACAGAGAGATCTTGTATTACCTTTGAGACTGAAAGAAAGAGGCTGGCAGCATGAACTTTCCTAGACTTAAGCCTACTTCCTCAGATACATCTGGTGGAGTAGAAAACCAGAGACAGACCTATATATGCCATTGGTGTGTGAGCCACTTCTGAGTAGCTAAGGTTGCATAGAGCTACATAATGAAAACCTTGATAAAGGATTCCAACCATTTTATTTTGCACAACATACATTTTGAACAAAATACATTTTTTACACAAAAACGTATTCAATTCAATATTGTATTTGACATGGTTTTGTGCAAAAAATACTGTACTTTGTACAAAATACATTTCTGTGAAAACAATTTTTTTGCGAAGCACCAAAATGCAAAATAATCAAAACACATTCAGAAACTCATGTTATCTCACACATAAGGGAGCTATTTTTAAAAAATGTTTCCTCTCAAGCACAATAAAGAATGGAAGAAAAGAGCTGTATCTCTAATACGTCCTTGCTTCCTGCCCATGAGAGGATAAGGGACATTTTTACATGAGGTAGAACTCACATAAGCCAATTTCCACCTAAAATGGTTAAAGTCATCACAGAAAGACAGTGTTACATGATTTCTTTTTAACTTTTGAACTGGCTTTAAGGGCACTGGGGGTGGGGGTGAGGAATAAGGCTTTTAAGAAGATGCTGTACTGTTTTAACTACACTTTTTTTAAAAAGCTAATTTTTATCATTTTAATTGTATGTTTTAAATTATTCTAAAATCGATACTTTAATTCAGTATTAGGATTGACCTTTTAAAAGTTTTTAACTGTACTGTATTTTAATTTGTAAGCCCCTGTGAATCCCAGATTAAGGGAAAGGACAGGTTATAAATAAAATTAACAAATAATTCAATAATAGAATATACCCATTTTCCCTCTTTTTCCAGAATCTCCTTTTTGCCCTGGGATTCCAGGAATCCCATCTGATCCATTAAAACCAGGCAATCCATCAAGCCCAGGAAGACCTGTTAGAGCCAATGAAACATGTATTAAGACAGTCCAAACTCCCAAAACAGTATTACATATCATCACAAATACATACAATTTTATTACTTTATTGCATTTGTACCCCCCTCTGTTCTCTGCAAGCAAACTCCTACCCATCCAGATCTGATCAGGTCAATGTTTTCAACACAACTTCTCCATCTTGTGCCTTCAAATCTTAAAATGGGATATGTTGGCATCAGGCAGTGACCAGACTCAGATCAGCTTGGCT
Organism: Phrynosoma platyrhinos; assembly: GCA_020142125.1. NCBI lineage: Eukaryota > Metazoa > Chordata > Lepidosauria > Squamata > Phrynosomatidae > Phrynosoma > Phrynosoma platyrhinos. Next base: position 11,021,985 of record CM034709.1, on the reverse strand, counting down.
ACAAGATATGGAAAGAATATTTGAAAATATTCAAGAAATGGTCAAAAAGCATGTTTTTCAGGTAGTGAGAAAATTACACAATTGGTTGTTGTTCAGGTGCCAAGTAAAAACATTCACAAAAGCTTTGGAACCTCGATTTTACTAAAACTCTTGTATGTACATGGTTTTAATTTGCTTTAAATTATTTCATGCTTTTGATCTCTATTTTTAACTTGTTAATTTGTTTTAAAAATTAGTTTAAAATCTCCTTTTTTACTATTTATATTATTTAAATTTGTCAAACTGGTTTTTATTGTATGCCACCTTGAAATCTCTGGATGGAGGTCAGGATATAATTTTTTAAATAAATAGACAGACAAATAGAAAGAAACACACTCAAATTAGGTTTGCTCAAGTACATTCCATGCCCCCAAATAAATTTCCCATTACAACATCTCACAAAATTTTATTTTATTTTTTTTAAAAAATCTTTTATGTTTTGCAGCAACAAGTTGTGCATGGACCATTGCATGTTATAGTGTATTCCTGCGCCCTCCGAAATAACCTCGAGATGTGTTTAAGTACAAAGCCCAGCACTCTAGCTAGCCTGGCCAATTCATTTCTTTTTACTCAACCTATGGGGTATGTTCTGATGCCAATTCTTCAGCAGGCTTCTCAACACCTAGCACAACAAATTCACATAGAAAATGGTTTCAATGGCTTGGGATATATGGATTTAAAGCAACAACAACAACAATGGGATACTTTATAAAATAGATGGGATAATTTGCACCAGAACATTATTCAGATCTTTCAATATTCAAGGAAAGGTCCCTTAAATGGTAAATTACTTCATGAAATACATCTGCAGCTAATTAATTTTGTATGTGCTACCATAGTCATTAAAATTATATGGTCAAACCAAATGAATACCAGACTTTGTGAATTACCTAAAACTGTAGCTGTTTCTAAAGGAACACCCGACATAATGACAATAGTGTCATTAGAGTTTGACATATTTAGTATTTAATTATTATCAGATGGAAGAAGAAAACACTGTGAAGTAGAAATTAAAAACTGACTGATGTTATTATATTTGTTTTGAAATTAATGGATTTAGGGCTTCAGTGCAAACACTCAAGGAAAATATCAAGATGATGAAAACAATGTTCTGGAGATATATTTTCAGAAAATGTAGATTGCAGTCAGGCTTAGCTGCACTGGAAGTAGACCCAAAGAACTAGCTGTGTTAACATAAATCCGACTGACATCAATGAGCTGGCTCCAAGTTTAGGTTGGGATCTGAGTTGTATCTGAGTTGTACCAAATGAATACCAGACTTTGTAAATTATGGGGGATTCTTCAGGAAAACATTAAAATTGCAATCAATACTGCATATTAAAAAGAGTCCCTCTCATTGATCACAGTGAGATGGAATTCTAAACAAACATGGAGAGAGGACTGTGCTATTCCTTCATGAAGAGAAAGTGCAAATCTTTAGGAAGATTTCTTTCAAGTGCAACCAGGCAACAATTCTTTCATCTGCAATCAAACAACTATTTGAACAACCTCATTTCTGCATATGTTAACTGGTAAGTAGCTCCTAATGATTTAGATGGCACTTTGAATGTGGCTACATTGTATTCACTGCATGGGAGCTCTGCCTTTTGACAATGCTAAAAGTTTCCCTACCAACTGGCCACAAATGCTGCATTATTGTGCATATAGGAAAAAGGGAACCACCAATCATTTTTCTCCATCCTTTTATTATCTCTCTTTATTTTGCTAACTGGTAGCTACTTTCCCCTTCTCCTTCCCCTCCCAGATTATATGGAAAATCAACACCAAAGGAAGAAGATAAGTCAAAATAAACAACACATCAACAGAGACCACCAATGACTCCAGCTCTCCTGGCCAGAATCCCTTGATTGCTGCTTACAGAAAGGGTTGGACATTTTTGTCCAATGTGGAACCATCTGCATTCAATTCAAGGTTGTGGAAGCTGAGTTCCACGTGTCGTGCCACTGGGCATGCAGATGCACCTGTACAAGCAGAGTTGTGCTTGTTGCATATCAAGGACACATTCAGTGGCACATGTTTCTATTCAACACTAGAGTTGCATATCAAAATTACTGCTTAACTCCACATGTAGAGATTTACACATACAGAGTTCTGACCCATGTGCATTAACCTGTGATCCCCAGTTATCCGTAATTGTTGCCAAGGGTTAACATGTATAGGGATTTTGAGACTAATTGGAAAAAAAAAGAAAAAAAGAAAGAGGTTTGTAGCATGAGCTTTCGTAGACTTTAGTCTACTTCTTCAGATGCTTATGGTGGAGTGGAAGCAGGGTCAGACAGGAGTGCAGGAGTATAACTGAAGAAAACTGAAAAGGAATGTTGGCTGCTGCAGACCAGTCAGCATGAGTAGAACCCATGAGCTCTACATGAGACGTAGTTTGCAAAGGGCTCCTCACACGTAGGTCCTTAGGAGTGACATCCTGTTGTGTGCACTTGTTAAGAAAGAAGATATCTGTTTGTATCTGGGCAAGTTTCTTGAAGAGGTTGATGAATTTCCACTTCATTTTGCTAAATTTGGTGATTTCTATAGTGGCAGAATTTAAAGATATAGCTGTGTTAGCCTGTAGAATTATGTTCAGAGATTTTGTAGCACCTTTGAGACATGGGGCCTCTGCAGACTGGCCTAAAGGGCCCCCCTGGAGGCAGAGTTGGGGTGCACGGCATCAGGACGCGCTTCCGGCGCAGCATTCAAACATGCTGCGCCAAAAAGGGCGCTAAAGAGCCGCATGCTGGCTCTTAGGACAACCTTATGCCGCCCCAAAAGGGAGGATTGGGGCCGCCATGTGGGGTTGCCGCGGCCCCAATCCGCCGCTTCCCAGGGCAGCCCAGGGCCGCCCGTCTGCAGTCCCCCTAAGTGAAAAAAGAAAGAAGTTTGTAGCATGAACTTTTGTAGACTTTAGTCTACTTCAGATGCTTATGGTGGAGTGGAAGCCATAAGTCACCAAGGGTGTATCTGCACTGCATAATTATATCAGTTTGATCTCACTTTAACTGCCATGCTCCAGCCAGTGGAATCCTAGGATTTGTAGTTTGGGGAAGGACTTTCTAATTCTCTTCCATGAACTGGCAACAGTGTTGAGATCTCTCTGGGGGGAAAAATTATAAGTTCCTCACCCATCTACTTTCCCTTCCCAATACAGTGCCATCAATATGTAGTATACTTTACAACAGGGGTAGGCAACCTTTTTGAGCCGGGGGCTGGGTTGCTGTCCCTCAGACAATGGGGGGGGGGCGAAGCACCAAAAATAAATAAATAAAAATTAAAATACTTTTTTTAAAAAATTAAAAAATTAAAATATGTGCATGCACACTCTCTCAGCCCCAGAAAAGCCATGACAAACCCCCTGTGGAGATTTTGCCAAGAAAACCCCAAGAACAAGTAATAACAACAGTAATCAATATCATCATGGCCGCTGCTGGTGGCGGCAGGATCGGCCCCTGGGCCTTAGGTTGCCTACCCCTGCTTTACAAACTATAAGGGATCCTGCACCAAGGAGCTTAGAATCTAGAATTCAACACAGGAAAAACAACAGTGGAAGGGTGAGGGACATGGAGGCGAGGTGAACAAGGAAGCCATACACGGCTGCTTCAGATGTATCTGCTTAGGTTTAGTCACAGATTCAGTTACAGTAGGACTTGGCAACATAAAGAAAAAAGATTATTACCTGGCAATCCAGGTGGTCCTAGTCAGAAAATAAAAAAAAAACCAAACAAACAGAAAATAGTAAGTATAATTTAATAGTAAAAGTTAAAAACAAATTCTTATAAGATAGTGCCAATATGATAGTTGAAATGACATGGCATTTGTAATCTTGAAAACAGATTCAAAGCTTGGAAAAGTTTCCCTTCAGGACAAGAACTCCACAAATCTCCCAGCCAGCATGAGAGCTATAGTTAAAAAATAACTTTTCCAGGGTGTGAACAAAGATGGGAAACCTGTTGTACTCCAGAGGTGGCTGTAGTACAACTCCCATTACTTGTAGCCAGCAAAGTCAATGGAGATGGATGATGGAAATTGTGGTCCAATAAAATCTGGACAGCTGCAGGTTTCTCACTCCTGCTTTATAGCATTTGTACACATTTAAAAGACAATTAATTCCAGCACACCTAACACAGACATCTGAAAAGATACTACTCTGCACATTTAACCTGAAACAACAGCAAATTCAGGAAGTGAGAAAGCTGAAGGATAATTTCTGTCCTGATCCACAACTTCTGTCTGGGAGCTTTGATTCTAAATGCAGACTGAGCGGAAACCTCAAGCACTCACACTAGCACATGCTCAGCTATTTAGAGAGAAAAAGCAGATCATCCAGGATTTCTGCCACCTTACCAAGGACATTACCACATGAACCCTGTTCTCACAATAATCATGTAAGTTTAAAAAAAATGGAAATATATGAGTTTTAGAGCAGCCATTATCACACGTCTTTGCAATCGTATGACCAAGGCTGCTGCTAGCATCATATTCTCTTCCTCACTCCCCCATAAGCACACCTCCTTGCCCTAAGTTCTACTAGCATGCCTTTCTGGGTTTTTAATTTTTATTTTAAGTTTTTCATGCAATTTCAGAGCTCTGCTACTGCAATTTAAGTCTTAAAAAAATAAAGAAAAGAAATAGAAAAATAAAATGAAATAAAATAAAATAAAGGGAACCAGCCTGCTTGGGAATACTGAGGAGGAGAGGAGGAGACACTAACACTATGGGGCTAAGCAGACGGCGCAAAGCGCCGTCTTCAGGGTGAGGAAGGGGAGGGGCAGCCACACGCTGGGCGTCCCAACCCCTTCCCGAAGACGTCGTCAGAGAAGCCGGCCCTTCGCATGGCCGGTGCTCTGAGGATGCCTTTCCGCTGCAGCGTCAGCACATGCTGCAGTGGAAGAGACGCCGAAGGTGTGCCGGCAGCCTTTTGCGGCGCACCTTCGGCGCAGCCTTTTGCGGCGCACCTGGGGCGGCGAAGCTGCGCCACGGGGCCGAGGAATGCAGATGCCTCGGCCCCGATCCGCAGCTTCCTGGGGCGGCCCCGTGCCGCCAGTCTGCTTAGCCCCTTTATGACTATAAATATCCTAATTGCCACAGCAGCCATGTTTTGCACCTGAGGACTAGCATGATTGGGAGGTCATTGACAGGTTTCCTCCATCAATGAAAAGGGATACCCTAACTGCACTTCAGGGACACAGCAATCATGGGTCAGAGATGGCATCATGTGATAAGTATCACCAAAACCATTTTTCCAACTGTAATTGTGGTTTAAAAGCCATGTGTAGTAATCTTTCAAGTTTGCTGTTGTATTTGTACAAGAACTCCACTGTAAGTGCATGAAATCTTTCTCTTGGAAAAATATAAATGTATAAGAGCTATCTTTCTTTTTTAAGCTCAGCTTGTTGAAAGCTAATCTTCAGATGGAAGTAAACATATGCCAGCTCAAGCACTAACTTAAATCACAATGGACTGTTCTTGGGCAAAACATGTGTTCTCTTTGCCGCTCAAGACATTCTTTTGTAAACTGTGGTTAAACTTTTCATAAATGCCAGTCAAAGTAACTGCCAGAAATAATGCAGCTTGAGACCATTTTAATGGCCCTGGCTTGGTGCTAGGGAATCATGAGAACTGTAGTTTATTGTGTGCACCAGAGCTCTCTGACAGAGAAGGCTCAATGTCCCAGAAAAAAAAATACAATTCCTATGATTCCCTAGCACTGAGCTAGGACAGTTAAAATGGCCTCAAGCTGCATTATTTCTGGCAGTCTGTAAAGTCCCTTAGACGCCAACTCACTTGGGAGTTCATGGATACCATGACAAACATCTTGGCTTCTACGGACAGTTCAAGCTAGATTTGCTCTAGGACCCATTTATTTGTCTTTTTAGCCACCCATAGTATTCACAGAACTCTTCTCTAGTATGACATTGCAAATAAGTTGATTTTCTATCAGGTTTCTTCACTGTCCAGCTCTCACAAGCATACACAGCGATGGGAAATACAGTGGTATGAACAATCCTAATTTTAATGTTCAATTGTATATATTTTAATGTCCAGTTGTATACCCAGCCCAAGCCTTTTTCTGATTTCTTGACTGATCAATCCATTCTGATTAATGACTGATCAATAGGGAAACCTTTAACTATTTCAATTTTCTCATTGTCTATACTGAATTTATATAAATCTTCTGTAGTCATATCTTTTTCTTAATGTTCCCTCCTCCGCCGCGTGCAACCCCCCGTGCATACTGTCGCCGCGGCCACTACTGCGGCCGCCGCCATAGCGTGTACCGCCACAGCTGCCACGGCGCATGGTGCGGCCGCCATTTTGGAAGTCAAAATTGTGGCCGCAATGCGTTTGCGCATGCGCAAGAATACTACGCATGTGCAAACATGTCGCAACCGCCATTTTGACTTCCAAAATGGCGGACACGACATGCACCGCCAAAAACGCGCTCCGACAGCAGCGCGCGGCGACGGCAACCTTCGGCCTGGCCCGGTAAGTCCGGGGCCTTAACCGGCCCCCGGGCTGTGGTTGCTGGTCCCTGGTGTAGGGTGAGGGAGAATCAAAGGGATACAAGGAAGGTCATACATTTAATAACTCATTTTAAAGCCTGGCTTTTGGACTGAGGGGTGTGGTAGCAAAAAAGCAGGCCAAAAATATTTTTACAGGTCCATTAGTTTGCACAGTCAACCTGTTTGCTAGCCTACCTGTTAAACACACTCCTCTGGTGCTGTTGCATAACTCCACCATCACACGGACCTAAAACCACAAAAAATATTTGTCACTGATGGCGACATACAAGATTCATAATGTGGCAAATACTTCTCCGGGGGGGGACAACGACTCATCTTTGCCTTATCCTAGCAATCTGAGAAATCAATTATAAATAAATTAAATAAAACAGGAAATTGACTGTATATTGAATTAGACTCTAGGGCAGGGGTAGGCAACCTTTCCCCTTTAAGGGCCAAGGGACTTCAGCTCCCAGAATCCCAGGAGCTAGCTCAGCATTAGGAGAATCTACACTGCAAAATTGTAGCCATTTAATCGCACTTGAATTGCCATGGCTCGTTCCTATGGAATCCTAGGATTTGTAGTCTGAAAAGTGGCTAAGTCTCTTTGGCACAGAATTTTAACCCTTTGTCAACTACAAATCCCACGATACCACAGGATACAACCATGGGAGGGAAAGTGACATCAGAGCACTATAACTGTGCAGGATGGATGCCTCCACTGTCTACACATGGAACAGGGGACTTACCAAATGTTCCTGGACTTCAACACCCATAATCTCTACCCACCTTCCACTTGGGTAGGTGGAAGTTGGAACTCAACAATACCTAAAGGGCCAAACAGCCCTCTTCAATGTCCTCGTTTTCTCAGCATCTTATAGACTTTTAAACTGGACTAGACAGTTCCATTTGAGGATTATCATATGAAAAGCAGACACCAAAATTCAATCCCTGATATCTCCAGGGAAAAAAAAGGTAGCAGAACATCTTTCAACCTGGGGGTCAAATTCAGGTAAGTTCTTAAGGGGTACATTCCCACAGGGCTACATTCCCAAGTTTAATGAGTTGGGCCAATAATGCCAGTATATTTTAGTTGAATGGTCTTTCTGCAGCTAGGCTGCTGCCACACTACAGAATTAATGCAGCTTGACACCACTTTAACTGTCATAGCTGGGATTTATAGTTTTTGTGGCACTAGCACTCTCTGACAGCAAAGGCTAAATATCTCACAAAACCCCAGAATTCCACAGCATCAAGCCATGGCAGTTAAAGCAATGTCAAATTGCATTAATTTTGCAGCCTAGATCTTGGGAAAGACACTGCACCTTTTTAGAATAGGAGGAGAATATACAAAAGTTTAGAGGTCATCAAATGATGCTATAAGAAGAAAAGAAAATGGTCTCCTGGGAAACTCTAGAGGAATGGTTCTCAAACTTTTGTCCTCCAGGTAGTTTGGACTTCAACCCCAGAGTTCCAGCCAATTTAACCAATGCACATGAATTCTGGGAGGTGATGTCCAAAACATCTAGACTAGGATCTATGGTTGAGAACCACTGATCCAGATGGACAAATTGGGCTGCCAGGATAGCCAGATGCGGCCAAAAGGCCTGAGGTAAAAGGATGGATCCAGAAGGAAGGAAGTTCTGGTGTCTGGTGGATACTGCGGCGTGACTTAGTATAGGACAAGTTCATATTTGTGAGCAAGAAATAAAAAAATGGAGACCTTTCCTCAAGGATATGGCATAATGTGAACCCCAAAAGAGGTGAAATTTTAACACATTGTCAGGGTCAGTACCATTAGTTCAGGGCTTACATTTCTTTAAAAAGGAAGAAGCCCTGCTTGCTCTTTGTACAGAGATCATTGCTTACATATAAAGAAAATGTAATGTCCCAAATGAGAACAGACAGGGCCATTGCCTAAGAAGCAAGCTAAACTAACTCTCTAAGGAAGGCCATGGGTTGACCTTACTCAGTAAGACGAGGCTTTTTTTTTTAAAAGATTTTTCAAATCCATCCTAGTAATGATTTGATACAATGCCCACCCTCATCAAAAACATTATACAGTGGAGTAAACTCATGGCAACTCATCAGTGTTGTGACTTGCGATGTTGTGGCTGGGAGTGTAGTGTTTTGTATGTTCAGTCCTAACTCCTTCTTTGCCTCTGCAAATCATTCACCAGAGTGTTCTGATTCTGACTAGTTTATCCAGATTGGTAGTTCTCTGGTCGTCTAGGTGTTGTAGGAGTTTAACACTCAGAAGCCTCTACCAGCATGGCCAATGGCCAGGGATTCTGAGCTGAAGTCCCAAATCCTCAGAGGACCAAAGGTTGAGAAACCACTAACCTAGATCAGTCTTCCTCAATCTATTGCACTCCAGATGTTTTGAACTTTGCTGGTTATGACCTAAACCCTATATGGCTTAGATCCAGAAATGATCTGCAGGGGACACATTTCATAGAATCATAGAGTTGGAAGAGACCTCAAGGGTTATCCAGTCCAACACCCTATCATGCAGGAATAGGCAATCCAAGCATTCCCAAAGATGGCCATCCAGCCTCTGTTTAAAAACCTCCAAAGAAGGAGATGCCACCACTTTCTGGGGGAGTGTGTTCCACTGTCAAACAGCTCTCACTGTCAGGAAGTTCCTCCTAATGTTTAGGTGGAATTGCTTTTCCTGTAATTTTAATCTATTGCCATGTGTCCTATTGTCTAGAGCTGCAGAAAACAAATTTACTCCATCCTCAATATGACATCCCTTCAAATATTTAAGCAGGATGGCCAGGTGTGGGCCAAAGACCTGAGGTAAAAGGATGGATCCAGACAGAAGGAAGTTCTGTGGTCTGATGGATACTGCAGTGTGACTCAGTATATCATATCACCTCTTAACCTTTTCTTCCCCAGGCTAAACATACCAAGCTCCCTAAGGGGGATTGCAGACTTCTAGAAATAGTGCAAATTGAGTCCACTTTTAGGGTTAGGGTTAGGGTTAGGGAATCATGGGAACTGTATTTTATTGTGGCACCATAGCTCTCTGACAGAGAAGGCTCAATGTCTCAGAAAAAAAAAACAATTCCCATGATTCCCTAGCACTAACCCTAACCCTAAAAGTGGACTCAATTTGCACTATTTCTTGCAGTCTGCAACCCCCCTAAGTCACTCCTCATAAGGCATGATTTCACCATTTTGGTCACCCTTTTCTGGACATGCTCCAGCTTCTCAACATCCTTATTGAATTGTGGTGTTTAGAACTGGACACAGTATTCCAGGTGAAGCCTGATGAACCCCCTTTGCAGACGGCACTTTGCGCTGTCTTGGAGGTAAAGAAGAGGAGAAGCAGCCTCACGCTGGGCACCCCAACCCCTTCCCGAACACATCATCGGAGCGCCCGTCGCTCCACCCAACGGGCGCTCCAATGACGTCCTTCCGCTGCAGCATCTGGACACGCTGCAATGGAAGAGACGCTGAAGAGGCGCCCAACACCTCTTGTGGTGCATCTTCGGCGCCTGGTGGAAGAAGCACTATTTTAGCGTTCCTTCCAGGGCCTGAAAAGGGATGCATTGGGGCCAACTGTGCGCGTACCTCGGCCCCAATCCGCGGCTTCTCAGGGCAGCCCATGGCCGCCCGTCTGCAGAGGCCCCAAAGCAGAATAGAGTAGCATTATTGAGCTAGACACTATACTTCTATTGATGCAGCCTAAAATCACATTGGCTTTTTTAGGTGCTGCATCACACTCATGTTCAACTTGTGGTCTACTAGATCCCATTCACATGTAGTCTTGTCAAGCCAGGTCTATCTACCCATTTCATTTTTTTTGCCCTAAGTGTAGTAGCTTACATTTCTCCCTGTTGAAATTCATTTTGTTAGTTTTGGCCCAGCTTTCCGAGGTCATTTTGAATTTTGATCCTCTCCTCTAGGGTATTAGCTATTCCTCCTAATTTGTGTCATCTGCAAATCTGATAAGCATGCCCTCTATTCTTTCATCCAAGTCATTGATAAAGATGTTGCATAGCACTGGGCCCATGACAAAACCCTGTGGCACCCTAATGGTCACTTCTCCCCAGGATGAAGAGGTGCCATTGGCAAGCACCCTTTGGATTCGTCTGGTCAATCAATTATAAATCCACCTAACAGTAGCCTTTTCTAATTCACCTTTTACTAACTTGTTTGCCAGAATATCATGGGGGACCTTGTTGAAAGCCTCACTGAAATTTATCTCTATTCTCACCCACCCCCTCCCAGGCATGTCTGGAGAGGGCATGGGAGGGATCCTTCTCAGTGACTGCTCCTAGCAGCAAGCAAAGACCTTCCCAGTTAAACAGGCCTTAAAGCTTTAACTAACAGCAGGAGTAGAAGGATGTGCTATGGATGTATTGTTCTCAATATGTAATAAGACCTATGTATGTTTTTGTTTTAAATTCGAGTCTTAAAGCAAGATGGGCAAAATGTGGCCTGTGGGCCACATGTGGCCGCCAGTTCCATTTCTTGACCCCTTACAAAGGTTTAAGAAAAATGCTCCCAAACACTCTCTAGGAGGCATGGGGGACATTTTCACCACATTTCATCCCAGAACAATGTAGGCCCAGGAGAGGCTTTTAAAAAAACAGGAACAGAAAGTGACTTCTGTTCACTTCCTGTTCTTAAAAAGCCTCCCCCTCAGGCTTAAATGGTTGGGGGTGGGTAGAAGGTATTTGTGGGCAAAAAAGAAAGATTTTGTTTTGTTGTGTGGTGTTTCCCCCCCCCCCCCATTTTTTGCTGCACACCAAAGTCTTTAAGAGGATAAAGCAGCCCCTAGCCTCCTGTAGTTGCCCACTAATATCTCAAAGTAATGTTTTACAGTCAGCCCTCTGTATCCATGGGTTCTTTATCCATGGATTCAACTATCGATGGCTTGATAATATTTTTTAAATGTATAAATTCCAAAAAGTAAAGCTTGATTTCGCCATTTTATATAAGGGACACCATTTTACTATGCCATTTTATACAATGGGACTTGAGTATCTATGGATTTTGGGTCCTGGAACCGAACCTGAGTGGATATCAAGGACTCACTGTAATTCGATTGATTATTGAATGTTAAAACTTTGTCCCATGTATTGTTTTAGCTATTTTATTTAAGCTTATATTGTAAGTCACTCTGTGTTCCCTTTTTGGAGAAAGGTGGGCTATAAACCAAATAAATAAATCATAGAATCATAGAGTTGGAAGAGATCACAAGGGCCATCCAGTCCAACCCCCTGCCATGCAGGAACTCAAAATCAAATGAAATAAACTTTCCCCCTAAGCAGACCGTTGGCGCCTCTGAAAGGAGCGCAAAAATAGTGCTCCTTTCAGAAGTCAGGGAAAGTGTGCCCTAAACGCGTAGGGAGCACTTTCCCTGACTTTTCCGCCGCAGCGTGTGCGGACGCTGCGGCAGGAGGTTGCCCTCGGAGTGCCGGCCATGTGGAGGGCCGGCGGCTCCGAGGGCAACCTCAGGAGGAGGAAGGGGCACCGCTCGTGCGACTGCCCCTCCTCTTCCCTGCCTCGGAGATGACTTTATTAGTCGTCTGCCGAGGCCCTTTGACTCCTATTCGGTCAGCCTGAGTCCAGGGATCAGGGATCCTAGCAGATGTTCTGGCCCAGCAGGTAAAAGCAGAATCACCATTGCCCTGTGGATTTTAATCCGCAGAACTGGCCTAGTCTAGTGATATATTATGACCAATGTTATCAATGCACTGAGGTTGCATCCACACTGCAGAAATAACCCAATCTGACACCATTTTATCTGCCAGGGCTCAATGCTATGGAATTCTGGGATGTGTATTTTTAGCACTCTCTGACAGAGAAGGCAAACAAACTACACAAACTACAATTCCCAGAATTCCATAGCACTGAGCGCTGGCAGGTAAAGTGTCAAAGCAGATTATTTCTGCAGTGTGGTTGGGCTCTGAGAGGCAAGGAAGAATGAACTCCCCTTCCCCTCTCAATAGAGAACACCCACCAGGACAGCTAAAGCTGTTGCAATGCTTTTGCAAAACACTTGAATCCTTGCCTTTGAGAAAACAACATACTATCAACAAACAATGTTCAATGAAATAAAAATGAATAGATAATTTTGATGAGAATTCATCTTAGACCTCCATGAAAGTGTTCCTCTTACATTCCATGCAGTGCCTTCCACTTAACTAACAATGAGTCACTTATTACAGATTTGAACTTCCTATTTTCCATCATCCTCCAAATAGTAGCCACACCAGACTATCATTATTGAAACAATATTCCAAATGCCATGCTCTCTTTGCCTTTTTCCGCCTTTGTTCACAAAGACAGAAGACTGATTGCCTCCTCTTTGTGGAGCCTGATCATCATCTTGTTTTGTCAACTGGCATACTCACAAGATGAATCTGTTGAGGAGAAAGAGCCAAGAGAGAGAAAGAGAAAATTTACTCTAGAATTTACTCTAGTTTGGCACAGGGATAAACAGGGAAGAAAATGTGGCTACTAATTTTGTTATTGTTTTCCAACAGTTTATCTCCTTGGTTTGCTTGATGAAGTTTGACATAACAAAAGCCCACTGTTGGCAGATGCAAAAACAGATACACCCAAAAACAAAGAGGCATGGAAACCCTACGTCTTGGGCATTTGTCCCCATATCTGGGAAACAGGTGAGCAATGTCCTGTAGGTGGGATCTACCCAGCTCTCAGTCTACTGCAGGCTGCCAGCAAGATTACTATTGCATTTGCCATCACACCATACCTCACAACTGTTCTAGGACGTTATCACACGTGGCCCAGAAACTGAAAATAAAGTGGAA
>CM034709.1:10914365-10924707 GCA_020142125.1 Phrynosoma platyrhinos | reverse complement strand
CTGACATAGCAGTGGAGGTACTGCTCCAGGGTGCCGTTGGTCCTCTCCGTCTGACCATCAGACTCCAGGTGATGTGCCGAGGATAGGTGGGGCATGACGTCCAGGAGTCGGAGCAGGCTGGTCCAGAACCAGGCGGTGAACTGGCTGCTGCAGTCTGAAATCACACCCTCGGGCAGGCCATGGAGCTGGAAGACGTGCTGGACGAGCATCCGAGCCATCTCCTTTGCTGTGGGAAGACCAGCGCGTGGCACGAAGTGCTCCATCTTTGAAAATGGTCCATCACCACCCAAATGGTGGAAAGCCAGCAGAGAGGGGCAGGTCCATAGTAAAGTCCATGGACATGACCTTCCAAGGCCCCAACGGCAGCGGCAGCGGCATCAGCAACCCCGCAGGCCGACCCGGATGTTTCTTTGCCCGATGGCACACTGGGCATGTGTGCACATACTTGGTCACCTCCGCCCGAACTTGAGGCCACCAAACCTCTCGGGTGAGGAAGTGCAGAGTTTTGCAGAAGCCGAAGTGCCCTGCTGGCTTGGAGTCATGACACAGGTGCAAGACCGCTTCCCGACACAGCCCTCCAATAAAAGGTGACCCTGGTGGTAGAGCAGGCTGTCCCACATGGTGAAGGGTGAGGCATCCACTTCCCCTGAATGCCGTGCACCAGTGGGTTCTGGCCCTGGAGTTCCTGGATCTGGTCCACCAGCGCGGCCTCCCTCGGCGCTGCAGCGAAATTCTCCAGGTGAAGAATGGTCGACCTCAACTCCCTCTCTGAGCACGTGGCGTACTCCGACTTCTGCGAGAGAACGTCTGCCTGCCGGTTCCAGGACTGGGGAATGTACTTGAGCTGGAAGTAGAAGCGGGTGAAAAAGGACAACCAGCGCTGTTGCCTCTGGGATAGCTTCCTGGCTGTCTGCAGGTGCTCCAAGTTCCTGTGGTCAGTGTGGATCACCACTGGATGCACTGTCCCCTCCAGCAGATGTCACTAGGTCTTGAAGGCCACCTTGATCGCCAACAGCTCCTTCTCCCAGATGGTGTAGTTTAACTCTGGAGGAGAGAGCTGCTGGGAGTAGAAGGCACAAGTCAGCAGATGCCCTTGGGGACCCGCGGGCTGGAGCAACACCACCCTGATGGCTACGTCCGAGGAGTCCGCCTCCACGACAAAGGGCGTGCGAGGATCCGGGTGCTGCAGGATCAGGGCCGACGTGAAGTGCGCCTTCAGGGCCTCGAATGAAGACTGCGCCGCTGCCATCCACTGGAACTGGCCCTTCCCCTGCAACAGTTGGGAGATGGGGCTCATGAGGGCCGCGTAGTCTTCAATAAACTTCCGATAAAAGTTGGTGAACCCCAGAAACCGCTGCACATCCTTCCTGTTGTGAGGGGGCTGCCAAGACAACACTGACTTGACCTTGGTTGGGTCCATGGCCACACCCTGAGCTGACACAGTGTACCCCAGAAAGTCTACCTCTTGGAGATCAAAAGCACACTTTTCCAACTTGGCATACAGGCGGTGTTCCCTCAGGCGCTGGAGCACTACACGCACATGGGAATCATGGGCAGCTTGGTTCAGTGAGTAGATCAGGAAGTCATCCAGATAGATGATCATGAACTGGTCCAGATAATCCCTGAACACATCATTCACAAAGTGCTGGAAGACAGCGGGGGCATTACAGAGTCCACAGGGCATGACGGTATACTCGTAATGCCCATACCGAGTCTGGAAGGCCGTCTTCCACTTATCCCCAGCCCGAATCCTTACCAAGTCGTAGGCTCCCCAAAGATCCAGCTTGGTAAAGACCTTGGCATGGCGGAGCCGCTCCAACAACTCGGGAATCAACGGTAGGGGGTAGCGGTTGCGGATGATGATCCTATTGAGTGCCCGATAGTCATTACAGAGGCACAACTCCCCACTCTTCTTGTGGACAAAGAGCACTGGCGCACCCGCAGGGGACTTGGAGGGACGGATGAAGTACTGCTGCAGGTTCTTCTCTAAAAAATCCCTCAGAGCTGCCAGCTCAGGCTCTGAGAGCAGGTAGAGATGCCCCACCAGGATAGGTGCCCCTGACACCAGGTCAATAGTACAGTCATAGGGCTGGTGTGAGGGAAGCCGGTCCGCCTCCTTTTTATTAAAGAATTCTGCAAAGTCCTGGTACTTCTCCAGCAATGTCACCTTACTATCCTGAACCCCCGCCACTACCGCAGCTGGGATCCGCTCCAGCCAGCAGTTCTCCTGACAGTACTCTGATCCGAAGAGCACCTCCCGCCAAGACCAGGAAATATGTGGGTCATGCTGCGAGAGCCACAACATGCCCAACACCAGTGGGAAATGAGGGACCACTGCCAACAAAAAATGGAGCTCCTGGATTTCAAGGCGGAGCACTGGAATCAGGTGCATCTTGGGGCCCGATTGGAGAAGCCGTCCTTCGATGGTCTCCACCGCCCGGGGCTTGAGCAGCGCCTCCATCGGGATCCTGTGACGATGAGCAAAAACCAAGTCCATGAAGCAACTGGAGGCCCCCGAATCCAACATGGCCCCTACCGGCAAAAGTTCAATAGACGGAAGCCGCAGGTTGGCAGGCACCAGCAAGGGGTCCCTCTGGGAGACCGAAGTAGCAGGGGTGGGTTTCCAAGAGGCCCCCAGGTGACAAACCCGCTCTACACCTGGGGTGTGCTGTTTCCCAGCAGCTTGGTTCAATGTCCCTTGGCTGGGTAGTTCCTGGCAAAATGTTCAGAGAGGCTACAGTACAGACACAGGCCCTGCCACCGCCTCTGCTCCTTCTCTGTCCCCGACAGCTGGGGCCAAGCTCCTCCCAGCTGCATCGGCTCCTCTGTGGTCCCAGGAGCAGCGGCCTCGGGGGCAACTGCAGGAGACGATGGCACCAGCACCGAAGGAGGCGGAAGGCCAGATTGTCGAGCCTCTCTTCGAGCCGTCAGGCGGCAATCCAGGCGGATGGCCTGTGTAATCAAGGCCACCAAAATCTTTGGAGGTTCGGAGCAGGCCAGTTCATCCAGGATCCCAGCAGACAAGCCATGCCGAAACACAGCCTGTAAGGCAATGACATCATAAGTGACCATTAGGGTGCCATAGGGTTTTGTCATGGGCCCAATGCTATGCAACATCTTTATCAATGACTTGGATGAAAGAATAGAGGGCATGCTTATCAGATTTGCAGATGACACATATTAGGAGGAGTAGTTAATACCCCAGAGGAGAGGATCAAAATTCAAAATGACCTTAGGAGGTTGGAAAGCTGGGCCAAAACTAACAAAATGAATTTCAACAGGGAAATTCAGAAAAGGCTGACCAAAATGGTGTAACCATGTCTTATGAGGAGTGATTTAGGGAGCTTGGTATGGTTAGCCTGGGGAAGAGAAGGTTAAGAGGTGATATGATATACTTAGTCACATAGCAGTATCCATCAGACCACAAAACTTCTTTCCATCATTTTACCTCATCCTTTTTACCTTTGGGCCACATCTGAATATTTGAAAGGATGTCATATTGAGGATGGAGCAAATTTGTTTTCTGCAGCTCTAGAGAATAGGACCCAGAGCAATAGGTTAAAACTACAGGAAAAGCAGTTCCACCTAAACATTAGGACAGGGGTAGGCAACCTTTCCCCTTTAAGGGCCGAGGGACTTCAACTCCCAGAAGCCTCAGCCATGTTGGCCAATAGTCCCATGTTGGCCAATAGCTCCTGGGATTCTGGGAGCTGAAGTCCCTCGGCCCTTAAAGGGGAAAGGTTGCCTACCCCTGCATTAGGAGAAACTTCCTGACAATAAGAGCTGTTTGACAGTGGAATATGCTGCCTTGGATTGTGATGGAGTCTCCTTCTTTGGAGGTCTTTAAACAGAGGCTGGATGGCCATCTGTCTGGGATGCTTTGATTTTGAGTTCCAGCATGGCAGGGGGTTGGACTGGATGATCCTTGAAGTCTCTTCCAATTCTATGATTCAATGATTCTATGATTCAATGTCTGCATATAGATGGAAAGGGGGTCACAAGGGCAAAAAGTTTGAGAACCACTGCCCTAAGGTATTCTTCATAAGGCTTGATTTCCAGAATTAGCTTGACCATCCTTCTCTGGACATGTTCCAGCTTGTCAATAATCTTGAATTGTAGTGTCCAGAACTAGACACAGTATTCCAAGTGAGGCCTGACCAAAGCAGAATAGAGTGGCACTATTACTTCCCTCAGTCTAGAGATTCTAGACTATTGATGGAGCTTAGAATTGCATATTTTACACCAATAAGTAATAAGAGTAGCTTAGAAGGGGTTGATCTTCTCTGCATCAGGAAGATCTTCCTGGGTTTTATCTCAAACAACAAATAGAGGTTTCTCATTTGTGTCAGGAAACTGAATTTTGAAACTCTTAATCTTGGAACTTTTGATGTTATCCACATGGAAATCAGTAAACTAAAGGATAGAAGAGGATAAAGAGATTATAAAGGAGGAAGAAAGGGAACAGAAAATAACAGGTTTTCATTGAGTGGATGAGAAACAGGATTTTCAAAAATTCATGCAGCTGTTTCCTTTTCTCCCTAAATGAAAACAGGTATAAGAAGTATTGGAGTAAAATCATGAATGGCATCTTCCACCTTCCTTATGGTAACACTGATAAGATACTTAGTGCAAGCTTTTCACTTAAATTTAAAAGACAATTTAAATTGAATGTAATAGTTAATTTCTTCCTTTCTAACATAGGGCTCTTCCAGACTGGTGCAAAGAAATGTAAGTTTCCTCATGTTTTGAAATTTGACATTGTCTCTGCATCCACACATTCTATTGTTGTGGGAGGGGGTGTTTGCAGTGATTTTTTGGATTCGTGCTGGAGTTTGTTTTTTTAAAACAAAAACCTGGGGTGCGATTTGCTGTGGTCCTATGGGCTAAAAGCAAATTTTCTCCTCTCTGAATTGAAAAACATTTTATATAAAATTATAAATCAAAAGTGCAGTTTCACTGATGTGTTATACTACTCTAAGAGGAAAGAGAGGGGGAAGTGAAAGGGTTTTTAAAAATTATTCTGATATGTTTCAAAATTTTAAAAAAACTTACCTGAGGGTAGGAATAAAAGGTTGTAGCTGGTGCTGGAATTGACAGAAAATAGCTTGGGACAACAGAAATATCACTTTGGTGTTTATGTTTTGTTTTGTTTTGCTTTTGCCCCATTTAGAGTCCATAAATGCCATTGAATTAGAATTTTTAGCTAATTAATAATTAACTAAATAAACTGACCCTTTTAAAACTAACTTTTCTTTCTCTAATATTCTCATGGAAGTCAGAAAAGGGTGGTAATAATTATAACTTTCAGTAACAATCATGCATGTATTATAACATTTAATTCCACAATTCATTGTTGTGGTGCAATGTATCACACTGAAGTTTGTCTCCAAAGAACCACATCCCCTTGCTCTTGACCATGTCCACTCTTGTAACTAGTCCCCACTTTAGTATTTCTGAGCGTTCCAACAGGTTGATTACTTTTCTGACAGATTTTCTTTTCCCCCCTTCCTTTGTCACTGGATTTTTGGCTCAAGTACATTCTTCTTTTAGAAGAGGTTAAATTACAAAATTCTCTTTTCGGCTACAAAGCCCCCTGACCTACCACCACCACCACCACCAAAAAAAATAAATAAAAAAAATCTCTTAGCAACCAATCTCTTAGCAACAAGGAGTACCTTTATAGGGGAAATAAAGATGCTACATAAAGAGTGATCACCAGAAAATCTTTTCTGATCTTTAAAAGGACCACATCATTAGCAAAGGTAGCTGACTTCCAGAGTAGAAACCTAGAACAAGGAAGTGAGAAAAGGACAAGGTAACTTTTAAAAACTTTTCTATTTTAACATTGTCATATGTCTAGTGGGATGAAAAGTCATTGTAGTAAAAATATTAGAGTCTTTGGCAATAACTGAGTTATCCTAAGGTAGTGTATTCTGGCTAGATTTCCTTCCTGCCTTACAGTAATTATTCCAACACAGTGAAGATCATAATTTGCCTCTGAAATATACTTTTAGCTCAGATCTTTTTGAAAGCATTTCTGTATCTTTTAATTGTGGGGCTTTCTAGAGCAACAAAGTGGCTGCTTTCAAAGGCAATATTGTTTCTCTTCTTCATTCATTTGTGAATCCATCCCCATTAGCTAAAAATCAACATTAGCTTTTCTATGTTCATGTTATTCAAATTCAGACTGAATATTCTGAATTCTTCTTTGCCCCAAACAAGGGAAGTCAGGAGAAAGTAACTAATTTTTTAAAAAATTCTGGAGCTCAGCTTCTGCAACAATAATCCAATTTATAGAATTAATGATTTTTAATAAATTGAGATAGGTAGGGAGAATGACCTGTACACTGAACTGGTCATTGATCTAATGATTCTCTGTTCATGATACTGGTAATACTTGAAAACATATAATTATCTGGGGTTTTTTTCTAGACAATTTGGTTTAGCATTTTTGTAAGAACATAGTGCCAATTTAGCCTCAAAAACTGCATTTGCTAGAAACTGGTTTAGAGGAAAAGTTTATTTTTGTTATTCTCTAAAGTCTTGTCTTTTTGGTTTTAGTATGTTCATTTGGTTTCATAAACTACCTATTCATACAAAATAGTTGCAAGGAAGATGGATGAACCAAAAGTTAATTATTTTTAAGCAGTGATTCTGTCTAATGCAGTCACAACTCTGCACACTGCTTCTGGTTCCTTTATGAACTCAAGTTACTTGCATTCTGTTAGTATTGCCATGCTGGGGGTAGAAGGGGAGAGTTGGTGATAATCAATTTTGAGCAAAGCAAAAGAAATATTCAGATTCTATAATAAAGGGTCTCAAGGCACCTTAGAGATTATGAAATTTATTATGGTGTAAGCTTTCATAGATGCATGCTTACCGTAATATATTTTTATGTATTAAAAGATATTAGGTACTGAAGATGCAACAGTGTTTGGTATTGTTCTTGTAACAAATTGACATTTCTGCCCCTTCAGAAGGCTTTTGGTTGTTGCTGCTGTTAATTTCTACCAAGTCACTTCTTAACTTATGGTAACCCTATAAATGAGAGACCTCAATATCAACCTGTTATCAACAGCCCTATTCAGGTCTTGCAAACTTGAGAGTGTGGTTTTCTTACTTAAGTCTATCTACCTGTAATGGGATCTTCCTCTTTTCCTGCTGCCTTCTACCTTGTCAAACATTATTGTATTTTCTAATGAGTCTTGTCTTCCTATAATACATCCAAAGTATGACAGTCTCAGTTTACTCGGTTTTGCTTTTGTGAAGAGTTCATACTTGATCTCAGACTCATTTATTTATCTTTTTGGCAGTCCAGGGTATCCACAGAACTCTTCTACTGCACCACATTTCAAATGAGTCAATTATTCCTATCAGCTTTTTTCACTGTCCGGAATACATAGGTATTAGAAATACAGTGGCATGGATAATCCTGAGATTAGTATTCAATGATATATATCTTGTCTAGTTTTTTCTAGCTTCCCTTTCAAGTCTAGTCTTCTGATTTCTTGACTACAGTCTCAATTTAGGTTAATGACTGAGCCAAAGTATAGGAAATCTAAAATGTTTAAATATTTTTGTTACTCACTTTAGGTTTCAGATAGAAGGAGAAAGTCCAGATTCCAGCAGATAGAAGACAGTGATTTGTTTGGAGAAGAAACTTTACAGTTAGATGTAAACCATGTTGATATTGCTCCTGGGGTCAGCATATCCCTGAATGTGGTTTTCTTTAGCAGGAGAGATGACTGGAGACACCAG
Source organism: Phrynosoma platyrhinos (assembly GCA_020142125.1). Taxonomy (NCBI): domain Eukaryota; kingdom Metazoa; phylum Chordata; class Lepidosauria; order Squamata; family Phrynosomatidae; genus Phrynosoma; species Phrynosoma platyrhinos. Next base: position 10,916,949 of record CM034709.1, on the reverse strand, counting down.
GAGAATCTATAATACTCAGATTTTACTTAGAAATATAGCAGGCTATCTTAGATGTGACATGGTGCATTTACATTCTGTCCTCCAGGGTTTCAGACACAAGTGCTATCTGGAGGTGGCCAAGAACTTATCTGATATTTTTTAATGCAAAATGTGTGCTCTACTACTGGACATATGCTGCTAGACACATGATGATGTGTAGTGACAGATAGGAGAGATTGTTGTTGTTGTTGTTGTTGCTGTTTTTCCTTTATTGTAATTTGCAAGAAGTCACAATAGAACAGAGGTGAGATACAGGCAAAATATCATTAAGGAGGAATAAATGAGGGTCTCCAACAGACAACCATATAAGTTTAAATCATCATGATCATTAGACTTTTGTAAAAGTCCCTTCCAGAAATTCAAATGCTGATCTGGTGGTTTTGACTGACTCAAGCAATTGTTAATATACTCCAAAAAAGGACACTATGAGGCTCTACAGACAACCCCTAAGGGGTGGCTCTGTGCCGCTCCTGAGAGCGTCAGATCAGGGCCACAACAATTGCATGCCGCGGCCCCAATCCAGCACTTTGATGCTCCAAAAAGAGCTGGCAAATGCTACTCATTTTTGGAGTGGTAAAAAGTCACCCTTACCAAAGCAGCGGCAGCTTTTCTGCACTCCTTTGGCACAGCATGTCTAAACACTGTGCCAAGGGAGTGCTCTGACACCACCTGCCATCTGTTTGGGTGGGCGGTGTGAGGATGACATGGGGGCAGAGTTGGGGTGGTCAGAGTGCGGTCGCCATGCCCCAACTCCACCCCCAGGTCGCCCCTTTTGGCTGGTCTGTACTGGCCCTATCTCTCCTCAAAAGAAGCACAATAGAGATTATCCATCCTGTCTGACAACTTTTCTATTAGTAAACTGTCCCATAGCTTATACCACCATTGTCCATTGTTGAACTGCCCATCTTCCAGTTCTTGGCTATTTCAATTCTTCTGATGGCCAGGAAAAAACAAATCAATGATTGATGTTTCATGTCTTTGTTCTCTCCCAGAAATAGAGAGTAAGAAAAGACCCAGGCAGGGAGCTATCTCTTGAAGAGTAATCTCAGAAATAATAGACCGTTTGACCAAAACTATTAAAGTAACTTTATTACAATGTTACCACATATGGACATATGTTCCTCTGCAATTACAGCCTCTTTAACATTTTGTAGCTGATCGCTTAGAAAATCTAGCCAGTCACATAGGGGTGAGGTACCCTTTATAAAGTAATTTTAAGGAACACTCTCTAAGCAGGGTAGATCTTGATTTAAATGGAGACTGCAAATCTTATTCCAAGCAACCTCTGAAACTGATATTTTAAAATGTAATCCCCATCTTGTTTTATATGCCAGCCCATTACCATAAGTTTCTTCTATAAGGCAATTGTAGAGTTTCCCCACAATACCTTTAGGGAGCTGGATGGAAGCCTTACAATAGCCTTCAACATTTTAGGGGAGAACAAAGTCTCGCCTTCCTTAACCAAGTTTGCTAAAAGGGAGGTACTTTGCTGTAGCTAAAACCATGTGGGCTGAATTGGTGCTAAGGTCTCAGGTAGCTCATTCGCTGATTTGAGTTTACCCTTGGAAAAAAAAAATATTGCAATGTATAGAGCCCTTTATTTTTCCACACTCCAAACTGGGAAATGTTGTCAGGACTTTTAAATTTAGGATGCAAAAGCAAAGACCTAATTGGAGAGGGACTGGGAGCTATCAAATAAATATTTTGCAAATAATAATAATAATAATAATAATAATAATAATAATAATAATAATAAGTTGTTGTTGTTGTTTTCTTCATGTCATTTCCAATTCCAACTTTAGGCATACCTAAGGTAAATGGATCATGGGGTTTTCTTAGCAAGATTTGTTCAGAAAGAGTTTGCTGCTGCCTTCCTCTGAAGCTGAGAGATTGTGACTTGCTCAAGGTCACTAAGTGGGTTTCCATGGCTGACTGGGGATTTGAACCCTGGATTCCCAGAATTCAAGTCCAACACTCAAACTACAATACCAAACTGGATCTAGAGCACTAATACTAACTGATAAATCTGCTGCCCAACAGAATCTCTAAAACCAAATGCCTCTACACCTCCAAATGCATTCAAATTAATATTCCCAGCTCAGCAATCTTCCTCAGTGTCCATGTCTCTAAGAACTAAGAAGAGTGTTTTGTTTTGTTTCAACTGTAACTCTAGAAATCACCTGGATTATGCTGGTTGGAGAATTTTTTTTTAATTTTATTTATACAAAACAAGTGAATATACATTCTTACATTCATACACAAATTACAGAATACAATTTACACACTACTTAAGACATCCATACATGCCTACAACATCACAAACTAATTAACATATAAAATCTACCACACTTATCTATTAACATTGAACATAAAGCACTCATCATATATGATGCTTCTTTTAAATGCTAAGTACACCTCCAGTATGAAGAAACAAATATTTGCCTTCTTTATACATAATTCCTTGACACCCATATCTTATCTATCTGTACAGCGTTTCGTCTTAATTTTTTGACATTCATTTACATTTTTACTTGAAAAAGAAACC
>CM034709.1:10902461-10914265 GCA_020142125.1 Phrynosoma platyrhinos | reverse complement strand
TCGATTTTGTTTCCATCTTTTTGCGTAAAGAATTCTTGCTATAGTAATTATGTACAATACAATTCTTCTATATTTACACTCCTGTTCTTTTTCCATTATATCCGTCATATTTAGTAAAAATAAGGTTGGATCCCATGGTATAGTAACTTCAAGTATATTGGACATCATTTCCTGTATCTCTCTCCAAAACCGTTTTGCCTCTCTACACTCCCACCAAACGTGGAAAAAAGTACCATCTTGTTTTGCTGGTTGGAGAATTTGAGGAGTTGAATTCCAATAGTAAAATTTCCAGACTCTACAAAACTTGATTCTATTATTTTATTTCTTTTACATGCCACATAAATCTTTATCTGTTTCTATCTGTCTGTCTATATCTAGTTTGCCTTCTCTTCTAGAATGTGAGGGAGATGATGGGTTAGTCCTCCAAACATCTGTCATATCCCATATTCCAGCAATATGTTTGCACAGGGAAGTCATCCTCTAATAATTATTTCCCATAAAGAGAAATTTCCCCAAATCAGTTAGCAATATTATCGTTTGTGGCCCATTTTCCTGTTAGTCCTTGGGTCAAACTTTAAACTGTCACCCTATATTGCTCTACAGCAAACTCAGAATGTGTTGGGCTCAGGTGGACAAAATGAGGGCACTGCCTTCCAAATAAGAATTCTGCCCCCACTGAAATTTTCCTTGGTCCCTTAATTTTTAATATTGTAGTAACTTCACACTTCTGTTGAACATTTAGAAGTACTGTTGGGTATCCAAAGAAAAGGGGCAGGCAAAGTTACCAAGGTAACGAGAACACAGCAAATGTAAGAATTCATGGTTGTGAATGACTTCTGATGTCTCACTTTCTGCAATGTTGGAAATTTTGGGAGTGAAGGAAAATTAATTGGGTGTGTGTGTGTGTGTGAGAGAGAGAGAATTCTTCTTGGGTGCCAATGCTGTCATTTCCGCCCCCTCCCACCTCCAGGTAAGATTATCTGGACTTCTTTCATTCTTTGCTCCACATTTTTTTTGTTAATTCAGCATTTCTAACCACAGACTGTAGCTATTTGGAAGCAAAGTCTGTTAGAACGGGACTTTGGAGGGGTCCTAGTTCCCAGTAATACATGACAATCATTGAATGATCTCAGGCCAGCCATACTTTCTTTCTGAACTACCTTGCATGGTTGTTGTGAGGATAAAGTAAAAAGAGCCATGTTCATTGCCTTGAGCTCATAGAAATAAATGTAGGGGATAAATATAACTAACAAATAAATGAGAATAAATACATAAGAAAGGTTTATTTCTTATTATCTCTTTCCGAAGCTCTGCCTCCCCCAAGCATTTGCCATCTCAAAATCTCTCTCCCCAATGTATTTTTTCAATCACTGAAAGGCAGTCCAGTCCAAAGTTTTATTGCTTATAGCCAGAGGACATTGCAAACAGGCTGTCAGAACCAGTGGACCCAATTCCCAATAACCAGGAAAACATCTTAGTGTGATAAAAAACAGAAGATTTTATTCCAGACATTGAGACAGAAGTCACCAGTAAAGTCTTTTTGTCAGAACTTAAAATTTCAATCCCAGCCATAGCTTTAAAATGCAAGTTGCCCAGCCTCCCTTCCTGACTGTTGGCACTTGGCCTTTGATCCTGATCAAAGCAAATGCTAATGGTCCTTTCTTTCTCCACATACCAGAATTGCTGCAGGAAGGATGGAGTCATAAAACTATAAACCCCTTCACTCTGCTTACCATTTTCTCCCCTGCCATTTCCCATACACAGGATCTATACATGATTCATGCAAACATTTCAGTATCCAATACACTTCCAGATTTGATACATACATCCTTCTTAATAAACCACACCAATCATGGCAGAATCATGCCCATGGATTCTGACATTCTGCCATCCCAGGATTAATTTCCCCCACCCACCCAACTTGTTGGGATATTTCTCATGAAACCCCTGAGTCAGTTCATGAGTGTCCACATGATGGGCATACACTCACTCATTTTCAGACTCAGGAAAGTGTTTCCAATAGACCAAATACTGCAGCTTGCCTCTGTGGATTTTTGAGCCCAAAATCTTAGTAACTTCAAAGTATTGTTCCCTTTCAACTACCAGAGGTGGGGGTGGTTCAGGATCCATTAGCCAAGGATCTATCAGCGAAGCTGGCTTCAGTAAGCTGAAATGGAACACTGGTTGCATGTGTCTGTAGGACTTAGGCAGGCCTAATTCCGCAGTCACCTCATTGACAGTCTTTTCACAATGAATGGACCCACACACTTTGGTCCCAGCTTCTTAGCTGGTTACCTGGTTTTCAAATGTTTGGTGGACAAGTAGACTTTGTTCCCTGGAACTAAGTCCCATTCCTTGCCTCCTTTGCAGTCCATGTTTTACAGTCCTTCTTTACCTCATCTAAAGTCATCACAATCTGAGGGCAAGAATCCCTAATTTTGGTAATCCATTGGGGGAGCTGTCAGTGAAGGCAGAGTTTTTGGTTCATAGCCATAGACAGTCTCAAATGGGGAGTGACCTGTACTTTGGTTAATAGCCCCATTGAAAGCCATCTCAGCATGGGGCAACAAATCTAACCAATCGTCCTGCAAATAATTACCATAACACTGCAAATATTGCTCCAGAGTGGTGTTCATTCTCTCAGATTGTACATCCATTTGTAGGTGATGGGAAGGCCTGTTCAATTCCCAACTTTTTTTTGCAGCACACCCCCAAACTGTGAAGTGAACTGGCTACCCCTATCATTCACAATCCTCTCAGGCAGCCCGTGTAATTTGTACACATGACCAATGAACAAATCAGCCAACTTGGCCACCGTTGGTAAGCCTTTGCACCTCACAAAGTGCACTTGTTTTGAAAAAAAGTCTGTTACCACCCATATGGTGTTTTGTCACCTAATATCAGGCAAAATCAGTATAAAGTCCATTGCAATGTGTCTCCAGGAGGTGCCCAGCATGGGTAGCAGTCACAGGAGTCCCTGAGGCTTGCCTCCTGCCAGCTTGGCGGGGGTGCAAACTAGGCAACCTTTGACATATGTTTTCACATCTCATCTTATCCCAATCCACCAGTACTGTTTCCGGATCATGTGGCAGGTTCTCAGAAATCCCCAAAGTCCAGTAGCCTTGGTATCATAGCACAACTGTAAAACCATAAGCCTCAGTTCCTCTGGAACATAGAACCTAGTCCTTTGTAGCATAGTCCATCCTTCAACTCTAGGGCATCTGCATGCTCTTTAAGCCACTGGTCTGTCCCTGCTGTTTCATGGAAACTGTGGAATAGGGGGTCTGTGGATGAGGGTTCCTCTCCTGCCTCTTTGTGGGCTTGACTCTGTGTTGTCACCATGAGCCCCAGTTGTCTGGGGTGAACACAGTCTCTAGCAGAGCCTGTCTCTTGCTTTCATGCTGGGGCAATCTAATTAAGGCATCTGACAACAAATTTTGCTTTCCTTGGCAGTAAAATTCCTTGGCTCACCAACTCTGCATTGGGCTTAACTTTCTCAGGATCTGCAATGCATCTAAATTACAGTGGTCCATCCTGACCTCAAAGAGGTGAGGTAAGATATTTCAACCAAACAGGAGAAAAATAACTGGAGATGTTAGTCAGATGCCTACATTTGTCTCAGTCTTTAGTTAAGATGTATATGGTGGGAAGGATATCTTATACAATATATCATCTTAACTAAAGGCTGAAACAAAATGTAGGCATCTGATTAACATCTCCAATTGTTTTTCTCCTGTTTGGTTTGTAACATCTTGCCTGATGAAGAAGCCTATGGAGCTTCAAAAGCTGCAACAAATATATTGTGCATTTTGATTGGCCAATAAAGGTATCACTGATAGATTTTTATTTGAATTTGCTAAATGGCCAACACAGCTATCCCTGAATGTTTCTGTATTGTGAGATACCACATTGTAGCTGCAACAGGGGAACCAGGAAGAATAGCCTGGGGACTGGGAACTTCAACCAAGGTAAAACATTTTCCTTTTTCTTAAATTTGGACTGAATTCACATGTTTTACCTCTGCATCCTCCAAAATATTTCTGATGCAAAAACATGGAGACATCTTGAGGAATCCATTATTTTCTGCCACAAAGAGGCCTGTGACCTCACTGGAATGGAGACATATTGGATTGCAAAAGAGGGGTTCCTGTTGAGATGCAAATGAATTTTAAATTTCCTGGACTTGGAAAATCTCCCTACAGTCACATGGCCAGGAGGAGGAGGAGGGGCCTGCCTGCAAAAGATATCCTCCCCACCATATATCATCTTAACTAGAGACTGAAACAAATGTAGGCATCTGATTAACATCTCCAATTGTTTTTCTTCTGTTTGGTTTGTAACATCTTGCCTGATGAAGAAGCCCACAGAGCTTCAAAAGCTTGCAACAACTATATTGTGCATTCTGGTTGGCCAATAAAGGTATCACGGATAGATTTTTATTTGAATTTGCTAAATGGCCAACACAGCCACCCCTGAATGTATTCTCAATTGACTCAGGGTTTTCATTCTGATTTTCTTTGCTGCAATTGTAAACATGCAAAATGATAAGAAATTTACTTCCTCTCATCAGGAAACAAAAAAGTTAACATCCATTTTTTATCATTTAAATGGAACAGTACATCTCCTTCCTATTGCAGAGGGGATACTTGTAGTCACATGAACTGTGTGCTTGCTGACTCAGCTGTCTAGGTGCTAACTGTCATTGGGCAACTTCAATTTATTGTTCCATGGGACCTATACTGAGCAGTCCATCATAACACACAAGGGCATCACTAGGGGGTGCGGGTAGTGTGGGCCACACTATATGACACCATAAGTGGGGGGTGGGAACACTGCTCCCTAAACATCTGTCAGATGTTGGCAGAAACAGGTTGTGGCATTTGCCTGTGTCCCTTTAAAATGCTGGAGCTCAGTGGAAAAGATGGTGTGAGTAAAGCAAGGTTCAGTGGGAGGAGAAAGGAAAAGCCTCAGTGTTTGTTTTTTAAAATAAATTTTAAAAAATTAAAAATTTTAAATTCTTTTAAAAAAATTAAATCACATCTTACCAAAATTTCACTTCACCACATGAAACTACAGACATGGGAATACATTCAGACTGTGTGTATGATATTGTAACTTAAAGTTATAATTTTAACTTTGTTAGTTGTTTATGACACAACCATTATAATTACATTCAGTGATATACAAGAATTATGATTTATGAGTAGCATTAGTACAATAAATGTATTAGTTCAATAAATATTACTAAGGATTCTGTTTGATGTGGTACGGAAGGAGGTCAATGTGGGGGATGACACTATGAGTTACCACACCAGGTGATATCAACTCTAGTGATGCCACTGACTACACACAAGACAATTGGTCTCTGCCAGACCTTGAAGATTATCCTTCCTAAAAGAGAATATGTGCCCCCATAACCATTTCTCTCAATATGCCATTCCAGTTCAGCCTGTCAGAGGCCTCTTTGGATTTAGGGTTAATACATATGTATCACCCAAAGAAAAGGCAGAGAAGAAGCTGGCTGGATCATCAGCTGAGTGCTAGCAATGGAATAGCATCCTGGAGGATAAGTGACCAGTATAAGCTACAAGAGGTTAGCCCTTCAATGTCTTCCAACAGAGATGAATGGCTTCACCAGAAATAGGCCAGGGAAATTCCATTGCTCTCCCTCACAGCATCTGCTGCCCAAGACCCTTGCCTCACTGTCTAATGGTAGGGCTAACCCTGCCTGAAGGGTCATAGAACTGAAGACTGAGACTGAATGAAATCTAAGAAAAGAAAAGCACAGGTTGTTTTCTTGCCCCAAATGTTTCTGAAAATGTAGCTGCATTTTCATTTCTTTTCAAAAGAAACACCGAAGGCATATCACTCATTTCACACTACACAATTACAGCACTATGATTCCATTTAACCACTGTGCTTCCATCATATAGAATCCTGGGATTTGTGATTTAGGGATGTCTATTTAGCATTCTCAGCCAGAGAATGCAGCCATGACAGTTATAATGAAATCATAGTGCTGTAATTGTGCCATGTGAAAGGACCCATGATGGAAGCAATGAAGAGTTTTCAAGATACTGATACAATGTGCAGTCAAACGTTGTTGTTTTTTTCAGATAGTAAAGGAAAGATTTACTTACACACACCTTCAAAAATAAATTTAGCTGTATAGGTACTAATTGGTTCTTATCTATCTAATGAGTTCATTCTCCTTTCAATGGCCAATATTTACAGACCAATGTTCCCGGTGTTCTTTCACAATAAATAGCTGAATTATGGAGTGGGGAAGAGTACAAGGTGAAATTATACCTCTTTTGGAAAAGATTTCTTTCTAATGTTTGTTGAGTTTAGGGTCTCCCTTTTTTTTTTTTTTTTTTTTTTTGAAAAGGTAACAAGCCACCATAATAGTGTAGGCTCTGGAGAGAGGTAGGAAAGAAAGGTATCACAATGGAATTAACATCTCAAGATGGAACATTCTGCAAATACTCAATGGATAGTGTTCTCTTTCTTTGAAAAAACAACAAGGTGTTGTTCAACCCAGTTTTTGTGTCTAGATTCTGAACAGTACGTCTTGTACCTTACTTCATAGCTCTATGTTATGCAAATAAGTGCCACTTAGCTGTCATGATGAGTGGGTGGGTGACTGCAGATAAAGAGAACATTTATCACTGTTCAGGGCTGCTGGATTTTCTGAGCTTGAACTTTATACATGGCAGACATAATTAAGGTCTCTTGAGATCTGGCTATCCAAGGGATGGAGAAAACTAACTTGTTATTCCAAAACACAGCTTGAAAAGTGACTTTGGAGAAGTATGGATGTAAAGACATGTTTGAATAATCCATAGTTGACCAGTGGTAGGATGATGTTCTGTCTTCCTGAGTCATCATTATGTGACTACTCAGTTATGGATGGTTTCATTTGTTTCTCTTCAAGGTTACTTGTCAAGTTCTGATTTGGAGGGCAGGCCTAGAACCAATGGGTGCAAATGGCTAGAAAAAAGATTTGGTTGAACTTTAGAAGAAACTCCCTAGAAATGCGAGCTGTTATGCAATTGAAGATACTTTCTCAGGAGTTGATAGCACATTCTCCAGTGGAAGCATTTAAGCAGAAGGTGGTTGTCCATGAGCCACATCCTGAAAAGCGTATTCTGTATTATGGAGGGAGGGGGAGAATGGACTACATCAGAGATTGTCAAGCTTTGGTCCTCTAGGAGTTTTGGACTTCAGTGCTCGGAATCTCCAGCCAACTTGGCTAATGGTCAGGGATTCTGAGAGCTGAAGTCCACATCATATGAAAGACCAAAGACTGAACTATCTTCAAGACTCCTTCTAAGATCTATATTCTATAATGCTAGCTCAAAGTGATTCCCCTCCATTTTATGAGACAGTGCCAGCTGGTAACTTCCAGTTCAGTGGGACAGTAAATCTGCTCCAAACATTCAATCAAAGTTTAGGGAAGCTATCTACATTGGATTGTTTCTTTAAAGTTCAGGCTAAAACCTGGAGGGGATTCGTAATGCAGATACAGAAGCCAAGTGCCACCAAATTTGTATGACCAGCCAGAGATGGTCAAAACAGATGTTACCTCCGCTTGAGCATCAACAGAGGTAGCGTGACCCAGTTGGTGCTCTTGGATCTCTCAGTGGCTTTCGATACAATAGATCATGGAATCCTCCTGGAACGCCTGAGAGAGTTGGGAGTGGGAGGCACTGTTCTTCAGTGGTTCCACTCTTTTCTCTCAGGCAGATTCCAGAGAGTGGCACTTGGGGAGAGTTGATCGTCTAAAACAGAATTGAAATATGGCATTCCTCAAGGTGCCATACTGTCCCCAATGTTGTTTAATATCTATATGAAGCCGCTGGGACAGATCATCAGGAGACATGGAGCAGGATGTTATCAATATGTGCACGACACTCAAATATTCTGCTCCATATCTCGGTCGTCTACCATGACGGCAGATGGCGGTTCTCCCCTCAATCAATCCTTGGAGTGGTAATGGACTGGAGGAGGAAAAAACGACTCAAGCTGAATCCAGACAAAACGGAGGTACTTACGGTAGGGGCCCCTAAACCAGAGATTGGGTTGCAACTGCCAGTCTTGGATGGTGTCACGCTCTCCACCAAGGACTGTGTCCACAGTCTGGAGGTGCTCCTGGACTCATCGCTTCAGCTGATACACCAGCTGCACCCATTCCTGGAAACAAGGGACCTAAAGACCGTAGTACACACACTGGTAACCTCATGACTCGACTTCTGTAATGCACTTTACATGGGGCTACCTTATACCTAACTCGGAAATTGCAATTGGTACAGAACATGGCAGCCAGGCTGATCACTGGAAGATTTAGGAGTGATCATATTACTCCGATTTTAAAATCTCTTCACTGGCTGCCTATTGGTTTCCGAGCAGAGTATAAGGTGTTGGTAATGACCTTTAAAGCCCTACATAGCATGGGCCCAACTTACCTAAAGGACCGCCTCTTTCCATATAATCCGCCCCGTTCCCTCAGGTCCTCTGGGAGGCAACTTCTTCAATCAATAAGAACTAGATTGACGGCAGCCTCCCAGAGGACTTTTTCCACTACTGCTCCCAGACTCGGGAACACCTTGCCAGAAGAGATCCATCAGATATCTAGCTTAGAAGGCTTTAAGAAAGCTATCAAGATGGATCTCTTCTGGCAGGCTTATCCAGAAGAGAGTTAACTGGAACTAACCCTCCCTCATTAAGCGCCCCTTCCTTTTTTTGTACATGTGTCTCTGAGGGGATAATCTGCCCCAGCTATAAACTGCGGGTGTCTCAGTGTTATGTTTAATTAATAGTGTCTGTTATTGACTATTAGATTTTAAACTGCTTGATTTAATTGTAATTTTAAGGGAGGGTTATATGATTGTTACAAGTTATGGGAGTGTATTTTTAATGTAAGCCACCTGGATAGCTTCGGCTAAAGGTGGGGTATAAATAAAATTTTATTATTATTATTATTATACATTCAATATATAGCTTGCTACTAGATAATTTTTTTAAAAAAAAGACATTGCTACAAACAAAGGTTTTCATCAGGATCCTGGTGTGCAGGGAGATTTAATAAATTAAATAAATAAATAGTTATGTTTTAGATTACAGTTTTCAGAATCCTCAACTAGCATGGCTGACACTAGCTAAGGGATTTTAAATGTATAGTCCAAATAAGCTTTTTCAAGCTCTGGTTCCTCATTCTCTTTCTACTGTCACACATTGTCAAACTTTTCAGGGTTTTTTGGTAGGGGAGGTCACTTCTCATTTTGGTTTTGTTTTGTTTGGTCAGAATGATTTCAGCTTCCACTAGAACAGGAAAGGCTTTAGTTTTCATGACCTTCTTCTTCTATTGCAACAGGCCACACAAATATCTGCAGGAATTTCAAAATACTAAGCATAGCAAGGGTTGCTCTGTCCAAGATACAGCTGACCTGTTTCTTGAAGTTCATTTAAAGTGTTTGGAAGGGAGCATAATAAAAGGATCTGAATGTATTAGTCTTTCTAGTATTTTGATGAGCCAATTGCATGGACTGAATTGCAGATAGCACTGAAAGAACATTTAAGAAAAAGGCAGCCTTGACTTTACTCACTGTGAGGGGTTGCCACTCACAGGGTTGTTGGCATGTGCTTGCGCTCAAGTTTGTCTTTGAAGGTTGTTGAGTGTCTTTCCTGACAGAGAAGAATCCTCTACATCAGTATTACTCAGAGTGGTGATCCCTGGACCAGTTCTGGCCTTTGAAACCAGTCCGTGACAAGCATCCAGGAAAGAAAAAAAGTAGTTGTAGCCAATGGGCATAAGTATGATGCCAGATTCTTGCATAAGGAAAATAATAGTTGTTGGTTCCCTACATCAAATAGCTTGAGAAGCAGTCCTCTACATGAAGGTGTGTCAGAGGACAATTCAGTGTTTGAAGATGCCCTCTGTTTCATGGATGGAAAAATTCTGACCATCAAGATGTCAAAGAACTTAAATTCCCATAGCCTCTTAGCCTTAACTATGCTGCCAACAACATTTGGCAAGCTACAGACTCTTGACCCTGCTGTATTTGAAAAGATGCCCAGTTTAAATACAATATGGTAAGATATTTCTAGTCCATCTGTTCCATCATCACCATCACTATATTTTATACTGCTTTCACTGTATGGTGAAACCCATGTCTATTGTGATGTTGTTGTTGTGAGCCTTCAAGTCATTTCCAGCTTATAGCAACCCTAAGATGATAACAACAACAACAACAACAACAACAACGACAATGACAACAACAACAACAACAACAACAACAACAACAACAACAACAATAATAATAATAATAATAATAATAATAATAATAATAATAATAATAATGATAATATCCCGCCCCTCTGCAGAGCACTTGGGGTGGCTTACAACATTAAAATTTACATAAAGATATGTTAATACAATGTAAAGATGAATCTATCACAGGGGTTTCTTGGCAATAATTGTACAGAGTGGGTTTGCCATTACCTTCCTCTGAAGCTGAGGCCAAAAGTCACCAATGAAGGTTTCCATGATGAAATAGGGATTTGAACCCTGATCTCCTGGAACTGGAGACCAATACACAAACTGCTACACTGCATTCAAATCACTGCACTTTGTGACTTGCCACTTCTTAAATCATAGCAATTATTTCCATATTTGTATGAAATATATATTTGTCCACTTTTTTGATTATGCACTTCCTCCTCCCCCACCACCACATTCCCGCCATCTGTGAGTGATCATCCTACAGCTTATCTGACAGGGCAGAGCATGGGCTGTGCTATGAGGAAGTAGTGGAAGAAATGAATGATAGGGTAATTTTTCTTCTTGCATCGGATTTGTTTCTTTCTTTCTTTCTTTCAAATCTGCCCTTGGAGATAATTATGACAACAACATTTTTAAAATGTCTATGTAAATATTCCAATAAAATAAAAACAAACAAAATGGTGTGTGTGGGGGGGAATTTTGTGTAAACATTCAGCCAGAGTCGAGGCATGAAAAAACCCAACCCCCTTCTGTAGCAAATAAGCATTACAGGCTGGGAGGCCTGGGTAAATAAAGGGTGCCTTTGCCTGGCATGGAAAGGCAACGTAGTTGGCATGAGAAGAGCACTTCATGGAGTCTTGTGATGTAATGAGACTGCTGGCTCTGGAAAGAGCAAATCTTGGGACGACATCTCAGTGAATCCCTCAGATAGCATGGCTATTTGGGATGCTAGGAGCTGTATTTCAAAAAAGTAACTTTTCCAAGCTCTGTATAGGTTAGATACAGTAGATATGCAAGACCAGCATAGATATGCAAGTAGATACAGTAGATATGCAAGACCATTGGCATTATTGGGCACCTGCTGAGGTACACATACACTGCTGGTCTTGGGAGCCTGTTTGTTGTTGATAATTGCCATAAAATTGACTTTGACTTATGGCAACTCTATGAATGAGAGACCTCCAAGTCAACAGCTGTGCTCAGGTCTTGCAGACTCAGGTTCATGGCTTCCTTGGTAGCATCTATCCATCTGTAATATGGTTTTCCTCTTTTACTCCCTTGCCAAGCAAGTGGTTAAGACTCTGACCCTGTTGATTGCAAAATCAGCAAGTTGGTAGTTTGAGGCCCAGGTGCTGCATGATGGGGTGAGCTCCTGTCACTAGTCCCAGCTTCTGCCAACCTAGCAGTTCGAAAGCATGCAAATGCAAATATATAAATAGATACAACTTTGGTGGGAAGGTAACAGAATTTGGTGCACATGATCACAGAGAAGTCTCTGACAACGCTAATAATAATAATAATA
>CM034709.1:10846167-10857485 GCA_020142125.1 Phrynosoma platyrhinos | reverse complement strand
TAACTGTCCAGATCTCACATCCATACATAGTAATAGGGAATATGATGGTAATATGCTCTACCTTTGATTTATTGTCTCTTCCCAAGGGGTGACTAGATTCAGCTCCGACACATGAAAATTTTCCCCTGGTGATTTCTGGCATTTTCTGCATCATTGGATGGCATGACCAGGGCTTAGAAAACTCTAGTAGTGTGGCTCCCAGAATCCCTTAGTCATTGCCTATGTGGGCCAGAGGATTCTTGGAGCTATAGTCCATGAAGTAACTTTTTTGTGCCCTGAAAGAAAATCTCTGTTAAAGGCCACTTGGCAGTCTAGCCTCTTCCATTTCTGTGCTATTGAGCTGATAATTGTGATATTTTTAATCTTCTAGCTCCCTCTGAAGGAGATTCACTTACAGTTTAATTTCATTTTCTTGCTGATAAAGTCATCACAGCCCAGTAGGCATGCAAAAATTGTCCTGTTAAAATCTTATCTGTGGTATTTATATATAGCATTTTAGTGAGCATTCTCAAGGTCTATAACATACCTTTGTTAAAGTCATTTCAGTATTTGCACTTTTCTCTGCATTGCACTTTGCAACCTGAGCAGAAATTTCCCTATAGACAGGAAATAAATATTATGATTCAGTGTTTGAAAATAGATTGTATTGAATCAATAACTGTACTCTGACTGACACTTGATGATAAAAGGCTGAGAATGTTTATGCTATTCTTGCCTGATGCACCTGTGGGACTATAAGCAACCAAAACTCATATAAAAATAGCCATCAGTTAACAGGTGCCATTATTATTATTATTATTATTATTATTATTGGTGGGAGGCACCAACAAATAAACAAGGCACAACATCAATTAAACACATTAATTACAATATGCAACAACTTAAAAAGACAAATAAGACATACACATTCTGAACCAATCCATAGTTAAAATTCAGCATTTAAAATTACAATTTAATTGGTGGAAGAGGCTTATCCAGATGAATTTTGTTGTTTTCCTAGAAAAGACTTACCTGGCTATCCTTTAGCAAATTATGAAATAAAGTCAGCCCATTTGTGGCTTTGACTTTTGTGGATTTGCTTATTCATGGATTTGAGAGAAAATGGTCTCTCTAGGAATTTCTAAGACCCACAGAGCAATTCTGCCAGACATTGACCATAGAGTTACAATGGAAGACCTAGAGATTCCTAGCAAAAACATTTCTCTAAGTATTTGAAGGTCTTCCCACACAATTCTGTGTTCAACTTCCTGTGGATATTGATCACAGAGTTGCAGTGGAAGACCTAGAGATTCCTAGATAAGTATTCTCTCAGATAAAATATTAGTGTTTTTTATTTGCAGTTTTTCCACTTTCACAGAGGGCCTGTGCCCCTAATCTCAATGAATGTGGTGGCCCCAATCCAGTGAAAAACTAGTAATCTTATAAACCTGAAATGCAGAAACCCAAGAGTTATTCAAGGTACTGAGGCATTTGATTCAGCACCTTTAATAACATCTGATATTTTTATTTTAGCCTAGAGTGCATTTATTGCTCCACTGTCATGGAAGCCACCACAGTAGAAATGGGATCCTTGATCTTAGAATCATAGAATCATAGAGCTGGAAGGGGCCACAGGAACCATTGCCCAACTTCCTGCCAAGTCAAAATACTTCTGCAGACTATCCATATGCTTTAGCATTGAACTATAAGGTCACTCACAAAAGTGATCCAAAATCTCAGTATAGAGTCTAACTGTACTGTTATCACTGTAAAGGGCAAAAATGTGAGTCTATCTTCAGATCAGATCAGATTTCCAATTTTTGTTGAGCTATAAGGAAGCCACATGGTCACCAAAAAAAGACAGTGGTCCTACAGATGATCAAATAAAAATTTAGTTTAGTATAGTTTTATATTTAGATTTAGTTTATCAAACTGAATTGCAAGGTGATGTACACTGCACCATATATTCCCAAACAAATGACAGTAATTTAGACTAAAGAAATGATACAAAGTAATTATATGCACTATAAAATACTTGGCTTTTTAAAAGTTTGACAATGTTTCCGGAAAGCTTACAAATAAAATCTGTTGATGCAGTATGCTCTTTTTCCTATAATCAGATCATCAAGTATGTTCCACATCATGAAACATGGACATTACATCTCTAGATTTGGGAGCAAACCTGGCTTAAAGTGCATTGGCATGCATGAAAATGGCATCATATTTAATAATAACCCAGCTCTCTGGAAAGAAATTCGACCCTTTTTCACCAAAGGTAAACTACACAGTATCCTATTGTGACATAATCTCTCCTGGTTTTGCTGATGCAGCATTTATATTAGTATATAATGTATGCATAGTTTTCGGAGGTAAGAGCCATGTCATATCCAAAGACTAGCTCAAAAACCTTGCACGAGGTAGTACTGTATATACTCATGTATACATCTAGAAGTTTTAGTCAAAACATTGACCTCAAAAACCTGGGTCGACTTATCCATGGATCAATGTAAATACTGGATGTTAACTCTTATCAAAAAAGGAATCATTCCTTTCTCTGAGTAAAGGTGAGAGCATACTCCTCATTGGAGGAACCTAAAAGAAGCACTAAACCCCTCTATTTTCTCCATTGTGGCACCATTTCTGGCTGGAAAATGGTGGCAATAGTTTCCTTCTTATCCATCCAGTCTTTAGGGTAAGCAGAAACATTTATGCCTGCTAGGATTTTGTAAGTTCTTTGGTATCATTTTCTTTGGCGTCATCCTTTACATTCTTTGTTACATGTCCTTAGGTTTTACCCTTGACATATTCACAGGTCATATCAAAATAAATAATTTTGGCCCCAAAACCTGCCCTCGGCTTATATATGAGGTCAATTTGTAGTTGAGTATATGCAATAATTCAGTGAGATAGTGCCATTTCACTTCATTTTTGGGTGCTCCCTCTGGTGGTCAGAGTGATTTCTGGAAATACTCTTACTCAAAGTGGGAGAAGCCAGAAATCTTATCCTTGAAGTGCCAAATAAATCAATTTTTAGAGCACATTTTTTTCTGTATATATGATGTGGTGAGAATGTCTTGTCTGCCCACTTAGTGCATCTACCTTGCCTCTTAGGTCACAGGCTTTCCAACTGTGAATGCCATGTTTCAGATCTACAGGCATACGGTCTAATTGACATAGCCCCAGATTTCACAGCTGATATTATTTGGGAATTGACAGTGTGATCTGAGCCTACACACTGAATTTTATGAGTTGAAATCTTACATCATCATGTAAATATCCTGCAACTTTGGATGCAGGATAGATGCACTGGATAACTGCTTCTCCTTTCCTGGGTGAATGGCAGAAGAAGATTATAAAAGTCCTGCTCAGGTCACTGAAATAGATTGTGCTGGGCTCAGGAGCCCAGTTAATTCTGATGACTCTATACCTCTAAGATTCAGATTGGCTTAGATAATAATTGGGGTGGCTGTGATTTGAGCAGGACAAAATTGGATGGTCTGCATTACAAATGACAGTCCTGTGTTTGAAGAGATCTCAAGAGGACTGTCCTGTCCCCTGTTTGAAGGGTCCTCTCTTTGAAGTCCGAGTGTGGTTTAAAGGCAAAGATCCATAAGAAAAGAGGGCATCAGGGATCTTGAAGCACATTTACTATAGCACTTGGACAGCAGACTGAACAGACTTCTTCTGATCACAGGGATCTTAGCTATGGTGAAATGGATTGTGTTTTAATTTCAATGACAGTAATTATTTCTAAATTATCTTTCTGCAAAGGGTTGTATATGCAAGTTGTATATAAAATCTATATCCTCCTTTTAGTCTTCCTGCTTTTAAAATGTCCCAGCTTTTCTCTCCTCCTCCCACGTTTCCCCTTTGTTCTCAGTTTACTTCAGTTGCTGCAAACTGAGTTCAAAGTGCAATAGTAGTTTGTGCTCAGTTAACTCAGCATGGAGGAAAGGAGGGGAGGGGCTGAATCGTGATCTTCCCAGTAGACTCAGACCAAAACAAAATGCTGCAGCCTATTCAAGTTTGTGTATTCTTCCTCAATTAACACCTTTTGCCATCTTGACCACATTCTGATGTTGCTTGGCCACATGTGCCCCAGTTTTTATCTGTGAAATGTTTCAGCTCTGTCAGGCCCAGGTCTTGTGCGGATGATTGCCATTTGTGTTGAATCAACAAATAAACACCTGGACCAGCTAGAAGAAGTGACTACTAGATGTGGCTACATCAACAGCCTGAATCTTATGAGGCGGATCATGCTGGACACTTCAAACAAACTTTTCCTTGGCATTCCTCTTGATGGTAGGACATTCTTTTCTTGGATTTCTCAGTAGTTCCATATCTGTGCTATTGGTAGCTGTTTCCAAAGTTCATAAGTGAGTGTAGCTCTTTTTGCAGCAAAAACAGCACTATCTATATAACAGAACAGAATCATTCAAAGGTCTAAGGAAACAGGAAGGATTACAGCAAGACAAAAGATTATTTAAGCTGAGAAACTCTAAAGATAAAGTAAAGGTAGTCCCTTAATATGAATGTCTAGTCATAACCAACTGTAGGGGATGATATTCATCTCTGTTATTAAGCCAAAGAGCCAGCATTGTCAAAGATGAATTTGGTGGTCATGTGGCCAGCATGACTAGACAGAATGTTGTTACCTTCCCACCAAAGTGGTACCTATCTTGCTAGGTTGGCAGAAGCTGGGACTAGTGACAGGAGCTCACCCCATCATGCAGCACTCAGGCCTTGAACTGCCAACCTTCCAATCTTCCGATCATCAGAATTGGTGTCTTAACCACTAAGCCACTCTATGGACTCTTTAGATGTTTTTAATTTGTACTATTTTTAATAAGCTGTAAGCCATTTTGAATCCCATTATTGTGGGAAAAGGCAAGATATAAATAATTAAAGTAAAGATGATGATGATGGTGATGGTGATGATGATGATGATGATGATGGGATATTCCTCTCCAAACAGCCCTATTTATTTGCTTACTGCATTTTTGTCCCAATCAATAAAGGAAATGTTTAGTAGGTTAAAAAAAAAAACCACAGGTCAAAAGCTTGGGGAAGTTACTTGTTCAGACTACACATTCCAGGACCTTCTAACCAGCCTGACTATTTGGGGGTTCTGAAAAGTGTACCGGTAGTCCAAATAAGTAACTTTTTTCAGCTTGCACATCAAATACATAACTGTAATAAAAATAATGTTGTGGTGCCCATAGGGTAGGGATTTTGTTGTTGTTGTAAGCTGACATTTTTAGTCTCCCAGACTTTACGGTTTTTTGTTTCTCAGATATGCTTTTCAAATTCTTGGATGGCTGCTCTCCTTTACTGTTGGTTGTATTTTGTTTTTATTCCATGCCACTTTTTAAAAATTTCTGAGGTCACTAAAATGAGTCCCCAGCTTGTTGGGGGCAATTAGCTTATACATTGTAAACCACTTAGAGAGTGTTTAGGTGCACTGATAAGCCATATAGAAATTTACTTGCTTGCTATTGCATAACAAAGTGCAGATGATTGCAAATTAATAAAGCAAAATAGGGCTAATAATATGTTAAACACACATCATACACTTTAAGATGCTTTTCCCTTTTTAAAACTCTCTAGTAAATGTATATGAATGCAGGAGACATAAACATTTCCCCAGCTTTTTTGCTTTTTAAAAAGCCACCATCCCCAAATTTATGCAGGATCTAAAAAAGGAAAATGCCTCCTTCTTCACCTGTAGTGCAGTCTCTTCTACCAGCCAAATAGGTCTGGGAATCTTATTAGCATCATGGCCAGATGATAACAGCTGCTCACTGGTATTACAGTTAATTTATATTAGGGGTGAAATAGATGGTCTCTAAGGAGCAACTTGCCACTGCCCCTTTGATCGCTGGGTTGGGGCTGTGGCAACTGGCATTTTCCCAGCACAAAAAGAAGTGGCAGAAAGCTGCTCCTTTTTGCACCAGGAAAAAAGTGCCTTTGCTGCCACTGTGGTGTTTTCTCTGGGTTTTTGTGGTGCAGTGTGTGTAAATGCTGCATCGCAGAAATGCCATGAAGCTGCCACATGTGCGGTCAGCCATGCGGCTTCCTGGCATTGTGGGAGTGTGTGCTGCTGTCTGAATGCCAAAGTGCCTCCAGGAAGCCAACTCTTTTTGCCAGTCTGTACCAGCCCTAAGTGACTTGTTTGAACTTTTTTTCTTTTAGGGGCTGAACAGGGGCAACCACATGCCACAGTCCTGATCCAGCATTTTTCCATTCCAAAAATGTTGGAATGGAAAAAAGCTGCCCTTGCTGTGGCAGTGGCAGCTTTTCCATGTTTCTTCAGCTCAGTGTGTCTAAACGCTGTGCCACAGAAATGTTGTGACACAGCCCGCTGTCTGGTTGGATGGGCGGCAGGTGGTCACCACACCCCCACGCTACCTCCAAGCTGACCCTTACTACCGGTCTGCTTTCCCCCTTAGTTTAGCACTTTGAGGCTGGAAAAGGATATGAAGATTGAGCATGGGTGGAGGGAATGAATTTTCCTCTGTTAAGACACTGGAGACCAGAATTCGACTCCCCACTTGGCCATGAAACCCACTGGGTGACCTGGGGCAAGCCACATGCTCTCAGACTTAGGAGAAGGCAATGACAAACCTCCTCTAAACAAATCTTGCCAAGAAAACCCCATGATAGGTTTACCTTAGGATTGCCATAAGTTGGAAACAACTTGAAGAGACACAGCAACAACAAACTAACCTGCTTGTACAGTTCTTGAATCTATTATTGTGGAAATTGGTTACATTTGTACACTGAGATTGTCTTGGTTTGCTTCTGCACTTTCTAAACCTTGGGAGTTTATATTCACCACAATTCAAGAGGGATATTGACAAGCTAGAGCATGTCCAGAAGAGGATGACAAAAATGGTGAAAGATCTGGAAACTATGCCCTATGAGGAGCATCTTAGGGAGCTGGGTATGTTTAGCCTGGAGAAGAGATGGTTAAGAGGTGATATGATAGCTCTGTTTAAGTATTTGAAGGGGTGTCACATTGACAATGGAGCAAGCTTGTTTCCTGCTGCTCTAGAGAATAGGGCATGGAGCAATAGATTCAAACCCCAGGAAAAGTGATTCCACCTAAACATTAGGAACTCCCTGATGGTGAGAGCTGTTCAACAATAGAATGTACTGCCTTGGATAGTGGTCGAGTCTCCTTTTTTGGAGGTTTTTAAATAGAGGCTTGATGGCCATCTGCTGGGAGTTTTCTTTTGTATTCTTGCATGGCAGAGGGTTGCACTGGATGGCCCTTGTCTTCTCTTCCAACTCAATGATTCTATGATTTCATAAACCTTCACTTGGGCAATGCATACCAGACCAGGGGCCACATAGCCAGCCATAGAAAATTGTATTGTCAGTCAGCAATAATCTGGGTATAATTAGTTGTCTTGGGGCCCATTTCTACTGTTGGCTCTGAAGGGGTGCTGAACCTCCTCAGCGAAAAGGCTTGAATGCTTTTCCACTGTGTCCCATCTGCAACTATAAATCCCAGGACTTCATAAAATAGAACTATGACAATAAAAGTGGCATCAACCTGCTGTAATTGTGCAGTATTGATGCATCCCTAACTGACGTCTTCAGCCTTTCTTTAAAGAGCTTGGTACATGCTCCTCTCACAAAGTTTAGGCAATGCAAGTTGGTCTAGCTTTTTTGAGTGATACATATTGAACTAGCATGATGTAATGGTTAGAGTGTTGGACTGGGACTTGGAATTGCCAGGTCCAAGTCTATGTTGAGCCATGAAACTCACAAAATGAAGGCTAATCAGTTTTGCTCAGCCTGACTTTCTCATGCAATCAGAATGTTAAAAAGTAATGCTACCTTGAACTCACCTGGATGAAAGGGGGGATATGAACATAAATAACAAGAAGGAAGAAGAGGAGAGGGGAGGGGAAGGAGAGGAAGAGGAGAAGAAGGGATGCATTGCTGCAAGTTCCTAACCATTTATATTTCTCTTGTATTTTTGTCTATATTTAATTCCAGAAAATGCCATTGTACTTAAGATCCAGAATTACTTTGATGCCTGGCAGGCACTTCTGCTAAAACCTGACATCTTCTTTAAGTTTTCTTGGCTGTACAAGAAATATGAAAAGTCTGCGTAAGTAGCAATAGCAAAAGGTTTACTATTTTAAGTGATGCTATTGAGCTGAGAAGGCAGAGTAATGACAGCTCTTACCTTTGAAGCAAGAGTGTGTGGCCAAGATTGCTGCAACCTGGCTGCAAAGATGGAATAGAGTTTTAGATTGCAAAAGATGAATCAAGGGGATTTACCTATGTGCTGATTCACCATTTAACAATTATCCATTAAGATCTACTCTAGCTATGACCAACAATAAGATTCAAGCCAATGGTAAATATTATGAAGCTTCCCATTTATCTCTCTTGTAATCCAAAGTGTTTCTGGTTGTTTTGGTTTTGAGAGGATAATTAAGACCCATTAGCTTTACAAAAGAGCAGTTATTGGTGGAGCTAAGAATTGCTGGACCTGGTTGTTGATATGGATCAAAGTAGCCTAGGCCATTGTTATTGGGGAAATCCATTCCCCATCCCACATCATTGAAGACTGCACTTAAGCTCAGTGGTGACAGGGAAGCATGGATGGAGTGGAGAAGGTGGCAAATAATGTCACCATTCCGGCTAAACAGCTTTTCAGTCCTGAGAGCTCTGACTCCGAATACATCATGGAAAACAGACATAAAGGCATTGCATTACATAGTGATGAATGGAACCCCTTCTGTTTTAGGAGGGATCTGAAGGAAGCCATTGAAATCTTAATTGAGCAGAAACGACAAAAGCTTTCCATAGTTGAGAAACTAGATGACAACATGGATTTTGCATCCCAGCTGATTTTTGCACAGGTAATTTTTTGACATTTCTAGAAGGTATGCCACAATCTGATCATCTCCTGTTCTCTAGGGACCAGGGGAAGGAAAAGAAAAACTAGATTTTTCTAGAATGTTGTGTGTGTGTTTTAAAACTAGATCATCTGGGCTGGTGTTGACTGGACTGGCAGAAATTTCTCAGATCTCAAGCAAAGTTCTTTCACAATCACTTGTTACTGATATTCATAGCTAAATATACCAGGGATTGAACCTAGGATCTTTTCAAAGCAGGTGTCTGGTCACTGAGCTATGGTCTTTCCAGATCCCTGGGCAAACAGATTGCTCTATTTGTTCATGGTTTCTCAACTGAAAATAACTGGGTCTGTAAGTCACTATCTCCTTGGTTTGGTTTTATAGAGCCGGGGGGAGCTGACGGGTGAAAATGTCAACCAGTGTGTCTTGGAGATGCTGATAGCTGCCCCTGATACACTCTCAGTGACTGTGTTCTTCATGCTAGTGCTGATTGCAGAACACCCTCAAGTTGAGAAGGCAATGATGAAAGAAATACAGAATGTGCTAAGTAAGTATCCAGCCACAGCAGAGGAGAATGGCAATTCATCAAATGATCTACTTGTATTTTCCATTCAAAAGGGTCCAAACTATTAGTAATCCTGAAAAAATAGACAGTCTTTTTACAAGTGAACACTTGGATTGCCAATTGGCTAGGGGTGGGAACAGTTTCTTGTTCTTATGCCTGTAACAAAGGCCCATGAGCTATGTTGGACTGAAATGTATCACTTCAATAGACTGGATATTTGAATGATCCCACACATAGAAACATGTATGTACATACTTAATAGCCTAGCAAGATGATCAGTTTTCTCTACTCATTTCCCCACCATGATAGTTTGGAATGGAGATGGAGGGTAAGTGGGTTTGGTTTTTTTGGAGGGGTTTATTTGTTTGCTTCTTGTATGATATAGGGAAACATTCAGCCACACAGCCCTCTTATATGTTCTTTGAACTGGAACGTTGGCTAGAATCCTGTTGGGCAGTTATGAATGCATAACATAGAGTTATACAATTAATCAACAAGACTCACGACTGAAGTGTTCAATACTAAGGAAAACACTGAAAATTGTTAACACCTTTTAGAAAATCAATAGAGATTTTTTTAATATAAAATCCCAAATCCATATTGAAATGGCATTGCTTAAAGGTGATATTATCAAAAAAACAATTGTTTTATCTTCCTTATTTCTTAAAGGTGACAGAGAGATCCAAAGTGACGACATGCCAAAGCTGAAGGTAGTTGAGAATTTTATTCTTGAAAGCATGAGATACCAGCCAGTTGTGGACTTGGTCATGCGCAAAGCCTTGCAGGATGATGTGATTGATGGCTATCCTGTGAAAAAAGGAACCAACATCATTCTGAATATCGGGCGCATGCACAGGCTTGAGTTCTTCCCAAAGCCAAATGAATTCTCACTTGAAAATTTTGAAAAGAGTGTGAGTTTTTGTTTGTTTTGGTGCCTTGTTTTTTTTAGAAATATATAGAATCATTCAGGGCAGGGATGGCAAACAACTTTAATCCACCTCAGCTTCAGCATAGTAATCAGTGACAATGATAGTCAAGTAGCATCTGGAGGAGCACATGTTGGCTGCCCTTGGTTTATGATTTTGCTTTGAAATGGAAACCAAAAATTTCTGCAGTCTTATTTGGTGTTTATGTGCCTTCAAGTCTTTACCTGGCAGAGGCTTTTTAAACAGAAGCTTGATAGCCATCTGTCAGGGGTGACTTGGTTGTAAGTTCTTGCATGGCAGGAGGTTGGACTGGATGGCCCTTGTGGTCTCTTCCAACTCTATGATTCTATGATTCTAGCATAATCTCAATGGTCCAGAATCAGCAACCAGTATCCTCAGGCAATTGCTAGATCCTCAGACATCTCAGTTGTGAAATGTGGGAGTGAATGAGGACATTGGCCCAAATAAGAATTATGTTATTCATTCCCCCACCCCCCACCCCCACCCCAAAAACTTTCCTGCAGCACCACATTTTTAGCATTGCAGTCACTTAAAACTTCCCTTCAGCATTAGTCTAGGCATTAAAAAAAGGGTCTGGTAAAATCCTGCAAAACCCAAACATTAACACTGCATGAATTTACATAAACATTGTACATGTCCGTGAAAACCTGCGTGTTTTGTGTGCTACAGAATTTTGGTAAGAAAATTCATTTAAACACTCTGATATAGGCATTCTGTGCTTCAAAAGAGAAAAATAAATTTGTTAATCTTAGCTGTTTCAAGTAGCCTATTTGAAGGAATTTTGTCACTTCCTCCAAAGGTTTTCAGAGAAATCATAGCATGTTAGATTTTATTAATAGTTCCATCCATTATAGTGGGATGAGTTGCACAATATGCATGTACTGCCTGTGTGTATATGTGCCTTCAAGTCATCTATAGATCTAGGGCAAGGGTTGGCAACCTATGGCC
>CM034709.1:10832163-10845879 GCA_020142125.1 Phrynosoma platyrhinos | reverse complement strand
CCCCCGGCCTGGCGGAAGATCTGGGGACCAGCGACTGGCCCCAGGTAAGAAAATCTTGCCAACCCCTGATCTAGGGCTACTCCATGAATTTCATAGGGTTTCCTTAGGCAAAGAATATTCTGAGGTGGTTTTGCCCATTCCTTCCCCTGAAATATAGCCTACAGCACCTGGTATTTATTGGCAGTCTCCCCTCCAAGTTCCAAACAGGGCTGACCCTGCTTAGCTTCCAAGATTAAACCATTCTATTATTATTTATTATTATTTGTTTGTATCCTACCTTTCCCCCACAAATGGGTCTCAACATGGTTTACAATCTGTTAAAAAACAACATAGAATAAAATTATACAAAAAACATAATTCAAAGGATTGATCTAAAAGTTACTTAAGAGAACCTTAAACAATTTGACATTTAAATTAATTAAAAGCCTATATACAAACCCTCTTCCTCCTTCCCAAAAATGGCCCTGAGAAGCTGGTTGAACAGATGGAAGGGCTTCTCCTGAAGATTTAAATCTGATGGGTTCATAAAAGAAGATGCAGTCCTTCAAATATCCTGGACCCAAAACTTATGAGGTTTTATAAGTTGTCAATAGCATGTTAAATTGTGCCCAGAAATGGACAGTCATCTGAGCTGTTCCAACAAGAGGACTATGTGTTCCCTGTAGCCAACCTCAGTCAACAGTCTGGCTCCAGCTTTTCTGGGGCAATTCAATTTTCCAAGCACATTTCAAAGGCAGCACCATGTAGAGCCCATTACAGTAAACCAAATGGGATGTAACCAAAGACATGTGTTACCATGGCCAGATCAAACTTCTCTAGGAATATTGTGTACAAGCTTGAACTGTAAAAGCAGTTCAAAAACTATTTTTAAGTGGCAGTTTTAAAAAGCCAACTTTCTTCAAGAACAGATTAAAGTCAGCTCCAAAAGCCCATTTTAAAATTAATTTTAAAAACCAAAGGAACAATGTAGTCTTTCTCACAAGCTGGAAGCATCACAGCAATTGGGTCAGTTTGGCTTCTCTTGGGAGAGAGTTCCTTAAATAGTTCCTTTGCTTTGCTTAGTGCTACAAAGAAAGCTCTGTCACATGTGCTCAACAATCTAGCCTCTAAGGCAATGTACACAAGGGCTCCTGGTAAGTATCTCAAATTCCAGGCAGGCTCATACAGGAGGAGGTAGTCTTTGATAAAATCATAGAATCATAGAGTTGAAAGAGACCACAAGGGCCATCCAGTCCAACCCCCTGCCATGTAGGAATATACAGTCAATGCACTCCTGGCAGATGGCCATCCAGCCTCTGTTGAAAAATCTCTAAAGAAAGAGACTCCACTACAGTCCAGGGCAGCATATTCCATGTCAAACAACTCTGTCTAAACTGCCCCAAAGAGTTTAGGACCTTCCTGCTGGAAAGTGAAATGAGCACAGAAGTAAATGGGAAGCCAGTGCAGATGTTCAAAACAGTGATATGTAGTTTCAAAAATGCACACTAGACAAGAGTCTGGCAGTTGTCATTTTCCTTTTCTGCAGCTTCTGACTTCCATATGTGGGATGGTTATCTGCCATCCCACTTTTATAGCAATAGCAATAGCAAATACATTTCTATACCACTTATCAGTGAACTAGCACTCCCTAAGCAGTTTGCAACCTGTAAGCCACAATTGCCCCCAACAAGCTGGGTATTCATTTTACTGACCTACAAAAGGATGGAAAGCTGAGTCAACCTTGGATCCCTCCTCTAGGATTGAATTTATAACTTTTTGGCTGCAGTACCAGCATTTAACCATTGCACCACCAGGGCTCCACTTTTCCATCTGCCTTTTTAATGTTTCTGTTTCTCTTTCATCCTTCCACTTTCCACTTTTGTCATTAGCTTAATTCAATGGCTGCAAACTGAGCTTAACATGAAAAATTAGTTTGCACTTAATTAACTCAGCAGGGGAGAGAAGACCAAAGAGGGTGGAATCTAGTCCTTCCCAGTAGGCTCAAAAGCAAACTGCTGGAGCCTCTCCTAGCTAGGTCTAGTTCTTTCTCATTAATAACTTTAATAACACTCTGATGTTGCTTGGCCACACATGTACCTGTTTTTACCTGTGAAATGTTGGAGGCTGTAGAGTATTTTTCAAAGGCAACCCCATTTTCATGTGGAGTAGTTCTATCAGGTTGCAAGTAGTTTAGTTCTCATAAATGTTAGTTCTGTTTAGTTCTCATAACTGTTTAGTTCTCATAAATGGCAATCTAGCAGCAGAAAAGCAGGTTCAAACTGCATGCTATAGCAATATGTGTGCCCACCATTAAAACACTGGTGAAAAAATAATTTTAAGGTGATGATATATGTGATTGTAATTAGATTGTTTTCTCCCAGTATTTTTTTAATGAACATATAATTAACTCTTTGTAAGCTGCTTTGATCATATCCATGGAAAGGCGGGGTAAAAATAAAATTTATTAATTATTATTATTATTATTATTATTATTATTATTATTATTATTATTATATGCAGTTCAATGCCACAAGAGTGGGGATTGGGGAGCAGAATTAGAACTGTGATAAACTGGGCATGCTCCTATTCCAGAATTAATTTTATATAGCAGTTTAGATCTAGATAGATTTAAGCTGGAATTCAGAAGGTGCAAAAAACAGAAAAGAGTGAACTAGAAACTAAGAAACTAAATGGGAATCTCCCTTCATGTTCCATGACATTTGTGGGGATTTTATGATGAACATCTTAAAAGTTAGCCTGAACCTTTTTCTTAGTTTGTTTTAACCAATCCTTTTGCACAGGTTCCTTATCGTTATTTTCAGCCGTTTGGATTTGGTCCCCGTGGCTGTGTTGGAAAATTTATTGCCATGGTCATGATGAAAGCAATCTTGGTGACTCTTCTGAGAAGGTGCAGCATCCGGACTGTAAA
Source organism: Phrynosoma platyrhinos (assembly GCA_020142125.1). NCBI lineage: Eukaryota > Metazoa > Chordata > Lepidosauria > Squamata > Phrynosomatidae > Phrynosoma > Phrynosoma platyrhinos. The sequence goes on along the minus strand of CM034709.1, from coordinate 10,842,971 downwards.
AGGCAAAGGTCTTAACAACATTCCCACAAACAATGATTTATCTTTGCATCCAAACGAAAACCAGCCATTGCTAGAGATGATATTCATACCAAGATGTAATATGGAAAAGAGTTAGGAAGATGAATAAAACAACCCCCAAAGTACTGGGACACTGTGTGGTTGGACTATCCTAATCAAAACTGATTGGTTGGGCTCCTCAAATCAGAGGGGGAAATCCTCATTCATCCCAGGTGCATACATTTGCTCACTCACTTGCTCAATCACTCACTTAATGGAACATTTTGTTTTCCCCAAACTGATTGCTGATATAAATGTTTCTTAATGAACTTGGGTCCTACAAACAGAATATTATTTTTGGAGTATACCAAAAACAACAACCCCACACCTGTTGATAGTAAGTAAATAATCGTGCACAGGAGAACCTTTGCAAACAATCATGTTCAAGTGAATTTATGTATTGGACATTGCATGCTGGCAAACCTGTAAAGGTCCACAGAGATGAGTTGGGCAAAGCCAGAGACTTCCAAAGAAGCTAGTTGCCATTTCAGTGAATTCATGTGCAATGTTCATCAAGAAACAGAAATATATTTTTTCAGAACAACAAAACAATATGAATGTGTTGTGATACTCCCTGCATGTTACTGAAGGTTTTGCTAAGTCGCTGTCTTCACTACCAGTCATGCCAAGTCCTCTTGACTCGCTGTGGGGTTAAGCAAAGCAAAATAAGTGGTTTTCTTTATCCCTTAAGATTAGAAAGGGGTCATGCATATGTTTCCCTAGTTATAAAGGTCTGCTCTTCCTCACAGTTCTCCCATTCCTAGGTTAGGTCATATAACTGTCTTTCTGGAATTGGAATATAAGTTGAGTGGCATCACTAGGGTTGGCATCACTTGGTGGGGTAACTCATGTGTCACCCCCATTGACCTCCTCCCATACCATGTCAAACAGAATCCTTAATAATGTTTTTTGTACTACTGTTACTTATAAATCATAATTTCCATGTATCACTGAGTGTAACAACAAGAGTTGTGACATAAATAACTAACAAAATTAAAATTATATTTAAATCACACTACCATATTCACAGCCTAAATGTATTTACATGTGCATAGTTTCATGTGGTTAGAGTGAAAATTTGGTAGGATGTGATGTTTTTAAAGAAATTTTTTTTAAAAAATTTAAATAACATTTTAATTCTCCTTTCTCCTCCCATTGAGGCTCTCCCCACTCACACCATCTCTTCAGCATTTTAAAGGGATGCAGGTAAATGCTATGGTCCATTACAGCCAAAAGGCAGATGTTTGGGGAGCAGTGGTGTAACCCCCTTATGGTGTCATCTCGTGTGGCTCACACCAGTAGCACCCCCATAATAATACCTCTGCATGAATATGAGGTACTATCTGCTTTCAGTATAGCGGGTTGCCATCTTTTCCATCCAGCAGGGCTTCTCTGCCTTTTAAGAGAAGCACAACTGGCAAACTGCAGTGCTTGAAAAAGTAATTCCATCCAACAGTCCCTATTTGGCAGGGCAAATCCCTATTAATCCTGAGTCATTCCACTTTTTCAGCATTTTAAAATGTCCCAGTTTCTCTTTCCCACTTTCCCTCATTGTCCTCCACTTATTTCAATTGCTGCAAACTAAATTCAAACTGCAAAAGTAATTTGCATTCTATTTACTCGGCGGGGGGAGAGGAGAGGAGGGGGAAGAATCTTCTTCCTCATTGATAACTTTTTACATCTTGATCTCACTCTGATTTGCTAGAAATTGTGTAAATTGAGTCCACTTTAATTGCCCTGACTCAGTACTAGGGAATCATGGGAACTGTAGTTTATTGTGGCACCAGAGCTCTCTGACAGAGAAGGCTCAATGTCTCAGAAAAAAATAAAATTCCCATGATTCTCTAGCACTGAGCCAGAGCAGTTAAAGTGGACTCAATTTGCACTATTTCTAGCACTCTGCAAAGGCCCTTAGATAAGAATACTTAACTAAGAAGTAGCTATGTTAGTCTCTTGCAGCATAAGAGGAAAGGAAGAGGAGTGAGGAAAAGGAATGTAGCAGCACCTCAAAATCTAACTGGTTTCCTTTTTTTCAAGAACTTTTGTGGATATAACCCATGTCTTTGGATGCATTTAACCTTAAGGATCTTAAAGGTGCTGCTACAGTTCTTTCCCCCCTCCACCTCCCTTCCTCTTTTTTATACTTAACTGCCTTGCCTCCAACCCAAACTGGACATAAATGTAATTCACCTATGCCCTGAATGCTAAGAGAATGAACCTCTTTCTCCTTATGCAGTTGAAGCCCAGTAAAGTAGGTTGGGTGGGAGTTACAATTGTGGCAAGTGTCACAATTGTGATTAAGTAGTGTTTGTGAATACAGAACAGGTACAGATGAGTGAATGTAGGAATACTGTTCTGTATTCACAAAGACAGTGGTGGTGTATGTCTCCCATATCATCAGGGTAGTGAATCCCAACCAGGTCCAGCACCTTGGACAGCTCTTTTTAAAGCTGGCCAAAACCTGGAATGCATTCAACACTCCTCTGCCATGGATGCCACTAGCCACCTCTGAAGGAAGAAAAAAAATCCATTTGTGTATTGTTTTCAGAACACCACTCTTACACTTCTACCTCGGGAATACATGGCAAATAGGTTCAGATTTACCGATTAACTAAAATTGTGACTTAAAACCTCCTGGAACTGCTAAGCAGCATCTGATTTTAAAGAAATGTAACTACTTTATAGAAATAGCCCCAGACTTCCTCCAGCCTCTGAGGAGCTAAAGCAAGCCACATATTTTCCTTGTAGCCACTAGTTCCAACATTTCCTTCTGTCCTCCTACAAGGAAAGACTGTGCACTTTCTTAATCTGATTCTTAAAGGCAATTTAAAGACTTGTATGAAAATAATGATAAACATTTCTAGTATTTTTCTTGATTAATAAAAGGACAGCTGTGAAAAAAATGTAAGGATTGTGCAGTAGCTATCCTGTGTTTTGCAGGAGTCCTTGTAACTGATTTTGTTTGCACATGTAAGAATGAATAATTTCAGTGGTTTTCTTTCCACTGAGTAAGTTTACAATTTTTTTCTACACATTTTGCTATGGTATTTCAGACTTTGATACTTTTCACTTGGGAGTAAATTCATATGGGGGAGAAAAAAACTTCTCTTTTGTGCAAAGCTTGTATTTTTTCCCACCAAATCCATTATTTTTTCATAGAAAGCTACATATGGTTTGAACTATAAAATCCCACATTGCCTACTTAGTTATGAATGTGTAGCTAAGTAGCATCTCCAGTCCTGACTCTGTAATCCTACCTTAAAAGTGAGTGATGGAATTTTATTCTACTGGTGATCATGGCACAGCAAGATGGCAATTGCTCATCACAGCCTCACTCACTGGTGGGAAGGGATTGGAAAAGCCATCCTGTTATATCCTATTCACCAGCAGAACAGACCTTTACTGCTCAGTGCATCTGCTGGCTGTTAAGGTACATTGGGGGGGGGGGGCATCTTTGATTATGGCAATAGTGCCATGATGGTGAATACATAGTATAACTAAATACAGAGCAGTTACAGATCTGTAACTCTGTGTTACAAATATATAACTGCAATGTAGGATTTAATTTTTAAATGAACATAGTTATTTTTTTTTTCATTAAAAAGTCCTGAAGTGTGAAAAATCTCATGTGGACTGATGCACTGAGATACACTTTTTCACTGAGAACCAGAAAAATTGCAAGTCTTCTTTACATTCCATACTCTGCACCCTTTCAAGACAGGTCCTAGAAGTTATGTGAAAGGATTGCAGGGGAAGAAGTGAACTCAAAGAGGTCCACTATCCAACAAATGAATTTTGAATGCATTCTTAGCTATATTGAAGAACGCAGCTTGGGAAAATTCCTCTGCAGATTACAGCTCCCATAACTCTCCATAAATCGAGACCAAATCACAAATGTAATAGAATATTGTAGAATTTTAAAGCATGTTTGGGGCTTACCCTCAACATTCTTAGTTTCTCAACTCTTTCCCCCTTCTTGCTAGACAATGTCCAGCATCTTGTAAGTTACTTAAGAAGGAGTAAGCAGAGGTGAGGTCTTTATGGAAAAAGCAGAACTCTAAATAATATTATCTTATTCAGCATGTTTGATTTAAATGTTATATTCAAACACATGCAAAGCTTTATTTAGAAATTATTTTACTGGCATATCTGTAGTAATGTATAGAGAATAGCATGTACTTCCCTTACATTTAACAAAAATGATTACACCTGAAAGAAGACTAGTTTTCATAGGACACACTCCTAAAGAGAGCTGCAGCTCATATATCAACAGTTTAACTATCTTTTGCTGAAGTATAAAACTAATACCTTCAGCTTCACTCACTCATTGTCTGCACTACTTAACAATTTCATTTCAAGAATTTCAAGAATCTGATTCAATATAACAAGTTGATTATTCTGTTTCACTAAAGAATTGATGTGATTGTTGAGAAACAGGTAACTTATATTTTATCCTGACTTGTGGTTGATTGTGAAAGAAGGGAATCTGCAAAACAGAAACAAACTTAGCTATGTATTCATTTGTTAATCCATTCTTCCAAGTACTAGGGTTTGCTAACACTTGTCTCCTTAGAAGAATAACTAGAAGTTCATAGCCTATAATCAGCTGAATGTAGTACAACAGACCAGAGAACTATGGATAGTCATGCATGTATATTTGCTTGGGCATGAAGTGTGAAAAAAGTTCCATGGAAAAATAGCATGGGAACATTTTCTGGAAAGAGGGAATCCCACTTCATATCTCAGGACATGAGTTCAGTTTTTGCCACTTCCTTGGTCACTGAGGAAACTGACTCGCCAAGAGTTGGATGCACAGGAATGACATCCTTTTCCTGGACCTCTGGAGAAGCAGAGGTCCCTGAGGACACCTGTCACTGTGAATTTCATGCAAATCTATGTCCTCTTTTCTGCATATTCTGCAGTTCTTTTATTTAGCAAAATGTATGAATAACTTAATTGGTGATGTGATCTACGCATCTGATCTGGTACTAATACAGTCATGCTAATCTGTACGTTGATTTCAAGAAGCCAGTGTTTCTTAAGGACTGAGACTAACTTTGCTGCTCCTGAATTTATCCAGCTGTCCCATGCACACATCACTCTGCATGCAAACATGTTTGCCTGCTAACTGGTGCTTAGATTTTGTGCTTGCCCTCGAATTCAACGTTGCTTTGCTGTGATCAGTTCATGTGAGATGTGTACAGTACTGAACTTTGCAGTGACATCATTTTGTAATTACTGTGTCATGCAGATGAAAACTAAATTTAAAAAAATGCCAAGTGGGATGACACAAAGACACCTTTGATGTGATGATCCTGTTTGGAAATGGTAATAAAAAGACTGTTTAAAATCAGCTGTGACTTGCTGCTATTCTGATAGGAACCATATCTAGTTAAATAGAGCATGTGATGCCCATGTTACAACAGTTTCACTGCCTTTCAGGGCATTTTAGCAATGATTCCAAGTTGTGGTTATGACCCGCCACACCCACCACATCTCAAAACCTAAAGTCTGTATTATCCAGAACATGAAAAGCAGCTTTCTCAAGTTTTAGTATCCCATTAAAGCTTTCCTGGATATTATGATCTTTGCTAAAGGTCCTTCCTTTTGTCCTACCAACATCTGGAGTTCATTTGGCAGAATGAACTGGGACCCTTTTGGTGGCTGATCCCAATCTCTGGAATACCTTCCCAAGGGAGGCAAGCCTAGACCTTCTCTGATGATATTTCACCAGCAGGGATAAATGTATTAACTTGTTACAGTCACTATAAATACATTTGCAATTTGTGATGGTTTTTATAACTTTTATGGATTCCAATGGCCGAGTTATTTTAATGTTTTTGATGGATCATTTGTAAGTTTCTTTGTACATTACTGCTGATAGTCACCTTGAGCAACAGTTGGTGAAAATATGAGTTGAAATTTTAATTAATAAACTGAACAAAATGATAGTTTTGAGGTGGTTTTTATGTAAGCTTATTTTTATAATGAAGAGGGACCTACATACTAAAGTTTTCTAAAACCATGCAAACTATGCTGTTTGTTTGTATTAAAGGCAACATACCTGCAGTCTGTTTTATCAAGTCAATACAAGTGAAACAAATAAGATTAAATGACCCCATTATCTGCAGGATTGATACCTGCAGATTCACTTACCCATGTCCAAAAATATTGTCTCTCTAGGCATTTCCTAAATTCTCCAGTGTGATTCTATGGTATGCTTCTGGCAGAAGTTGACCATAGATTGTGCTGAAGAACCTAGAAATTTCTAGAGAAATATTCTCCCTAGGAATCTCTAGGTCCTCTAGAATGACTTTATGGTCAGCTTGTGCTGGACGTCATTAATTTCAATAGGGTTCACTAGTAACTGCAGTTTCATGTTTCCATGGTAAGTCTGGGAACATATCCCCTGTGGATATGGGAGACATCCTATATTCACATTGTAAAATAAATATGCTAGTAAGAGGCAATGGCAGCTGGTGGCATCCATGCCAGTGCAACAATGAATCCACTTTGGGTTTAATTCTGAATTTCAAAGCAGCTAGCCACAGTGCTGAACTTATTTTGGGTTTAGGTTTTTGCCCCTTGGATAGCATCATTTAAAAATTGGACTTAAACCCAGAGCAGATTGCCATAGCCATGGAAGCCATGAGCCATCACTGAGAGCAGGGTTTTACTGTTGTCCATCATCTCTGGTGCCTTCAAGCAGAAGAGCATTTTATACATTCTCTAAAGATGCATACTGAGATCTATGATCTTTGACGCAGTTATAGCTGAAAAGAGCTGAAAAGCTATAACAAGCTATAGCTGAAAAGCTATAACAACGGTATGCCAGCAGAGGGCATGCATGGGAATTTTCTCAGCTACACTAGCAAATGCCTAGTAGCAAAATCAAATAGTTGGGTGCCTGTATGTTTAAAGCAAAACTGAGCCATCCAGTTTCTACAAATCTAGGAGACTCCCGAGGGATGTAGAAGTATATGTTTTATTTCTGGAGTGGAGAGGATTCAGTAATTCTCTCTCTCTCTGTGTGTGTATGCGTATGCCTTCAAGTCACTTGTTGATGTATTGCAACCCCATGAATTTCATAGAGTTCTCTTAGGCAAGATTTCAGATTCGCCCCCCATGTCTCCCTCTGCTATGTTAAAATTAGGCCTGCTTAGCCATGCTGTAGCCATATTAGGAGCCTGAGTGTGAGAGGAAGAAGGTGAGCAGCTGCAAGGGATTGTGTGTTTGAACAAAGATCATAGAGCTCTTAGCACTCTGTGGGAATGGAATGTGAAAAGAGAGGAGGGAAGTGAATCTACAGAAGTGAAATTTAGATGGTTAACTCAGATCTGGCAAAGGATGTGCAACTGTGTAGTTTTTTTAAATAAATTCTTTCTGGTTTCATCCATACAATGTGTTCAATGAATTAGATAGAGGCAGGGCATCACACAAGGAATGCTCAGAGGTGGTTTTGTAAGATTCATCTTGTGAAATATAGCCTGAAGCACCTGGTATTCCTTGGTGGTCTTCCACCCAAGGACTAAACAGAGCTGACCCTGCTTAGAATCTCAGATTAGAGTCTAATGCCTTTGAGGTATTTAGGCTCTCTTCCAAATTCTACCTGAATGCATTTCCCCACTTCTTTTATATGTATTATTTTATTTTGACTATTTATACCCCATACTTCAGCCACAAAGGCTCTCAAAGCAGCTTACAATTTGTTAATTTGACAGTTCCCTGCCCTCTGGCATACAATCCAGAAAGACATAATACAAAAGGAGAAGGGAATGGCAAGGATAGTGGGAAATGGGGCCAAGTCCAGCAGATACTGCCAGTTCATCTCTCCCTCTGAGGCCAGGGCAATGGCTGCTGGAATGGAGGGAGGGCCTTTCAACTACCCCTGGGCCTAGGCATAATGGAGCTGTGCCTGCTTCTTCTCTTCCTCCAAGGACAGGGTGGTAGCAGTTAAGATGGATGGGCAAGTCCTATTGGTAGTCCTATTGGAGTAGAATCTTTGAATAGAACGGATTTACATAGACTCACCACTTGACAAGGATCCAAGTGAACTGATCTAGGATTTATGATGTACAGCATATACATGAATAAAAAACACCCTTATCTACAATTCCCAATATCCTCAATAGACAAACACACACCTCCATGACCCATTGGTGATTGGAGATGAAAGGTACAATGTTGCAAGTTTTGCTTAATACTATTGTGATCCAATTTTATCATCATTATATATGTGACTTCCCAAAGTTCACCCAAAATTTACTTCAACGGTGCAGTCCTCTCCAAAACAGCCATTTTCATATTACTGGCAGGGGAAATGGCAACACATCTAGCTTTCTTTCTATAGCGCAGTGATTCCCAAAGTGGGTAGTACACACCCCCATGTGGTGGAAGGATCCAGGGGGGTGAGGTAGAAAGGGGGTGGCGGGGATTTCAGTCAAAGTATTGGTGTGCAGGAAAGACGTGGGGAACCAGCAGTCTTTAGGATGAAGAGATGAGGATTACATTAAACTTCTTTTCAGGGTCCCCAGAAAACCACCACACAGCCTCGCTGATCATTTTGTGTGATGGTGTCTTCCACTGTTTGCCAGCCCATGTGAGTTTACTCCCTTACTGATGTCTTTCGCTAGTAGTGGCAGTTGGGAAACTCTCTTGAGTCTTGGGCAAAGGGCATTGCTTCTGTGGCTCAGAGTGGCACCATTTTGGGGACTTCCGGTTGGTAATGGCGCCTCGTTGAGACGTCCATCATTGAGTCATAGAATCATAGAATCATAGAGTTGGAAGAGACCACAAGGGCCATCCAGTCCAACCCCCTGCCATGCAGGAACTCCCAAGTCTCTGACAGCCATCCCTACTTTACCGGCATCTGGTACCCGGTAGTGTTCTTACCGGGGTCCAAAATTGCTGTCTTGGAAAAGGTAATTCCGAGGGGGCCTGGCGGAGGTCCAGAAACCAAAGCTTTGCTGATCAATGACACGATCACCAAGGCAGCTATGGTGGGACCGAAGGGCAAGCCATGAGCCGGTACTGGAGCTATTTAGCACAGAGACGCCGCCAATTTTAATTTTTATGTTTATGAAGATTGGGGATGGATCAATGGTGAGCTGTTTCAGGGGAGAGCAGTAATAACTCGAGGTGGTAACATCAGACAGAAAACTTTTTATGAGATCGGCATCTCTGACTGAAATGCTTAAAACCCTGAGCGGAGGATTTCTCCTGCCAGGGATATATTTGGTAATCGATTTAGAGGGAATAACTATGAATAACTAGAAGGCAGTCGGATTAAAGGCGTTAATTATAACTTGAAAATCGGGATTGCTGGATTATTGAATTATTTTACTATCTGGACTTATCAGTGAAACAGAGACTCTGCCTAAGTTCCATCAAGTAATTAAGTAATTAAGGGATCTAAGGAAGTAATGCGACTGTAACAAAACCGTAACAACAACAAAAAAGGATACAACATGTCTACAATAGCTGAATGGTTAATGCATCTATTTTAGATACTATTTTTGCATTTTTTCTTTGACTGTATGATTTTTTTATTTTTCTTCTCCACTGTTATATCTTGAGGAAAAACGGGTCTTTATTTAGACCAAGCAAAGGAGTGTGCCCTTGAAATTGCTGCACGTTATTTACTTTTGGATATCTCTGCAATTCATTTTGGACTGAATCTGGCGTAAACGTCCTTGAGCTGTGGCGGGGGAGTCTTGATATGTCTTTTCTGAGACTGACTGAACTGAACTGAGAAAATTACAGATTCTTTGACTTGTAGTGGGCAATTCTAACTGCTTGATTTTGGATGGTGACTGTCTATTAATTGGTTAAAAGTTGGTAATTTGTGTAGATTAATAACAATATTGAAAAAGAATATTAGATATTAGAAGTGAGCAAAATGATCTCAAGAAGTCAAATACAAAAACAAAATCCGTCTTTGCAATCTCAAAGGTGGGCTTCTGTTGACATTAATCAATTGATCCTTGAAAAGATTGAATCTATGTCAGTAAATTTTACTCAACAGTTGAGTGATTTTAAATCTGAAATAAAATCTGAAATTTGGGCAGATCTAAAAGAAATAAATCAAAAGGTAGATAGGTTATTGGAGGATGTGCAAGCAACAAAAAAAAGGGTTGACATATTGGAATTTCGGAATGATAAATTGGAAATGAATATGACAAAAATTGAAAATAAGAGAGAGGAGGATTTGGACTAAAGGGTGATTTTAGAATATAAAATTAGAGAGAAAATTATTAAAATAAGAGGTATAATAGAAGAAAAAAATAAGAATCTATTTGAAAAATTGGTTCCTGAAATTGCTGATTTTATGGGCAAAAACTTGGAATCTTTTGAGATTGAGATCAATAAATTATATCGAGTTAACTCTCTAGCTGCAAGGCAGAGAGGACTTCCGAGAGACATTTCGATTCATTTTGTAAGAAAGCAGACACGTGACTTATTTCTGTCCAAACATAATCAATCACCCTTTCTTTTTGATGGTCAAGAGCTAAACATTTTCAAGGATGTGCCAGTTTGATTGCTGAGAAAACGGCGTGAATATAGTAATTTAACAGCATTATTAAGGACAGAAAATGTACAGTATAGGTGGGAGGTGCCTGAGGGTATTACTTTTTGGTGGGATAAAAGATGTGTTAGAATATCCTCTTTTGCTCAAGCTAATGATTTTGTCAGACGCCATTTTCAACGTTCAAAAACTTCAGCGAAAAGGACTGATGATGCTGATGTGAATG
>CM034709.1:10710890-10722081 GCA_020142125.1 Phrynosoma platyrhinos | reverse complement strand
AGCCAAGTAATTTGACAAAAATATGGTAAAAATTTTGATGGTAAGATAAATCAAGAAGAAGATTCTTGATTTAAGAAGACTTAAGAAGCAAAAGAACTGAAGATGAAGAATTTGCAGAAACAGAGGCGGAAGTAGAAATTGGACATGAGGAATGGAAAGAAGAGAACAAATTACCTGATTCCAAAGAAGACCTAGAAAGAGATAACAAGTAAAATATACAGAAGATTAATTTTATGGGTTGGTCATGGTCTAAATTCTCCAGTGAAAAGGACTGAGGTTTCACTACCTAGAAAAACCCAAATTTGATACAAGCACTGAGCCGACAGAGGGGAAAAGCTGGTTCATCCCAGACTTTTCCTGAGCCCTAAGGAGAACCTACTGACCACACTGTCCGCTCCCAAAACAGGCTGAAAACTGATGGGCAGTCCACACTGCCCCCTCCCACTGCAAGGACAGATCCACCTAAACAGATCAAGCATGGCGTCAAGGGATGCCACGACAACAATTGTTTTCTCTTCCATCCAAGGCACACGTACACAAGCTTACATAAACACTGCCAGCAGCTGCCAGTCCCCTCCACCATCCATCTCCTTGGACACTGCCTGACCAGCCAGTCAATCAGGATTGCACAACTGATCGGCTGCCGGTACAACACATTGGTACAATCAGTAACACACTGGCAAAACACAATCATGGAGCCCCCTCACTGATGTGGCCAGCAGTGAAAATCTGCTGGGATGGCAAGTGGTGTGCTGAACATGTGACAGTGCTCATGACAAGCGCCATGAGGACCACTGCCAGTAGCAGCAGTAGCCACAGACACAAAGGCAGGGGACACCACACTGTACACAGCCATCACTAGGGCTGTCACCGTGGGCAGCACAGTCTCAGCAGTGATTATGCTGCCACTGCCCAGATGCCCGTGCCACTGGTGTGTATATCCAACCAACAGGCACTGGTGGAAGCATTTCATCATGTAGACTTGTCCACAGCTGCATGGTATGTGGTAAACTCCTATGTCTGTGAGGAGGTCTCTCCTGCCCTTCTCTGAGCGCAGCATTTGCTGGATTTTCTTGAGAGACACTGCAGACTGGGTCAGCCAGAAAAATCAGCAGTAGCAGAACACCTTATAAACCATCCTGGGCATAAAATACTATTTGAAAACACCAAAATGTTGGACCATGCCAACAACTATCATGTCAGAACGCACAGGGAAGCCACTGAAATCCATGGATGCTGGTGAAACGTCAGGAATAAAATCTTCTAGAACATGGCCACATAGCCCGAAAAACCCACAAAAAACCATGGATGCCAGCTGTAAAAGCCTTTGACTTCACACCCTGCACCTTCTTCCACACGATAGTGGAAGGTGGACATCATCATGAGGAGGGCCATCTCGTGGAGAAGCAGGTTGTGGACTCTCTGGACTCTCAGCAAGCATGGCAACTATCACCAAACCACCCCGCAGTTCAGGGTTGGCATCATCATTATGGGGGAGGTGTACATGGAGGTCATCCTGCTATGGAAAGGCACCTTCTGTCACGCACCATGTTTCTGGGGAATACCCTTGAGATTAGTGATGTCGCACGCCCCAAAGTAAAAAGGCAGAAAAGCTCAGGGTTATTATTGATACAGACACTGTTATGCTTCTATAATTGTAGAGAGAGGGTAAAAACTATATAGAATTCTCTTAAAATGGAATCTCCTTAAAATGTTTTCCTCCCCACCCACTCCAAATTGTAAATGCAAACTATGTAAGCATCTGTGAGATTCTCAAAATATTTTGCCTCCAGATGGCAGAAGGGAAGGTACAAATGGTTAAGACTAGGGGATTATAGTGCTCATCTATACTGTTTGTATGGAAATATGCTTTTATTCAGAACAGAAAACACATGCACATTGAAATCCAATACACAATGCAAATCCTGGCATATCTATTCCTACACAGGATGCAAAGAAGTCTTGAACCCTTGGCATGTGAATTATGTGGCTCTATTAGCAACCACAGATGGTTGGAGAAGATGCCAGCATTATTTTTGGACTCAAGGAATATGTTATTTAGCGAGAGAGGGATTTTTGGTCTGCCTGGTGTTAGTCACTGTTACTGGGAGAGCAAGACATGAAGCTTAAGCTTCAGGAAATTTTCTTGTCCATGTATCCAAGAACTAACTGATAACGTCCAGTCTTTAGAATGGACAGGTATTAATGTGTGTGTATATGACATGGGGAGGATTGTCTGCAATTCTGCAATCAACCTCAAAGGTTACTGCTGTTCTACTGCAGTGGGAGGATGGCAGGTGTGTCTGTGTTAGGGATGCCAGATGAAATAGAGGACAGGGTTCCTGTACCTACAATGGTTCTGGAGAAGAGGATTTCAGCGTGTGTCAGTAAGCAAACTTTATTCCAGGGATAGGCAACCTTTTTGAGCTGGGGGCCGGGTTGCTGTCCCTCAGACAATTGGGGGGGCCGAAGCACCAAAAATAAATTAATAATAATAATAATAATAATAATAATAATAATAATTTTTTTAAAAAAATAAAAATATATGCATGCACACTCTCTCAGCCCCAGAAAAGCCATGGCAAACCCCCTGTGGAGATTTTGCCAAGAAAACCCCAAGAACAAGTAATAACAACAATAATCAATATCATCATGGTGGTGGTGGTGGCATCCGGCCCCCGGGCCTTAGGTTGCCTACCCCTGCTTTATTCCCTGGATTCAGACAATCAGCCTCAGTGTGATGGAACAACAAAAGACTTTATTGCAGAACAGGGACAACAGTGACCAGCAAAGCGTTTAGGTTGGTACTATCGGCTCCTGCCCTCCCATCACAAATATATACTGAGTCCAACTAGCCTGGCCTCTAACCACAGCTTAGGAACTTTACATATTTTCCCCTCCAAAACATAGCACTATCTGTCTCCTCATTTCCCACCTTTGTGCAATGTAACATTTTGACTTCTACCCAGGACCAGAAAACTCCTCCCTTCTTTCCTGAACTGTCATCAAGTGAATATAACACATACAACTCTCATCCTCTACCCCCCAGCTTAAACCTTTATCCCAGCACAAACAACACAGAATTAATTATAAACATTTCTACAACTCAACCCATCATGACAGAACCAAAACCTATTTTGGTACTGACAGTGTGTAACTGAAACAACATTTGCTGAAATTCCTGCTTCTACAAAAAATGGTAAAGGTACAGGAGCCCTGTTAATTATTTCACTTGGCAACCCATATGCATTTGTATGACCCACAGGCTGTATGGTGCCCCCCATTCCATTTTTCCTGCTGCTGAAGACCTCACTAGCTCTCATCAAATAAAAAATCTGTATGATTTTTGAGGCAATTTTCACCTGAAAAACATGCCAAAATTGCGCCAAATTACACAAAAATGCTCTCTGAAACCATTAAATTCTCTAGAAGCCGAACTACTGAGTACCTCCATATCTGGCTGTAATATGGGTCAAAATGATGACTGAAACTGGTCTCATTTCACTTGCAGACACCGTTTTGGTTGATACATGACTGACTACAGAGGTACTTTGGGGACAGCATGGGCAGATGTGGCCTGTGGTGGTAATGGGTTTGTGTGTGTTGTGGGATGAACATTGCCCCCTGCCCCCTGTACATTTACCCACCCAGGTGTAAGAAAGACATCAAACACATACAGGTAACTATCTAAAATTATGTATTTATTAATTCAAATATTTATCATAATATTTAAGGAATATATTTGTAATATTTTAATATAAGGAATGCAAAGAATTAGTATTTAAACTTTCTCAAAGAATAAGAAGTGGAGCATGTAACTAAAATTGTAACTAACTTCCCAAGTAACTTCCCAAGCTCAGGGACACACAGAGATAATGCTTACTCTGTAGATGTAGTTGTTTGTAGAGAATATTAAGGTTGTGTGCACCTTCAAGTTGCTTTTGACTTATGGTGACCTAAGGCAAACCTATCATGGGGTTTTCTGGGACCGAGAGTGCATGACTGACCCAAGGTCACCAGTGGGCTTCCATGGCTAAGCAGGAAATCCAACTCTGATCTCCAGAGAGAGCCAGCGCTCAAACCACTACACCATATTGGCTCTCTTGTAGAGAATGCATAAGACAAACATTGAGGAACTGAGCCATATGTCCCCCTTCCCAAAACCTCTTGCTGGAAATACACTCTTATGATCATGGTGACAATTGGCGATGACTTCTTGGCTGCTGACTGAATCCATCCATCCATGGCTTAAAATAACCCATTTTAATATGCTACACTCTGCACTTTGTAAAAATATTTAAATGCTTTTCACATTGCTAAAACTTTATGTTGATTCGAAGTGTAAACAAATGTCAAGAAGAAATACGCTCCTAAGAAGAGAAGAGTGCAATAATTCCAACTGGAATAAACAGTATTTTGATGAACATCTCAGTGTACCCAGAGGGAAGGGACAGCAACTGTCTGCAATAGACTAAACATACCTCCCATGAGAGTTTGCGCAAAAACAGCAAAAAGAAAAGCTAAAGGGTATCATGAGTGAAAGCGTGATGCCCAAGTTCAAAAGACTGGCAGTTCAATAGCATATGTAGGGTCCACCCACACTCTTCAAAGCTTGGGAGAGTTATTTTTTGGATTATAACTCCCAGAACCTCCCAGGCAGAGAAGCCCCTGGCAATTTTAGCAGGAAGTTCCCGGGAGTCACTGCCCAAAAAGGTACCTTTCTGAAGCATGCTGTGAGGATAGGGTCCCTGTGATAGGGTCATCATACGTTGGCTATGACTTGAAGGCACACCACAATGAAAGTCACTAACAGGATTTTGGCTTCAGTATACTATCTCTAGTTAACTTCCATTTAAGATTAACTGACATAGTTACATGCTATGGAATCCTGGGATCTGTAGCTTTATGAAGTACACAGAATTCTCTGCTGGGGAGTTACTATGCTATATCATTAGAGGATTCTCAGGATCTCAGAAATTCCACAGGATGGAGCCATGTAAGTTAAAATGGCATCAAAGTCGTTCAATTGTGCAGAGCAGATACCTTTCTGTTGAAGAATTCTGGAGAACTAAAAAGACTGCTTATTATTTAATGCCATTGCCCGTCTAGGCATTGGGGATTTTTCTCTCTCTCTTTTCTAATGGCTCAGCATGGCTTCATTTACCACCCGCTTCTTTTGTATTAATTCCCTGAATACCTGTTGATTCTGTGTGTGCTCTTTCAAAACCCCAAATCTCAACAATCTGAAGAGGAACTGGCAAGAATTAGCTGTGCTTTCTACCCACATAGATATGCCCTGAAAGGTCCTTTGCCTTATAAGGTATGGAAACTATCTTTAATGGCCTTATTAATGGCACAATTAAGGGGATCGTTCATCACTTTGAATTCAAACCCTTGAATAAATCTATTGACCTTTGTTATTTGAAAGAGGGTGGGATGTTACTTAAAAGCTTGGAAAATAAATATAGTATTTCCAGATATATCCAAAAGTGCTAGTTGAATTTCTCAGACCTGCCTCATACATAAGTAGATTCACATTGAGATAAGACTTGCAGTGTTGCCTAAGGCTTCATGGGTGGTTAAGACAGCCACATTTTATGGACAGAGGCTTGCTACACTTAATAGGAGACAATAAAGATTACAATGTAATTAAAAGGCCTAAATGTTTTTGTGGTTTCTTTTTTAGAATGATAGAAACACAGTTGGAAGAGATCACAAAAGGGCCACCCAGTCCAAACCCCTGCCATACAAGAAGACACAATCATGCATGGCTGTCAAGCCAGGTGACACCCATCCACATTTCTTTTCTTTCAAAAAGATTTTTTATTTAAAAACCAAAAATAAACATACAAATACACACTAATTTTATATATCTAAACCACAAACAACATACTTGTTTTCTGCTGCCCCAGAGAACAGAACCCGGAACAATAGATGCAAGCTGCAGGAAAAGAGATTCCACCTCAATATTAGGAGGAACTTCCTGACAGTAAGGGCTGTTCAACAGTGGAACACACTCCCTTGGAGAGTGGTGGAGTCTCCTTCCTTGGAGGTCTTTAAACAGAGGCTGGATGGCCATCTGTCGGGGATGCTTTGACTGGGAGTTCCTGCATGGCAGGAGGTTGTATTGGATGGCTCTTGTGGTCTCTTCCAACGCTATGATTCTATGATTCTACAAAGAAATTGGTTAATGCCTCCCTGGAACAGATGGCCACACATTCTGAAAGGAGAGAGGTATTAGTAATGGGGGATTTCAACTATCCTGTTTGTTGGAAGTCAAACACTGCCAAAAATTTAAGGTCCAACAAATTCCCTCACTTGCCTTGCAGAAAATGTCATTGTCCAGAAGGTGGAAGAGGCAACAAGGGGATCAACTATTTTAGATCTGATCGTAACCAACAGGGATGACCTGGTTAATGGGGTGGACTTCCTTAAGTGGAAGTGACCTTGGAGTTTGTTATACAGTGGAAAGCAGAAGACAAGTATATTCAGACTTTAAGAAAGCTGATTTCAGTAAATGTAGGGAAATACTGGGGATGATTCCATGCTCAGGAATAATAAAAGAGAAGAGAGTTCGTAACGGATGGGAGTTTCTTAAAAGTGAAATATCGAAGGGACAATTTTTAACAGTTTCTATGAGGAACAAAAATGGGAGCTGTCTAAAGAAACCAGGATGAATGTGTAAAGAACTTTCAACTGAACTAATATTTAAAAGGGACATGTACAAGAAATGGAAAGGTGGGGAGAATTACCAAAGAGAAATTCAGATAAATAGCCAGCACATGTAGGGAGATACTCAGAAAAGCTAAAGTGCAGAATGAGCTCAGGCTTGCTAGAGAGGTTAAAAACAATAAACAGGTTATTGTTTTTATGATTATGTATGTAGCAAAAGGAAAAAAAACAAGGAAACGATAGGGTAGCTGCATGGAGAATACTGAAAAATGCTAAGAGAGGACAGAGAAAAGGCAGAGCTATTCAACACCTTCTTTGCCTCTTTCTTCTCTGAAAAGGAGAACAGTGCTCAACCTGGGGAAGATGGAGCAGATGATGCAATGGGTGAAATGCTGCACAGAATAGGTAAAGAGGTAGTACAGGAATACCTGGCACATCTAAATGAATTCAAGTCTCTAAGGGCAGATTAACTTCACATATGAGTATTAAAATAACTGGCAGAAGTATTCTCAGAACCACTGTTAATAATCTTTGAAAATTCCTAGAGAACAGAAGAAGTCCCAGCAGACTGGAGGAGGGCAAATGTTGTCCACACCTTCAAAAAGGGGGAAAATGAGGACCCAAATAATTACTGCCCAGTAGCCTGACATCAATACCAAGAAAGAGTTTAGAGCAGATCATGAAACAGACAATCTGTAAGCACTTAGAAAAGAATCCTGTGATCTTAAAATCAACATGGCTTTCTCAAAAACAAGTCACGGTGACTAATCTTATTTCTTTTTTTGATGGAGTTACAAGCTTGGTAGAGGTTAATGTTGTGGATGTAGTGTATCTTGATTTCAGTAAGGCATGTGACAAGGTTCCCCATGATATCCTTGCAAAAAAGCTAGTAAAATGAGGGCTAGACAATGCTATTGTTAGGTGGATCTGTAGTTGTTCAAAGACCAAACCCAAACAATGCTCAGCAGTGGCTCTTCTCCATCCTGGACAGAAGTGATCAGAGGGAAACCACAGGGTTCTGACCTGGGCCCAGTGCTGTTCAACAGCTTTATCAATGACTTGGATGATGAATCAAAGGGCATGCTTCTCAAATTTGCAGATGACACCAAATTAGGAGGGGTAGATAATACCCCAGAGAACAGGATCAGAATTCAAAATGACCTTTAAACAGATAAAGCTGAGCCAAAACTAAGAAAGTGAATTTCAACAAGAGAAATGTAAGGTACTTCAATATTCTCTGCCTATGAAATGGGCTGGTAGCCTTGCACAGCAAAGAGATAGCCTGGGTTTCAAGAGAAGTTACTTTACTTCAGCTAATGGTGTTTAAATTTTTATTACCTGGCTTTAACTGCACTTTCCCCTTGGTGACCAAGAAGGGAAGTGAAGTGGCCTTTGCCTGCCTTGATTTCCCTCCAAGCCGTCTTAACAGACAATAGAAGTAACATCTTAAACAAAAAGTTGACCTATGACTCTAACATCATTTTTCTTCTCCTGTTTGACTTTTAACATCTTTGCCTGATGAAGAAAGTATAGCTTCAATAGCTTGAATAATACATTTTGTAGCTAAAGGCATAAGAAAGAGAGTGATGGACTCTATTATGGAGATTATGGGTATGAGTTTACAGGATCTCAGCAGAGCAGTGGAGGACAGGGAGTTTAGGAGATGTCTCATCCACATGGGTCGAGATCGACTCAGGGGCATTTAACAATGAACTTTTAAATTGGCCCCATCAAGGTACCACTGTTTTGTGCATTTTTACATTTTGTTATATTTCACAGGTGCATAGAATCCATCACGGAAGCCATGGTGCTGAGCTTACAAGATCTGAACAGGGCTGTCATTAGCAAGATGATTCAGAGGTCTCTCATTCATAGGATCACCATAAATTGAAGTTAATTTGATGGCAATTAACAATAAAATGTGCAATATTCTTGGTTTCCCTGTTGTGCTCTTCTACATTATTTACAACAGAGGTGGGCAAAGTGCTGCCTGAGAGTTACCTGTGGGCCCTAAAGCCATTTCAGAGGCATTTTCTGTTGCTGTTGCTTTAAAAATCAAGGAAATGGTAAGGAGAGGACAGCCTTCCAAAGGCAAATACATCCCAACCCATGGAACTTGCCTACCTATAGAAACCAGTGGGCTTTTCACACCACACTGTTACAGCACTCTGGTTCTACTTTAACTGCCATGGTTCCATCTTATGAAATTCTGGGATTTGCAGTTTAGAATTCTCAGACAGATAGCTCTAAGGCCTCTGCGCACTACACACCCCAGAATTGCATAGGATGCAGCCATGGTAGTTAGAGTGGAATCACAGTTCTCTAATTGTGTAGTGTGAAAGCTTGTTGAAAAGGAGTATGTTCAGCAAAATAAGTACATTTTCCTTCAGCCTGGAGCTGCAAGACAGTGACGAGAGGCAGCTGATGGGAAGGAGATGGCAATCTGTCTGCTTCCAAAATAAATTTTGAAAGGAGCAGACAACCGAAACAAGGGAGCGGCCTGTGCTGTCAAGCGCTGGCAGAACTGAGTTTCAGTTTTCCGCCGCAACAGCCAGAGGAAGTCAGTCTCTCCCGAAGAAAGTAATCAGAACCTTACGACACGAGCCCCACATGGGGACCACCATCCAAAAGGAACAGGCTGAGCAGGGCTGGAGAAAACCACCATGCAAGCTGTCTCTCCAGTTTGGCACCATTATGAGTGGAGCAAGGCTGCTTTTAAGTTCTTCCCTACACTCCCCCCGACCATGCCTCATTTGAAGCTCCCAAGGAAATGTTGGCCAAATGCTGGTAGCAAACCCAGACACACAAACACGCCCCATCAAACTGAACAAAAACAATGCAACTGAATACATAAAACAGTGTAGGAGAGAGGAACAAAAGCCTCCCACTTCAAAAGCAAGTGTGCCCTGCTAACCTCCCCTGTTCAGTATTTCCAGCATTACTCCAAGCAGCCTGCCGATCTGTGGAGTAACAGAAGATGATCAAGATGGCATCAGGAGAGAGTGCTTATTTAACACTCATTCATCACACTTCAACACGGCTGTGGCTTAGATGCTTTTCCTGTTACATTGGGAGAAAGGAGGTTTCAGGGCTGCTGCTGCTGCTGCTGCTACTGTTGTGTGCATTTTTGACACATGGTGATCTATGGGGGTTATTCAGACAATGAAAATAATCCTGATAAAATGTACCACAGTAAGTTTTTTGGGAGTGGGGCAGCAAAAAAACCCCCACTTAACCTAGGATAATCGATCTTGTCTGAATAACCCCTAAAGTTGACCCTATTACCAGGATTTTCTTGGCAAGATCTGTTCAGAGGGATCTTTGCCTTCCCTGGAGGCTGAGAAACTGCAACTTAACCAAGATCACCTAGAAGATTTCCAAGGCTGAGTGAGGATTCGAACACTCTTCTCCAGGATCCTAATCCAACAAAGGCTATCATACTTTGGTCATATATTATGGGGCAATGTGGCTCATTAGAAAGGATGTTCTGCAAGAAAAGAGGAACAACACTTTAAAAATGGATTGATTCATTTGCAAGATTGGGAAGGGGGAGTATTTGATGACCAATGATTATGGAGCTTTCTCATTTTTAAGGTCACCATAAGTTAAAGCTATTCTGATGGCAAATAACAACAAAATCAACCTTACATCACTAGAAAATAGGTTCTAGATAATATTAAATATTTAATTGGTTTTAACTGATTTTCTTTCTTTCTTTTGGACCTAGCTCACTACCTAAGCAAGGGTTCCTCCAGCTGGGGGAAATGTGTTGGGAGATTGCTGGAGGTTGTGGTATTTTTTTTAAAAAATTTATTTTTACTATAGTTGTCTATTTCTCTCAATATCGAAATGACGTTTCTGTTATCCTATTTTCCAGCAATTTCCAGCACCAATTGCAGTGTTTTATTCCTACCCTTGAGTGGATTTATTTTTAATTCTGAGAAATATTAGAACACAATGTATCCTTCCCTTCTTTCTTTTCTTTTCTATTTTTTAATTTTTTTTTTTTGCACTATACTGCATCAGTGAAATGGCACTTATGCACTATATTAATCTAAGACTTTTAAAAAACTACATGCTATATATGCTATATGTTTTGCATGTAGGAATAGTTTGCTAAGTTCAATCCCTTTTCTTTTAAGATGGAGAGGACAATTCATTCTCCATCCCTCAAAGTATAAAGCAGGCATCATCTCATTTCAAGCTCATTCTGCAAGCCTGCAATCTCAATTGTATAGAATTTTAGCTCAATAACAAATCCTACAATTTTAACATTGGTAAAATATAAAGGTATTCCCCTTTGACAAGGTTATCAAGTCATGTCCGACAGTAGGGGACAGTGCTCATCTCTGTTACTAAGAGCTAATACAGACAGCCTGTTTGGGGAAGCTCTGGGTCGCGGCAACCACACGCCGCGGCCCCAATCCTCCTTTTCGCTGCTCCTTTTGGGGACAGCAAAAGGCCACCCTCAGAACTGCTGCCACGGCTCTTTTGTGCCCTTTTGACACAGCGTGTATGC
>CM034709.1:10695887-10707485 GCA_020142125.1 Phrynosoma platyrhinos | reverse complement strand
CAGGGACAAAATAGCCCCCTGAGGGACCCCACAAGTGAGGTCTCTCTTGCTGGAGCTACTGTCCCCGAGCAGTACGCTCTGGGACCGACCCGAGAGGAAGGACCGGAACCACTGCAATACAGTGCCCCCAATACCTAACCCCCTCAGGCGGTCCAAGAGGATGCCGTGATCTATTGTGTCAAAAGCCGCTGAGAGGTCTAGGAGCACCAACAGGGTCACATTACCCCTGTCGATGCTCAGACGCAGATCGTCGGTCAAGGCAACCATGGCAGTCTCAACCCCAAAGCCTGTCCTGAAGCCGGTTTGAAATGGGTCCAGATAATCAGTTTCATCCAAGACAGCTTGGAGCTGAAGAGCAACCGCCCTCTTTTCTGGATTAATTCCAGTATTCACAGTTGTTGATTCTGTCTCTTCAGTAGCTCTCCTGTACCTCTCTCTTGCTCCTTCTCCCTTCTCTCCCTTCATACACACACACTTCAGTCAGGTTGAATCTGGCCCCTGGGCCTTAGGTTGCCTACCCCTGATTTAGATGGTTCCAATTCAATCATAAGCCTGGACTACACTAGAGTTGGCCCTTGGTATCTGTTGGGATTTGGTTCCAGGAACCCCATGGATATCAAAATCCATGAATTTCTATTAAATACAATGATTTAGTAAAATGGTGTTCCTTAATATAAAATGGCAAAATCAAGGCTTGCTTTTTGGAAGTTATGTACATTTTTTAACATTTCCAAGCTTTGGATGGTTGACTCCGTGGATAAAAAAAAATCCATGGATATCGGGGCAAGACAACTGTTCTTAGCACTAGCCAATTTACCAAGCAGCTGGACACAGCACCATGACATCAGTTGGGATCGATAGCCTTATGATTTTCCTAGCATTTTCTTAGGCAAGGAATACTCAGAGGTGGTTTTGCTGGCTCCTTCATCTACAATATAACTTACAGCATCTGTTTTCGTTGGCTCTCAATCCAAGTACTAAGCAGAGCTGACCCTGCTTAGCTTCCAAGATCAGTTAGTGTTTGGTGTTTTTAGGGTATTTAGGCCTCTCTACAAAACCATAATTGCAGTACTGAATGCCAGCCAATCTTATTTTAAAAGAACTAGATTATTGTGGTTTCCAAGAATAAGTTATTTCCTTTGGAGGTACTGATCCTGGTTTTTGTTGTTTTTTTATCCTCCCCCCCCCCCCCCCAGTGCTTCTAGTGTTGGAGACTGCTGTTTATGTACCTGTAGTACACCATGTGAGTGGGGTAGTGAATCTACATCATGTCTTAGTCCAGCAGTTGGCAACCTATGGCCCAACTGGCCCCCGCCGACCCCCTGCTGCAAAATGGAGGCCGCGACTCGTTTGCACATGCGCAGTACTCCATTTCCCCCCACCCCAGCCCGGCAGAAGACCTGGGGACCAGCGACCGGCCCCAGTTATGTAAACCTTGCCAACCCCTGTCTTAGTCTGAACTTTAAGGGAATTGACCAAGGTACTGAATTCTGTCCCAAAAATAAATTCAGCCCCTTGCGTAATTCTTTTAAAGATAGATTCTGAGAGTTGTAGTCTTAAAAAGGTAACTTTTCCAAGCCCTGAAAAGGGTCAGGAGTGTAGCTGTGGGGGGGCAAAAAGAGGGCATTAGCTCCCCATAAGAAATAAGCCCCTCCCATGAAATTTTCCTTCGGTCTGCCAATTTTTCGCATTGTAGAGAGTAATAGAGTGGGAAAATCATTTACACCTAAAACTTCTATATCTGCTGTGCTTGCATTCCTTGTTCACAGCCTGTCCCTTTCCTTTGGATATGCATTTTATTAAGTATTTTTGTATCCCCATCAGAGCAGTCTAGTATTAGGCAGAGTGGAGCAGTCTCCACAGGTGACAAGTACTGGGGAGCAGCAGCAGGAGGCTGGAGAAAAGAGTTGTGGCCTTTATACACCATACTATCCAACCTGCCCTCAAGCAGCAGGTAGAGGATACCATCCTGTCACTTGTTTAAGTAAGAGTCACCTGCCAGCCCAGTCAATTTCTATAGATGCAATAGGGAGGAGGTGTCATTTTTGTCCTTAGCCTTAGGCAGCAAAATGTCTTGGCTTTCCCTGCATTCCACCTTTCCACTAAAGCACCTTCCCCAACATGGTTTATTCACACCATAAGCTTGTGATGTAGGGTTGTCTAAAAGATGGTGGCTGGCTCCTGCCCAGTGAGTTGTATGGCTAGTGGAGATTTGAACCTAGGCTCCTCCAGCCCCAGTCTAGCACTCTAACTACCTTCCCATGCTGGCATCCAAACATGCCCCATTAGCAGTGCACCTGCTTGGCTGTGAACATTTGCAACCAATCTGTGTAGCTCGAGTCACAGGCTGAGATCCTGTGTGCTGGTATGACTACAGCACTAGAGGAAGAGGATGTGTTGTAGCAAGTAAAAAGGGCTGTGAATGCTATGATGACAGGAAGGATAGTGACTCCATTGAGTTGCCCTGCCAGCTCCTGAGTTGGCCAGCAAGGCAACTTTGTCTCTTGAA
Organism: Phrynosoma platyrhinos; assembly: GCA_020142125.1. NCBI lineage: Eukaryota > Metazoa > Chordata > Lepidosauria > Squamata > Phrynosomatidae > Phrynosoma > Phrynosoma platyrhinos. The sequence continues at coordinate 10,704,976 of CM034709.1, read as the reverse complement.
AGACACTGCCTTAGCTTGTAGCACCTATGAGTTAACTGAAAGAAAGAAGCTGGCAGCATGAGCTTTTGTAGACTTAAGACTACTTCCTTAGATGCATTTGGAAGTAGACTTAAGTCTATGAAAGCTCATGCTGCCAACTTCTTTCTTTCAGTTAGTCTCAAAGGTGCTACAGTTATCTCTCTGCATACTGATTCTACAGACTAATATGGCTATATCTTTGAATTCTACCACTGCATTAGCTGTTATCTCATCACTTCTGCTAAACAGCTATTGAAATAAGAGTTATGCTGTCATGAAGCTTCTGATGGCATTTGTCAACAACAGGATTCCAGCTGCAAGCAACCAACCATTCAGAACTGCTAATGACCCTGATAGGATTATTTGTAGTTGTGGGCTTTTAAGACATTTCTGACTTATGATGCCCCTGAATCGCCCCTATCATGTGGATTTTTTGACAAGATTTGTTCACAAGGAGTTTGCCTTGGTCTTCTTCTGAGGCTGAGAGAGTGAGAGATGCCTAAGGTCACCCAGGGTGTTTACATGGCTGAGCTGAAATTTGAACCTTGGTCTCCCTGAGTCCTACTCCAGTACTCAAGCCTCTATATCAGGGACCGGCAACCTATGGCCCCGGGACCGGTTAAGGCCCCGGGCTCCGGACTTACCGTCCCAGGCCGAAGGTTGCCGCCGCTGCGGCGCGCCGCCACCGCCACGCCGCGCTGCCGCCGGGGCGCGTTTTTGCCGCTCTGCGCCCGCGCTCACTGCGATCGCCATTTTGGAAATCAAAATGGTGGTTGTGACGCGTTTGCGCATGCGCAGTACTCTTGTGCATGCGCAAATGCTTCGTGGCCACCATTCGGACTTCCAAAATGGTGGCCGCGACATGCGCCGTGGCAGCTGTGGCCGCGCGCTCTATGGCGGCAGCCACGGTAGTGACCGCGGCGGCAGTGTGCGCAGGGGGGTCACGCGCAGCGGCGGAGGGTGCATGCGCACACGTGAGCGCACGCACCGCCATCCCCCCCCTCGGCCCAGCCGAGACCTGGGCTACGGGAAACCGGCGCAGGTCTCAAAAAGGTTGCCTGCCCTTGCTCTATACCATGCTTGGGTTTTGTATATCTCTTTCCAATAATAACTATCCAGCCAATTCAGTGGTGTCTTCTTGGTGGCTGCTCCCATGCTGTGGAACTCCCTGCCAAAGAAAACTAGATGGCCTTTTCCTGTTATCAATAGACAAAGACCATTTTCATTTATGCATACATTTGTTAACTGAATGGCTGCAAAAGAAGGGACTTAACTGGGACCCCATGTGTTTATAAATTGTTTTAAAGGTATTTTTAGGCCATGAAACCCATCTTGGGCAAGTCACATGCTCTCGATTTCAGAGAAAGCAATGGCAAACCTTCTCTGAACAAATCCTGCCAAGGAACCTCCATGATAGGGTTCACCTTAGCGTTGCCATAATTCGGAAAGGACTTGAAGGCATACAACAACAACAATAGTTGTTTCAGTATAATTTGCTGAATTGCATTTTGATGTCACATTGTATTGGCTGAGTTCCTGTGTGATAATCACTGGCAGAACCATCCCATTCCTGGACCTCCAGAACACTCATTAAAAAGCCAAAAGGAGAAGGGCTTTTCTTTTTCCTGGTTCTCTTCACAGTAGGAAAAGAAAAGTGACATTCAGGTATGGTTGCTAGGCACCTATTCGTGTATCTGTTGTGAAGGTTTCTTGGAGCTGTACTCCTATACCTTTAAAAACTGCATGAAAGGCAAAAAGGAAAAAAAATCTAAACCATGTGTGAATCCTGATTTCTTTTCCCCATCACACAATGTTTAAATTGCTGAGAGCATGTGTGGAGCAGGAGTTAGGGAGATTTAATAATGAAGATGTCAATGTTAGCTTGAGAGAGAAGCCTATAGACATTTAAATGATTTTAATTCTATAGATAACTTACAGTTATCCCTCCGTTTTTGTGGACTTGAAGTCCGCGGCTCTCACTTATCCATAAAGGACGAATGGAGGGGCACAAAATGGGACGCACCCTCATGGCATGCACCCACTTGCCCCCGCAGGCACATGCCTCCATTTGCATTTTTTCTTTTTTGTGGGGCTGGGTGGGTCTGGAAAAAGGAGGGGTGACTGTATTTGCATTTTAACAATAGTTGGCATTCAGTATTGCAGTTACGGATTATAATCTAAAGTTACAGATCTGTAAGTGTTCCAAATTCCTTAAGACTACATATCATAGGGATTTATCACATGGGGAAAATTGGGAGTTTAAACAATGATTAACCCATGAAAATTGTGCAATTGATATTAAAACATGCTTAAAATGACATTAACGCAAGTGCCATTATCCCATGAAGCATCAGGAATAATCAGGCAAGAAACAGCAAAAAGTCATTCTGTGAATGAGTTACTGTTGTTTCTTACCTCATGGGATAATGGCACTTTAATCACATTTTGTTTCAACATCTTGTGAAAACCATTCATGCAATTACACACAAGTGTGAGTTAATCACAGATTCTTTACGGGATAATAGCACTTTGCACACGACGACATGTGAAAACCATTCATGCAATTGTGGGTTAATCACGGGTTAATCACTGTTTACATTTCCAATTTTCCCCCATGTGATAAACTCCATATTCTTACTATTTGTTGTTTCTAACTTGAGTTGCTCTTGTCTCATAGTGACCCTGTGGATGAGATGTCTGTCTCCCAAGATTCCCTATCATCCACTGCTCTGCACAGACATTAAAAGGGGGGGGGGTCCATGGTAAAAAGTTTGAGTACCACTGATTTATATCCTCTGTTTCACCCGAAACTGAAACTCAAGAAAGTTTACCAAATTTAAAATAGAGATTAAAAACTCATACAAGACGTAGACAAATAAATCCAAAAAGGTATCTGCTAATATTCTACACCAGGTACTTAGTTAGGTCTCCTTAATAGCCAGCAGCTGGATTGGGTGAAGGGCTGTTCAGATGCTGACTGGGGTGCAAGGAGGATGACATTTGTAGCCCCTTCCACCAGCAAATGAGGCTGAGACAAGGACTTAGGGCAGGGGTCTTGCTTCTGTTTGTCACTTGCTCACTGGTGGAAGGGGTCTGGAAACATCATCCTATTTTTGTCCCACTTGGAAGGTCAACAGACCTTCTTTGCCTGATCCAGCTGTTGGCTCTTCAAGGGGGTGGGAGGGGGGAGATTTACATAGTCTTATAGTAAGGGAGTGCCACTACATTTGATGAGGAATACATACTTGTGATAAGAGGCTACTGTTAGAACACAACACAGAGAAACAGAATGGATGTCGTGCTCCCTTCCTCTCGATGTAGTAACTGAATAAAAATATGTTACAGTGTGTTATTTTCATTCGCATATTTGTGTATATTCATATTTTAACATTTTATAATGAAATAACTGTTGGAAGATTTTTGCATTCTCTTTCCTCTCCTTTGATAGGGGTTTCCTGCATGCAAACTCATAAATTTAAATTTCTTTATTACGACCATTCGGTCAGCACGAGACTGCATGCAAACTCTCTCTCATTCAAACTGTGTGATTTAGGTCACTCCCCCTTTGGGATTAATAGACTTTCTCTCACAAAGATTTTCAACTGAATTGTATATTTTCCATCTTCCTCCTCTCTCAATCTTCTTTGGAAAGATGGTGAGATAAAGATTAATTTTTTACCTAAACTATTTACTAGCTAGATTAGGATGTATCCTTTGTGTATATATAAATTAAAGCCATTACTAAACTTGTTTGATCTACAAGCTACTTATGTTGTTTTTGGAGACATTCTCAGTTCTTAGGGAAGCATAATTAGACAAAGGTATATTTCTGCTATTATCAAAGCCTTAGGAAACTGAAATTACCTTACAATAACACCCTTCAATTTAGAACAGTTTTATTTAAGTAAATTCAATATTTAACTTAATGCTTTTGTAAATTTTACACATAGTTTGGGAGGAGAAGGAGCCGAGATCAGGGCATCCAAGTGCTGCTCACAGTTTGGGAGCCACTGATATAAATGATTCACAGAGGAAGCAAAGAAAAACAGACAAAATCTACTTATATCATGCAGCCTGTATGCATTGTGCCTTTATTCCTTCACAGCCACTGCACCCATGGTTTTTCCCCTCCTGCTCTCACTCTCTACACAAGAGTAGCAGCATACAAGCTATAATTTAATATGATTTAATATTTTTTTAAGGGGGTGGGGTGGGGATAGGGTTGGGATGTATTGTATTTTTAACTTTATTAGCTGCCCTGATTGATTTCAGAGGGGCGGGATATTATTATTATTATTATTATTATTATTATTATTATTATTATTATTATTATTATTATTATTATTATTATCATTATCATTATTATTATTATTAGCTATAGGTGTGCTTTGACCTACTGCCCAGTTGAGTTGCCATTCATTGGCTCAGTAGCCCTGTTGTTTTTCTCCCAGCATGCTTTTCTCCCACAGATCCAAACCAAACAGTACTTTTCTTACCAAGCTAGTGGAAAAGATGTGAAATTGTAAGGTTAGAACAAGTGGGTGGGAGTCTAATCCATATTTAAAATGAAGCAGATTTGCATTCAGAGTTGCAACATAGCATTCATTAAGTTGAAAACAATTGAAATAATTTCCCTAATTGTCAAGCTCACCCAAAATGTACTGAAGAAGCAATTAAATAATAGTGTCTGCTTGTTATTTAAATAGATATTGGACTATTTCAGAATTGACAAGCAGTAAACAACAATCTCAGAACCAGCTTATTTCAGTTCTTGAAGGAAAAAATTACAGCTGTCAACTGAAGCTTAACAACTTTTAAAAAGGAAATTTCTAGAAACCATGAATATAAATTGAATTATAAAGTTGTTTATATAAGTCAATGGCCAGATGTGTGTGTCGGTGTATTATGCATGAGTCAATTGTCCTGTGGAAGTGGCTGGACAGTTCTCTCTGATACAGAGTGTCCTCATGCAGTTCAAGTTTGCAGAAGCAGAGTTGCACATGCAGAGCCTTTGTACATGGTACATCTCACATTGTTAAAAGATGTAATGTATACATTGACCTGCACTTGGGTATCTTGATTCAGTTGAACAATGTTGCCATTCATCACAAGGGTTGCCAGGCATAATCAGTGCTCATCTCCACGTATGGAGAATTACGCTATGCAACCTGATGTAGGCCAGTGTCTCAATCTCACATACATCTTCAAGGATGTTGAAGCAGGTTGTAGATCAATGGTGGGCCATATGCTTTCCAAACAGAAGAGTCCAAGTCAAGCCCTTAAATTTCCAGGTTGGGCTGGGAAAGACTCTGGTGCATAGCCCTAGAACACCAGCAAGCAACCTAATGCCCTCCGTGTGTTTTGAACTACAATCCATATCATTGGATAAATCCAATTGGATAAAACCATAAATTCAGATAATTGGCTTTGCTGGCTGGCTGTACAGTTGACAACAGCAGGAGGGCAGCCAGGTTGTCTGCTCCTGTCCAAGACAGTCATACTGCCACAAAGTCAAGATGATCAAGATGAACTAATAATACAAGTGAATGTAGTTCAGGGATGGGAAAAGTGAAGCCCTAGGACCATAGAATCATTAAATTGAGTTGGAAGGGGTCCCAAGGGTCATCTCCAACCGTCTGCTGTGTACCTAGCTGAAGCACTCCTGAGAGATGGCCTCTGACTAAAGACTCCAATGAACCATCCCACTGTTGAACATTGTACCGTATTTTCCGGCGTATAAGACGACCCACGTATAAGACGACCCCCTCCCATTTTTTCCAGTCAAAATATAGAGTTTAAGCACCTCTATCCTCATTATCCTTATATCCGGTGTATAAGACGACCCCCCCCACTTTAGCCACAGATTTTGCAGGTAAAAAAGTAGTCTTATACGCAGGAAAATAAGGTAATTTCTTCCTAAGGTGGAGCGTCTTTTCTTGCAACTTGAAACCATTGGTTTGTGTCCTAGTCTCCTGAACAGCAGAAAACAAGCTTGCTTCATCTCCTACATGACATTCCTTCAAATATTTCAAGATGGCTATCGTGTCACCTCTTAGTCTTCTCTTTTCCAAACTAAACATATTCAGCTCTGTAGGCTTTTTCTCACAGGACTTGGTTTCCAGATTTTTGTCCATCTTGATCACCCTTCTGTAGACAACTTTCAACTTCTCAATATCCTTACTGAATTGTGTTTCCCAGAACTGGACACAGTACTCCAGGTGGAGTCTGATCGAAGCAGAACATAGTGGGCCTATGACTTCCTTCAGCCAGGAAATTACTACTGTTGATGCAACCTAGAATGACATTGGGTTTTTTGGCCACAGCATCACATCACTAACTCATTTAACTTGTGGTACTAAGACTCCTAGATCCTTTTCACATATACTGTTGTCAAGCCAGGTGTCACCCATCTTATATTTCTGCATTTCATTTCACCCAGATTGTATGTTTTTTCAGGCCTCAACCCCTCCAGAATTCCTGGACTTTTTTCTGGCAAAAAGGGAAAATGAATTGTTTCCAGAAACAGCTGCTATTATTATTATTATTATTATTATTATTATTATTATTATTATTATTGTTATTATTATTATTATTATTATGTTTATTTATATCCCACCTTCCTCCCAGTACAGGGACTCAAGGTGGCTAACAAATCTAAAACAGTCCAAGTTAAAACAGTATAAAACATTAAAAATACAAAGTTTAAAATACAAACAATTAAAATAATTAAGAACATTACATTATTAAAATTTAAAGTTCAAAACTCTTTAAAACAGAACAGCATCCTTGTCATGCAAAAGCCTGGTGACATAAAAATATCTTTAACTGCCGCTGGAAGGACAGCAGGGATGGAGCCATCCTGGCCTCCCAAGGGAGGGAGTTCCAGAGCTTGGGAGCAACCACTGAGAAGGCCCTTTCTTTTGTTCCCACCAAATGCAACTGAGAAGGTAGTGGGACAGAGAGAAGGGCCTCTCCCAATGACTTTAATACTTTGGGGGGCTCGTACAGGTAAAATCTATATACCTCTTAAATAGGTTGCAGAGCTCTTGCTGTTTGACCTTCTTAAAACACTGTCAGAAATTGATACTTCCAGGAATGGTTGTTCTTTTTTGACAGTCTATGAACCCCTCCGAAGTTCCCCATGGGAAGAGAACTAGCCCTCCACCTACCACAGTTGCCCATCCTAGATACAGGGCAGCTGCCTGCCTTTCTTACTGGAATGGTTGCTCCCACGCTGTTATAGTAAGAAAGACCTATACATTCATCCACCATTGTGAGAGCTGCTGTAGCACTGCAGCTTGGAAACCAAGCAGAGTTCTCTGGTTCAAATTTCATATTCTGCTATGAAGTGGCTGTGAGTAGGTGTGTGGATAAAACACATTTACTTTTCAGGGTAGTTGTAAAACATAGGTGGGAAAGTTTCTCATAATATTTTGGATTTCATCTCACAGAATCTTCAGCCAGTAATAATTAATGGAAGGATAACAACTGTAGGCTAAAACAGTGCTACTCAGAATGATTTTCTGTCAGTGCCAGTCTGAGAGATGTTGGTTGCTGATCTATGGCAAGTTTCCAGAAAGAAACAATTGTTGTCAATGAACACAAATATACAATCCTGCTAGTCTGCCATATCAGGGAGCTTAAGAAGAAGCAGTCTAAAACATCTGGATAGCCAAAGGATCCTTGCCTATAATTGCAAGAAATGTGTGCAGTTTAAGATATAAAGGTTTATTATTACAGGTGATCACAAATATAATGTGGTGCCAACAGCAGTTTCTCTCATATGTGAATGATTGTATTCATTCTCCCATGTGAGCCTGCCCATGTTTTGGCATCCTCTGTGGAGGGACGTCTCTTTGTCCTACCACTCTCCTAGGTGCCTCTGATGGGATCATGGAAGGAAGATGGCTTTTTCCCAGGTTCTAGAACTCCCTCTTGAGAGAGGTTAGACCCTCACCCTCTTAACAGGCAAGTTGAGACTTTTTAATTTTGGCAGGCCTTTGAAGACTGACTGCTCAAGAATGAGCCTTGCGGAATAGTATGGTACTGCCTGTCTGTGTTTTGTTTGCTTTATTTTTAAACTGATTTTAATTTTATGGATAGTTTAATGATATTTTCCCAGCTCGGCCATGAAATCCACTGGGTGATCTTGGGCAAGTCACATGCTCTCAACCTTAGGGGAAGGCAATGACAAACATCCTCTGAAGCCCTGAGATGGTGCAGTGATTAAATGCTGCTACTGGGGCTCCAAGGTTGACTCAGCCTTCCATCCATTCATAGGTTAGTAAAATGAGTACCCAGCTTGTTGGGGGCAATCGGCTTACACATTGTAAACCGCTTAGAGCAGGGACCGGCAACCTACGGCCCAGGGGCTGGTTAAGGCCCCGGGTCCGGGACTTACCGGCCCAGGACGAAGGTTGCCGCCACCGTACGCCGTTGCCGCAACGCGTTTTTGCCGCTTTGCGGCCGCGCTCACCGCAATCGCTATTTTGGAAATCAAAATGGCGGTCGTGATATGTTTGCACATGCACAGTACTCTTGCGCATGTGCAAATGCATCACAGCCGCCATTTTGATTTTCAAAATGGCAGCCGCGACATGCACTGCGGCAGCTCCGGCCGTGTGAGGGGCGGCTGAGGCTGCGTGCGGGGGTGGTCGTGTGTGGCGGTGGAGGGTGCGCGCGCGCACGTGAGCGCGCACACCGCCATCCCCCCCTCGGCCCAGCCAAGACCTGGGCTACGGGAGACTGGCCCAGGTCTCAGAAAGGTTGCCTGCCCCTGGCTTAGAGAGTGCTGAGTTCATTGATAAGTGGTATAGAAATGTACATGTTATTGCTATTGCTCTGAACAAATATTGCCAAGAAAACCCTGAGATATGACCTTAGGTTTGCCATAAATCAGAAAGGACTTGAAGGCACACAATGATATTTTAAACTTTTGTATTGGCTATAATTTTTAGTTACCGTGTTTTCCCAAAAATAAGAAACTGTCTTATATTTATTTGGCCTCAAGAAGATGCACTATGGCCTATTTTCAGGGGATGTCTTATTTGTCCCAACTCTGCCCTGATGCC
>CM034709.1:10684511-10695787 GCA_020142125.1 Phrynosoma platyrhinos | reverse complement strand
CCCTTTGCTGCTCCCAAAAGGAGTGGTCCTTTGAGCTACTCTTTTGGGGGCGGCAAAGAAAAGGATTGGGGCTGCAGCTCTTTGAGTCCTGATTTGCTGCTCCCAGGGGCGGCCAGAAAAGCTGCCCTATCTGCATCGTCCCTATGTCTTATTTTCGGAGTATGGCTTATATTGGTCAAATGCTTAGAAATCCTACCAAAGCTTATTTTATGGGTATGTCATATTTTCGGAGAAACACGGTATTTCTTTTTTAACTATTGTAAACCACCTTGAACCAAGACTGGCGGGAAAAGAGGGATGATAACAACAACAAAGCAAAAACAACTGCAAAAATAGGGATCCCAATTGAGATCAGGATGGCAAAAGGGACAACATACAGAACTCAGAATCCCATTGCACTCTGCAAGTCTCCTGGGAAGTTAATGCCTGATACCAGATAAACTAATATCTGAGCAGGACTGTTGGCAACAGGGTATTTTGGAGGTCTCTCATTCAAAGAGTCACAGTGTCAAAGATAGTCATCTTTGTAATTCACAATCAAAGTCTCCCAGAATTGTCTATCCCTTAGAATTAGATAGTGTGAAGATGTAGCAGTGTCACCTGCTGGTCCTCCTGAGTCACCCCCTTGCCATTTCCCTTGTCAGAAGACACTGTTGAAGAAAAATGGGACAAGAGACTACTTCAACACCTGTGTGAGCCGCACTCTCCACAGACCACCATGTTGCCCCCAGGTGTGGTGGAAAAAATTGTGTCCCTGTTGTCAACACTGAAGAAAGATTCAACAGCCAGTGCAATTCTTTATGTGGTGTGGGGAGGGGGAGAGAGGGCACTATCTTGTTCTAGCCCATCCTTTGCCTTAGGCAACAAAATGCCTTGAGCCAGCTGCTCTCAATGCAAAAAAATGCAACAACAACAAAAAGCCTCATCAGTTATTGGGTGATGCTTCCATCATTCACTGGTGAGACAGGGAGCAGAAGTAAACTAAAACATGGGAGTCCTTAGATAAGCTAAATGAAAGATTTTGTTTGGGCCGCATCCTGTGACCATTCCATCCTTTAGGCTATGATCTTTTCATCACGCTTAGGAACACTTCTCCCCTCCCAGCCTCCCAGCCCCATTCAGTACTGTGGCCCTAAACATCAAGAGTGGGTGAGGAGGTAGATTGATCACTATTCTGTGACATTTAGGTTATGAGGTCCAGTTATGAGGTGGGCAATGGCAAAGGGGACAAGGGCCAATTTTCAACACAGACACAAACACACCTTGTAGGTTCATCCACTGGCTTGACCATCATAACCAGAAGTTATTTCACATCACATCTCATTTTAATTTTGCCAGATGAGGTTTTAGGTATGGTGTGTGTATGCATGACTACATTTTGCAGTATTCTTGTGCCATTTTGGAGGAGAGAAAAAAAATACTATAACCCAGACTTTTTAAAAAAAAAAATGTGTGGGACTTTGGGGCGCTGCAGCCACATAAGGCCCACAGGCCACACTTTGCCCATTCCTGCTATTATAGTATTTTCCTCTTGCAGCCTTGCCCAAAGTGGGGCCCTCTTAATTTTCTGGACTGCAATTCCCATCAGATCCAGCTCACAAAGCCAGGGGAGCTGTAGTCTAAGAGAGAATACACAAAGACAGGGAAGCCTGACATGCTGTGGCTTTGAGGTTTTATTTTTTTTAAAATGTACCAGTGTTATTACCTGCTATTTAAATGTAAAGCAACAGTGACTCCAAGCGTCCATTCCAGGAATTTCAAAAAAGGTTGGACCTAGCAAACTATCCACAGCAGCCTTTAGTTCAGTTTTGATTCAGCTTAGCCAGTTCTCACCACCTACAGAAAGTTTTTTATTTTTAATTCATCATAAGCTTTAGTACTTTTTTGAAGGAAGAAAGGCATATGGCTCAAAGAGCCGGTAAACACTTCCCCCTCATTCCTGAGCAAACTTAGCAACTTAACAAGCCTGTTTACATTTCTAGCTCTGCGTAAATCTTGGCAGCTTAACAATTTATCTTCTGCTTCAGTAGAACTCACTTCAAAAATGTCAGCCCCTCTCCTCCCTTCCTGACCGCCTTACAAGCATGCTAACTTACATAAAATGGCTCCCTTAAGCTGCATCTGCACTGCAGAAATAATCCAGGTTGAAACCACTGTAACTGCCATGGCTCGATGCTGCGGAATTTTGGGAATTGTAGTTTGTTGTAGCACCAGAGTTCTCTAACAGAGAAGGCTAAATGTCTAAAAAAAACCCTACAGCTCCCAGAATTCCTTAGCATTGAGCTATGACAGTTAAACAGGCATCAAACTGGATTATTTCTGCAGTATGGATGCAGCCTCAGCCAACTTGATGAGTTTCCTAATAAACTGTTTGACTGTCCAACAATTATTTTAAGATTTTGGGTTGTAGAATACCTGGTCTGATATTCAATTGGACCTCTGAAGGTGCCATCAAAGACCAAGGATTCAAAAGTTGAACACAGTGGGTAAGCAGATCTATATGGGGGAAAAACCCTCTCTTGGATAATCAAATGGTTACGGCAGGGATAGGTAATTTGTGGATCTCCCAATGCTGTTGGAGTGCACCTCCCATCAGACCAGTTCAGTACAGCTAATGGTGAGGGATGCTGGGAGCTGCAGTCCAACATCTGGAGGGCCAGTATTTGCTTACCCTGTAGTAGATGCTACTCTGTACTTGGAAGGAGAGGAGGATACCATTTATCAAGTTGTTCACCTCGTTGTATTAAGGGCTTTGTATATAAAAACTAGTACTCTGAGTTATGAAAATAATCACAGCAAATAATTTACTACTTTTTTTCCTTTCCTTTGTCTTCCTCTCTTTCTGTCCTCCCCCCCCCCTCCTGCTACTCTCTATTCTTTATCACTTCCATCTCTATTACTCATTTCAGGTCCTGATAATTTCAGTTCCAAGAGCCTTGCGTTACAAGCCCAGAAAAAGATCTTAAGTAAAATGGCCACTAGGACAACAGTCAACATGCTGATTGACGACACCAGCAGCGAAATCTTTGATGAATTGTACAAAGTGACGACAGAGCACAAGAAAAACAAGAAAGAAGCACACAAAATTATGAGGGACTTGATCAAAGTCGCTGTCAAGATTGGAATCCTCTACAGAAACAATCAGTTCAACCCCGAAGAGTTGGAGATTGTTGAAAAGTTCCGCAAGAAACTGAATCAAGCAGCCATGACTATTGTCAGTTTCTATGAAGTGGAGTACACCTTCGATAAAAATGTTCTTTCCGAACTCCTGAACGAATGCAAAGACCTTGTGCACGAACTTGTAGAGCGGCACCTGACAGCCAGGTCTCATGCACGAATCAATCACGTCTTCAACCATTTTGCAGATGTGGAGTTCCTCACTGCTCTCTATAGCCTTGATGGTGAATGCCGGCCTCACCTCAAAAAAATCTGTGATGGAATCAACAAACTTCTTGATGAGAAAGTCCTTTGAAACTTGCCTTCAGCCACAAAAGACTTAATTAAGTGATGATAACAGAAAGTTGAGACAAACCCATGCGTGAGTCCTTTATATAACTCCAAAACAGAACCTCTTGATTCCAAACTACTTGCCATTGTTTCCATATTAGAAAGCAAAAATAGAAGGGCCCCACAATTGAGTCAATGGAGACTCAGACATTTTAGGATGCAGGGCAGTTTGTGACAGCAAAAGACATTACATATTCATAATCTCATCAATGCCATTCTGCAGTTAGGAATTGATGTTGCAAATTTAAAGATGTATAGCAAGACAAACTGCCTACTACATTCACACAGCAGAAGAATAGAACCATAAGTTGATTATGAAAAGTTATTGAAGGGGGAAAGAATAAAAATCTCCATTTTTAAACGTGATCAAAACGGAAAAGGAAACTTCACAGGCTAGAATGAAGGCAAAACACAACAAAAGCAAGAGACCATGACCCTGTTTATGGTGTTTAGTTGTCCACTGAGAATAAAAATGGAATCTTTGTGGACACCCTGGTTTAAAGACTCTTAAAAGGGGGAGTAACTGGGGGAAATGATGTTTATTTTCACCTGGAATGAGGAGGAGGACTAGTCATTGATGTATTGCAGATCCAGACAAGTCAGTACAATCCTCAGTGGGAGTCACACAATCTCTTCTGCTGGGACAGGAAACACATGGCCCTCCCATTGTTCTTGTACTGCAACTCCCATTGTACCTGGGCAGCATTCTAATGACAAAAGATGATTGTAATTGCAGTCCAACACCACCTGAAGGGCCATATATTCCTCATCCCATTCCTGTGTATAGACAGGACAACCAGCTTAAACATTAATGAACATGCCAAAATGGCAAACATCAGGTCTAGTGTGTCTTATTTAAAGAAACTATGGTTTGAACAAAAGCATATCGTCAGATGTCATAACAAGAACTGTTAGAAATAAATTGATTCTTCTGTTTGCAGCCATACTAATGGACTAGGAAAGGGGGTGCATGATTATGTTCATGTGCTGCTAAACTGTGGTTTTACCATTATGGGCCATTCTCAGTCTGAAAAAGATCTTACATAGTTGCTTTCAATAAGCCCATTCACACAGAAGGGTGGGTAAGATAGGGCAAGACGGGCTGCTAGAGAAGTCTGAGGAATACAGGAAGGGAAGAGAGGTTCGTTTTCCCTTCTTGGTATTCAAGACTCAAATGTCTCGTTCTTTATACAAGCCTTGAGAGCCTTACAAATGGAGTGGGAGGGGAAGTCGTGCATTTCTCATGCTGGTGTATGATGTATTTTCAATGTTTACTTTTATATTGGTGAGTTAACATGTACAACATCCAGTTCCAAAATACTAGTAGTGTTTGAGTCAGAGACAAAGTGTGTTGTATTATCATGAATGACATATTAAATGCTTTGTGATTAAGCAATCTAATGTGTTATGGAATTTTATTTCCTACAGTTGTGATCTCTGGGATGCAGTGACTCAAGTGGTTAAGACGCTGACTTAAGGTTAGATGCTGAGTTAAGATTGCAAGGTTAGCAGTTTGGGTGCTTCATGATGGGGTGACTACCTGTCACTGGTCCCAGCTTCTGCCAACCTAGCAGTTCAAAAGCATGCAAATACAAATAGATAAATAAGTACCACTTCGGTGGGAAAGTAAACTGTGTTCTGTGCAGTCATGCTAGCCATAGGATTGGAGTAGTGTCTGACAACGCTGGCTCTTTGGCTTAGTAACGGAGATGAGCACCGACCCCTGCGGTCAGACATGACTTGACAACCTTGTCAATGGGGAATACCTTTACCTTTACCTATGAACTCTAGCACTTAGAACTTGGATACAATAAATTGTAGCCAAAAGTCACAATAGACGAGATGCTACATCAGAGGCTACAGTGTAACTTCATAATGACACAGCTGTGTCACTAACATAATATGCAATCATACTAGTGAAATGTGATCATGCACAACAAGACACTGTGCAATGTATGTACCATTGTGCATTGAGGGTTCCCATTGCACAATGAATGATAATGTGCATCGGGACATGCTACTGGCTCCATGTACACAATGGTCCCAATGATATAGCTACGCTCTCTTCCTGAGAATGCAAATGTTGTGCAATGGCACAATTCAAATGTATGCAATTATAAATCTGTTTATGATGGCTTAACTTCCTAACAGCATGCCAGTTAATAGTTTATGCTTCAGGAAAAAGAATATCATTACCACATCTTCTCCAACCTTTTACAAATCAGACCCTTGCAGTCTACACTTTGGTAGGTTTTGTGATTAGTCCAGGCAACCAGACTACTGGGACTAACATTTCCACATCTAGTCTGTGCCTTGTTCCATCTGTTTTTGTTCTTAATGGGAAGAAAATGCATTCTTGATTGGTTGTTGCTTTTCCAAATACGCACTTTTGAAACATTTTAAACTATGGCTAGAATTGGGTCAATGAACTATGATGAAATAAGTCAGGCTTCCATACAAATCACTAGCCCCAACCCACCTTTTAGGCAACACAGCCTCAACTACACAGCCATTTCTATGTTGCTGGAGAGCAGTGGGATCTGTGGAGACACATCCAGCCATTTTCCTGTAGCTGGATGCATTCCAAGGATGCCATCTAAAGGGATCTGAGAACGCCTGGATACCTACTGGAGTGTGTCTAGCTACAGGAAACTAGCTGGGCACACCGCTGATCCCCAAGTCTCCAATGATCTGGAAACAACCATATTGTGGAGGCTGTGACACTTGAAAGGTGAGTTCAGGGCTGGGTAGTATCACAAGACATAGTTAAGTTCCACCCATGTTTCTCCTGGTGCTAGATTCCTGGCTATATGTCTTTCAGCTTTGATGCATTATGCTCAATTGCATTAGTGTGAAGGTAGTCCCGTGACATGAATATCTAGTTGTAACCAAATATAGGGGGCGGTGCTCATCTCTGTCTCTAAGCTGAAGAGCAAGTGTTGTCCGAGGACTACTCTGGCGGTCGTGTAGCCAGCATGACTGCAACAAACGCTGTTACCTTCCCACCTATATGCATTTTCATGCTTTCGAACTGCTAGGTTGGCAGAAGCTGGGACTAGTGGCAGGAGACCACCCCTGTCAATGTGTGGATGATGGGTGTTGCAGTGATGCTCTTTGGCACCCAGCAGAATCTCCAGGACAAGCTGGCTGCTGTGATCCACAGCCATTTTGTAACTCTTACCATCAACTGGCTCAGCTTCCCATCTTCAGGATCCTGTCTTCCTCAGTCAAGAAGACACATTGTAAAGTCCAAAAGCATAGTTTATTAATGCATATAAAAGAAAAATAAGATAGCTTACTTTAGCTAAGTAAAATCCATTGTGATGAACTAATCCAGTTCAGCCATGAAAGGTTACATCTTTAACAATCCCAAAAGCATAGGATCTCAACTTGTTACAGTTGAAAGTTAAAAAGAAGTTACAGATCTGTGTTTCCAGATCTAGGAGTTACATTGTAAAAGCAGTATAAACATACTAGACATAATCTCTTAACCCATGGTTAAAACCTCTGCCACACACGCATGCACTCACATCTTGAATCATAAACATTCTTAATCATAAGGCTTTTCTAGGCCCTTCCCTTACTCCACCTTCTAGGTGTTAACCTTATGATAATTGGATAATGCCTGTATGATGTGTATTAACCCAGCCTCTTTGCTGTCCATCATCCACCACGTGACTATTTTCCCAAGCCTAACGATGTTTACCTTTTTTTGATATCTCTTGCTTCCCATAACAAAATCTGTGTCTATGAGTTGTACCTTTGGGAAAGTACGTTTATGTCTGTGTAGCCATCTGGTGTCAGATTCACTTTGTTTCTCTAGATGTTGTTCTCATGAGGAAATTTCCACACACACATCTCTACATTTCACCTTTGACTGTATAACCCATCCATATTCCAACAACCCCATCATGCAGCACTCAGCCCTCAAACTGCCAATCTTCCAGTTTTCCAATAGTCAGAACTTAACCACTAAGGCACAACATCCTAACCCATGGATAGGCCTAATATCAGACCTGTTGGTTTTTCTCTCTGCACATCTGAAATGTGCAGAGCACAACTGCATCCACCCTCTGGATAGTCTGGGAAGTGTGAGATGACAAGTTTGTTGAATCCTTGGATAAAGTCAGTTTCTTCACACACACCTACTCACTAGTGGTTAGGCTGACACAAATTGTGGTTCATCATGATCTGGAGGGGCACACTAGAGATATTTTCCTGTTGTGGCTCACCTCTTCTCTAGGAAGGACTGTCTTGCTTTCTGAGTTGAAACAGTCCAATGCCTCACTGAAGCTCATTTTAATACAGTCAGCCCTCCGTATTCACGGATTCTTTATTTACGGATTTAAGCATCCATGGTTTGAAAATATTTTTAAAAATATAAATTACAAAAAGTAAACCTTAATTTTACTATTTTGTATAAGGGACACAATTTTAAATGCCACTGTGCCATTTAAATGCCAAATGGGACTTGAGGATCCATGGATTTAGGTATCCACGGGGAGATTTGGAAGCAAACTAGAGCAATGCTGTATTTTATTGCCTTTATAACAGTGTCTTTAAACCAACCGAGACCCCTAAGCTAGAGCTAGCATGAGCAACTTGGGGCCCTCCAGATGTTGCTGGACTGTACTCTGATTTCCTCACCATTGCCCATGTGGCCTTGGGCTAATGGGAGCTGCAGTTCACCATCCAGAGGGCTGCAAGTTGCCCACCAGACATTCAGTGACAATCTTTTCCACATCAGTAATGAGGCATCTAGACTATACTGTAGGTCAGTGGTGGGAATTGTGCAACCCTCCAGATGTTGTTGAAATGGAAGTCCCATGCTTTGGCTATGTGGGCTACAGCTTATAGAAACTACCTTATTTTCCTGCGTATAAGACTACTTTTAAACCTACAAAATCTGGGGTTAAAGTGGGGGGTCGTCTTATACGCCGGGTATAAGGATAAGGAGGATAGAGGTGCTAAAACTCTATATTTTGACTGGGAAAATGGGGGGGGGGTCATCTTATATGCCGGGTCATCTTATACGCCGGAAAATACGGTACAATCCAACATTATCCAGAGAATCAAACATTCCTCACTTCTGCTCCATACACTTGAATTGCAGTAGTTTAGGGGCCTTTAAATAGTACACAAATGGAGTACTTTGATAACACTTTAATTATCATAGCTCCATTCTGTGAAATCCTGGGGTTTGCAGTTTGATGAGACACAAGAGCCCTCTGGCTAAGAATTCTAAGTGCTTTAAACTGCAAATCCCAAGATTCTACAGGATGGAACCATGATCATTAAAGCAGAATCATAATGCTTGTGTGTGAAAGGGATTGAACATAGAGCTTCTGTGTGTATATCATGGTTTGTCACTGCTTTCTATCTCTTCTGGAGATCATTATACATTGATCCTCAAACAGATGACAGTTTAAATAGGCTGTGCTGTTTAAGTGTTTTATCTGCATTTGTTCTTTGTAATTTTATGTTTGGACTTTTTAAAAAAAAACCCTGAAAAGATGGCATATAAATATATAGCACAGTTCTATGTAATGGAGACACACACTGTAAAAGGAGAGCAACAACATATACATAAGTCTGCAGTCTAAAGATTGGGGCATTCTCAGAATGATGGGGATTGAAGTCTGAAGATGTTAAGAATTCTCTGTAAGAGATCCTTGTCTCCATAACATGAGATCGATAAACCACTTTAAGGTTGTAGTGTGGATGTGCCCAAAACTGAGTATCTAGGTACAACTGTCTTTCATGCTTACTAGATGGTAAGATATTTACAGCCGAACAGTAGATACAAGAAAGTGTTTATTTTATTATGCTACATTAGTTAGGCTATATGATAGGAACAAAAAGAAACCACTTTTGTAGATATTTTAGAAATAGAAAGTACCAAAGGTACAAGTAAGTAAAGTGGTTTCTATTAAGTTCAGTTGTTCTTACATTGTGCATACATCCAGTTTAAAAACATCAAAATTAAGTTTCAAACAAAATGTATCTTAGAACTCATAACTTACAAGTGCATTGAAGGCAGAACTATTACTGTATTTAAAAAGCCAAACTTCATATTGCAGAAATAGTAGGAAGCTGCACAGACTAGAAACAGTACCTTTGCCAACGTGTTGCAACATACTGGATTATAGTATGCAGTACACTGTATTATTGTAGCACCTTTGAGACTGTGTAGAAGTTGTAGCATAAGCCTTTGTAGACTTGGTCTGCCTCCTCAGATGCACATTGACCAAGTCTATGAAAGTTTATGCTCTAGCTTCTTCTACAAAGTTGGTCTCAAAGGTGGTACAAGATCCCTTTGCATACTGATATTCCAGACTAACATGGCTATGTCTCTGAACTCTAGCCTGGATTTTGTTTAATTTCAGGCTTTAAATTATATGTGCACCATTAATAGTATAAAGCAGGGGTGGGGAAAATCCTATCTATCTACATGTACACCCACCCACCCGAGGCCTCTTGAGACCCCAGGATTCCCCCACTACAATTTTTGTGAAAATTCTGGTTTACTGCCTGATTAAATAAAAGCATCTCCAGGGCCTAAAACAGCCCAGACAAACCAAAAGCATGATGAAAAAATGGGAGAAAACAATTCAATATCCAAGACAGTGCACAGTATGGCAAATTTGGCTCTGGTCCTGCCAAGGTCCTGCATGGATCCAGTACATACTCCCAGTGCACTCACTCCCAGGGAGGAAGAAAAATATACAGACTATACTGATTCCCTCAAAACATTTTCTTTATATAAATGAATCATAAAGAACATATTAATATACATTAATGATTACAAGACTGTTTATAATGCTTCAATCAACATCAGAAGGAAGAAACATCTGGAACTCCTCTCCTGGTTTCTGCTGCTTGGAGGTTACCTTGTGGGTGTGGGTGGGATGTTTGAAGCATCCAGCTGTTCCTATGGCTAGATTCACAGCACTGACCACCTCTTCCACAACCAGTGAAGAAACCCCCAAGTCACAGAGAATGTCTTGCTGCTATGTGTCCAAGTTACAGGAACATAGCTAGATATATCTCCACCATCCCACATAGATCCCACTCTCCAGCTGCCCGTAAATAGCAGTGATGGGGGATGAAAAGTGGGTTTTGGCAGGGTGAAGGAGATTTGGCATAGCTCCATCTGATGAAACTTTAAACCACATCTCCCTGATCTTGGCCACTGTTGCTTTGATGATGTCCCATCTGTTCCTTGACATCAACAAGTGCATTACTGCACAGAGAAAATGTTATCTTTCTATGGTAGACCACCAACCCCTACACTTTACACTTATGGTAATGGGCACCTCAAAAGTGTCTTCATCCATCTTTCATGTTCAGGGTACAACATGGGAATGACTCCAATTATCAACCTGATTACACTACACCAGTTCCTTTTCCTTCACTACCCTGTTCTTAGGCGTTCATAGTTCAAAGATTTCTGCACAGCTCCTAACCTTTCTTGCTGCCCTGTTGCTTCCTTCTATTGGGCCCTTCAATTCCCTTCCTGTATAGCTTTCTTTTTTTCTTCCTGTTTTCAAGATGGTCCTGGAAGCCAAGAACAAGACCTTTCTGAATATTGTGGCTAAGAGGATTTTGGCCCAGGTCCAACAGCAGCAAACAAATAGAATACACTATTGTTATTTATTGAATTTTAAATGTGTTGAGAGGTGATTTTTTTGATGTACAAGTAGATTATGATGTAGATGTAGACCATCAGGAGCAGTGCAGAGACTGAGGCCAACGCCGGCAGGGACTGT
>CM034709.1:10671841-10684411 GCA_020142125.1 Phrynosoma platyrhinos | reverse complement strand
CTGAAGTTTTAGTGGAAATCTCACAGACTCTAGCATTTTGCTAGGGGTCTGGGCATTGCAGAGGCAAATACCAAAAAATGCTTATAGCGTTCCTATTCTTTCATATGAATGTTCAGCACAGTGCCCCCCCATGCCTATGTACCTCCACATAACTCATTCCAAAAAGATGGTGGGAAATCTATCAGAAGAGTCTCAAAGCACCTGTAGAATCAGCCTGTAACACTGATTTTATGATGCAGAAAGTCATACTGTGCCCATTCATGAATCTAACCCAACAGCGTTTGTTTTTTAAAGACACATATCACTTTACAAAATAGCTCCTAGTGCAAGGAGTGCTATAGATCACTAAAACTGACCAATTTAACACCAACATCAGCACTGCTATACGTACCACCAGCACTACCATTGAAAAGATTAAGTCTATGAATGTTTTGATAAACCAATTTTTTGAAATAGAATTTTCTGAAACACTATAAATCATCTAGTGTCAGACTCCTGCACCATTTACTCAGTTCTACTTATTTCCATATTTGATTATAAGAATTATAAACCTGTGCTACATGTCAAGTAAGCCTCATAACAAAGACCACTCACTTTCGATTTTGCTAAAATAAAGTAGGAATCCGCTGAGCTATATCCTAATCCCCATCAGAAGGTCAAATTCCTCTAACATTCTGAACAACACAACATAGAACAGTGGGTCCTTGGTATCTGCTGAGGTTTGGTTTAGGACCCCTCATGGATACCAAAATACATAGATGCTGAAGTTCCATTATATAGAATAGCATAGTAAAATAGTGTCCCTTATAAGAAATGGCAAAATCAAGGTTTATTATTTATAGTTTTTAAAAAATATTTTCAAGCCATGGATGCAGAATCCATGGATACAGAGGGCCAAATATGTAACTGAATAGGGGAAGTCAAACATTTGCAATGTTTCTATTCTGCAACAAGAGACGACCAGAGCTTAGAGCTCATAATTAGAACTAATCAGACTGGAGGTGGTCTTAGTTAAAAAGCCATACAGGTCTGTCCTGTTAGCAAGCACAACCATGTTACTGCTGTGTAGGTATGAAAGATTAATTCCAATAACCCAAGGGAAGCAATAGCTCTTGCAAGAGGTGATTTTTTTTTAATGAATTACTTTGTACTCAGGTTTATGTATTTAGTAAGCTCCAGTTGTGCGACTGGGATCTAAAGAGCTATTCTCAATCTGCCCAAGGAGGGCATATTCAATGAGAACAATGATGACAGAACATGAGGTAAAACAGGATATTGAAAAGCAAAAAAGCAGCTTGATATGTACCACAAAAGCAGCCTGTTCAAGAAACAAAGACCAAAGTCTCCATGGCTATCTGGAAGAAGCTGTGCAAGTACATCTATAGACTATTTCATCATCAAAGTCAATGGCTGGCGCAATGAAGCCAGCTGTTGATGAAACGGGGTGGAATGCTGTTTCAATCAGAATGACTGAGTTCATGCACAGGCTCTTAGGCACATATAGAAAAGATTCCTAGATTAAAGGCCTGGCATTTTTAAACACTGAAAGCCAAAATGCTTAGCACTCTGAGGGAGGTATTGCATTTTAGAAGCCAACTTCTGATAGGCAGCAAAGTTTACAACCACATGGCAAACTAAGATATTGCTGGCAGCCTCAATATGCATTCACCAAGTAATTTTATGTTCTATCTATCACACAATAAGTCAAAGTCTTCCTGTACTGAATCATGGGACCAAAAAATAGCAGTCCCAATGTTCATTCCTTTCTTGATGTGTAAGCAACTATGGTTCACACCTCCATGGGTTGCTACCGAGACTACAGTAGCACCATAGCCCAACCAGGGCCTGCAGGCATGGCGCAGTTGCGGATATCCTATAACTGAATGTCAGTCGCATCAACAATGGAGTATCTTGTGTCCCTGCAAACCTGGAATTTAAGATGCTACTTCAAAGTTCTTGAGCAGACAAGGCTTAAAATGTTTTTCTACACTATCAGCCAAGTTAATGAAATAATGCAGGTAGTGCTGATCCTATGAATAAATTGTTATGACTTACACAAGGGCATAAATAGAAAATATTTATCTTGCATAACATCTGACCCATACTTTTAGTCCCTTGTCATTGACTGACCGGCTGATCCTGAGCTTTTTCTGGAGAGTGAGGGACAGGCACCTCAATATAATCACCTTCTTGTACAGTCTTCATGTCCTCATGTTCTTATGTAGTGTCTTGTCTATCCCACACAAGCAAGACAAGAGTTGCTCTTTGGTAAACCCCTGCACAAAAATTGCACATGTCTTTCTTGAAGTTGAAAGACCGAAAATGAGGCACTGTAATACTCAGGATTCTTCCATCACCTTTTGACACTGATAAAGTAAACAGTCTGGAAGAGCAGAACAAGGTGACCTGAACCATAATGCCAACATCCCAGCATGGATACGACAATGTAGTAAACAGGGCACTGATGGAAGCATTTGGCATGATGCTATTCCCTCATTACCTAAAGGGAAAGAAAAGGTAGTTTCCCCATAAGTGTTATTGTTTTGTTACTCAAATACTTCTTTTCATGTACAAATGTAGCCTTAATCGCTGCTTGCAAAGTTTTCATACTGAAGTATGATATTCAGTCACAAACTTATATCCTAATTTTGTAAAGCATTGATTTCTGTACAAAGCAGATTATTGACCAAACATTTGCAGTCTGGCTTCTTCCACATGAAAATGAATCATAGAATCATAAAATCACAGAGTTGGAAGAGACCACTAGGGTCATTCAGTCCAACCCCATTCTGCCATGTAGGAACTCAAAATCAAAGCATCCCCAACAGATGGCCATTTAGCCTCTGTTTAAAGACCTCCAAAGAAGGAGACTCCACCACACTCTGAGGGAGTGTGTTCCACTCTCAAACAGCTCTCACTGTCAGGAAGTGCCTCCTAATGTTGAAGTTGAATCTCTTTTCCTGTAGCTTGCATCCATTGTTCTATTCTCTGGAGCAGCAGAAAACAAGCTAGCTCCCTCGTCAATATGACATCCCTTCAAATATTTAAACAGGGCTATCATATCCCCTCTTCTCCAGGCTAAACATACCCAGTTCCCTAAGTCGTTCCTCATACAGCATGATTTCCAGAACCTTCACCATTTTAGTTGCTCTAAAAATGAATAGGCTTTTGATGAACAAGGGTATACCTTGGCAATAATTTATCTATTTCATAGATTGCCTATTTTAAATCAGGGATAAATGTCAAAAACACAATTCAAATGGAATCCTTATTTGGAATGTGGATCATTTAACTCAGGCTGCTTCTAAATCAACAGTTATATTTTTTATTCCCCCTATATTTTCTTTGTTTACATGAACAGATAACATGTGTACATCGAGAAGCCCCACATAAGAGGATGGAGCCTGTCAAATTTCTGACAATGATTTTCTGCAATACATTTTTCCTTTTTTTTTTTAGTGCCAAAACTTGAGGGCAACACAGAATTATATTCCATATAGTTTTAGTTCTGATGAGACAAAACATACTAAATTTCAAACAAACAGGTGCATGGGTTCTTATGCAAGGGCAGCATTTATAATCTTAGGAGTATTCAAGGGATTCATATTCCTCACTGGGCAATTCATATGAAAATGGCATGAACTAAATGTATCCAACATGGCTCAACATAAAGACCATACAGACAGATAAAGGCTGGAGAATTATAATGAAAAGAAAAATAGGCTTAAACTTTGTCTTTGTTTTCTGTTTGATAAACACTAATTAATTCTTTCTTCTAAATCCCTTCCCAAGGTTCTGTAACTATAAGTAAAAACAGAGCTTTGGCCAGACCCTGGAAAAGTGCTTTGTTGAAGTAGACCTCACAAAATTCCCTAACCAGCATGGCCAATGTCTTCAAGTCACGTGTTGGCTCATGGATTTCATAGGTTTTTTTAAGGCAAGTTCCTTTCTCTGAAATACAGCCTATAACACCTGGCATTCATTGGCAAATCTCCCATCCAAGTACTAATCAGGGTTGACCCTGCCTAGCTTCTAAGATCAGATGGGATTCTGGTGCCAGAGTATTCAGGCCTCCAGGAGTTATGCTTCAACAAAGTAACTTTTCCATGCTCTGGCAAAATTATTCCCTGGTCAAAACCTAGACCCATTAATCACAAAGGTTTCTGGCACTTCATTTTATGGGATGCTTTCAGCAGGTATATCAATGTTCACAAGCACAATGTCTGTCTCTCTGTGTTCTTCCGTGTTTCTGAAATCAGTCGAAGCCCTGAGAGAGCCCAACTCAGTTCAGGGCGCTTAGGAAAATGATGACTTTCCATCAGAAAAGTCCCAAAATCTCTCAATATATGACCATGTCTTAAAAGTATACTTTTATGTTAAACAATGTTTTAAGCTATTGCTACCAGTGAATTGCAGTGAAGAAATCTCAAGCTGCTTACCTATGATATCAACAATATGTAGCTTCAGCTTTTGTTGCAAGGTATTAAGAACAACTGACAATGATCTCTGAGATGATGTCATCTTTACATTTTGTTTCACATCATTTGAAACAGCAAGCCACATTTTTCCAAATTCATCAGTGGTCATTTTCATTGGCCTGAAAGTAAGGTTGACAATGAAAATCAGGAAAAATAAAAGTTAACATATTTTAAAAGCATTATTCAAAAGCTGTCCAAAATGACAACTTTCCTGCCCAACACTAAATATTTTCCTAGCATCCTAGAACCTTAAGGATCAAGCTGAACAGAAGTCTTTTAAAATAAGGTAATTAGGGGTTTTATTAAAATGTATTGGGAAACCTTCCAGTACAGGGCATATGTCATGCAGAAACAGAAAACATACAGAGAGACGGAGATGGGGAAATCCACAAGTTACCCCTTACATTCCAAAGACATTCACATTTATCTAACTACCCTAGAATTTTCCTATGGAGTCGACAGAAAAAAGTTTAGGAAACTGATGGGGAGTGTTTACATGTGTGGTGGGCACACAATATATTGTACATGTGCGTATAAGGGAGATTTACATATGATCTCAAATAAGATAAAGAACATCTAAACTGAATAATGCTGTGTGTTCAACTATGTATGAAGTAAGTTCTTTTAATAGAATTACCTGATAAAATCCAACAGTACAAAAGGAACAGAAAATCTGAGGCATCCTTCTGATTCTAGATGATAAACGATGTAACCAGAAACCACAACTGATGGGCAAAGGTCCTCCATCTCTACACATGTCTGGAAACTTTCTATGCTTTTAGCGTCTATTTTAGTAAAATGACAGCCAAGATTTTCAATGATCTATATGTTTAAAAGGGAAGAAAACAAACCACCCATATATTTAACATGTATTTATGACTACCAGAACCTCACTTCAGGGAAAAATTGATAAAATGATAATAATTCCTCTTATTACCTTCAGATGTTCTGTGTGCTCAAATTCCAAATTCACATCTCTAAGTACAGAGCTGCTTTTATTGGCAAGAAATAAGAACAATGAAACACAATCATCTTTCCAGATTTTACAAAAGTACAACACCAGAGTTTCACTGGAACAAAGTTCTATGATTTCTGAATGGGGATGTTTAGCTGCTTCCTCTGGTAGATAAGGCATCAAAAAGTGTTGCTTGTGGACTACAGTCTGAGTGCTTGAAGAATGAGGAAAAATGTCCATATTACAATCTGCAAACAAAGAGGATTGTGAGAGTCTATGACTCAAAAGCTTGCCATCTGGTCCAGCTTCTGGTACAGAACAAGACCTATCAGATGCTACCTTTGATTCAGATGTTTCTGCAGAACACACTGAAGTTTTCCTTAGTCCATGATGTCCATTGTTTTGAAAAGACTCCTTGTTCTTGGATAATGTGTCAGGAAGAAGTGAAGGGGTAACAGGACTCTGGATATTGGATGATCCCTCACTTGCTTTGGCTTCACAAATTTTTGATTTCCTTGTGAACTTCTGAGTTGTGGCATCACTTCTTCCCATCTTGAATACATAAAATCAAAAGAGGCAAAAAAGCATACTTTTTAAAATGTGAATTCAAATACACCATAAGGTTTTTGAGGTTTAAGGTTTTATTTAGTACAGGTATTTTCAGAATTAGAGCATGCCTTTAGCCACAACTTATGACACAAGAACAAATTTTTATTTTATGTTATGTGCCCATTTTCTCTCCTTCATTTTCCTTCATTTCTCTTCCTCAGGTTTCTCACTCAATTTTTAATATCCTCTTTCCCTCTCTCATTTCCCTTCTAATAAAAATCACTAAGGAGAAGCAATACTGCTGGTTCGAACTATTCTGATGTAGAGTACAACCCAGCTAAGGGTCCAAATGAAAGGACTACCATTTCAAGAAAATAAGATGAAGTAGATATATGTTGACACAAGGAACAGGAGTGTGACAGATTACACTTAGTGCTAGAGGACATGCTTCTGCATGCAGGAGATCCCAAATCCACTAGATACTCCAAAAAGAACTAGAAAATGATCTTGCTTGAAATCTTAGAGAACTGCTTGGATGAACCCATAGTCTCATTATAAGGCAGCTTCCTATGTTCCAATTTGTTTAGCAATTATAAAAACTATATTTACTTGACACTGGGGCTCACTGCTTGTGCAGGTCAAAAACTAAGAAGAGGACTACAGCACCACACCATCTTACTCCTTTTAGATGTTAAATATGTATTAAGTAAAGGAGGCCAAAAAGTATGGGGAAATGAGGACAGTAACATTCAAACTGGTAATGTTTCCCTTTCTTGCAAACAAAGGTTTCTGAATCACAGGCAGAAAAATAGTGGGAGTACGATTCATCAGATTTGAACTGAAATTGCTAGAGGGGAGACTTTTAGAGTTAGGCAATAATAAATTTACTTTAGGGAAGACTTGCAGTTCCCCACCCCCCATGCCAGACCTTTCCCCCTCTGAATTGCTACTCACTTAATATATTTTAAGATGTTTTCAAATTACTCTCAGTTTCAAATCTTTTACCACAGAGGATGAAGGACAGATTTCAAGAATCAAAAAACTGTTTTGGTTGCACCAAAAATCAGAATAGGGTAATTAGGCCACCCAAACATCATGGGTTGTTTTTTTTTTAAGGTCAAAGTTTCAAGTCCTTCAGAACATCAGAAATCAAGAATGGCAATTCAGAAAATCCATTCAGTTACTTGTACTTTGGATACACCAAAGTAAGCAACAGATGTTCTGAAATTAGTCTCTGCATTTATGTCTTACAGATAAGTACTAGCCAGAAGGATTCAGAACACAAATCTGGTAGCCTCAGCTTCGGGACATACACTAAAAGTCACTGAAATGGCAATAAGGCCAGTGCCATGAAGCTTGAATGAGCTGTCATACCAGACTGATGTCGCCTTGTGAGCTTAAGCCAACAAAGAGTGTTGATGCTAGTTGTTGTTTCACCTCCTCTCCCTCTGAAAGACCAGGGGTTTCTTGCTCAGTGTGCGATGGAAAGTTACAAACGATATTCTCCATAACAGTGCTGCCAAGCAAAACAGGCTTGATGTTGTCTTCATTTTCTACCTGGCTTTCCTTTTGGGGAAGATAGCCTTCTTTTCCCCATAGTTTCTTCACACCTTCAAGTTTCAGACTGTTGATCCTAAAAAAATAATAATCAGGAATGGTCAGCAGAGCACTCAAAAGGAGACAAAAGTTCTTTTGAAGAGTCATCCAACTTGTATGAAGACTTTTGGAAGCCACTATGCACCACCATTCCAGAAATTAAGTGATCATCCTGTAGACATAAAGAACAAAGACTTCCATGAGGAAAATTACACATTCTGTTAAACAAAGAATGCTTCATTGTATCTCCTCTGTCAGCCCACTCAATGTCTGTAGAGGACATAAAGGAAGGGAGCCCTGCTTCCCAGCTTCATCCTTTCTCTGCAAACCAATTTGGCATTTTCCTCCAGTGGGGCAAATTGCTCCAACAGAGACTGAGTGGGGAAAAGGTCAAGAGGGTAAGGGCAACTCATTCTTCTCCTTAGTATTGCAGCTTTAGTCTAGTTCAGAAACCTGCACGCAACTTTCAAGTAAAGAGTGTTGGAAGTTTAAATCACAAACTTCCCATCTAGTTTAGGTTTATACAGGTTCTAGTTTATACAGGTTCACTTTAAACGTAGTTTGGATATGACTACTAGATATGAGAACAGTCATCTGCAGTAGACCCTTCATATCAGTGGGCTGGGGATCTCCACATCCCATATTATTCAGTGGTCACGTGTGTATGCTGATGTGTCCGTGCGCACATCACTGCCACTTGAATAATAAGCACTACCATCTGCAGTTTTTGCCATCCGTGTGCTAGGTGGTGGAAACAAACTGCCACGGATGGGAAGATTCCGTTGTATGGAGTTCATTATAATGTAAATACAGAGATAATGTGAATTCATACAATCTGCCTAGGATAGTATAGAAGAAATAATGATCAAGTATTGTTAGTGCATATTTTTTTATTTACTACAACAGAATCACAAATGCTGTCTGCAAGACAAATATTTTACCAGGAAGTTATGAAGCAACATGTTGTTATTCTGGTTTGTTTGTGTTTTGTTTTGCATTAAAAAAAATATCTTTATTATTGACTAGCTGAAATGACTACATCTAATACCGCAAAAGGGATCCATAGGGTCTCTGTTTTCTTACCTCTGCTTTTTACCTCTGGAATTTTACCAATGGCCTCTCAAAAATGCACTCTCTTTTTCCTGTGCTTTTTAAACTGCAGAAATATTAGCAGTAGTTCCTTTGTCCTCTGTTTTCCCACCTCCTTTTTCTGCCTCAAAATTCTATGCAGCAATGCCTCGGAGAGCCCCTCAGATCCTTTAAAATTACTACATATATGTCTATAAGACGAGAAATTTATGCTCAAAAATTGATCCAAAAAAACTGGGTCGATGTATACATGGGACAACACAGTAAACAGGCTTGCCCTTCAAGCCTCTTCTGCAGCCTGGTTGTCTCCTGAAGGGACATTTGGACTGAGGAAAGGCTTGGGAGGCAAGTTTTTGCTTCCCCACCCTCCTCCTCAACTCAAGTGTCCTCTCAAGGGACAGCTGGGCTGCGGAGGGAGAGGAAGGGATACTCTCAACTTATCCATATCAAAATCCCTAATTATGGCCCCAAAACCTGCCCTTGACTCATACATGACATCGACTTCAAGTATATACGGTATTTCTAGGTGAGTTATGTTTTATGAAGCCCTCCCATCTGAAATGTAAACATGAAACTGGGCACTGAAACACAGGCAACAACCGAACACCCTCTGAAAGATTTTTGGATGTCTATTTGTACAGGCCTCCCTTTTCTGCTTCTATGAAGACCCATACATGGAATTTAGTTTTGAAACTGGGTACTGCAACATGAATGACAATTGAAAACATTGTCAAAATTCCCTGAGGAAATGTTGTGCTGCAAGCTGGAAATGTCAACTTGGAAGACAATGAAAATCACTCTATCAAATTTGGAGGGATCTGGTATGATAGCTGCCCACGTACATGTTTTATTATTCTTTCATTATTATAAAGAAGGGGGTAAAGACAAGGAGTGAAAGCAACCAATTGTACGTGCCCTTATTATTACATTACAATTGCTCTGCAGAGGGGTGGGATATATTATTATTATTATTATTATTATTATTTTGTTAACTGCCCTCAAGTGGATCTCAACTCATGGTGACTCTATGGATGCGACATCTCCAAGACCCTCTGACCTCCACTGATCTGCTTAATTCCTGCAACCCCTTAATACCTGTAGCCTCCTTAATAGAGTCCATCCATCTAGCATGTGGCCTTCCTCTCTTCCAACCTCCCTCCACTTTTCCCAGCATTATTGTCTTTTCTAATGTGTCTTCCTTCTCATGATGCGTGCAAAATACAACAGTCTCAGTTTGGTTATCTTGGCTTCCAGGGGGGTTTCCGGCTTGATCTGCTTTAGGACCCATTTGTTTGTCCTTTTGGCAGTCCGTGAGATCCTCAGCCCTCTTCTCCAGCACCACATCTCAAATGAATTGATTTTCTTCCTATCATCTTTCTTAACTGCCCACTCTCACATCCATACATGGTAACAGGGAATACGATGGCTTGTATGATTCTAACTTTTGTGCTGAGCTGTATATCTTTGCATTTTAGAATCTTTTCTCGTTCTTTCATAGCCACCCTTCCCCCTTCTTAGTCTTCTTCTGATTTCCTGACTGCAGTCCACATTTCTATCAATGTTTGATCCCAGGTATATGAATTCTTTTACTATTCCTATTTCTTTATTGTCTAGGTTGAACTTGTGAAGGTCTTCGGTGGTCATTATTTTTGTTTTCTTTATGTTCAACATTAAGCCTGCCTTAGCACTTTCTTCTTTGATCTTCCTTAGAAGAAGATCTTCCTTATATTACCCAGTCTTATTATTCTAGGAGTATACAGACAAGTGCCTCAGTTCAACAAACTTACAGCATAGCAGAAATATTCACATGCAGACTTTATACCTTTGCAGCACCCCCATGCAGAATATTAACGTAACGCAGTGCAGATGGCCAAATGCCAGTTACACATTGGCCAAACAAACACAAAATGCAAAACATGCAGTGCCCAATATGGACTGCACAACATGTCTTGCGCTATGTGCACCTGCATGTGCACTGCACTTTGGGCTGGCTATAGTTGTTGCAAATCTAGCAGTTGCACAATGGCACTTCCATCGTCGCCTCCTGAATGTGCCCAATGCACTAAGTCATACACTGGGGTTGTTTGTTTCCATTATTATCTACTAAATTCATCTAACGTGCTATGCTGAGTTCTTCACACTGCTTACATAGCACCTACTCCACATGTGTTTGTCACTTCATGAATTCAGCTCAAGGAGTCAAAACTACATATTAAGTCTTCACTGAAGAGTGAAAAATACTCACCCCTTTTGTCCTGTCTCAGCACTATTACCAGAGATGTCAGATCCCACAGAAAGTCCAGTGGGGGACTGCCTTCGATTAAAACCAGATGGTGAGGTCTGGGAAAGTGACAGCCCATAAGGCTCAAAATTCAAAGCTGCAGAGAAAGGGAATCACTCTTCAAAATTCAATTATCAGTCTTTAAAACAATAATCATTATAGGAAAGACAGGCTATTATGTCAGCACCTGATGGTGTTCCAACAAAAGTACTTTACACAACATATTATACCAACAATCCTTATGAAAGTACAGGCAACCCTCCGTATTGGCAGGGGTTTGGTCTTAGCGCCCCCACCCCGATACCAAAAAACATGGGACCAAGTTCCATTAGCATCAGTGGATGCTGACGTACATGTGGCCATGACAAAGTGGCTACATGCACGCACCCACTATTGATGATAATGGGACAGGACCATCTGCAGATGCACCAATCTGCACATGGATAGCCTGTCAATATGGAGGACCAACTGTATTACTTTTCCACACATTTAATTCAATATGGAGGACCAACTGTATTACTTTTCCACACATTTAACTGATCTAAAAACAGGCACGCAAAAGTATGTGCACTTATGAATATTGGCCATAAAAATCATCAACAACATGATTAATCATACATATCAAAATATATGCAGTGCTTTCCACATTTTAAAAATATAGCATTTCCTACCTATTTCCCACATTAAAACTACCTTGTTAAAACAATCAATTAACTGCTTATCATGAAGCATTTCACATAAATCTTCTATAGTACATAGATAAATACAGGGAAAAGGGAAGCATTTGTACTTTATAATATATGAGATATTAAAGAATTATTTTTCCATTGTACAAACACAGATCAGGAATTAAGAATGCCCACCCCAAAGCTTTCCCATGCATGCACTGCTCAGAGTGGAAAACACAAAACTTACACACAGAGATTAACATAAAGAGTGTGAAAAGGGAAGTCGCCACCACCATACAACAGATTAAGTGTTGTAATAGAGTGTGTAGAACAGTGTTTTTAAAGCTATTCAATATAGTCATAATGATCATATTCTCATCCTAACTTTATACTAAGTAATGTTCTCAGGGTGAGTCAACAAGCAATCACCTTTTTCCTGAGACAGCTTCTCCTCTTCCCTTTGGTGACGAGGTTTATATGGTGCTGCACCATGGTGTAGTCCTTCAGCTACAAACCCATCTAAGAAAGATAAGGAAGCATCTACCTATAATGAATTAGAGTGACAGGTGAGAAACTTACTGTTTGATTATAAACCCTTTGAGGAAATGCCATCCCACCTTCTAAATTCAATCTGCTAGTTGTCTATGAATGCATTCCACCTTCATCTTAAGCTCTGTGACATTTAGCTGAGGTCCCTGTTAGAAGCTAGAAGGGTTAGGGTTTTAATGTTGGATAGCAGATTCTAATTATTAAAACTGGAAAATTTTGCCACAGTATGACTGGGACAGGAGGAGAAATCTCTCTGAACAGCTTAGCTTGGCTCAAAAGGGGCACATGCAATTCCAGGTGGCAGTTCAAGTACATGTATATGCATGCACACATGCTCCACCGACCCTCCACTTCATTTCAGGACAGTTTTGGCCAGGACAGAGGAAGGAGGAGGAGAAGGCTCTC
>CM034709.1:10613564-10631334 GCA_020142125.1 Phrynosoma platyrhinos | reverse complement strand
AAAAAAAGGGGGGGGAGAATCACCATTGCTGTAACGTACTGTGTGCTTGACCAAAATTATCCCTTTTACCACTAGTTTTATGCTTTCATTGGTTTGTAAGCAGTGCACATGCTGGTTTCCATGTCAGTGTGACAGTGAATCGATGTTGGGTTTTAGTCCAAACTTTAAAGAAATTATCCAATGTATTTTGGGGATAAGGTTCTGT
This sequence comes from Phrynosoma platyrhinos, assembly GCA_020142125.1. Lineage (NCBI taxonomy): Eukaryota > Metazoa > Chordata > Lepidosauria > Squamata > Phrynosomatidae > Phrynosoma > Phrynosoma platyrhinos. Next base: position 10,631,129 of record CM034709.1, on the reverse strand, counting down.
GGGGCCCTCTTCTTGTCCCACTGTTGGGACACCAAATGTGGGCACCTCTACCTATCCCATGATTATGGCACTTTGAATAATAGAGACCATGGGAGATTATTTCACGAGAGAGGAAAATGATCAGAGGGAAGATTATAGAATCATAGAATCATAGAGTTGGAAGGGACCACAAGGGCCATCCAGTCCAACCCCCTTCCATGCAGGAACTCCCAATCAAAGCATCCCTGACAGATGGCCATCCAGCCTCTGTTTAAAGACCTCCAAAGAAGGAGACTCCACCACACTCCAAGGGAATATGTCAGCTCTCACTGTCAAGAAGTTCCTCTAATGTTGAGATGGAATCTCTTTTCCTGTAGCTTGCATCCATTGTTGTGAATCCTATTCTCTGGAGCAGGAGAAAACAAGCTAGCACTCTCCTCAATATGACATCCCTTCACATCCTTGTGCACATATCCCATCCTTCTCCTGTCTGAAAACAGTAATGGACCCATCATTAGGTATTAATGGGAGTTCCCATTACAGGTCTATTACTGTTTTAATATGGGAGAAGGACGGGATAGGTGCGCAGGGGTGTGCTCTCCCATCAGACTAATAACACGATTAAGCACGGGAGGAGGATGTTTTCTTCCTATGTGATAATTTCCCATGTGTCTGAACACAACCACTCCAGTAACACATTCTCAGAGGTACATGTGTAGAAAACAAGAATAATTATTAAACATGTTCAATATAAAGCCAAAGATTACTTGGTATACAGAGGCTTATGGTTACAAAATTATTTTTAATATCATTTTATTGAATAAAATCTACATAAAATAAAAATTAAGTAACATGTTTAACAGAAACAAACTACAAAAACTATACACAAATACACACTGATCTGGCCTTCCAAAATATATAACAAATATGACAACTAACAAACAGAAAAACAAAAGATGACTTCCAACTATCTTTTCTGCAGGTATATTTTATTCCTTAAAATCATCCTCCCACTATCTTCTCTATTAGTTACACTTCATTTGAATGTATATGTTTGTATGTGTGTGTGTGTAAATATACACTCATATTAATTAACAAAGCCAACAATCATCAGATCACCTCCATTTTTTTTCATAAACTCAGCTATCTTTCAAAAAACCTTGTTAAAGAATTCTCTTAAATCAAAATGGGCAGTTTGTCCATTTCTGCTAATCACTGAATTTTGATAACCCATCTTCTTTGCTAGGTACTAAATCATTATTCCATTTCTGAATGTATAATATTGTTGCAGCTGTTGTCATATATTGTACTATTCTTCTGTGGCTCCTTTTAATTGTTCATCCATCATTCACAAAAGAAAAAGTTCAGGTTTTAATTGAATAATAATCTTTTTTAAAAATTGCATTATACTATGTACTTGTATCTAATATTTTTTGGCTTTTTCACAAGTCCACCACATAAGAAAAAAAAAGACCCTTCCTGCTTATTACTTTTCCAACATACATTCCATGGTCCTTTGTACAACTTAGACAATGATTACAAAATTCCAAGGCTATTTATTTAATTCCTCCAAATCCTAATTAACTTTAACACATCTCACTAACTCATTCAGTATCTGTCCATAATCCTAGCTGAACCTAACTGACTGTCCTCCACTGATCCAAAAGGTAAACTCCTTCCATTCCCTGTCTCATCTCTCACTCTACTCTTCACTATCTCTTGTCTAATTCCTATCCCTAACTGACTCATCTCTCTCTCTCTCTTTAAATAAAAGTCCAGAACTTCACAAGTTCAGCACATTGGTTAGGGATGTAATTCCGTAACTATTTCATCCTCATATGCAAGAACAAATAATTATTATTTTCCTGTGCACTGTGGGAGCAAATGACTATTTCTCCCCATAGCCAAATATCATTAAGAGTTGCACAGGAATTATCATGGGTAAAAAACAAGTTTTCTTACCACCACCACCCAAACACATTTTCTGAACTGAAAACACTCATACAAAGAGGATTGTGGGGTTTTTTTTTAGCAGAATAATTCCTTTGCAACACTTTGGGACATTGAATAGTAGAAGAAACTTGTACAATATTCTTTCCAATGGGCTTCCTGGCTGTTAAGAAATCCATTTTTCAACTTGGGAACAAATAATTGTGAATATTTTTCCCATTTCTATCTTGGATAGCTCCTTTAAAGTTTTAAAGCAACCCACAATGGATTCACTACTCCACAGATTTGGTTGCCAGTGACTGTCATGTTTTGTATTTTTTCCATCAGAAAAAAAACTGGATGTGAATCCACTGCAGTTACAAATCTTTCCTATACCAGGATGTTTATGTGGGAAGACCTGGTTGTTTAATGGGTTGCATCTGGTGCTATGGCCTTGATCTCATCAGTTGTGCAGCATCAAACAACTCCTTGCTCACCAGAACCTTTTTACACTGCACAAATACAGGACTATGATGATTCTACTTTAACTGCCATGGTTCTGTCCTATGGAATCCTGGGATTGACCATTAAGGAAGGGGCTTTTAGGACCCAAGAGATCCAATGTGGCATAGTTGTTTGAATTTGTTGGACTAGGACACAGGAGACCAGGGTTCAAATCCCTGTTCGGCCATGGAAACCCACTTATTGAGTCACATTCTCTCAGCCTCAAAGGAAGGCAAGGGCAACCCTGCTCTGAACAAGTCTCACCAAGGAAACCCTTGTGAAAGGTTCACTTTGGAGTCTCTGCAAATCAGAAATGACGTCTTAAAGGCATACCAGAACATCAACAATTTAGAACTCTTAGGCAGAGACCTCTAGTGTTTCACCAGGCTACAAACCCCAGGATTCCATAGTATTCAGCCATGGCAGTTAAAGTGGAATCAAAGCACTATAACGGCACAGTGCAAAAGGGCTCCAAGTCAAATGTGTGAGGAAGGGCTGTGTGTCTGCTTGTGAAACTATCGTCTGCAAGAGAGACTACACAACCTCTGAGAAAGTGCAACTGTTTGTGCAGTGATTTTTACACTAGTGTTGTGCCCCAACAAAATGTTCACACTTACGCAAAAGGAAGCCAGGCTTCCTCAATAGGGCTCACTTCTGAACAGAGTTGTCTCTATTCCATGGGAAGACTAATTGAATTCAATTGGACTGACTTCTTGAGTAGATAGGCAAAGGATTGCATTGTAAAAGATGCACCATAAAGAGGGTTGCACGCAATTTTTGTTGAAGAAAAGATCTCTTTTCAGATCTCAAATAAACAGAGTAAAACAGATGGCTAGATGGGGAAAGATCTGCACAAAATTAATTCCAGTGTACCAAAGTTAGTGAGCTCAGGAGCTCATATGCAATCTTTTTCTTTTTCTTTCACTCCCCAAAAACAGATTGCTGAAGCCGAAGCAGATAAAATGAAAAAAACATCCTCCAAAGGTAAGCGTTATATGAGGTTCTCCTCTCCATATTAATGCCTAACTCATACTATTGGTTGGGGGCAAAGGAAAAGGCAGTTGGGGAAAAGATGGAAAAGTAGTCTTGGTGTTTACAAAGGTGTCCTAGAAGGGTCAAGGACCACAAAAATGATATGTTTTTGCATGTGCCCATGGGCCACACTTTTCCTGCTCCTGCTTAAAGGGATCACATGGTTTATGATATTCCTGTGATGTCACTCTTCCAGAAAATCAGCCAGAATTCAGAAATTATTCCTTTGCTGAAGACTTGAACCTTCTGAAATCAGCAGTGGAAAAAGAGAGAAAGGAAAAAGAAAGGGCATCAATCAGAAGCTCATTCTATGATCAACAGCTTGCTCTTGATGACGCTGATTCCACCAAGAGTCGCAGACTGGTGGACGATTATGACTCCACTAAAAGTGGTCTGGACTATAAATATCAAGGTACTTTGTCAACCTTTGTACGTCAAGATTATGTTTTGAGTGCATATTACACGTAGAGATGAGCCAAATAGTTTCTGCCATTGCAGGTGCTGATCAATTCTATATAGCATATCTCACATCTCAATAGCAAATTTTATTCTCTGAATGCCAATCTTAACCACACAAGAGAGTGTGACTTGCCTAAACTTACCCAGTGTGTTTCCATGGCTCAACGGCGATTCAAACCCTGGCCTCCCAGTGTCTTAGGGGGTTGCAGACTGCCAGAAATAGTGCAAATTGAGTCCACTTTAAGGGTTAGGTTTAGGGAATCATGGGAACTGTATTTTATTGTGGCACCAGAGCTCTCTGACAGAGAAGGCTCAATGTCTCAGGGAAAAAAAAACAATTCCCATGATTCCCTAGCACTAACCCTAACCCTAAAAGTGGATTCAATTTGCACTATTTCTGGCAGTCTGCAACCCCCCTTAGTTCAACACTCAAACCATTACACTATGTTGGCTCTGTCAGCAAATTTACAGAAGCGCTAATCTAAATTGGCCCCTTCCATTGGAACCTTCTAGATATGTTGACTATATTTCCCACCATTCCCAGTTAGAGCTGGGTGAGGATGCTAAGAGCTTTAGTCCAACACATCTGGAAGGTGGCAGATTCCAGGGAGAAATTGGTAGCAATCCCCAAGCACAGAAGCCCCAGCAATGCTATAAAACTCAGTCTGATGAAGGAAATCCATTTTCAGCTGCTGCCAGCTCCCAGTCTGTCATTCATGGATGCAGGCCAAAATGCGTAGCAATCTCCATATGCTATTAAAGAACCATGGACGACAGAATAAAGAGTTCATTTAATCCACCAGCATCATATTCCATAGGTTTTCTTTTTCCTCTGCAGAGTGTTAATCTGAGATTTTGTTTTGTTGATAAGGTAACACTATTTTAACAACTGGTTTTTTTTAAAGAAAAAATGAAAAAAGTAATGGGAACAAGAGAGTGATGTATATGTACAGCTTACTCTGAATACAATGATATAATTTCTCTCTCGAGCATAATGACTGTAGAGCTTCTGCTGATGGAGGCCCACACACACATACACACATACACAGATAAAGAGGGTGGCTGCATCCATGGAAAATAAATGTGTACAAGCACCCTTTTTCAAGCTGGTGCTGTCTGGATGCATTGGCCTGCATCCCCCATCATCTTCAGGCTGGGATGATGGACATTGTAGTCTGATGCATCTGAAGAACACCCGCTTGGGGAAGGCTGGCCTGTAGAAAATCTTTGTGGATTGAATGGAGTGCCAAAGCCATTGCACATGCCAGTTGCCATTCCTGGACCCAAGAATTGGATTCAGAGCATGTTGATGCCGGAAAGTTTTCTACTCCTAAGGGTTATTCTTCATGAAAGCACAGCAAATTGTTAGTGATGTGATTTTTGTTACTGCGCCTGTTGTTCTTGTTGCTATTAGAGAATAGGAAGAAACACATGAGTTTTTCTGCTGTATGAAGCCAAATAATATAACAGGTCTTGGACTATGCACATAGCCTTCAACATTTCACAGATGAAAACAGGGACACAGATGGCCAAGCAACATCAGAGTGTGGTAAAGATGACAAAAGTTAGAGGAAGAAAGCATAAGATAGAAGAAGCTGGTGCAGCTTGCTTTTGCCTGAATTGACTGGGAATGGCAAGATTCCCACCCTTCTCTCCTCTCCCTCCCAACAAGTTAACAGAGTGCAAACTACTTGTCCATTTTGAAGCCAGATTTCAGTAACAGTAGTAAACTGAGGGCAAGGGGAAAAGTAGGAGCAGAAGAGAGAAACTGGAATATTTTAAAAGAAGTTGAAAGAGTAGGATGACGGGATTGATCTGGACTGTTCCTGCCAAATCAAGACAGCTGGAGGACATGTATGCACAATGACCTTGGAATGGGATACTGTTTATTGTTTCACATAAGACAGCAAAATGTCTTTAGACTGACTCAATAGAAGGCAGCTTCATACAGTCTAGAACAGGGGTAGGCAACCTTTTTGAGCTGTGGGCCGGGTTGCTGTCCCTCAGATATTTGGGGGGCCGAAGCACCAAAAATAAATAAATAAATAAATAAATATAATTTTTTTAAAAAATTAAAAAATATGCATGCACACTCTCTCAGACGCAAAAAAGCCATGGCAAAACCCCTGTGGAGACTTTGCCAAGAAAACCCCAAGAACAAGTAATAACAACAATAATCAATATCATCATGGCGGGTGGGGGCAGCGGCGGCGGCGGCAGGACTGGCCTGGGGCCGGTCCAAAGGCCTCAGGGGGCCACATCCGGCCCCCGGGCCTTAGGTTGCCTACCCCTGGTCTAGAAGTCAGAGGGGGCAATCTGTGGCCCTCCAGATGCTATTGCCTTCCTATTCCCATCCTTCCTAACCACTGTCCATGGGGGGTGGATGGGATAGTTGGAATCCAACAGCAGAATACCCACCTCTGATTTCCACAAGTCCATTGGTCCATCTACCCAGTTTGGTAGTGACCTTTTCCCCAAAAGTCTCAGAGCCCCAACTCAGCTTTGCAATCTCTAATCCTTTAAAATGTAAGTCACTTCTTGTTCACTTCCAGTTTTAGAAAATGGTCTCTCTTGAGCCTAAAACAGTGCTGGGGGAGGACATTATCAAAATGCCCCCTGTATCCCCTAGAAGACATTTGGGGGATTGTAAGTTCCACAGAAGACCACAAGTACCCCGGCCTTATGAAATGTATGTGTTGCAAACCCTCCAGCATTTCAGTTTTCACAGCTGAAAACCAAGACAGGAGTAGCCACACAACATCAGAATGTGGTCAAAATGGCAAAAATTTGAGGGAAAATTCACAAGCTAAGAAAGGCTGCTGCAGTTTGCGTTTGCCTGAGCCTACTGGGAAGGGCAAGAATATACTCCCTCCTCGTTTCCTCCCTGCAGAACTGAGTACAAATTATTTTTGCACTTTGAACTCAGTTTGTAGCAATTGAAGGAAGCTGAGGACAAAGAGGGAAAGTGTGAGGAGGAAAAGAAACTGGGACATTTTAAAAACAACTGAAAAAGTGGGATGACAGAGAATTAATCAGAGCAGCCCCTGCCAAACTGGAACTGCAGGAAGGAATGGTGTGCTATTGACAATTAAGGGCCTTGGCAGACGGCTTATTAAGCTGTCCTGGAGGCAGGGAAGAGGAGGGGCAGCCGCACGCTCGGCGCCCCTTCCTCCTCTCGAGGTTGCCCTCAGAGCCGCCGGCCCTCTGCACGGCCGGCGCTCTGGGGGTAACCTCCCGCTGCAGCGTCCGCACACGCTGCGGTGGAACAAAAGTGCGCCTCATGCTTTTGAGGTGCACTTTCGCTGACTTGTGAAAGGAGCACTATTTTAGCGCTCCTTTCAGGGGCGGCGAAAGTGTGCCGCTGGATCAAGGCATGGGGATGCCTCGATCCAGCGGCGCACCTTCCCAGGGCGGCCCCGTGCCGCCAGTCTGCTTTCCCCCTTAGCCAAAAGTGGAGAGCCGAAGATCTGTGTTCCATTTTAGAGAAATTCTTTGGGTCCACATTCCAGAGGTAAGTGCAGCTAAAGAAAAAAGGATGGAGCAAAAAGACCAACATGTTTTAGCTTAAAATGTTTGGTGTTCATAGTTTTGGAGTGACATTTCAAGCTTTTATAAGGATGTGTCTGTGTGTCTGTGTGTGTATGAGCTCTGGGAAACCACCAGATGATGGTATGAGGAAAGGGGGCATAGGCACTTGAAGAAATACAAGGGGATCCCAAAAGGGTAGGATTTGGCTTCGGGGCTGAAGATTCCCTACCTCTGCACTAACCTCTGCACTAACCTACCTCTGCACTAACCTGTGGCTTCTCTTCTAGCATGTTGTCTTGAGCACTTGTCAACCAGGTGCCTATGGCAACTTCACAAGAAGAGCAAGAAGAACATTAAAAGATATTTAAATATTTGAGTTTTTATTTCAGCCATCATCTCTCATCCTAAGAGCACACATCTAAAACCTGGCAACCGTTATCATCAGTGTGTGTTGTGTGCCCTCAAGTCATTTTGACCCTAAGGTGAAGCTACCTAGGCAAGATTTATTCAGAGGAGGTTTGCAATTGCCTTCCCCTGAGACTGAGAGCCTGTGACTTGCCCAAGGTAATCCAGTGGTTTTCATGGCTGAGCAGGAATAGAACCCTGGTCTCCAGAGTCATAGTCTAATGCTCAAATTACTATGCCATATTGTCACATCATCAACGTGTGCCTATAACATAGCCTAACTACACACAAAAATAGATGATTACTTTATTTCACTTAAATGGGCTGGAAGTTGATTTAATTGGCTTATTTCTTCCATTTTAGTGCTTTAAAAGAGAATAATTGCCATCTATTCATTCTCTCCATATTTTTCATGCTTATGTTAAGACCCTTTTTGCCCTACCCCAAGATGAAAAAAAAGCCTCTAGTTTCTAAAGCAGGGGTAGGCAACCTAAGGCCCAGGGGCCGGATGTGCCCCCCCCCGAGGCCTTTGGACCGGCCCCAGGCTGGTCCTGCCGCCACCGCCCCTCGCCGCCGCCCCCTGCCATGATGATATTGATTGTTGTTATTATTTGTTCTTGGGGTTTTCTTGGTAAAACCTCCATAGGGGTTTTGCCATGGCTTTTCTGGGGCTGAGAGAGTGTGCATGCATTTTTTTAATTTTTTAATTTTAATATTTATTTATTTATTTTGGGTGCTTCGCCCCCCCCCCCCCCCCCCCCGAAATGGTCTGAGGGACAGCAACCCAGCCCCTGGCTCAAAAAGGTTGCCTACCCCTGTTCTAAAGTCTGTATTTTCAGTTGATGGATGGTGTTCATCAACCAGAAGGTCTGAGATTTTCTATACCCACATTGCTCATTCCTCTTCTGCTGACTGCACTACTCGTGACCATCCAACCATCCCCTATATTTGCCAGGTTGACAAGTGGAAGATTGGGAGAGGCCACCACTAAGCAATATTTCCTTCTTGGGGTGGTGGTGGAGTTGTGAGCCTACACCCATTGATCATTTCCACACAGTGAAAAGCAATTACCAACGCTGTTCAGTATATGTTAGTTCAGTTTCATCTAGTGCTTTTACCCAAAAGATACACATGTGCACAAAATGCAGTAGAACTGAACACCGTGTTGTCAAACTCTGATCCTTTCAGATGACCCAGATGGACTTCATCAACTTGATGGGACACCACTAACAGCTGAAGACATTGTCCAGAAGATTGCCACAAGAATATATGAGGAAAATGACAGAGGAGTGTTTGACAAAATTGTTTCCAAGCTTCTAAATCTGGGACTAGTAAGTTTCCAGGCATCTGTTTATTTCAATTACCAGCATGATTCTCTCCTCACAATTATTTTTGGCTGTTTTAATCCTCAGATAAAGCACTCAATGAATGGATGAATAGTTTGATCCTGAAACAAATGGATGTTCTTTTAAATCAGAGCACAGTTTTTCAGCACTGGTTTCAATTCACATCAATCTCACCCTGCAGTTAAACCTGCTATTTGTAGTTTGGTCATGCTGAGCAAGATGCCAAGTTCTTGAATGGCTTTCTGATGAGCAAATAAGCCCAGAAGCAGGGGGAAAATAGCATGCCTATGAGAAGCAGTCTCAATTAAGTAACACAAGACACACCGCTTCTGGGAATTACCGACTGATTTGTGATATTCTTATGAAAGATCTTTTCTGCAGGCCAAAACAGCCATAGATATAAGGCCTAGCACTATTACTTCCCTAAATTCAGGCTAAATTGTATCAAATGAGAACTTATTAAATGACTGCTTTTCTAATCATTGCCAAAAAATGACTCCAAAGAATTTAGCTCAGAGAGATGACAAACTAGTGCTGTCACCTCCTATTTCTGCCTGTATTTGTACTTTCTTGAGTAAAATGATTACTCAATATTAATTAATTATGGCATTGCATGCCATAAAGTGAAACTTTTACCTGCAAGACACTGTTGGTTTAAAAGAGGAATCTGTACCTTTATGCTTAATTAAAGCAAGGATGGAGTCTTTTTTTAAAAGCTTTATTATTATTAACAAATATACATCGTAACTTATCATGAATAACACAAAACATCAACCATTAGCAAAAGAAAAAAACACTATTAAGTTATCTTATTATTCCATTACTATTTATACTTCCTATATTAACATTTGTGCTGTAAGTTTATTCTTGTCCTGATTAGTTTCACTTCCATTTCCAGTTTACTCAATTATTAACTTCTGTATTTTATTGCTTATCTATCCTTTCCACTCTTATTATCCTTATCTTATATATATCCAGTTATTGTTGAGTTGGCTTTTATTTCCATCTGTTTTTGCAATAATTAATTATCGTTGCCCACTCCTTTTCTGTCTCTTCTTCCGATTTGTTATGTATCATATTGGTCAGACGGTCCATTTCAATCATATCTTGTAATTTCAATAACCATTCCTCTGTCATAGGCATGCTGTCCATTTTCCATTTTTGAGCAATTAATAGCCTTCCTGCTGTAACCATATATAGAATTCTTTTCCAGTATGATGTTTCTACTTTTTTTGGCAGTTTATCTGTCATATTAAGTAAATATAATTCAGGGGTCATCTCGTATTCTATTTTTAATATCCTCTCTATCTTTGTATGAATATCTTTCCAGAATTTTTTTATTCTTGCACATTCCCACCAAGAATGGAACCATGTACCCACCGTAGATTTACACTTCCAGCATGCATTTTTTTTTCCTTCTTAAAGATTTTGGCATTTTTTGCAGGCATGAGGTGCCATCTTGATTCCATCTTTAGAAAATTTTCATGCAAGTTTTGACATCTTGTAAATTTATGAGTTCTTCTCTTGGCATTTTGCCAACTGTCTATATTGACTTCTCTTCCGATATCTTTTGCCCATTGGATCATGGGATCCTTTATTATCTCTTGTTCCAGTCTCCTGCTTTGTAGCAGTTTGTAAAATTTAGATGTTAGTTTCTTGTTTTCTTTCATTAACAAATTATCTAGTTCATTTTTCTCCAGTTCAAAATCGTCTTGTTTTTGGTCTTTCTTAAATCTTTCAGATAATTGATGGTAAAGAAACCAATGTTTATGTATTTCCATTTCATCAATTTTTTCTTTTTGTTTTCAGTATTATGTTGTTTTGGTTATTTTTACATAAGATGTCTTCATATCTTAATCATCTTGTTAGTTCCGTCCTATTAAAGAAAGCTTCATGGGGAGAAATCCATCCAGGGATTTTCCTATAAAAATTTTGTTTTATTTTATTCCAATTAGTTAAGATGGCCCTTCGTATAAAGTGATAATCAAAGTCTTTGTTAATTTTATTTTTTCCATACCACAGGTATGCATGCCATCCATAATGTTTATTAAAACCTTCCAAATTCAGCAATTTATTGTTATTTAATTTCACCCACTCTCTAACCCAAGTTAAACAGTTAGCCTGAAAATAAAGTAATAGATCGGGGAGGTTACATCCTCCATTTATATGGGTATCCGTTAGCGTTTTCCATTTTATTCTTGCCTTTTTCTTGCCCCATAAGAATGTCTTTTTCTGCAGAATCTCCTTGGCATCTGGAAGCCAGGGGAAATTGGCTAAATTCATTTGGATGAAATCAGTGTTAGCTGCTGGCTATCATATGACAGCATTCACACTGCAGAAATAATCCAGTTTGATACAATTTTAACTTCCATGGCTCAATACTATGGAATCCTGGGATTTGTAGTTTGTTGTTGCATCAAAGATCTTGAAGACTAAGAGCCTTTACAGACTGCCAGAAATAGTGCAAATTGAGCCCACTTTTAGGGTTAGGGTTAGTGCTAGGGAATCATGGGAACTGGGTTTTTTTCTGAGACATTGAGCCTTCTCTGTCAGAGAGCTCTGGTGCCACAATAAAATACAGTTCCCATGATTCCCTAACCCTAACCCTTAAAGTGGACTCAATTTGCACTATTTCTGGCAGTCTGCAAAGGCCCTAATGTCTCACAAAACTGCAATTCTTAGAATTCCATAGCATTGAGTCATGGCAGTTGAAGTAGTGTAAAACTGAATTATATTTGCAGTGCAGATGCAGCTTTTGCTCTGAGTTATTTTCTTAACTTTATTCAGAATCCAGTTTATAGGAACTATCCAAAGTGCTGAGACTAGCTTGAGCATTCAGAACTTTGGAAAATTCTGTTTAGGTCTGATCTAAAACCAGGAAGTGACACCACTGACATGGAAGTCCCCAGCTGCTATTTGCAGAGACAAATGAAGTTCAAATGTCATATCTTTGTTGTTACCCACTCCCTGCAGATTACAGAAAGCCAGGCCTACACACTGGAGGATGAGGTGGCTGAAGTGTTGCAGCAGCTGATTGCTAATGAAGCAAAAGATCGTGAAAAGGCAGCTGAAGATCTGGATTACCTTCCAAGCAGAACCGACATTAATACTAACAAGAAACCAGAGGTGAAAATGGTAATACTTTTCAGCCTTGTTCCACAGCATGACAAACACTGGGTTGGCGAACCTATGGCACGCATGCCAGAGATGGCATGCGAAGCCATTTTCCCTGGCACACGGAGCAGGGAAGAGGAGGAAAAAGTGTGTACCTGTTCCTCCTTCTCCCGGCCATCCCAGAGGAGAGGCAGCTGAAGGCCAGGGAGGGAACTGGGGGAAGAAGTCCTGCCCCAGAAGTCCCATCCCCTCCTGGACAGCCTGCCTCCAGCATGGGGTAACACCCGGTGCTGGAAGGCCATTTAGTTTGGGCACTCAGTGCTTAAAAGGTTTGCCATCACTGTGCTAGTCCCACTTGCTGGTGTTTGCTTTGTGGAATCCTGCTTCTAAACAACAGGTGGGAATTATACAACTCCCAAAAGCCAGCATCAGCACGACTCCATAGCATGGATTGCTGGGTATTGTAGTCTGACAACATCTGGAGGACTACATAATTCCCACCTCTGTTCTAGACCAAACTGATTTAAGGTTGGATAGCCATCAACAGCTGTGTGTCCCTCAAGTAGAATATAAAATCACTTTTAGTATGTAGCACTATGTGGGATAAACACACTAGGTGCTCAAAAGCAATGACTCCTATAGTTCTGCTTCTAACATTTGGAATTCAATGATCTACTGCCCTTGAAAATGGAGGCTCCATTTAGCTATGATGGCTGATAACTTTGTATGTGTGTTGTATGCCTTCAAGTCACTTCCAACTTATGGTGACCCTATATGGGGTTTTCTTGGCACATTTTGTTCAGAGGAGGTTTGCCATTGCCTTCCCCTGAGGCTGAGAGCATATGACTTGACCAAGGCCACCCAGTAGGTTTCATGGCTGAGCTGGGAATTGAACCCTGGTGTATGTTTGGAAACACAGGTTCAAAACACACCACAGAAATAATCCAGTTTGAGATAGCTTTAACTGCCCTGGCTCAATGCCAGGGAAATCTGGAAACATGGCAGAAATAATCCAGTTTGAGACTGCTTTAACTGCCCTGGCTCAGTACTAGGGAATCCTTGGAATTGTAGTTCATTGTGGCACCAGAGCTTTCTGACAGAGAACACTAAATATTTTATGTCTCTAAAGTAACAGAGTGACTTAGAGTCTGTAAAAAATGTTTATGTTCCATTTTTTTCAATTTTTCTGAAAATTTCCAGTTTTTTTTTTTAAAAAAACAACAGAAAAAAACTTTTTTCCCCATGGCTTCAAAATTTTGGGAGATTTTACATCTCTAAGTCCAACACTCAAACCACACCATCCAATCCTTTGCTCATATATTGAATGCCCTTTAAAAGCCATACTTCCAGGAGGAACAATATGAAGACATTCTCCCCCAAATAAGAAATCTTCTGTCCCCATACAATTTTCCCTTTAGTCCTCAAATTTCTAGCATTTCAGAGAGTGGGACACTGAAAATGTTTTTTCCCTTGTTAACTTTGCTTGACACTTTTCTTTGGATGCCTAAATTGTATTTCAATTTGCACTGCTACAAACTGGAGGACTAAAAGATAATTTCACTGGAGGGTCAGAATCCTTATTTAGGGGGACAATGCCTTCATTTTGCTCCTCTTCTACAGTAATGCTCCTACCTGGTGTCAGCCATCTACATATTTTGTAACCATAAACCCAAATGTTTAATTAATTAATTAATATCCCGCGTTTTTCCCATAAAGGACCAAAGCAACTGATCTAATACCATTCTTGCTAGTTCCAAAGGCAGAAAAAAGAATAAGAACAGTTTATTCTCTTTTATTCTGGTGTCCATATTGACTTGCTCCTATTCTTAATGTCTTGTATGAAGGTACCCAAAACTACTGAGAAAGATGATACATTAGATAACACATGGGCATCTTCCAACATCTTAGAAAGAAGAAATGAGCTGCCTCCTGAGGATAATTTTGAAGATCTCCAGTATTTCCCTAATTTTTATGAACTACTGAAAAGCCTTAACTCCGGTGAGTATCACAGCAAGCTTTGACAAGACATTTGAGAACATTTCCAAATGCATGGGCATCTTGGATATCATAATGTGTAATGCTGGCCTTGAACTTTCACTTCAATATGCCTGCATAGGGAATGAGCCTTGGACAAGTTACTTTTTTTGGACCACAGCTCATGGTGCTGCTGGGTGGGGTGGAGGGTGTTTGGGGAGTTAGTACCCCCCAAAAGGACTTCCTTAAATTAAACTATTGGCCCAGCTCACTCAGGTGATGGTGCCTGTGTCATTTCAGCTGTGAATCCACACTGGAGTTTAGTCTGAACTTTAATGGAATTAGCCAAGATGCTGAACACTGTCTCCATAAGTCCAGCTCACTCAGACCTAAATTAGCAAATTTAACAGCTCTGTGACAGTAAAATAAAATGAATGGAGCTGAACTGAAATTAGCAGGTAAAACAAACTTGTGACTTGGTGATTCTTGTATTTGTGCTAAAAAAAGGTAACTTTTCCATATTCTGAATTTGATCATTGCTCATTCTAGCTCAGACCTGAATTAGCAAGCAAAAGAGACTCCTTAGTATTGTGCTATGGTCTTTTGAGAAGAAAAACAGACCAACACAGAGATTAACATGTAAATCACTTCCTCTCAACCAAGGATCACACGTTTATATACCGCACATACTTCCGTGCCATCACCCTCTGAAGATGCCAGCCACAAATGCAGGCAAAATGTCAGGAAGAAATTATTCCAGAATGCAGCCAAATAGTCTGGAAAACCCACAGTAATCTATGGACACCAGCTGTGAAAGCCTTCGATTTCACAGGGAGGAAAAAATTACTTGAAATGAAGATTTGTAGCAGCATTGATCAGGTTTGGTTTATGGTGCAATTCAAGGCAGGTTTTCTCAAAATTAAATTCCACAGTATTCAATCATATTTAATCAACAGGGCAATTTTCTTCAACTTAATCCTCAGTGAATATGGTGGCTGATAGGGTTTTTGAACAGCCCCCCCCCCCAACACATTCACTCACATATCTTTAACTACTGTAGCCAAGCCCCAGTTTTTTTCTCCTTCTTGTTGTTGTTGTTAACTGCCCTCAAGTCAATCCTGACTCATGACAATCCCATGGATGAGACATCTCCAAGACTCCCTATCTTACACTGCTCACGGCGTTTTTCCAGCCTTTGAAATTCAAAGATACACTGTCCTTGAACAGGGAGGCTCCATTTCACAACAAACTCCTTCTTCTCAACTGCCGGTTCTCTCTCCTGGCTTATCACTCTAAAAACAACTGGGTAAGCATTATTTATTCTCATAGAGTTCTGGCTGGAGATGAAAGCAGGCTCAAAATTGACGTCAACAAAGAAATTCTTAATTTGCAGGGAAGGGGATATGTAACCATCCCTATCCCTTCCTTATTTCTGGGCAGGCTTGTTTTCAGTAGCTAACCTCAGTGAGCTGGGGAGGAAAGAAAGCATCTTTCTTGCCCTGATGAACCTCTGCCTGTTGGGAAAAGGGAGGTAATTGTCATCATTTTTATGTCACTCCCCTCCCTGCCCAGGCGTATAGGCTCAGGCTTTTCCTGTTTCTTCCATGGTGATGTTGCAGCTGTGTGCAAAAATTGCAAGCACAATTTTTCCTCTTTTCTTTCTTTTTTAATGGATGGGCTAAGTTGCTCTTTCTGCCTCTCTCCCCTTAAGGAGGGACTCTGCCTTCTCAATTTGTCCTTTAGTTATTTTCTTGCGTGCAGGTGCACACAAAATTACACAGATGTTATACTGCTACCCCACACCCACGTGCATGCACACACACAGCAAGACAGAGAGCAGCAGAGATGTGGAAACTTGAGTATTATGTCCAGCTGTGAATTTGAACCAGTTTTTGTCAGAAATTTAATGGAGCTATCCAAGGTGCTGAATTCTATCCTCCTAGGTATACTACATAGCAGGGACAGGCAACCTTTTGGAGACCTGAGCTGGTCTTCCGTAGCCTAGGTCTCGGCTGGGCCAAGGGGGGGGGGAATGGTGACACATGCGCGCACACGCGCGCACGCACCCCCCGCCGCCGTGCGCATGACCCCCCTGCGCACGCGGCCGCTACTGCGGCCGCCGCCATAGCTTGCACAGCCGCAGTCGCCACGGCGCATGTCACGGCTGCCATTTTGGTAGTCCAAATCGTGGCCGCGATGCATTTGCGCATGCGCAAGAGTACTGCGCATGTGCAAACGCGTCACGGCCACCATTTTGACTTCCAAAATTGCAGCCGCAGCGAGCGCGGCCGAAAACGCACCCCGATGGTGGTGCGCTGCGGCGGCGGCATGCGGTGGCGACGGCGGCGGCGGCAACCTTCTACCTGGCCTGGTAAGTCCGGGGCCCAGGGCCTTAACTGGCCCCCGGGCTGTAGGTTGCCGGTCCCTGCTACATAGTATAATGCCTTAAGGTTCAGGCTAAAGACCAGAGCTGTGCTCAAATAGACAGGCTCCCATTCACACTAGGTTGAGTGTGAGCTTTAATGGAGCTATCCAAGTCACTAAACCATATTCCCATAGGTACATTGGATAAGGCATTTGAAGTTCAGACTAGAATACAGAACAGATCCACTGTTCCCACTGCTATGGATCCTACCAGTTGCCCCTGATCAAATATAGTGACTGGGGCAGAGTGGGATTGGAGGACATAAAATATGGAGGCTGGGCTACAACCATGGCTGGATTGCTGCCAAAGGCAACGGATAGAATGAAATACTCCATCTCCGGGATTGGGAACTGTGCAGCCTTCCAGAGACTGTTGGATCACATCTCTCTCACTATTGGTTTTCTGGACAGAGCAGATAGACATTATAGCCCAATAACATCATCTAGTCTGCAGAATCCTGATCCTAGATCTACAGAAGACATCTACACTGGCAATTGAACTGGCAACAATTCAGTGTTGACAATGGGATGGGGTCTTCAGCAACACTGACGGTCCAGTTTAGGTCAGAGCTTGAAAATATCACTTTTTTTTTTTAACTCCTGGACAACTCCCATAATTAGGCTGGCTGCAGGATTCTGGGAACTGTAATTCAGTTTTTCCTCCTGGTTTAGGAGTAGAAGACAAGTGGTATGTGGCACACAGCTTTGTCTTTCTGAAGTGGGAAGTAACCAAAGGAATTAGCAGGATCATTTGTGAGGCTACCACTGTTAACCCAGCATCTTATCAGAGGAAATAGTTTCAGTCCTCCAAATAGTAGAATCAGGCCTGATTACACTTTATGATGATCTATAGTGTCTAGATCAAGAGAAG
>CM034709.1:10485027-10496367 GCA_020142125.1 Phrynosoma platyrhinos | reverse complement strand
CACTTTATTTTCAGTTTCTGGGCCACGTGTGATAACATCCATAGTTTATGCATACTATGCTTTGATGTGCTGTCAGAATGAAGTCATTGTGTGATTCTCAACAACCTGCTCAGCATGTTCTTCTTTGCAGTGCATCTGCATTCTATTTATGGCACATTGTAGTTTGGAATCAAAGCCTTATTTGGTGGTGGGAAGATGCTGGTAAAAGGATGGTCCTGCCTTGCAGTGTGTTAAAAGGACTTCTTGGTCACATTCAACTCTATGATGTGTACAAAGCCTCACACATAAAGATAGGTAGAGGTATGTATGGACATAAAGTGGGTTTAGCCTTACTATGAAGCCAGATGAAGTAGCAGAATTTAAGACTGAGAGGAAACAGTTCTGACCTAGAAAACATAATCCACCAAGCAGCTCCCATTTGTTTCAATGGGATGAGTGCATGAAGATTTTCTAGGGGATTGTGACTCTCATTAATTAGAGGAAGGTTGCCACTTTGGCTACCATGCTTAGATAGCCCTGATTCAGAGTTCAGGGTAACCTGAATTCAGAGCATGATTGTAGATTACCAGAATGGGAATAAGGGATGTCGCACTGCATTGCAAAGATTCCTTTGTATGGAGTGTTTCTTATTCATGCAAGTAGAATTTTGGGTGGAACAAGACCAGCAGTCATTGTTAGGGCCCTGTTCTGTATCCAAAACTTTTAGGGTTTTTCCCCCCTGAAAGAAATGGATCAGATTTGTCAAGAGGAAGACTCATTGTGGTTTTAGAGGTTCCATACGAAAACACTTTTGACCTCTGTGATGTGCATGTTGGATTTACATAATTGATTCAAAAAGTGTTTCTTTTTTAAATAAGAAATCATGCTGGATCATTTTGTTTAAAAGTTAGAAGGGCAGGGATTAGGGTAATGGAATAGCCTCATTCTGAAAACTTTCCAGTGTCTCCCTTTAAGAGCAGTGAATTTTCTCAGCTTGCTGATGAAATAGCTCTCTTTGACAGGTAGCTTGTGCACATCCTCACAGGCAAGACTAGTGGCGTTCTCCTTCCACTCGCTTCTTGCGAACTAGAGAGAGAGAGAGAGAGAGAGAAAGAATAGAAAAGAAAGGAAGAAAGAAAGCACATCTTGATAGTGAAAAAACATTTTTTTTTCCTATTTTACAACAGACATTTTACCAAAAGTGGTAAATAACTCTTGGATATATGTCTAACATATGTATTCATCCCCTCCTCCATGAAGGTCAGTGCAACTCATGGAAAGTTATCTTTCATACATTATTTTTTAAAACCCCTTGTGATATAGACTAAGCTTAAAGATAGTGACCTGCTCACAAGCACAGCATGAACTTCATGGCTAAGGAGAGATTTAAACTGATGTCTCCCTGGCCCAAGTCCAGATCTGTGAACTATAGTACCAGAGATGTTTTACCTCCTCTTTTGGGAATTTCTTAAGAGCCCTTTCTGCAGTTGCATTCAAATGATATGCCAAAGTCCTGAGGTGATAGAACAGACAGTAGCACTTTATTTATCCAGTTACTGTATGTGTTCATTAAAAGCAAATTCTAACCTGTCTGTCCTTAAAAATGCTCAAGATACTTTACAATATAAACGGACTTTGTATTTTACAACTGCTAAACAAAAAAAAGGTACCACAGAAGTAAAAAATTAGCATCAAGAAGGAAGGTTCCATCCTAGCTTTCCCCTAATGTGTTAGAAAGTACAAAGATGAATGTGTGCACGTGTGATTTTGGTTTCTTATACAACATCTTGAAGCCTGAAGAGGTAGTGAAAAGGTTGGCAACCATATATATAGATACAAAAAGTGGTACCAGATCTAATGTAGTACACTGCATTACCAATGAGCTCATTGTCCCATCTGGTGCCTAGTTAGCCTCAATGTGGTCTACAATGACTGGTAGCAGCTTTCTAAAATTGTTTAAAAGGTCCTTTCCTAGACCTTGGTGGAGAATAAACCTGGGACCTTCTAGAAAGCATGCATTCTGCCATTTAGTTACTGTCCCTTCCTGATTAAATCTGAAGGTCAAAAACATGGGTCTGAGAACAACCAAAGCCTGAAAGCATGGGGCATGAGAAATCCTTACTTGCATAAGTAATGAAAACTGGTTAACATTCCTTCTATAGCTCCCCAAATAATTTCAGGTAAGCCAAGGGATATGAACTTTTAAAGGAAATGCTGAAAATACCCATCTCTCTCTAAAATGCAGGAGAAAACATAGAAACTTTTAAAATCTCATTATCTTGCTTCAATTTTTTTTTTTGTTGTTCTGAAAGCCAACAAGATAAAATCACATTGATACAGAAAGCACTATTATCCATTTTTATAGGATGTTTGGTTGCTATGGAATGTTAGACCCTCCTTAGGTTTCTTCATGCCCAGCAAAGCAAAAAGAATCAAGAGATATAAATAAACAAGAATTACAGAATAGTGAAATGCCAAGAATGAGGCATTTCTGAGATAATATTTTTCAGTGACAGTAATAATGTTTTTGTTATGCTGCAACTTGTAAGGCATATGAATTCAAGGTCCTACAGTTTATCACACTTTCTTTTTCTTTGTTATATAAACCGTAGTTTTATGAGTTTGTGGCTTTTTGTATCAACAGTTTGAGTTTAGATCGGAGGTTTCCAACTCATGCCTTATGACTATTGCACCATGTCATCAAAGTGTCATGACAATCATCCTATCTCCATTTTTGCACAGAAACCCATCTGTTTAATTTCTGATTAAACAATTTAACAGTTTGAGGGAAGAGAATATGTATTATACCAATGGTATAGCCACACGTCTCAAAACTATATTTGCTTCTTTTCATTATCCTTAAGCTATTTATAGTTGTATTAAAGTTCTTCGGCATCATTAGTTGTTGTTCTTATTTGCTGTCAAGCAAGCTTCAATTCCCACCAAAGGCACTACCTTACCACAGTGTTCAGATTGTGTACTCCTGTGAGTCAAGAGTCTATGCTGAAGGCATCAGTGTTGCTGGTAGAGTCTCCCAGTCAAACAGGCTTTTGCCTAGGAGCCAGGTTAAATATGCCAAACAGCTACTGGGCAGCAGTGGTAGTGGGGTGGGGAGATGGGATGACACTGGGAGAGGACCTCTCAGAGACAGCATCACCACAGCTAACACTTCTTAGTACTGCCCAGAAGGAGGCAGGGTAAACAACCTTTCAATGTCTTTGACCATGAAAACTCTATGTTGAGATAATTCAAAAAGAAATTCTGGGCACCACAATTCAAAAAGGATGTTGAAAAACTGGAGCATGTCCAGAGGAGGGCAACTAAAATGGTGAAGGATCTGGAAACCATGCCCTATGAGGAACGACTTAGGGAACTGAGTATGTTTAGCCTGGAGAAGAGACAGCTAAGCGGTGATATGAAAGCCCTGTTTAAATATTTGAAGGAATGTCATCTTGAGGAGGAAGCTAGTTTTCTGCTGCTCCAGAGAATAGGTCTTGGAAAGCGGCATGATTTTACCGCTTTATTCACAGGTTAATGTCAGGATAATGCTCACGTCGTCTAAAAACAATCCTGCTATTGCGGAATATTCACCAGTTTAATCACTATTTATTCAATGGATGCGCACGCTTCCTTCCCATGTGATAAATTCCATAGTGCCAAAAGATTAAACTCCCAAGTCAAATAGCACTCAACACACTACTGAGGTACAGCAGAGGACACCCATGAGTAGCACTGTGGCTAATGATGCAATTGGACTCAAGCCAAGAGGTCATTCAGCTGTTGTTGTGCTCAGAGGCAAAAGGAAAGTCTAAAGCTGCAAAACACATGTTATGCAAACATGGAATATGAGAAGCATGAATAAGGGGAAGCTAAATATAGTTAAACCAGAAGTGGAATGTATAAGCATTGCAGTGCTTGGGGTAAGTGAGCTAAAGTGGACTGGGATAGGACATTTTGAGTCAGGAAATTACACAGTGTTTTACTCAAGAAAGAAAAATCTAGGAAGGGGGGGCATTAATAGTGAAGAAAAATGTAGCAAAACCAGTTAAAGGATATAATGCAATTCTAACAAAATAATATCAATAAGATTTCAAGGAAAACCCACCGTAATCCCAGTATGTTCCACCTACAAAGGCAGAAAAAGAAGAAAATTAAAGATTCTGTGCTGGAGTCCAATAGGAAATTGATCACAGACCGAAACAGGATTTGTTTATAATGATAGGTGATTGGAATGCAAAATAAGAAACAGAGCAGAATCAAAGATGGTGGGAAAATGTGGCCAAGATCAAGAAATGAAGCTGAATTTTGCAAGGCTAACAGTTTATTAATTCTTCAAGAAACACATTCTTCAAGAAACCAAACAGGCGAATGTATGGTGGAGTCTCCTTCATTGGAGGTCTTTAAGAGGTTGGATGGCCATCTGTCATGGGATGCTTTGACTGTGAGTTTCTGCATGGCAGGAGGGGTTGAACTAGATGGCTCTTGTGGTCTCTTCCAACTCTATGATTGTATGATTCTATACATGGGCATCATTTTATGGTCAACATAGAAATCAAATAGACTACATAACTGGAAGCATAAGATGGAGAAACTTCATTCTCTCTACAAAAACAAGACCAAGAGCAGATTGTGGCTCAGACCATTAACTGCTAATATCAAAAATGGGAGTAAAGATAAAGGAGAACATTAAACCAACCATCGTGCCAAAATACAACCTAAAGTTCATCTCTGTAGAATTTAAAGATAATGTAAAAGATAGACTTGCACTACTAAGCCTAACTGACCAAAAGCCAGAAGAATTCTTTACCGAA
This sequence comes from Phrynosoma platyrhinos, assembly GCA_020142125.1. NCBI lineage: Eukaryota > Metazoa > Chordata > Lepidosauria > Squamata > Phrynosomatidae > Phrynosoma > Phrynosoma platyrhinos. The sequence goes on along the minus strand of CM034709.1, from coordinate 10,491,577 downwards.
GACAGGGACATTGTCAGGGAGGAATTCAAAAAGACACTATCTGCAGCCAAAAAGAAAGAGAAGTCTTGATATATCACAGATGAAACTCTTCAATCAGTTAAGGACAGACAAGAAGCAAAGTAAAAGGTGACTGAAACAGTACCAGAACCCTGAATGCAACTGTTTAGCAATTTATGCACAGAGACAAAACTACTATAATAATCAGTACAGAGAAACAGAAGATGGTGACAAAAAAGGAAGAATGAGACCTCTTCCACAAAGTCCAAGAAATCAAAGGGAAATGTAAAACAAGAATGAGGATCCTCAGAACTCTTCTCCAGCTCCACATTTCAAATGACTTGATTATCTTCCTATCAGCTTTCTTTACTGTCCAGCTTTCACAACCGTACATAGAAAAAGGAATTATAATGGCATGAACAATCCTAACTGTAGTATCCAATGGTTTACACTTCAGGACCTTGTCTAGTTCTTTAAAAGGTACCCTTCCAAGTCCTAGGACATTATCACACAGAGAGAATTAGGCAAAATCAAGGGTTTAAACAGTGATTATTCCATGCAAATCATGCAATCATGATTAAGATTTTCACATGATGTCGCTATTAAAGAGACATTATTCTTTAACAGCCATGTGTGTGAAAATCTTAATCACAATTGCACAATTTGCATGAGATAATTGCTGTTTAAATCCCCAATTTCCCCCATGTGATATGATTCCTAGTCATCTTCTGATTTCTTGACTGCAGTCTCCATTCTGTTTAATGACTGAGGTAAGCTATCAAAAATCTTGAACTATTTTATGAACTATTTTTGAACTATTTCTTTTACTAATTCTTGAACTAAGCCTTCCCTGACCCCCTTGCCAAGTGGTAACCATACCATTTTTCCATATTGTGTCCTGATGGTAGCCTCTTGTCCTGAGTACAGCTTACACATTGTGACAATCAAGTGTTGAGGTACAACCATTTTTTAAAAAGGTGGTGTGAGAAAGGAAAGAGAAATGTATTCACTAATTTCAATGAAATAAGATGTATGTCTACCTAAAGTCTGAATTATGTATAGTTTTATTATGTGGTTGTAATGTTTGCTAGTCAGTTCTGACAATAGAAATCACCGATTGGTTCTATAGTTTTCTTAATAAAGTTTTTACTGAGTTTTTACTACTGAGTCTGAGTTTCTGAACTTTGGTATCCTGCTAGATTTGACAAGTTGTCCCTTCACTCTTAGGAGACCACCTCCCAAGTTAGGAAGAGGTTAAAGGAGAGACACAGAAAGAGAATCTTTGGGGGGCTGAAGACGGGTGGCTCTGGGCCACCCCTGGAAGTGGAGGATAGGGGCTGCGGCTACCTCATGCTGCAGCCTTAATCCTCCCTTTTGCCACCCCCAAAAGAGCGGCAAAATGCCACTCCTTTCAAGGGCAGCAAAAGACTACCCTAAGAGCCAGCGCATGGCTCTTCAGCACCCTTTCCGGTGCAGTGTGTCAGAACACTGTGCCAGGAAGGCGTCCTGACACCATGCACCATGAGTAATGGCACGCGGTGTCAGGATGCCACAAGTGTGGGGTTGGGGCAGCCGGCTCTTTCTCTCTTTGACCAATGCCCCTCTCTTTGACCTTCCTTGTCTCTCTGAGGTCTGCTTCCCTTCTCCAGTCTCCAGTTATCTTCTTCACATCAAAGTGTGAAAAAAATTCAATGCGTGTGTTTTAGCCTGAGTTTAGCTCAGGCATAGGCAACCTTTCCCCTTTAAGGGCCAAGGGACTTCAGCTCCCAGAAGCCTCAGCCATGTTGGCCAATAGTCCCATGTTGGCCAATAGCTCCTGGGATTCTGGGAGCTGAAGTCCCTCGGCCCTTAAAGGTTTACCCCTACCCCTGGTTTAGCTCAAGCCACCTTACATTAGTTAGGAAAAGGGGTTTTAGCTTCCATGCTGCTCCCCCCCCTTTTTTTTTTTTTTACATTGAGAAGTAGCTTTCATTGAGCAGAGACTGCTCTGTTGGTTTCTGCTGCTATCTTTTTTATATTTTTAGTAAAGAAATAATTGTTTCTGCTGCAAAATCAGCCTGTCCTTTGACCTCATTTTCATTTGTGGTTAATTGTCCATTTTTAATACCTGTGAGGTCCTGTGCTTCAAAGTGGTTTTCTCCCCAAAAACCAGCACACTGCTCTTAACAGACTGCTGATAATAGGCTGACTTGGAGGTCTTTCATTCCTAGGGTCACTATAAGTTAGAATCATAGGATCATAGAGAGACCACAAGGGCCATCCAGTCAACTTGACAACAGTTACGAACAACAACAAGCTTTGACTTACGATAACCCTAAGAATGAGAAACCTCTTACAGCCCCATCATCAACAGCCCTTTTCAGATATTGCACGCTGTGGCTTCCCTTCAATAGAATATAAAAGTGGCCCAAGGGTGGCAGGAAAGATCCCTTTATTTAATGGCATTTCCCTAGCTTGAATTTGTATACAAGAGGAGCTATTTGTTCCCATTGCACAAAATCATAAATCTAGAAAAGTGTTTCTTTAGAACAAAGTTTGGTATTACTGTGCTCATCTCTCTAGTAGATGTCTACTGTATATACTCGTGAATAAGTCTAGAAATTTTAGTCAAGAATTGACTTAAAAAATCTGGGTCAACCTATCCATGGGTCAATGTAAATACTGTATAGAAGGTAAAGGTAGTCTCTTGACATGAATGTCTAATTGTAACCAACCGTAGGGGGTGGTCCTCATCTCCATTACTACGCCAAAAAGCCAGCATTGTCTGAGGGCTGCTCTGCTGATCATGTGGCCAGCATACTACACCAAACACTGTTTACCTTCCCACCGAAGTGGTACCTATTTATCTACTTGCATTTGTATGTTTTTGAAATGCTAGGTTGGCAGAAGCTGGGACTAGTGACAGGAGCTCACCCCATCATGCAGCACCTGGGCCTTGAACTGCCAATCTTGTTCTTCCAATTGTCAGAACTGGCATCTTGATCACTAAGCCACCACATCCCCAAATACTGTATTTAAAAAAAGGAACCAGCCCTTTCTCTGAGTAGAGTGGTGAAAGGCAAGAGCTTATTCCATCATGGGAGTACCTGAAAGAAGCAGCAGCACTCTCTATTCTGTTTGCTGTGGCACTGCTTCTGGACTTTTTTTGAATACCCGAGTACAAAAATAGCAGCAGTGGCAGCTCTTTGGCACTTCCCCTCAAAGGATAGCCAAGAGGAACTGGGCTTTGAAGGGTCTGAATAAAACATTTAGGTATGTTTTATCAGCTTTTCTGGGTTAAAATGAGTCAAAATTATGATATTAAAGTTAAAGGCTGTAATCATTGCTAATGTAGTTGTCATTTTCTTTGCTTTGCCTTTACATCTTATTTGACATATGTGTATTTTCCTAGCCCCACTCACACAATTCTCAGTGACTCTTGTGGGAAACTGTTTTTGCTGGGAAATTATAAATTAGGCCCCAAAGCCCTTGTGTGTCTGAGAGTTTCTTACCTAGGTCATTGTTTTTAGTAATGGCTGCTGCTACCCTTGTTCTTGGGCCTTGCTTTGTAAACTGGTACCCAAATTTGAGGATCTGTGAATTCTCTTCCAACATCTGAGCAATCTCCATCTCGACCGCTGTCCCAAGCTGTTGCCTCTGGGAAAGGAACCAAAATGAGATGGAAATGTTTACTTCCAAAAATGAGAAAAGTAAACCTGATTCATGCAGTCATCACTTGATTTCTCATTATTTTGTTACTATTTATGCAATATCATCAATAGAAATGGCATTTCCCATACAAAACAAAGTTCCTGCCCCAAGGAACTTACAAACTAAAGCCCAAACTATATATGACATTTGTTTTTTGTTAAATGAATAGCTGGCACAAGGGAGGCTGAGCTAACAGAGGGGGGAAGCAGACGGCTAAAAGGGCCGCCTTGGGGGCAAGGAAGGGGAGGGACAGCCGCACGGTGGGTGCCCCAACCCCTTCCCGAAGGCATCGTTGGAGCGCCGGCCCCTCCGCACGACCGGGGCTCCGATGATGCCTTCCCGCTGCAGCGTTTGCACATGCTGCGGCGGAAGAGTTGCCAAAGGTGCGCCGCCAGCCTTTTACAGCGCACCTTCGGTGACTTGTGGAAGGAGCACTATTTTAGTGCTCCTTCCAGGGGCGGCGAAGCTGCGCTGTGGCGCTGAGGTGTGGGGATACCTCGGCCCCTTGGAGCAGCTTCCCGGGGCGGCCCATGGCCGCCTGTCTGCTTCCCCCCTAATAGTGTGAAAGGAGTTTTAACCCTGTGTCCTCACTCCCTAGTAGTGAAAGCTACCACTGATACCATGAATAACTTTCCACCCATTGTGGAAAGTTACATCAACTAACTGTTTAAAACATACCTACAGTGGCCCCAGTGTGAAACAGAATGCTGGACCAGATGGAAGTGTGGTGTGATATGGCAACAAAATTCTGCATATAAAAACAAGTACTAATATAAGAAGGTTGTTTTCCACACATTCCCAATGAGGATTGCTATGCTGTTTCATGGACTAAGCAAAGCAAAAGCCATCTCCTACCATGCCATTCTCTTAAAAAACTCCTTCCAAATGATTTTATTATTAAATTACTTATTTTAGATTCCAGCCAACAGTAAGCTGCAGTTTACTGTAACTTTCCTTACCTGATTGTCAATTTTGATCTCTGTCAGTGTTTCATTCCCTTTCAGCGCATCAATCAAGGCAAGGATGCCTGTCCCGGTAATAAAATTGGATTCTATATTTAGGCTTTTCAGTGTCTTGTTCACTTTTAACATATCAGCAAAAGCCTGAAGGATTGAGAAAAAAAATGTGCAAATTAGGATCTCAGGATAGTCTGTGATAGATGCATTTACACTTATGATATGGAGTGTAAGGGTAAAGGTAAAGGTATTCCCCTTTGACAAGGTTGTCAAGTTGTGTCCGACTGTAGAGGGTAGTGCTCATGTCTGTTACTAAGCTGAAGAGCCAGCGTTGTCTGAGGACTGCTCTGGTGGTCATATGGCTCACATAACTGCACAGAACAATGTTTACCTTTCCACCGAAGTGGTACCTATTTATCTACCTACATTTGCATGCTTTCGAACTGCTAGGTTGACAGAAGCTGGGACTAGTGACAGGAGCTCACCCCATCGTGCAGCACCCGGGCCTCGAGATACCAACCTGCAGATCTTGCAACCAACATCTTAACCACTTGAGCTACTGCGTCCCTTAATATGGAGTGTAGGTCCATCAAAATATACTCTTCTGTGGAGTTTTTGTCTGGGCATTTTCTGGGTTTTTGACAGGAGGAATCCACAATTCTGGGTTTCTCTTATGATACAGATACAGGCAGGAAATCTAACAATATATTAAATCAAAGCTGATTGTCTCCTCGTGACTCCATCTTCATACTCAATTATTTTCTTGTCTGTACCCACAGCCTTTTCAGTTCGACAAGTTTTCTGTGAGATAAACCAACAGCATTCAAGGAGAGCCAGCATGGTGTAGTGTTTTGAGCACTGGGTTACAAATAGAGATGAGGATTTGAATCCCTGATTGGCCATTGAATCCGTGACCTTGGGCAAATCACATTCTCTCAACCTCAGAGGAAGCCAAGGGCAAACCCTCTCTGAACAAATCTGCCATGCGCTGCCTCCAGGATCCTGGCATGTCCTTTGAGTCTGAAGGCTCTGATGGAGAATCTAAGAGCCCACGGAATATGCCAGGGCTGGAGCCACAGCTCCAGCAGCCCCAGGAGGAGAGCCTGCAGCCAGCACCAGAACAGAGCTCCTAGCAGCCACAGAAGCAGAGTTCCCTGCAGCCACCAACCTCAGATGAAGAGACAGACTTATCGATACCCACCCCTGCAGAGAGACACCAGGAAAGAGAAAGACACCAGCACTCTCAGCATTTAAATAAGATGCACACTGCTAATAGGAAGCACTTGCACAATGCAGATGGACTATAAATAACCCAGTATCTCTCTTAGTCCAATATGGCTGACAACCATCCTTTTCCTTGGGAGAAAACCATGCTGGTGCCTTGTTCTTTGATTGGTTTCCTGTTGCCTGGAACTCTGCCTGGACTCTATTTTTTTGGATTATCCTTTGTACTGATTGCCTGGACTGAATACTGTCTCATGAATGACCCGGACTAGACTAGATTACCTCTGCTTTTCTACTGACATCTTGGCGAGCTTGGACTCTCTCTCTGATAATTTTTTTTGCAAAACTCTGAGGCTTTGTGCTGAGAATCCAGCTACCTTCCCAAGGGAAAAACAGGACAAAATCTTGCCAAGAGAAAACCCTGTGGTAGGATATGTGCCTTAGGATTACCATAGGTCAGAAATGACTTGAAGGCACACAACAACAACAACAGAATTCAAGCAACATCTTAAAATTTATACATGCTTTTACTGTAATTATATGTACAGTATTTTCTGGCGTATAAGGCTACTTTTAAACCCAGGAAAATCTTCTCCAAAGTCGGGGGTTGTCTTATATGCTGGGTGGAGGAAGAAGAGGAAGAAGGGGTGGCGCAGCACGAGGCGGGAGGAGGAAGAAGAGAG
>CM034709.1:10471052-10484927 GCA_020142125.1 Phrynosoma platyrhinos | reverse complement strand
CTTATACACCTGGTCATCTTATACGCCAGAAAATATGGGTATGTGTCTATGTGCCTTCAAGTCACCTATTGACCTACAGTGACCCCATGAATGTCATAGGGTTTTCTTAAGGAAGGAATACACTCGCCCGTCCATTTTCACAGACTTGAAGTCTGCAGTCTTAATTCTTCGTAGAGGGGCAAGCTCCATCGGATAAAATGGTGCACGTGCCCATGGCCATTCAAGCTAATAGGGCTTGAATATTAGCGAATTTCCATTTTCAAGGGATGTGTGTGTCCTGGAATGGATCCCCTGTGAAAATGGGATACTCAGAGGTGGTTTTGCTGGTTTCATCCTCTGAAATATAGCCTACAGCACCTGGTAATTGTTGGCAGTCTCCCATCTAAGTTCAAGCCAAGGCTGATCCTGCTTAGCTTCCAAGATTAGACAGAATCTGGTGTCTTTAGGGTATTTTGGCTATGCTTAGGTTTATTTCATTTTCACCTACTTCATCAAAATGTATTATCAGTAGTTTCAGGATTTTTCAAAGACTATCCAGTTGTGTCTGAATTTTTGAAAAACAGTTTGTAATAATATAAATGAATGCAGCTATACATGTTGGCTTTATTCAGTTATTGTTTTTTATGTTACCTTCTGGTTTATATTTCATTATTCTACATTTTATGTTGTACACTGCTCTGTTATTATGCTCAGCGATGTGTAATTATGTGTAACTTTAACAAGTTAATGAAAATTAGTTTAATAATATAGTAGATGTAATTCAAAATGGCTTTGGTTGTTTTCTGGAATTGGCCCATAGTGTGCATGAGTGGTGCCCAGCTTCTAATTCTCCTTAGCAGCTTTGGACAATTGACCTGGAAACACTGACAGAGGATGTGCAGATAGCTTCTTGGCTACTCCCAAAGGAATAATTTCCTCCAATTGCAAAAAGCACCTTCAGGGGAAGGAAGTGTTTAACCACAGTGTAGGAAGAAACTCATTCCACTTCATACCTGAAGCAATCCCATTAATTATCACTCTGCTGCAATACAGAGATGCTGTTTGCCTTTATAAAATCATGCATTGATTAAATACAGTAACATTTAATGTTATGTCTAGTTGGCCCGGCACTAAATTATGGAATGAACTCTCATTCAGCTGTGATAAACAAGTTCTATGAAACTTCCCTAAACAGATTCCCTTTCAAGAAAGGCTTTGGGTTGCTTTCGAGAACAGTACAGCTCATATTTGTTGTTGTTGTTGTTGTATGCCTTCAAGTTATTTCTGACTTATGGCGACTTATCATGGGATTTTCTTGGCCAGCTTTGTTCAGAGGGGGTTTGCTCTGAGGCTGTGAGAATATGACTTATCCAAGGTCACCCAGTGAGTTTCCATGGCTGAGTGGGGATTTGAACCCTGGTCTCCAGAGTCATAGTCCAACACTCAAACCACTATGCCACATTGACTCTCAGTAGGCTTCTTTATATCTACGATCCTGTAGGCTGAAGGGCCAGTTGTGTTCCACCCTTTCCCTTATTAAACATCTGATCTTAGCAGATGCATGGGATCATAAGACATGGAACAGTGGCCACGTTCCCACAAGGAGGTGCATCTGCCATATTGTAATTAGTATGTTGGATGAAGATAAGGTCACTTCCCTTTGAGAAAATCTTTAAATAGATTTGCTGACTAAAGTGACGTTTCAGTTGGCACTCTCACAGAGAGAATTTGTTAGCATTTCAGGCACTGCCATTTGTTTTATTTATATTATTTATTCACTATCTACCACATAATGTTCTCTGGATAACTCACAGTATCAATGGAATATTGAAACACAGCTGTACAACCATAGCCAAGAGATATGGTTTTTCCAAATAATAGTCTGTTCAACTTACAATAGCAACTGGGTCATTGCTCCGAGTAGCTGCCAGGCTGAATTTCTTCACATGTGTATTGGTTTCCAAAGCTTTTGCAAACTCTTTCAGGGTTGGAATTGGAATATTCTGTATGATAGAAAAAGTATAGTTAAAAAACTATAAGTCCAAAGTCTGGATCCAATCCATTTGATTTTGATCTGAATATATTGTTTCAGTCTGCAGGAGTAAACTACATGACCCCAATCATCCAAAATTCTAGAATATGATTTTGAATATAGAATCAAGTTGGATATTGGACCTGCTGAAATTAAAATAGGTTGCCAATATGACTTTGGTTAATCCTAGCCCAGCCATTTGATAGTAATCTCAAGTCTAACCACTGGGAATCTGTAGTTCTGATTCTATGCTCTAAATGCCCCTCTTCAAACTGCCATTCCCAGGTTCCCATAGAAAGAAACTATACTAGTTAAAGAGGAATAATAGTGCCATAATTTTTAAGTGTGAATTGGCCCCAGTCCCCTGATGAAATCGTTCTGCTATACTGATCATGTTTTGTGTGCATGATGTTGTATGTTTGCTCTCACCTAAGGAAGTAATTCAGTGCTAGAAATGCAGTTTTTCCAAGAAAAGCATCTTTATAATTTTGAGTTTTGCATTTTTGGACTGTAACTCCTAGAATTCTAATAATTTATGTTGACTGGGGATTGTGTCCAAAAAATTAACTTCTCCATGCTTTGTGTGAATGTGAACACAAAGACAATTATATTTTTGTATTTCACATTCAGCATGGAAAAGTTACATTTTTGGAGCATAACCTCCAGAAACCCCATCTAGTGTGGCCATTGGCCATATTGATATAAATATTAATATAGCCTTCTGAATATTTAAATTGTCTCTCAGATACTGCTTCACCCTTTCATCATGAAGGAGGAAATGCCTTGTAAAACAAATTACAGTCAGCCCTCCACACTTATGGATTTTATTATTCATGGATTGTATTAGGTATGTTCTCTCTAGGAATATCTAGGTCCTCCAGTGCAACTCTGTGGTCAACTTTAACCAAAAGTCACACTGAAGGACCTAGAGATTCCTAGAGAGAACACTTCACTAGGCATTTGCAGCTCCTTCAGCACAATTCTATGCTCAATGTCTGGCAGATGTTGACCACAGAGTTGCACTGGAAGGCCTAGAGATTCCTAGAGAGATGGTCTCTCAAGTAAAAACATAGTGTTTTTGTTATTTGCGTTTTTTCCACTTTCATGGGGGTCCTGTGCCCCTAATCCTAGCAAATATGGAGGGACCACTGTACACTTTACTAGAAATACTGTGCTGGGACGCACTGGGATTAGCAATACTGAATGGAGTACCTTAATGTTATTCAGATTGACTTCCAGGAGAGTAGGATCATTTGCCTTAATCCTTTGAAGAGTGGCTTCAACATTTGTTGGGTTAGGTGGTTCCTCAAAAACTGGCTTGACTTTTTCACCTTTGACTATGTCTGTGGAGGGGGGAAATAAACCAATTATGCCTTCGGGTATCATTTACTCATAACTAGTATTAGAATAATAACTTGAATGATACCTCCCTGAAGAGGTGAGACAAATAAATGGAAGCAAATCAGGCCTAAACTATCCCTAGAAGTCACAATGACTAAACTAAAGTTGTACTTTTTCCATATCGTGAAAAGACAAAACTTACTAGAAAAGACAATAGCGCTTTGAATAATGCTTAGAAAGCAATAGGGTAAGAGGAAAACCGCATTAAAGACGGATAGACTCAATTAAGGAAATCATAGCTGTCTTTCTAGGGAGGGCTTTTTCAGAAGCAGCTTAACCACCGCTTCCTTAAACAAGATGGAACAAAGCCCTCCCTGAGGGATGCGTTGATTGTCTTTAAGGAACACTTTCAGCGCATCCCCACCCTGGGCAGCCAACCATGAAGGGCATATTATTATTATTATTATTATTATTATTATTATTATTATTACTATTATTATTATCCCACACCTTCTCCCAGGAGTGGGACTGAGGGCAGCTTACAACATTAAAAGACAATACAATTGAAAACATACAAAAATAGATCATTAAAACAGAATTAAATTACTACAATAATTAAAACAGATTACATGTTCAAATATCATGTATCAATTTGCAATTAATATTCTTAAGGGTTAGTCTGGTGATATGAATAGCAGCCTTAGGCCACCTATGCTGCTACTAGTTGGAAGGTTAGATTTCCTGTACCAAAGTACCAAAGACCTCCAAGCCAAGTACAAATTCAAGAGAAATTCCAGAGGGGTAATTGTGTTTTCCTGTTTCAGCAGAAATAAACCCAAGCAGAATCCTCTGGCACCTTAAATAATAACACATTTTGTGTGTTATTGAGTCCATTAAAAATATGACATATTATCCTCCACTATAGATACATGTACATATATATGCACATATATATTTCTGTATATTTATTATATATAGAAATGGAGCTAATGGGGCATGAAGTGCTTGCAAACACAAATGCAAACAATAGCACTAGTGAATCATTCAAACATCAGCAATCTAACACATTCCTCTTAACTGTGTTGTGCCAATTCCCAGTTGTAGTGGGAACAAAAACTCTGGTCTCAATAGAGACAAATAGTATCCATTTAACAAGTAGTCATCACCTAAACTCCCTCTGCTTAAAACCTGGACTCTTAAGCCCACTATGGGGGGGGGGGGATATCGAAACCATGCAAATTATCTTTTTGTGGTTATGTCACAACAGCTAAATTTACCCTGAGACAGCATGAGGGGCAGGAGGGATTGCCACATTAGAGGGTTCAGCAAAAACATAAGGGCCAGTCTAACAAGAACACCAGATGCAGAATGTTTTTTAAAAAAATCTACAGACCAAGTTGCAGGCACATATCCATGCAACACTAACATGCCAGAGACCCATAGCTTTGATGTATATTGATGTATTTTGTGCAGTTGAAGTGCCAAAACATAGCTCAAATGAAATGCCAAGTGCTTCTTGTCAAACACAGAAAACACAGCTTCTTCCATACATATACTATCACTACTAAAAAAAGGTGAAGGTATTCCCCATTGGAGTTTATCACACGGGGGAAATCCCATGCAGAAACGGGGCTTTAAATTAGGAAAAAAACGCAAAAGCGGTTAGTTTTTCAGGCGACGTCGCTGCTAAAATGCAATTAACCCAAACGGAAAGTAGTCAGAAACTGCTTCTTTTTACTTTCGGAAAATCCCGAAAGTAAAAAGAAGTAGCTTCTGACTACTTTCCGTTCGGGTTAACCCCATTTTAACAATGATATGTGTGAAAAACTAACCGCTTTTGCGGGTTTCCCCCACCTTTTAAATCCCGTTTCTGCACGGGATTTCCCCCGTGTGATAAACTCCGTAGACAAGGTTGTCAAGTCATGTCCAACCGTAGGGGGAGGTGCTCATCTCTGCTTCTAAGCTGAGTCAGTGTTGTCAGAGACTACTCTGTGATTATGTGGCCAGCATGATTGCACAGAACGCTGTTTACCTTCCCACCAAAGTGGTACCTATTTATAAACTTGTATTTTTAACTGCTAGATTGGCAGAAGCTGGGACTAGTGACAGGAGCTCACCCCATCATGCAGTGCCTGGGCCTCAAACTGCCAACCTGCCGATCTTGCAATCAACTGCTAAATCAACCACTAAAGCAGATATGAAAAGGTTGCAGTGTGGTGTGGCTTCAAGAAACAAAGCAGAGAGAAATTTCTAAGTCCAAAAGGAAGCTGACTGTTACAGGGCTCTTTTACACCACACAGTTATGCAGCACTATGATCTCATGTTAACTGCCATGGCTGCCTCCAGTGAAATCCTGGAGTTTGTAGTTGGTGGGGCATTAGATCTCTCTGACTGAGAAATCTAAATGCTTCATGAAACTACAACCCCAGGATTCCACAAGATGAAGCCATGGCAGTTAAAGTGGGATTATAGTGCTTTGAGTGTGTAAAGTGAAAGGATTCCATGTCAGACTATCATCTTTGAAGATCCCATAGTCTAGCACAGTGGCTCTTCAGGATCTCAGGCAAGGGCTACTCTGTATCACTTATCATGTGGTCCTTCTTTTATTGGTGATAAAATAGATGTTGGACCAGCCTTGAAAAAGTTACCATTTTGTACTACAGCTCCAGCAGCATGGCCAGTAGTTCTGTTTGGACCTTCCATGTGCAGAGCATGTACTTTGCTACTGAGTCCACCTCTCCAATGGTATGATGAACACAGCACATGGAAAAGTATTTCTCTGGGCTTCCACAAATTCTAAAAACAAAAGAAGAATTCCACATGTACTTAACTATAGCATCCAGTGATGGCTTGTATAGTTGAATGGGCCCTCACAGATGGAGCATCACACCCCAAAGACAATAGTTATCAGCAGAAGAAAGTTGCATTTTATTTTCACTGAGGTTTGTTTCACACATGTGAACTGTCCTCTCTTCATTCTCTCTATGTCATCCTTCCAATGTATAGGATCATGTGGAGAGAGATCAGTATGAACTGGGGCATACACAGAGGTTGCCCAGACCTATTGGCTACAAACATTGCCCCATGCTTGCAAAAAGAAAAATAAAGGCTGTGGACTTTCTCCCACAGGATGCCATGAACAGGAGGCATTTATGGCATCCTATTGGACTTGGAGTCCAGGGTTCGATTCCCTCTCAGCCATGAAGCCCACTGCATGACCTTGGGCAAGTCACATGCTCTCAGTTTCAAGAGAAGACAATGGCAAACCTCATCTGAACAAATCTTCCCACGAAAACCCCATGACAGGTCACTTTAGAGTTTGCCATAAGTCAGAAACAACTTGAAGGCATACAACACACACATGGGAGATAAGGATTCTGGTTTGGTTTTGCAAACCACTCCTGTTGCAATGTGTGAATAGGCTCACTGGAAACAGAAAAAGAACTGATGAGGAATGGACAGTACACTCCAGATTTTATAAACAGCAATCACTATTTTAATTCTAAGACACCCTAAGATAATTTCATAACCATGTCTATGCTTTCTCTCATAAGCAATTAGCAGTAGCTCTTATTTGTTCCTTATATGATTTTAAAAATTCTGCCCTTATAAAGATGCTGTGGGTGATGTGCATTGGCTCATCTTCCCTCCTTAATTATCTTATTATCAGAATATTTTTTAAAAGAAAAAAGAAAAAATCTTATACCAACAGCCTTGTGGTAAGTTGATATGGACAAATTGCCTAGTGAGCTATAGAAAGACTGTATGCTGATTTGAACACAGGTCTTCTTCAGTTCATCCAGGGAAATACACTGGCTCTTCTCTTATAGTCTCTCCTTGTACATCCTCTTGCTTTTAAATCTTGCTTCTAAGGTCACTGGAGCTTCTGGGACGCATTAAAGAAAACAACACAGAACTGGCTTGCAGTGGGAGAAGTGTTGTTTTTGGAACAAAGTTGCCTGACAGTGCAAATTCCTAGTCACTAAATGCCCAGCAGGAATATAGCGTAACAGATTCACCAAGCTGAAGTTGTGAACTTCTGCAAAACTAACAATAATAATCACAGAGGGACATGAATTAGCAACATAAGCAGTTTGATGGTTGTAGCATACCACCTATTGAGGGAGGGGGAAGAGCCTCAGTACAGTAGAAGTAAAACTGCAGATTTGCTTCCATAATTTCCTCCTCTCCCATAGAATCATAGAGTTGGAAGAGACCACAAGGGCCATCCAGTCCAACCCCCCATGGGCAATTATACAATCGTTACTTCATATCTGCAGGGAGTCTGTTCCAGACCCTCTGCAGATAACAAAAAATGTGAGATTTGAAGTCCTGTTGTTTCTTATGGTGGCACGATGTGCATGTGGCTGTGTGCACATGCCCCCATTGAAAACAATGGGCTTGTCATCTGCAGAAGCTCAAATCCACAGATGGCAAGCCCATGGATAAGAAAAGCCCACTCTTATAAACACAAAAAGACAATTTGAATTTCCTTCAATCTTGCATAGGCTTCACACACACACAAGCAGACCTGGATCTAAAAGGAGTTAGGATTAAGTTCCACGGATGTCAGAGATTGGTGGTGTAATCTTATCCATGTTTACTCAAAACTAAATCAATTCCATTATTGTGTTAATAACTGAATTCTGCTCTACACATGCAAAAGAATGAGGTAGTAAAATGAAGCAATGTGTGCAGGCCTGTATGACTTATAACTGCAGGTGGATGATAACAACGGATTTAACGGCTGAACAGGAAGGTCCTATTATGCTTAAGGAAGCTGACATTTCATCCACTGGAATTCATTTTTCTGTGAGTTTGCCTCCACCAACACAAGGTAAAGCAACCTGATGTGACTTCTGCAGACATGATTTGCCAATTCCAGGGCCTAAACCTGTCCCCCAATTTGACTGTAAAGAGATCATCCCAACAGACTAGCCACACTCATCATAGTGCCATGCGCATATCGGACAGAGGAGATGATCACATGGAGAAAAAGGATGGCAGAGAAGTGGGATGTTCCCATCCTTATTGCTCGATTGCCGGAAGATTCTCAAACAACGTCCCGCAACGTCGCACTCATCCCGTCCTTCTCCTGTCAATGAAGCAGAATGGCCCCATCACTTTTCATTAATGGGAAACTACCATTAATGAAAAGTGACAGGACCATTCTACTTCACTGGCAAGAAAATGATGGGATGAGCATGATGTCATGGGACATTGTGTGATAATCTTCCGGCAATCACATGATAATGATAGGAGCATCCCGCTTCTCTCTTTGTCCTTTTTCTCTGTGTGATAATCTCCAGAGTAAAATACAGTTAGAAGAGGATGCTCTATAACGTCAAACAGAGATCACAACATTTATTGCCTCTCCTTTATTGCCTTCATTCCCAGTCAGCTCATGACTATAAGGATAACTTTTTCGCTTACTCTGCGTGTGTGCGTAGTGTGCCTTCAAGTCGTGTCCAATTTATGGAAACCCATGGGATTTTCTTGGCAAGATTTGTTCAGAGGAGGTATGCCTTTGCCTTCCTTTGAGGATGAGAGCATGTCACTTTCCCAAGGTCACCCAATGGGTTTCAAGGCCAAATGGGAATTGAACCCTGGTCTTCAGTTATAGTCCAACACTCAAACCACTATGCCACACTGGCTCACTTCTTATAATATTTCAAAGCAAAATATAGATGCTGTGATGACAATATACTCACTTTCTTTCCCCTGATGCTATTTTACCATCTTAGCCAGATGAAGTCTGTGAGTTTTGAAAACTAGAATGATGTATTTTGTGTCTTTTGATTGGCTCAATAAAGCTATCACCAAAAGGTAATTGTTGGATTTTGTTTTTTATGGCCAGCACATGTACCTCTGAAATGATAGCTAACATCCTGTTTAGTGTTTACAATATGATAAGCAAAACCTGTGACCTCATAAATTTTGTTATTCATATTTCTTGTTGTTGTGCATCTTCAAGTCATTTCTGACAACCCTAAGGTAAACCCATCACAGGTTTTTATTGGCATCATTTATTCAGAGGGGATTTGCCCTTGCCTTCCTCTGAGGCTGAAAGAGCGTGACTTGCCCAAGATCACCAAATAGGTTTCCATGGCCAAGCAGGGATTTGAACCCTGGTCTCCCAGCATCCTAACCCAAAACTCAAACCACTACACCACACTGACTTTCTGGGAAAGAGACACATTAATGCCCCCTAAAGCCCACTGTAAAAATTAGGCAGCTGCACCAACCAAAGATGTGTCAGAGTTGGCCCTTATATCTCCCTCTGCCATGATAAAGTTAGGCCTGCTTAGCCATGCTGTAGCCATGTTGGGAGCCTGAATATGTGATGAGAGGAGCTATGAAGGACTGTTGGGTGCGAACCAGGATCATCGAGCTCTAAGCACTTCGTGGGAATAAAATATGAACAGGGAAGAGGAAAGTGAATCAGGAAAGGGTATAGAAGTGAAGCTTACCTTGTTAAAACAGATCTGGCAAAGGATATACTACTGTGCTGATCTTTGCAATAAACTCTTTCTGGTTTGAAGTGTGTTCATTGAGTTAGATAGAGACAGGGCATTACAGGGCTTTTACAGTGTTGGTGATCAGGGCATTGTGGGATGATGGGTCCATCCCCCCAGTGAATCATGGTGTGATAAGCAGTTATGACAGGACCTCACAGGATTCTCTGGTGCTGTTCCTGGCTTTTAAGGCAGGCTTTAGGTGGTTGGACTGGGAGACAGGTCATAGCTACGCTACATCTCCTGTGCAGGATCTCAGCCATTGGTGTGGAGCAGACAGGTGAAGGAGTAGCCCAGGTCTGCTCCAGCTAGAAGCGGGTTGGAACCCCGCTATCCACATAGCCCACTCCAAAGGAGTTGGGGTTTTTTTTGCTCTGGTCCTAAGGAATGGACCACAGCTTCAGTGTGACTTCCAGATGTTTTGGAGGCATGTGTCAGGTAAACAGCATGCTTCCAAAGTTTGGCCTGTCTGTTCAGGGACCCTGTTTCTGAAGCTATCTTACGTTTTAAAATCTACTTATTGGAAATTTTAAAGAAAAACTGAAAAAAGAAAAAGCACTAAATACAACGAGATAAGATTCCTCTGGTTTTGGCTTTACATGCAGGAAGAGTTTTCCTTATAGGCAGTAAATCCTCCCCCATCTGAAGTAGTACCATGACTTCAGGATTCCATCACACTATTCTGAATATAGTAAATCAGGCCTGAGTCAGACCAATATAGGACCTACAAGTAATTGTTTAGATTGGTTGGGACTGTAGATCAGTGGTCCCTGAGTCAATCATTGATGATTCCATCAAAAGAATCATGTATAGAAGGCAGAGAGCCACTCCAATGTCAGAATAGATGTACCTATGGTCTGACTTAATATTAGGCAGCCTCCTATGTATTACACATGTTGGTGGCATAAAGAAAGTTTTATAAATGCAAATTATTCATTAAGTAGTATTCATTAAGTAATTAGTGTAGACGTCAATCACATTTTAGAGCCCTTTCACACTGCACAGTTACAGTGTTATAATTCCACTTTAACTCCCATGAAAACATTTCATTGCATCCTTCTGTTTGTAGTTTGGTGAAGCACTAGAACTCTCTGGCTGAGAATTCCAAGGACTCCTCCCAAAATTGCTAATCCCATGATTCTATAGGATGTTGCCATGGCAGTTAAAGTGGAATCATAGTGCTATAACTGTGCCATATGTAAAGTCCCTTAGTTGTGCCATATGAAAAGTCCAATAAGATCCTTTGCTTTGGTTGGGTGCCTGCAAGTCATCAGGGAAATGCCTTTACTTACTTTTCACGATTCCTTTGCCATCTTTACCGGTGGTTCCTTCATCAAACTTGGGGTTGTTGACCAAGTTGTGTACTCCAAGAACAGCTAAAAATGCCCAAACAGAATTGGATACAATAAAATATTAGAAAGAGATATGCTCCTTACAAGCTCTCTTGTCTTTTTCATCAAAGCAGCAGGCTTCGGTTCCATTGTTCATAGATAATGTATACATAAAAGAAGGGAATCAGATGGTTAGTGAAAGTCTGTTTGGAATAGCAAAGGGCAAAGAATGGCCCTCTAAATATTGTTGGGCTATAACTGCTATCAGCCATAGCCATCTTGGCTAATTATAATGAACACTGGGAGTTATAGCGCAGCAACATCTAGATGTCCATACCTTGGCCTCCTTGCTTCAGAACAAAGAGCATAGAAAATTTATCTGTCACTATTTAGTCACTCTGCATCTGCAATGTGCATCTACAATATAATCTTGGTACTCTAAAGACTGCTTCAGATGCCAGGCATTTCTTATATACAGTGTCACCTCCACATAGGAAAGATATGAAAGCATATCTGTTGCACACTTGTGTATATTCCCCTGAGTGTACATGTATCATGCTGTTGACTGACAGTGTGCATGTGCATTATATAAATATGCAGTGTAAAAGAGACATATGCAGTTGTCAGGCATAATGCCTTGCATGTGCGTTTCAAGCAGATTTCCTACACAACAGTGGTTTCCATGTTAGAAATAGGTTATCTGCCAAGATTTAGCAGAGGAAAGGCCTGAGGTGGCTGAGTTTCAGAGCCCAGAAGGTCAGCACCTGCTATTTGATGGGGGCAAAGGCAAGGGACATTGTCCAGACCAAGGAAGGGCTAAGTGCCATGAGCAACAACCAAAAATCAGAAGGACCAAAAGTGGAAAAAATTTGATTAAATATTTACACATATTTGCTAAGCCACTTGGAACTGCAAATTTCAAACCAACAGTGTACATTACAATAATAATTAAAGTAAAAATACAACATTTATGTTGTTCACAAAATAATGGTAGGTTGGACAACACAAATTTAAAAACAAAAATTGTTGAAACCTGTCCAGTTTCAAAGAGAAGAGTATCCCACATAACAGATGCCACAAAACCAAATGCTTTACTCTGAACAACTGTGCAGCAGACCTCAGCAGCATTTTGGACTGCTAGGAGGGCCTCTCCAGGTGATCACAAAGGCCAAATAGCTCTATAAAGAAGAAATCAGTTTCTCCGTAACTAGGTCCAAATCAAGAAGATAGTCAAGTCTTAGAAGCAACTGATTGGGGAAGGGGAACATGCACTTAGTCAAACATGGTCTTAATCGGTGAAACAAGTTGTTTGCATAAAATCATGTATGGACACTGGGGTTTTATAATGTCTAAGGTAAAACGGTAATGGCATATAATAGGCATCACTGTGACCGGGTGGGATGAATCTCATGATTGGAATGTAGTAATTGAGGCATATAACATTTTAAAGAGAAATAGCCAAACAGGAAAGGAGGAGGAACAGCATTATATATCAGGGATATTTACACCAGTGAAGAAGTCCAGAACTTCAGTTCTGAAAGCCAGGTAGAGGGCATCTGGATAAAAATTAAAAGGGTGGGAAACAACAGAGGTGTTATTGTGGGAGTCTACTACAAACCCCCAAGTCAGATGGAAGAATTAGAAGATGCCTTTATAGAACAGATGACCACACACTCAAAAAGGAGAGATGTAGGACTGATGGATGACTTCAACTATCCTGATATTTGCTGGAAGTCAAACTGAGCCAAAACTCTAAGGGCTAGCAAATTCTTCACTTACCTCGAAGACAATTTCATTGTCCAAAAGGTGGAAGAGACAACAAGAAGATTCGCTATTTTAGATCTGATCCTAACCAACAGGGATGACCTGGTCAATGGGGTGCAAGTGGTGGGATCCTTAGGTGGGAGTGATCATGTTCTCCTGGAGTTTCTTATACAGTGGAAAGGAGAAACCAGGCATAGTCAGACACACATTCTAGACTTTAGGAGAGCTGATTTCAACAAACTTAGGGAAACACTGGGAGTGATTCCATGGTCAGGAATACTAAAGGAGAAGGGAGTTCAGGATCGATGGGAGTTTCTCAAAAGGGAGATACTGAAGGCACAATCTCAATCTATTCCAATGAGAAGGAAAACTGGGAGATGTCTCAAGAAACCAGGCTGGATGACTAAGGAAGTTACAACTGAGCTACGTTTTAAACGGAATATGTATAAGAAATGGAAAAAAGGGGAAATCACGAAAGAGGAATTCAAACAAATAGCAAGCAGATGTAGGGGTAAAGTCAGAAAAGCTAAAGCGCTTGCTAGAGAGGTTAAGAACAACAAAAAGGGCTTTTTGGGTGTGTCAGTAGCAAAAAGAAGGAGAAGGAAATTGTAGAGCCACTGTGCAGAGAAGATGGCAAAATGCTAACAGGGGACAGAGAAAAGGCAGAGCTACTCAACACCTTCTTTGCCTCCATATTCTCACAAAAGGAAAAATGTGCTCAACTTGAAGAAAAATGGAGCAGAGGACACAATAGGGGAAATGTAGCCAGAATAAGTAAACAGGTAGTACAGGAATACCTGGTTAATCTAAATGAAGTTAAGTCTCCAAGACTAGATGAACTGGATCCAAGGATATTAAAAAAAACCTGGCAAATGTAATATCGGAGCCACTGGCAATAATCTTTGAGAACTCC
>CM034709.1:10371778-10407960 GCA_020142125.1 Phrynosoma platyrhinos | reverse complement strand
GGGTAATACAAAAGTTTGCCAAGAATAGCCCATTTTTGTTTATAACTGTATCCATACTAGTTCGAGGAAAATTCAATGGAAAGGGTGGCATATTTGCATCAAGCAAACACCGATCACACAGATAGTCATTTGAAGGTCCAATTCTAGCGTTGTAGTCCCCCATCAGTAAACACCCCGGAGACTCGGGTTTGTTAGTAATTTCATCTAAATAATTAGACAAATGGTCCCAATACGATGAGGTGTCTTGACTGTTGTTGGTTGCCGGCATATAAATGTTAAATAATATTACTTTCACGTTTTCAAAATATAGAAGAATTGCTTGAGCAATTTTCTCACAAGGGGATAGTTTTACAAACTTTAGGCCACAATTAATTTTTATTAAAGTAGCTAATCCTCCTTTATACCGTCCTCTTTTGCAAGATCTTTCTGCCGGCACACAGAAGGATATATACCCAGGTAGACAAATATCGTGAGAACTCCATGTCTCCTGCAAACAAACAATGTCAAACTTGGTGATATATTCAATGAAGTCTGCATCATCGCTTTTCCTTCCCCAGCCAGCAATATTCCATGAGATTAATGTTAAACTTGAGGAACTCTTGGAAGTGCTCTCCTGCAGTCACTGAGTAGGGTCTGGCTCAATTGAGGATATGATTTGATCATCCATCTGCACTCAGCCGTTCAGATTTGGATTATACAGCTCTCTTGTTGGTAGTGCTGCTTGAGAAGTATCTTCTAGATTGAACTGGGTTATCCCACGAAATTTTGCTGTTGTATCTTCAAGTTGTGCTGTAACCATTAATTGATTTATGAGGGAGAGGCCACGAGATCCCTGCGTAGCCTCCTCTTCTGTTTGTTTGGGCTCTAGGTCATCCGTCTGTGGAGAATTATCCTGAGAATTATCGAAATGTGGGCCAAGGGATGTAGTCTCGCTTAAATCCCTGTCCCGAATTTGTGGTCGAGGTTCCACTTTTTCCACCCCTTCAAAGTCTATTAGGTATTTCTCTTTGGGTGCTAGGGGAACGCTAGATGGTAACTGTGGAGTATCAGGGGGGTTGCAGACTGTCAAAAATAGTGTGAATTCAGTCCACTTTTAGGGTTAGGGTTAAGGTTAGGGAATCATTTGAACTGAATTTTATTGTGGCACTAGAGTTCTCTGACAAGGAAGGTTCAATGTCTCAGAAAAATAACAATTCCCATGATTCCCTAGCACTAACCCTAACCCTAAAAGTGGACTGAATTCACACTATTTATGACAGTCTGCAACCCCCCTCAGTCTGGATAGGTGTTAATAGCGGAGAAAACCTATTTGTAGCAAAAACATTGTTAGAGTGATCATCTCTCTGTATTATACAGGGCATATCATTACAGTTCAAAGGTTGTCTTTTATTCACTTGATTAATTTGACAATCTTCATTTCTTGGTATAATTGTATCTGGAAATAGGGAAGCTTCCGCTACTTGCTGGCTGTTATTTATCAGTTCGATTTCTTGGCAAAGTTTGTTCCATTTCACCTTAAGAATGTTGAGTTCTGAGATGTTGTTTAGCTTGTCCTTAGATGCAGATCTAATGTTATCTGTACCAACTACTTCAGGCCTTCTTTCCTTATAGGATATAAGAGGATTGATCACATTATTAGTATGTACCCTCACGCAGTGTATATCATAATATTTTATCAATGATGACTTTTTAGCCAATAATATATTAGGAATCACAGGGGAATTGAAGGTCAGAATTAGTCTTGAGTAATGACCTACACTTGGCAGGAAGTAGAAAGATTTTAACATAACCTTCCTGAATTCCCAGCCCAGTAGTTTACTTAAAGAAAATTTAATATTGTGCATATTGGACCATCTACCCACATTGATTGGATTATATCCTATAGCTACCATCACCTGAGATGGCTGAATTGTTAAGGCTGAAGAGAATTCAGAAGGATTGAAGTTCAGCTAGCTGAAGAGAAGACTCTATTATAAATACAATGCAAATAAACATCAGTTTGTGCAAATTACAAACATTTACCCTTCATCAACCAAACAGCAGATATATTTACAATGGTCCCTCCACATTCACTGGGATTAGAGGTGAAAGACCCCTGTGAATGTTGAAAAACTACTAATAAAATAACACTATTATTCCTACCTAAGAGACACCTCAAGAATTTCCAAGTCTTCTGGTGCATTTCTGTGGTCAACATATGCCAAAGGTTGATCATATAATCATTCTGGAGGAGCTACAAATGCCTAGAAAAGTGTTTTCTCTAGGAACTTCTAGGTTCTCCAGCACAACTCTGTGGTCAACCTCTGGCAGAATTGGGCTGCTGGACCTAGAGATTCCATATTAATCAAAACCGCAAATAATGAAATCTGCAAAAGTCAGAGCCACAAATGTGAAGGACCAACTATGGGCCTTTGCAGACTGCCAAAAATAGTGCAAATTGAGTCCACTTTAACTGCCCTGACTCAGTGCTAGGGAATCATGGGAACTGGCACCAGAGCTCTCTGACAGAGAAGGCTCAATGTCTCAGAAAAAAAAAATACAATTCCCATGATTCCCTAACACTGAGCCAGGGCAGTTAAAGTGGACTCAATTTGCACTATTTCTAGCAATCTGCAAAGGCCCTATATTTTCCACCTCTTGGAAAAACATTCTTATTCATGACAATTACTCACCTCCACCCCAGTACTCCCAGCTGTCAGTTCACCACCTTTGTTCTTTTTAGTACTTCATCTCTTTTGGTGCTCTGGTTGCTAGTCAACTGGGGCTTAAGAGAGTATCTTAATGATATAAAATGAGTAATCAGCATTGGAATGCAAGCAAGTCAGCGGAAAATAGTTTGGTCATCCTTTCTGACTCATGTCCCTGTCTGGTTACTTAGAATATAGTGTCAGTCACCTTTGTGAAAGTTTTGCATTCAAGCTGTGTGAAGGTGATCTTGAGCATGGAGGGGAAGGGACATTCAGAGTTTCTGTATACACAGCTGACTATAGGTCAACTAGCAGGCTCTGTAGGGTAAATAAACAAGCACAGTCTCTAGGTGTTTTAACCATTTGTTGTTGTGTCCCTTCAAGTCATTTCTGACTTACAACAACCCTAAGGTGAAACTATCACAGGGTCTTCACTCGTCAGAAAGGTCTCTTATTCATAGGGTCATCATAAATTGGAGTGAACTTCACAGCAGATAACAACCAATTATGGTACCAGAAGTTTTATTTCTCACAAGAGTAGGTTGTTGTTGTTGTTGTTGTTTACCTTCAAGTCATTTTCTACTTATGGCGATGCTAAAGCAATCCTGTCATGGGGTTTTCTTGGCATGATTTATTCAGAGGTTTGCCACTACCTTCCCCTGAGGCTGAGAGCATATGACTTGCTCAAAGTCACCCAGTGGGTTTCATGGCGAGGCTGGGAATCGAACCCTGGTCTCTAGAGTGCCCAACACTCAAACCACTATGCTGTATTTCCAACTTATGGCAACCAAAAGTGGTTTTCTTGGCAAGATTTGTTCAGAGGGGGGTTGCCGTCCTCTGAAACTGAAAGAGTATGACTTGTCCAAAGTAATCTAGTGATCCATGATCAACCAGTGGATTTCCATGGCCAATTAGGGATTTGAACCCAGATCTCCCTGAGTTGTGGTCCAATACTCAAATTACTACACCACACTGCTGGCTTTGTTTTACTTAATTGCATACTGATCTGAGCCAAAATCTTGCACTTGGAATAAGAAAACATCTGGAGGTAAAGGATGGAAGGGGAAAGAAAGGTTAACTTAGGCATTTCTTCAGCTCAGGAATACTAGAATCTGGTATGCCATACAGGTTGGTACTTGGTTTGAAAAGAAATCTGATAAGTGACCTGAACTGAACTCAGAGAGGAAACTGCAAACATGACCCTGGGTCAGTTCTCACTGCCATTCTGTACTCAGTGATGGATGTCTGATTAGAAAGGAGGGAATCTCTCATAAAAAGCACCCATCTCACTGTTTTATTTGTGTGCTTCTGTTCCTTGGATACCCTGTTTTAAATAGTTTACACACCAGAGTGTGACAGAATACAATAACAGTAAAACAAATGGATCTACAGCCACGGATCAAAACATTAACAT
Source organism: Phrynosoma platyrhinos (assembly GCA_020142125.1). Lineage (NCBI taxonomy): Eukaryota > Metazoa > Chordata > Lepidosauria > Squamata > Phrynosomatidae > Phrynosoma > Phrynosoma platyrhinos. The sequence goes on along the minus strand of CM034709.1, from coordinate 10,403,859 downwards.
GTGTGCATGCACATGTACAGTTTAAAGCATGTGCCTTAGAAAGAGTGTCAGGGCTTTGAAGTCTGCATTTTGTGATGTCTGCATTTGGAAGTGATCTGTGCCTGATCTGCATTCTTGGACTAATGCATAGGTTGGAATGCGATTATCTTTTAGGTTGGAAACATGACCTGTAAGTTTTAGTAGTAAATATACTCATGACCATGTGTAAAATTGCTATGTTTCTTTTATCTCTTTTTCCCCACTCCCATTTCTGCAGTTCTGATTAAAAACAAATGCTGATTTGCCACTTTTGCTGAACATTTCAACAAGCGGCTCATCCCTTACCTGCTGGAGTTATGGCACTCCCTTTCCGAAAAGACTTGGACAAGTACAAAGACCTTGACGAAGATGAGATCCTGGGGAAGTTGTCGGAGGAAGAGTTGAAACAATTGGAAACAGTATTGGATGACTTAGACCCAGAGGTGTGTATCAGACCAACTGAACAAGTCCCTCTGTCCTATTGAAATAGTTTATAGACTTATTCTTTGTTATTCATGGTGAATAACAGTAATCCAAAAATAGTGAGCTAGGTCTGAAGAAATGGAAGTAGAATGGGTTCTCTTGTTTGCGTTGTTGCATGAAACGCAAATCTCAGTGCAGCCTTTTCAACTTTAGATCCTCAGATGTGTAACACTACAACTCTCCTCATCCCCAGATGGCATAGCCTATAGGTGTGCCAGGTGGGGGATGAGGATGTTGGGGTTGTTGTTACACAAATGGCTTTTCAGTTGGAAAAATGCCCTAATGGCTGGACTGCACAGAACTTTATGTACCTGAGCCGGTAAGGCGTCGTTTGTGCAAGAGCAATGGTTTTAAGCTATGAAAAGTTGAGATGGAGAGCAGAAGAAAGAAGCTGATGGATCTTGTGCATATGTTTGCAAGGGATTTATATGTTAACAAGTGGACATCTCTGGATTTCAGTTCCCTTTTCTTGCATAACACTTTTGTTTGGAGTTGTTTGTTACAGTGGGGGCATTCTTCCATTTAAAAGATTCATGAGTGGAGGCCTTTCCACTACTTACAATCCTGACATGCAGATTATCTTAAAAGTGATTTAAAAAAAAACTAAACTAAACTAAAAATAGGAGTGAGTCAATAGAGAACTGAAAATACTCATCTTTATCCTAGCAATTTTTGTTAATTTGCCCACCAGAAAATAGTTAAATTAAAAAGAAGGAAAACCCCTAGAACTCTTATCAAATCTTAGAAAAAAATGGTTAAAAAACACAACTAATCTGGGATCGCAAAAGCTATCTGTTTGGTGAATATTATTATGTTTTATTTTTGGTTTCATTAATTTGCAGAAGGCATTGAAACTAGGGTGAGAATCAAGTGGTTCACTGATCAAATTGTATGTTTCTGTTTCTTTCCACTCTATATCAAGAAGCCAGTACAAATTTAGAAACACAACAATTACTTTAAAATGCCTTGGCTTGCAGAATGGGACTTTTTCCTGTTTTTGTGTATCATCAAGTCATTTTCGATTTATGGGGACCCTAAGGTGAACCTATTGTGGGAGTTCTTGGCAAGATTTATTCAAAGGGGGGTTAGCCTTTGCTATCCTCTGAGGCTGAGAGAATGTCACTTGTCCACAGTCACCCAGTGAGTTTCCATGGCTGAGCAGGGGTTCAAAGCCAGAGTAAAATTGACACAAGATATTAAGAAGTAGCAGAATAAGATATATCTTGTTCTTATCAATTTTTCTCCCTCTACCCATCTGCTAATTTCTTTTAGCATCTCTTCCGGCAGGCCTTTTCTGACTAGATTCCTGGCCCTGGTGGGCTGGCCCATTCTTCTCTCTCCAATCCTCTGTTGCATGTGGTGCTATTGTTTATGTCATTATGATTGTTTTAGGTTGTTTTAATTATGTTAATGTTTAATACTTTTTAAGGGGTGGGTGGGTTCTGGGATTATTGGTTGTTATTGTATTGTATTTTATGGCATTTTAATATTGTAAGCCACCCTAATTGCCTTGCAGAGGGGTGAGATATAATATTAATTATTATTATTATTACTGTATTAAAATATTTTCCAAGAATTCTGGAATCTGGCTCTGATGATCTAGAACTGTTTGTCCAGCCAAAGGATAGAACAGAATAATCAAGAATTAATTTAAATTAAATAACTTTTCTGGAAAAAGACGAATAATATTTCTCTCTGGGATCGGATGAGTGTGGCCAAACTGCAACTTTAGGGACATGTTGCCATCAGACTTAATTTCATGTGATCTTCTGTTGTTCATGGGCAAACCCAATATTGTTTTAATTCCTTCCAGAAACATCTTTGAGTTTTGACTAGACGACTTCTGTAATTCTTCATGTGGCTAATCATGCATATGCATCTCTGTGAAAGTAATATGACAAAGCCATCTTGTTTTGCAGAATGCGCTGTTGCCAGCAGGATTTCGCCAAAAGGACCAAACTTCCAAAAAGCCTTCTGGTCCTTTTGACAGAGAGAAACTCCTTTCATTTTTGGAAAAGCAAGCGCTGGACCTTAAAGATGTGGAGGACTTTGTCCCATACACAGGAGAAAAGAAAGGTAATTCATTTGAACAAGGCTGTTTGTGTAAGTGGGCCTTTACTCCCTTTCTTCTCACCCATCACTCTTGCTCCAGTGATGGGGCAGAAATGCACCCATTTGGTATCCACATTAGTGGCCATTTGAGCAGAACATCTTGGCAATGTGTGTGGTGGCAGGCCTTCTTGATTCCTTTACCACACAAAGGTATACCGGAGCCCTTTCACCCTGCACAACTATAGCACTATGAATCCACTTTAACTGCTAAGGTTCCATCTTATGGACTCCTGAAATTTACCATTTAGAGAGGATTTAGAATTCACAGCCAGATAGTTCCATTGCATCACCAAAATACAAATTCCAGGATTCCTTAGGATGCAGCCTTGACAGTTAAAGTGGAAACATAGTACAGGTTAAGTATCCCTTATCCAAAATGCTTGGGATCAGAAATGTTTCAGATTTTGGATTTTATTTTATTTTATTTTATTTTTGGATTTTGGAATATGACATTTTAAACAATACAGTTGGCTCTTCATATCCATTAGAGTCAACTCTAAAAGGGGTTCCATTTTACCTGCCCTCCCCCACCAGATAGTTAATTCCATGGGACCTCAGGTCCCATTCTCCTCAGTGACACAACTTGCATGCAGCTGTGTTGGCATGGCTGCATGTATGCACTGCTATTGGAAAAACCAGGGTGGGGCCAACCACAGATGCTCCAGTCCACAGATGGCAAGCTTGCAGTAGAGAAGAAATGACTATCTTTACACCACATTTTCAACAATTTTAAATAATGGATTTAACCAATATTAGAAGAAATATTTTCTGTTATGTACACCACTGTATGTGCATATTGAGGTGAAAGTTCATTAGTTAGGGGATGGGCTGATTTGGGGCTTGTGGGATAATTTTTGTATTTTAATAGCACCCCAAAGTCTACAGTGAGAGTGATGTTCAATTTAGAAATAGAGAGATTCATGTGAGGTTTATTCCTAATTAAACATGAGTTTGTTGTTGTGTGCCTTCAAGTCATTTCTGACTTATGGCGACCCTAAGGTGACCCTATTTCTGAGGCTCAGAGTGTGTGACTTGTCCAAGCTAACCCAGAGGGTTTCCATGGCTGAGCAGGGATCTGAACCCTGGTCTCCAGATTCATAATCCAATGCTAAAACCACTACACCATGCCTACATGAGTAGAATTGGGTTAATAGAAATTGTAGCCAAAATGTAGTGTGTACAGCATTTTTGGAAACCAGCATGGTTTGAGTAGTTTGAGTGCTGGACTGCAACTTTGGAGACGAGGGTTCCAATCCTCCAGTTGGCCATAGAAACCCAGTGGGGGACCTTGGACAAGTCATATTCTGTCAGCTTCAGAGGAAGGCAAAGGCAACCCCTTGCTGAACAAATCTTGCCAAGAAAACCCCATGATAGGTTTGCCTTAGTGTTATCATACTTGAAGGCACAGAACAACAAATGGATGCAGGATTACAGCATCAATGCCCAGATTATATTGATCCTTTAAACTGTTATTTGCTGTCAAGTTAAGTCCTAGTCATCAACTGCCTTGCTCAGGTCTTGCAAACTCAGGACCATGGCTTCCTTTACTGAATCAATCCACCTGTAGTGTGGTCTTTTCCTAATGCCTTCTACTTTAACAAGCATTATCATCTTTTCTAGTGAGAACCTCTAATGCCTTGTACTTGAAAACCCTATGATGATATGATCCTCTAAACTACAGACCTTCAAAGCCCTAAGTGGCTTACGATCAGCTTTTCTCCCTATGTTCCTCCCCTGTAGATGCCATTTATAAGATGGTGAGATGGGGATTCGCCTTAAGTCTCTATATAAGAGAAATGACTTGAAGGCCCCAACAACATTTGTAACTAGGATGATTCTACTTTCTGGTGTTAAGGAGGTGAGCTGCTGCAATGAGCTGGGTTTCTGCCACCGTTGTGGCACATAGATTTTGGGGTCCTGTTAACATCATGGCCAAACACTTTTTGCATTTGCTTTGCAGTTTGAGATTGGGTGAATATATAAAGACTGAGAATGGACTAGGGGAGTGAATTTTTCTCTGTTGCTAGTTTGTATCTATAGTTCTCAGAACTATAGCAGGGAAATGGGTCATACTTGTGCACTTTGATATTCTTTGTTTAATTCTGCACTATATAATCTTTGGGAGCCCATCTTCCATTTACCTTAGAATGCACTCTAACCCAAGTGCCTTATATGTCCAGCAGTGGGGAATTTGATTCCTGGCCAAGGGATAAGTCTGGGTAGAATTTGTTTGGGTGGGCTAGCTCTATCATTGATTGTGAGATGATGCAAGCACAGAGCTACTTTCACAAAAGGGACAAAGCAAACTTTCCCACCCATCCCATACACAGACACTCACACACGCACACACACTCACACAGAGTCTCTCTCACATTAAATCAGTTGCTATAAATTGAAAGTGTCATCCTGTGCCATTTTTTTGATGAAACGTAACAATGAGCCTCTGTTTCTCAGGAGGAAGCCTAACATCACAGGCTTTCTTTCATTAAATGACATTTAAAATGTAAATTTCATTAGAAAAACAATGGGAGCTTTGTGGATATCATGTGAATATCAACATGGCATGTAAACATCATTGTGTGCTGCAAGCTGAAAGAGGGGATCCACTTGAGCACCAAAAGAGTCAGAGGGTTGCTTTTCCTCTTGATCTGCTTTACCTCTATAGTGTAATCCAGAAGTGGGAATCAGAAGCCCTCCATATGTTGTCGTGTTGCAGAAAACAGCATCATTCATCCTTTTGTTCACTGTGCTGACTTGGGTTCCTGCTGGGAGTTGTGGTACCACAATGTGTCAAGGGGCTTTTGTTGTTGTTGTTAACTGCCTTCGAGTAGATCTTGATTCATGGTGACCCTGTGGATGAGACATCTGCAAGACTCCTTGTCCTCCACTGCTCTGCTTATTTCCTGCAAATTCATACCCGTGACCTCCTTAATAGAGTCCATCCATTTATCATATGGTCTTCCTCTCTTTCTACTTCCCTCCACCTTTCCCAGCAATATTGTTTTTTCTAATGAGTCCTTTCTTCTCATGATGTGTCCAAAATATGACAGCCTAAGTTTCTGGCTTGATGTGCTCTAGGACACATTTGTTTGTCTTTTTAGCTGTCCATGGAATCCTCAGCACTCTTCTCCAGCACCACGTCTCAAATAATTGATTTTCTTCCTATCTTTTTTCTTAATTGTCCAGCTTTCACATCCATACATGGCTACATGATTTGATTTGATTTATTTAAGGTATTTCTACACGTCTTCCCAGCTCACAAGGGCTCCCGAGGTGATGAACAAATAAAAGCAATTAAAAGAGTACAAAGATAAAACATTTTAAAAACCCATTACAATACTCTTTAAACTTTTTAGAAAAGTAGTGTAATGATGTTCCTAAAATACAATCCTAAATCCTAAAAGTGCAATCGTAAAATACAAAATGGTTAAAACAGAGCAATTTTTTTAACATTAAAGACTATATGGAAAAGCAGTGTTTGTACAGCTCACCAAAAGAATGGAGCCAGCCTAACTTCCTTTGGTAGGGAATTCCACACTTGGACTGCTGCTATGGAAAAAAACCCTGTTACATGTTTCCCATCTTCTGGTGTATTTATACTTACCCAGAATGGATTAATGGCTGTGCCTAAGATCCCTACTGCACGGCACTATTTCCACCTTTAAAAGTGATGACATCCTGTTCTGCAGCCCAGGCCAGCTCAACCTGTGCTCTACTGCCTCTCCATTGTATACAACATTTAATGCTTCTCTGTTCCAGGACTCAAATTCATTTTGAGCTGGTTCGCCTCCTTTGTTGAAACTACTTTAACATCAGTGGATCAAGGCTTGCGATCTATCTGATTTCTTCATAAGGGACAGTTGTATATTGTGCTGGATTTCACTCACACAAGAACAGATTCTAGTGCAAGTTCTCCTCCCTAGAACCCCCAAAATATGTCTACGAATGCTGAAAAACACTGCAAAGCTGGTTTTCAGGCAGTTATGAGGCTTGTAGATCAGAAAGCCAAAAAAATCCTGATGCTACCACCAGCATCATGTTAGGTTTAGGCACATATAATTCTAGCAGTAGTGTTTGTTTATTAAATAAAATTGTAGGGAAGAATGCTATGGCAGTGACCTGTTTCAGACAGAGTAACCCAGCTGTTGTTTGGCTGATGAGGCTATCCCACAGATTCACACATTGAGGATGGAGCAAGCTTGTTTTCTGCTGCTCCAGAGACTAGAACATAGAACAGTGGATGCAACTACAGGAAAAGATATTTCACCTCAATATTAGGAGGTGCTTCCTAACAGTAAGGGCTGTTCGACAGTGGAACACTCTCTCTCAGAGGTTGGTGAAGTCTCCTCCCTTGGAGGTCTTTTAGCAGAGGCTGGATGGTCATTTGTTGGGGATGCTTTGATTTTGAGTTCCTGCATGGCAGGGGGTGGCTCTTGTGGTCTCTTCCAATTCTATGATTCATGCTCTCAAATGATTCTTCCTTGCTTGCTGGTTCATAATAATTTGTTGTTTGTTGTTGTGTGCCCTCAAGATGTTTCCAACTTATGGACAAACCTATCACAGGATGTTCTTGGTAAGTTTCTTCAGAGGGGCTTTGCAACTTACCCAAGGTCACCCAGTGGGATTCAAACTCTGCTGATTTACCATTGCATCAGAGTTGACCAAACTGTGTTTTTCCACAAACCATCATTTCTCTCCACAGTTTGTCCACAGCAGGTTGCTAGTTGTGATTTGTAGATACATTGCTTGTTTGCATGTTGTTTGCAGCAGTAATGGGGTAACCATTTGTCCTTCCAGATCATTTGGACTACAGCTTTTAGAAGCCTTTAGCATTTATTTTTCTGGTTAGGACATTTGGGAGCTGGAGTACAAAACATTTGGAGGATCAAATGTTCCTTGCTTGGCGTTTACAATAAAAAAAACTTAGTTGTTTCATGTATTATGGCAAAATATCAAAACTAGGAAGTAAGAGAGGAAATCTGAGTTCATCCAGTGAAGAGGGAGGAGATATGAGCCTGACATGTGTCCCTGGTGACCTTCAAAGCTTGGGTTATCTGTGACAAATGAACTGTGTTTGTAGCTTTCCCATTAGGCTACCTCCTGTATCTGCTGAGTTTTGCTTCAGATAATTCCCTTGGCATGACTATGCCATTATTTCTTTTCTTTTTACTGTTATCTTAATCCAAACAAAAAAAACCAAACCCATGCCTCCTCAGCACAGTAAGCCATAAGTGATGTTTACATATGCTTTGTAGCTCTTTCTCCTCTGACCCACTGTTAGTTGGCTTCAAGTACAATCTATTTTAAAATGTTGCAAGCATTAGGACTTGTTCGGCTGGAAAATCCCCAAATACAGCTGTAGCCAAATTTCTGTCTCAGACATGTGGTTCTCAGTTAACTAAAATGTTTAGGTAACCTGTGGAATAGCTGCCAGTAATTCTTGGAGATAGTTTGAAGGCATGAGAACATGATAATGAAATATTAGGATGGTTCCTACAATCTTTTGTAAATTTGCTCAAGATTGAATTGCAAAATGAATTGCAAAAAGGGCCAGAAAGGAAAATAGCATGAGAAAATTATAATTTATATGGTTAGGGCCACAAGAATGCTATTTGCATAGAAGTGGAAAGAAAAAAATAATACCATCATTAGATGACTGGCTATTGAAACTTACTGATCTTGCAGAAATGGATTGATGAATTATATTAATCAAAGAAAAATGGATGATTAAAGAAGGACTGGTTGAAAGTGGTAGAATTTTTGAAAATGAATTGGGCTGAACCATGTGTTTTAAAAATTGAGGAATATTAATCTATAAGATATAGCACACACTCAACACTTATGTATGATCTCTGTAACCAGACACAGTTAATACAGTGACTGCAAATTGAGTCCACTTTAACTGCCCTGACTCAGTGCTAGAGAATCATGGGAACTGTAGTTTATTGTGGTACTAGAGCTCTCTGACAGAGAAGTCTCAATGTCTCAGAAAAAACTACAGTTCCCATGATGCCCTAGCACTGAGTCAGAGCAGTTAAAGTGGACTCAATTTGCACTATTTCTGGCAGTCTGCAAAGGCCCTGAAGATTCTGAACACTCTTCAAAGGCAGACCCACATAGGGCATGTTACAGTAATCCAAATGGGTTATACAGGTATGTCCAGTGGCAGCTGATGGCTTTCATGTCGGTGATGTAAGGAATCTTCTCTGGGTTTTAATACGATCTCTAAAGGAGTATCCAAGGGACTTACTTATTTGGAGGTTAGCTCAAACTAAAATCTGAAATGGATTCTCTGCCCTACTGAAATGGAAGCCACCACCTGCTGCCACATGTGTTTCCAATGTCCAGTTGATAGTGAGCTTCATTAGAAAATAATAATAATAATAATAATGATAATAATAATGATAATAATAATAATAATAATAATAATAATAATAATAATAATAATAATAATAATACAAATGTTATACCCCGCCCCCCTGCATAGCAATCGGGGCGGCTTCCAACATAAAAAACATGTAGCCCACCCACCCATTTAGAAGCCTTTTAGTAATATATTGTCTTCCGTTATGTGGCCATAATAGAAATTAAGATGGCAAATATGGAGTTTCCAGGCAGTCACTATCTAGGCACTGAACATACTCAAACCTCCTTAGCTTCAGCAAGGTGGCTGGGTCATGAGCCTTCAGAGTATTGTTTGATTTCTCTCTAATGCCTGCTGCATAGCCACTGATACACTTTTGTGCCATAATTTTGTCTAATTGTTCTTAAATCTAACACTGTTATGACTATAGCAATAGCTATACTGCTTCTATACTGCTTATCAGTGAACTAACACTCCCAAAGCTGTTTACAGTGTGTAAGCCAGTTGTCCCCAACAAGCTGGTACTCATTTTACTGACCTTTACTGAAAGGATGGAAGGCTGAGTGGACCTTGGAGCCCTGCCTGGGATTGAACTCACAACCTTGTGACTGCAATACTGGCATTTAACCACTGCACCACCAGGTCTCCCTATGACTATGACTTTCCAAAGCCTATTTACACCTTAGCTTCATAGGAAACCATCTTACAGTGACCCAGATGATGGGCTTATCTAGCTTTGTTGTTAGTGTCATGTGCCTTCTAGTCAACTGACTCATATGGCTTTCTTCATAAGGTTTGTTATGGAGTTCCTCTATGACTGAAAGAAGTGTGACTGGTCCAGGGTAATTTGGGTTTCCATTTGAACTGAGATTCAGACTCTCCAGCACTCAAATCACTACATCATGGTGGCTCATCTAGCTTGACACAGGGTGGGCAATGTACAGTCTGTGGGCCACATGTAGCCTACCCACCCATTTATGCGGGCTCTGGAATCCAAATCACCACTCAGTTGTATGTCAAAACATTGTGGATTGTTCTCTAGGAAGCATAATTTCCCTTTAAACCAAGTCTAACACCACTGATACACCTTCTTTGGGTTTTTAAAAAGGATTTCTAAAACAAAATGTGGATTTCCACTCACTTTGGGTTTTGTCAGGCAAGGGTGGTATGGTCTGTACTGGGGGGGGGGTAAGAAGTGGAGTATTGGCTCATATTCCTCCAAGGATGCCCACTCTTGTTCTGCATTGACCTCCAGGGTTTCAGACACAGGACTTTTCCAGTCCTACATGAAGATGCCAAGGGCTGTATCTGTAATCTTCTGTGTGCAAAAGATGCCTCATTCTCTGAAACTGTGTTCCTTCCCCAAACTGTTTCCTTTTGCCTGTGGAAAACCTATTGCTAAGCAACTTTCATGCTAAGTGAACACTGAAGTTTAAATTTTCATAAGAACTCTGTTGGATCAAACCAAAGGCCTACCTAGCCCAGCATTCTGTTCCTGCTGTGGCCAACTAATGACTGCTCACAAGCCCAGAAACCAAGAGCCCATCCACATTATATAGTTACACCTCTATGATTCTACTTTAACTTCCATGGCAACATTCTATGGAATCCTAGGATTTGCAGGCTTGGTCTTGTGTGCCTTCAAGTCATTTGTGACATATAGTGAGCTTAAGTCAAACCTATCACAGGGTTTTCTTGGTGAGACTTGTTCAGAGTGGGTTTGCCCTTGATTCCTCTGAGGCGAAGAGACTGAGCCTGGTCTCCAGGGTATACGAAAGCATTTTTAGAATTCTCTGCTAGAGAGTCCTAGTAGCTCACCAGACTACAAATCCCAGGATTCAATAGAATGAAACTATGGCAGTTAAAGTGGGATCAAAGTGCTATAAATGCGTAGTGTGTCTCTTAGTCAGTAGCATTGTGAGACATACAACAGCACTTATAACATATACCAGTCGTGAGTATTACAGCTGTTCTTGAATTTGTCTCATTCTCCTTTAAAACAGTTACCATTGGTGGCTTCATCACTACCTCTTGAGGAATAGATTTCTAGTGTGGCTATGCACTGTGTGAATAAATACTTCTGTTTGTCTGTCCTGAGTGTGCCACCATCAAGCTTCATTACCCAGGGTTTTAGAATCAAGCAATAACTAAACTTTTCCCCATCTGTTTCTTCCCTGCTATGTGAATTACACTTTCTCTTCCCTCTAACCACCATTCATGCCCTTTGGTACTTGGGACATAACCATCCTGGTACTTGTGATGCTCTTAAGACAAAGCTGCTAGACTCAGAAGTGTTTTTCCTCTGGTTTTCATAATAAGCCAAACCACTCATCCCTTCCCCATGTGATCTCAGCTTTAAAGAAATGAAATGTTTCCAAGCCATCATCAAAATGATTTCCATGCCCTTTGTGAGCTCATGCGCAGATGGGTCCTATGGACAATGTTTGTGTCCTTTTGAAAGATCTCCAAGTGTAGTTTTGGTCACTTGCCCAATCATTAAGTCACTCTTTCCAAAGACGGTGGAGACTTTTTTCCCCTCTTGGAGTGACAGAACAATAAGCTTAAGTTCTTAAAGTCTTTGCTCATTACCTGGAAGAAGTATTTTGGTTTTGTCTAAACAGAATCAAGGGTGGGTCTAAACAGGCAGGGGCTTGTTAGTTCTGGCAAGACTAGCTTGTATTTGCACAAGGGTCTTTCTCTGCTGAAGGGAGCAAAAAAAGCACACATTGAAATTGATCCTCAGAATTTCAAAAAGAGAAGTACCTCTTTTTGAGTGTGATCCTGATGCAGTCTTGTGCATACTTTTTTGAAAGGAAGTCCTACGAACCTTAATAACCAAATTGGTGTATTTAATAACCAAACTCAACAATCAAATTGGTGCAAAGGCTCCATGTGATTGCACTATTTCCTTTATTATTTTTTAAACAGCTTTTCTGTAGCAAAAAGAAGTATCCAGAGTAGTCAGGGATTTCAGTCTTAAGTAGAGATTAGGAAAATTACTTTGGCTTTTTTTGGGGGGGGGGACTACATCTCTCAAAATCTCTGGCTGACATTGTTGGCTGGAAGACTCTGGTTACAGTTTTCCAAAGTAACTTTTTCAAGTTCTACATAGAAGTACAATAATATATACTGCTTTCGAAACATTAGGAGGAAAGCCTAATGTTTCAGATGTGAAAAGCATATTATTAAACTCAGCTCACCAGATCCTATCTGGTCTTGGAAGCTAAGCAGAGTTGGCTCTGGTTAATACTCATATGGGAGACCGCCAATGAATACCAGGTTCTGTAGGCTATATTTTAGAGAAAAGAACTGGGAAAACCACCTGTGAGTAGTCTTTGCTTAAGAAAACATTATGAAATTCATGAAGTTGCCATAAGTCAATAGGTAGCTGGAAGGCACATGCACGCACATACATTCACACACATTCATTGGTTTTTATTTCTCAACAAGGAAGGAAACTACAGTAGATTAAAATACAACAACTGAGTAGACCCATAACACCAGTTAAAACACATAGCACCAGTTAAAAGAGCATATAAAACCAATGCATTATTAAAACCAATATATTTTAAAATCAATCAGTTCATACTTTAAAACTCATTACTGAAAAATTGTCTGGATAGGCCTGGAAAGTGACTGGCCTTTCTTTACAGCTGTTTTGAACTCAGGCAGTGTGCCCAGCTGATAAATATCCTCCAGCATGTAATTTAACAATCTGTAGTAGAAATAGTCTGTTAAGCTATTTCAAGTTAAATGATCAGAATAATGAGATAATTCCATGTTTATGCTTTGGGTTCATGGTTTCAGGTCATGCAACATTGTGCCACATGCAGTATTGTTATGGGTCTTTGCAGAATTTGGAATACGTGCATGAGAGAAAGATTGGGAGGTGCGAGAAGGTATTGTTCTTAGTGTAGGTTTCTCCTACAGTGCCAGGTTTAACTCATGAAAATGAATGGGAAGGAAGTGTAAAAGACTGCAGTTGCTTGTGGAAAACCCAGGAGGCCCCTCCTTGTATCCAGTTGTGCACTTGCCATGTTGTTCTTGTTGAGGGGCAACAGCTTGTGTGCACTTTGAGCAAAGTGTCTCAGAGGACTCTTCTGCAAAGCCGATTCTGTTTTTAATCATTTGATGCTTTCCTGTTGCAGTGCAAGCAGGATGATGCTAAACAGAAGGAACAGCAAAGCAATTATAAAGCCTGCATCAGATGAAGAGAGGGGCACAGAGGAGAAGGGAAACAAAGAACATATCATAGAAAATTGGTGTCTGAAATGCTTGCTCAAACCACAGTTGAGAATATTGTTGTATTATTGTGTGCCTTCACATCATTTCTGAATTTTGGCAACCCTGAGGCAAACCTGTCATGGAGTTTTGCCTTCCTTGAGGCTGAGAGAGTGGGACTTGCCCAAGATCACCCAGTGGGTTTTCATGATCAAGCAGGGATTTGAACCCTGGTCTCTTGGAGTCCTAGTCCAACACTCAAACCACTACACTACACTGGATCTCACACAGGATGTCTGTATGCCAGGCTATGTACACATAGGCCACATGCGTCATCCATCAGTTTTTGCTTCCCCCCCAAATGTGCCCATTTGCCTGTCTCTTGGAAAGAGCACAGTGGTTTTTCATCATATTCATCAGTTCCTCAGAGGAATTTCCTACTTTCTACTGGAGCTGAACTGGAGCTGTGCCTCACATCAGGTCCCTGGTAGGTCAGGAGGTGATAGATAAAAATGTTAAATAAACCAATAGATAATAAAATAAATAAAATGTCTAATAACTAGTTGATAACATATGGTTAGTTTACTGTCTCAGATCCTGTGAGCCAAGTTCAGTCTTGTTTGTCTTTGACTGATGGGGGTCTGTCAAGGCTATAAAATCAGTCCAGGATGGGAAGTGGGTATTGAGTCTGCTTGATCAGATAAAAGTCCTCTCTGTGCCATCAAAATGCCAGCTCCAGCACCCTCACCCAGTCTCCATCACTTGCTGAAATGGGTTCCAGATGCTATGAATTTCTTTCTCCTTATCAGTGATCTTGACAGTTCAGGGCTGACTCTTGCCAAGGCTTGTGACAACATGAAAGTCAATGCAAGGAAAACAAAACCTGATGGTGGTGAACTGCAAAGCTCAAAAGGAAGGTCTGGAGAATTCTTATGCAATTTGATTTTCCTTTTCAGTTAGAGAATGTAAGGGACACCTGTTAGTTAATTAAAATATTTACATCCCATTTTCCTATTAAAATGTTAGATTCTGCACATAGCTTTAAAAAGTAATCATATAAGCATTGGCACAAAGCAAAATGGAGCTAAGAGCAGCAGCAACTAATGGAGTCACCATTGAGAAGACTCTATAATTTGGAACCACCACCTGAGTCTCAAACTGTAGCAGAAGACAGAGCATGTTTCCATCAAGTAAGCTCAGTGCATTGGCACGTTTATATAAGAGGGATACTATTTAAATCAGCATTGTAAATATTAAGCCAAGGAAGAGATTCTGTAGCAACATACTGAGCTATGTTCTGGTAGCTCCTATTAAAAGAGGCAGGATCTTCCAGTTTGTGCAATCCATGGTGTGAGGCCAACTAGGTTTCTTCCATGCCTATTTGGGGAGACTAAAATCTGTGTTGTCTTGCAAATGTTTGCCTCTTTTCCTCTAAACAGCAACAAAATGACAAAGAGCAAATGCACAACTGATGTGCATTTTGTGACTGTTATTTTCTTCTATATTGGAGAAAATAATGGGTATCTGTTGGTGATTATTTTGTCATTCTTTAGAAAACTAGTTTGAGTGTTGGACTACAACTCTGGAGACCAGAGTTCAATTCCCACTCTGCCATGAAACCCACTGGGTGATCATAGTCAAGTTACATGCTCTCATCCTTAGAGGATGACAATGGCAAACTTCCTATGAACACATCTTGCCAAAAAACCCCTATGATAGGCTCACTTTAGAGTTGCCATAAGTCAGAAACAACTTAAAGGCACACAAAAACAATAATTTTGTTGTACTTTAGAAAACTGGAGATGTGCCCATTGCATCACCAACTCATTGTTTTATTCTTTTCCCCCCACTTTTCACCATTAATCCTCAGCTTCTCATTTTAACAAGAGACTGGGAGACTTGTGTTAAGTCTATTTTGATGCAGTCCACCAGGAGGAAGAAACAAAGATTAATTGAACTGTGGTGGTATCTACCTAATAACATCCAAATTTAATGGATATATTCTACTGCAGAAACTCATCTAGCTCATGTGAGCAAGCATTGCCTCTTCCCATAGTTGCTAAGAAAAACTTGTAGCTTTTAAAAGGCTGTCTCCTCACTAATGAAATCTGGGTTGGTTTTGACTGTGCTAATAGAGGGATCAATTAAATTGGCCCATAAACAATAATTTGAAAGGGCAATGTACCATTTTTAAAATACACCGTGCACGTGTTACAGAAGGAACCCTCTTAGAAGAGTACTTCCCTCTTGATGGAATAGAGGGCATGCTTATGAAATTTGCAGATGACACCAAATTAGGAGGGGTCGCTAATACATCAGAGAACAGGATCAAAATTCAAAATAACCTTAAAAGATTAGAGATCTGGGCCAAAACTAACAAAATGAAGTTCAGCACAGAGAAATGTAAGGTCCTGCACTTAGGCAGAAAAATGAAATGCACAGATATAGGATGGGTGACACCTAGCCTGACAGCAGTACATGCAAAAGGAATTTAGGAGTTCTAGTAGACCACAAGCTAAACATGAGTCAACAGAGTGATGCAGCAGCTAAAAAGGCATTATGATCATGGGCTGGATCAGTAGGAGTATAGTGTCTAGATTGATCAGGCGAAGTCCTAGTGCCACTCTATTCTGCTTTGGTCAGACCTCACGTGAAATACTGTGTCCAGTTCTGGGCACCACAATTCAAGAGGGATAATATAGACAAGCTGGAGTGACTCCAGAGGAGGGCGATGAAAATGGTAAAAGGTCTGGAGGCCTGCCCTCTGAGGAGCAACTTAGGGAGCTGGGAATGTTTAGCCTGATGAAGATTAAGAGGTGACATGATAGCCATGATAATTCTGCATTTAATTCTAGATGCGAGGTGGGTTGTGTAATCTGCAATAAGTAGGTCAGTATTCTCCCTTTGCCTCAGCTTATACAGGAGATTTATATTAAACACAGTATTTAGTTACAGAGGGCTGGTTTACAGTAAAGTTTTGGAGAAATCCACACAATGAAAACATAGGCTGCTTGGAATTTGTATTTTACCTTTATAATATGTTAGTACGATTTACCTTACTTTGTAAGGTTTCATTATTATACATCCTGGCAGATTTACAGTGTTTTATATTTTATATATAACATAATTTAGCTGAGGAAGCTTTTGCTGGTGAAACAGAAAGATTCCGGGGATCTTCCGTACTGCTGGTATCTTCTCCTTGCTCTTTTGCTGGGATCTATGCTCTTGGATTTGATGCAAAAGGTCCTGTGAATGTGACATTACTTCTGCAAACCATTCTGCAGGAGTCTCATCTTTGCAACTGAATATATACCAGCCAAAGTGTCTGTGAATAATATGGGTATTTTTGAAGACTGTAATAATTGTTGGCATTTTCATTGTCCTCTCCACCTGGTTTTGGAGGCCTTCCATGTAATTATTTATGCATTAATTAACACAGTGTGATTTAATTTATGGTTTGAATTATGGATTCATTGTTTATGTATGAATTTTTCCATGATTCGATTGTTTCAGTATTCCTAATGTATATTTACATGTGTATAAATAGTCTATTGTGATCTTATCCTTGCTATGTTCCTGTTCCTGTTTCCCCACAGGGTTTTTGAAGCTTGTGTTTATTGCTAGCCATTAAATTGTCATTCACTGTTGGGGGGTGCCTTGATTGTGTATTCCTGCATGTCAGGGGATTGGACTGGATGACCCTTGTGGTCTCATCCAACTCTTATGATTCTATTATTTATCATGTACTTTATGCAACTTATTTTCAGCACTGTTTTTCCTCTAATAAACTGTACCTTTTTTTGTTGAGGAGAATAATATGAATCTATTGCTTCCTCAGATTGCACAGGAAAGAATAAATGGATTAATCACTTCCAACTATTAGGAATGAGGGTTAAAAAAACTTTCCCATTTATATTTCTGAGGAGGACAAATACTTTGTTCCCTATGATCATGCACATATCTCTGTCCTGCTACCTTGGTTCTTCATATTGCATAGAGTGGCTTGCATCTTTTACATCTTTCCAGTTATATAGGTTTTTGTTCTCACTTTAGGCTCAGGAATTCAGTATTATCCTGCTTATTGCCTGGCAGTAGAGTCATTTAAGAACAGCAAGGAAAAATATCATAAAAATTTTGTATAAAACACAATATATTCAGAACCACAGTTGTTCCTGTGGATGTTGGATTGTGTACAAAGGAGCAGATTGGAATGGGAGTGCCACCTGCTGCATTATTCATCATGCTGTAGTAGGGAAACTGCCAATGATTCACATATTGTGATCAGACTTCAACCAGTGGCCCTGAAGCACTATTATGGGTTGCCATCCACATTTGCTGACTGCATTTTAAAATGAACCTGAAACACTGATGCTTATTTGCATCAAAGAAGGAACCCAAATTATTGGGATGGGTACATGTATATCTTCCTTAGCATAAAGGTGAATATTAATCATTCGACTTGGCCCATTAATTTAGATTTTATCTACCTGCCAGGCAGGTTCAGTCAGTTGTTTTAGAATCCCTTTTTTTTATGATGTGTGGAAATGCTAATGATAATATAGGCTGGGATCCAAAGGTTTTAGGTTTACCTAAGGGATTGGTGTTTTCCACTGTTTCTTAAAACAAAACAAACTTTTATTTTCCTATTGAAAAACCCATAGTGCCAGTTGTTGTGATGTCAGAATGGTGGACTAATCTTGTAAGTCCTTCACAGCTAACCACAGATATCTCTGTAATAGGTTTCTTTTCTTTCTCTCTTTGTTTGTTAAACAGGGAAAGTCTTTATTCCCAAACAGAAACCAGTACCAACTTACATGGAAGAAAAGGTGACTCTTGATCCAGAACTGGAGGAAGCATTGACAAGTGCTACAGATACAGAACTCTGTGACCTAGCAGGTTGGTGTGTGCGGAGGTTGGATGTGCAACTGGGAAACATTCTTTTGGGTAGGGTCTGCAACTTGCAGAATCCTGCAATAGTTGTGGATTCTGGAAGCTGTAATCCAAAAATATATATTTTAAAATTCTTTGCAGGTGATTTGTTTTGTTTTCTTGAAGCATGTGGGCCACAGATTTGTTAGCCTTGGGCAAGCCTCACACACTCAACCTCAGAAAGAGGGAATAGGAACACCTCCACCCCAAAACAAATCTTTTAAAGAAAACTCCATGATCAGTTTACCTTAGGGATGCCATGTCGAAAATACCCTGAAGACACACAACAACAAAGATTAAGAGCAGAAGGGAGAAGGAGGAGGCAGTGGCAGTCAGCATAGTGTTGGATTGGGATTTGGGACATCTAAGTGTAAGGCATAGCATTTCAGGTTTCAGTCACTTTCTCAGTCTGACTTACCGTACAAGTCATGAAAATAAATAGGAGAGAAGGAAAGGCAAGTCCATTTCAGTACATTGGAGGACAGATGAGGTATAACTGCAGCTAATAAGAATGAATGTTATGGCTTTCATATTTGAGAAAATTCATATGTCTTGCTTAAATGGTACATTGCAAAAGGTAACTTTAGGTGTTGTTCATTTTCCCTGCTTTCTGTCTCCTGATAGCTATCCTTGGAATGCACAACTTGATAAGCAGCTCTCAGTTCTGTGATATTGTGGGAAGTAGCAATGGTGTCAACAATGAAAGTTTCTCAAGTGAGTATTTATGTTGGAACCCAGGAAACACTCTGGGTTACATTGGGAGGAGAGCCTTCCTTGAACAAGAGAGAAGCCTTGGCATGCAAGCCTCCATTTGCTTTTAGAATTGTAAAATATTGATAGTGTAAGAACCATAGAGGTCTCACCTGAAGACTGAACCTTATTCCATTTCAATTTCAATACTAGCTAACAGTGATTGTCGAAGGCAATATAAAGTATGAAAACGTAAGTAGTTTAAACATGTCAATTTTCACTTATAGGTAACTACTAGTTTTGAAATTTCCTTGGAACCAAAGTCACTTCTCCTGGGAGATTTTTAGGAGTGTGGTGAAGAATGAGCATCAAAGATGGTTCCATGTTTAGTGGTTGCAAAATCCTGGGAGAGATAGAAGTTGCATTTGGAATGGATAAGAAAATTTGGATAAGAAAAATGGATAAGAAAAAATGGATAAGTGACACAGAACTAAAGAGAAAATGTAATATTAACAGCTATGGCTGCATGCACTGATTGCTTTGGAACAATGGCATCAGGTTTGTTTGTACTAGAACAAACTTAAAAGCATTTGAGAATGTAAAACAGGAACTGTTGAACAGGATCCAAAGGTTTCTTAACTCCAACAGAAGCCACTGTTCATATTGTTTCATGTGACTTGGAGGATGTGATTATTCTTTGTCATTTGTAACTTTAAAAAATAAGAACTAAAATATTACATTGAAATTAAGTATTAAAAAGTCACAAATTTAGAATTGAGGGTTTTTTCCCCCTGAATTATCTTGGTGTTTGGAATGAGTCAGCATGGTCTAGCAGTTTGAGTGTTGGACAGACTTTGGGAGATTAGGGTTCAAATCCCCACTCAGCCATGGAAACTCACTAGGTGACCTTGGGCAAGTAACACTCTCAACCTAAAGCCGCCTCTGAAAAAATCTTGCTAAGAAAATCCTATTATAGTATTGCCATAAGTTAGAGTCAACTTGAAGTCATGTAGCAACAACACAACATTAGTGTTTGCTTGGAAAACTTATAATGGGAGATTAGTTAGTATATCTTGGGTTTGTTTTTTTGAAATATATTTCCTTAGGACAGGTTTCTCTTCCTGATGTCTTGCCAAACAGGGCTAGAGGCTCTGCAGCCTTCCAAATGTTGTTGGGCTTCACTTCTCACCAGCCCCAACCATCATGCCAAGTGGTCACAGATGATGGAGGTTGTAGTCCAACATCCAGAAGGCCATACAATCCCCAGTCATGTTATAAAAGATGTTGAAATGTTTTTTATGTCTGAAAAGTCTGCTAACTGACAAACCTGATGTTAAGAACTAATATTTGGCATAATCCAGTGAAAGTATGAACATGTTTGTATGATTCACTTTCCTTATCTCTTTATTCAGATGTAGTCAAAGGTGAAAAGATGGTACCTGTCTTTGATGAGCCACCAAATCCAACAAATGTGGAGGAAAGCTTGCAGAGGATTAAAGACAATGATCCTCGGCTTGTTGAGGTTAACCTGAACAATATAAAGGTAACTCTCAAACAGAAGAATCTTTTTTCAGGGTTCTTCTGGATGGACCAATGGTTCCAGTAAACATTGGGCTGTTATGTTTCTGAATTTCAAGTCTTCCACATCCAGTCGTGCCACTCTGGCAGAAGAGCAGGGTATAAAAACTTGGAATGAATGAATGCCCTGAATATACTGGGGTTGTGTCCACTCTTTTTTCCCTGGTTGAGATGTGGTTAATGGTGCTATGAACAGAGATTTGCTTCCCTCCCCATCATCTTCCATGAACTCCTCTCCCTTATGCTTCTCCTCCAGTGTTCATGTCCCCTGACTCACATATTTCATTTAAAAATTATTTTGCTTGTAGGCATAAAAGTGATGAACTACTTTAGTACTATAATTGTAAAAGCAAAGAAGAAAAAATGTTCAGAACTATAATAAGAGAAGGTCAGAGGAAAATCTCCTGGCAAAGGATGCAGACACATTGTTATTAATGTAACTGTTCTGATGTGGCCATCTTATTGCTTGGTCTCATGTCTCTGTTTTCTCTGTAAAGAAGTGGTTGGCCACTGTAGCCCTCCAGATGTTGGATTCCCATCTCCCATTAGCCCCAGCCCCGACATAGCCAGTGGTCAGGGATAGTGAGAGATATAATGTTAAGAGTATTCAGAAGCCATAGGTTCCCTACCCCTACTTAAAGGGAAGAGGAGGAGAGAGGGTAGAAATATTATCAGACATGAAAGAGGGCCTTTTTCACTATGGCATAAAATTATGGGATGCACTCCCCTTGGAGGCCTGATTGGTATCAACACTAGCTTCAGTATGATGCCAAATAAAAACATGGGATTTTATTAAAGTCTTTGAGATCCATAGTTTCTACTCTTTGAGATCCAGCTGATTTCTTCCAAAATGTACATGCCCATGATTTTAAACTGTTCTGACCTTTTCAGATTGTTTTAAGTTGTTAAATGATATAATAATCTTCTAGTGTGTTTAAATTGTTTTTATTGTTTTAAAGTGGTTTAATCTGCTTAAACCAATTTTACATGTCTGGTGACTTGAGATCCCATGATATAGGACAGGGATTATAATAATGCAAAGAAGAATTATTCATAGTGTCATTATTTCCCCCCCCCCCCCATTTTATTTTATTACAATTGAGCAATTGTATAAAATGTCAACCTATAAAAACAAATGATTGTCTAACCATTATTAATAACAAAATAATAAAACAATAATGATATGGATATGATAATGTAGAAGAAGAGTATTGAGAAAAGTTAAAAAGGCCCACAGTGTTAATGAGGTTCTGATGTTAATCATGTCCTGGCACGGTTGAGTCTTCATGTAGAATGTCTTTCCAGAACGCTTGATGTTGTGGAGGTTGTATCTGCTGTGAATTATTGTTAATATACTCTATGAGAAGGAACCATTTTGCAGCAAATGATGTTTTTCAAACGTGTTCTTTTCATTATCTTATATTGTCTGTGAGTTTCTCCCCAACAGCCATATGTCACAGGTTTTCCTCCACCCATTTTCTATTAAAAGTTCACTTGTTTTCCAATTCTTAGCAATTTCAATCTGGTTATTACTATGAGGAAGATGCTCAAAGCTTTGAGTTTCAGCATTTTGTTTTCTGCAAGGAATAATGAGAGAAGTAGTCCTTAGCAAAAATTTACCCTTTGTTTTGTTATCTTGGGGATGATGTCTACTATATCAGACCCTATTTATTTTGGGGCATTCTCACCACGTATGTATATAGGTCCCCTTAGTGCTACACTCTCTCCAACACTTCGGTGAAGTCGTTTTTGTGCTCCTAGCTAATTGCACACGAATGAGATACCACCTGTGTGTTATTTTTAAAACATTTTCCTTTATGAGGACTGATCTGGATTGAAAATGGGGCAAACTCCATATTTTCAACCATTTTGGTTCAACAATTTCCATTTTCAGTTCCATCTCCCAGCCCACCCTGTAGTTAATACCTGTACCATAGACTTCTACCATCATCCATCTGTAAATTATTTCTGATTGACCTTTGAACATTGGGTCTTTTGATATACACATGTTCTCAAATAATGTGAGGGAATATTATGTTTCTCCTATACAAAGCAATTGTGCCCCCAAAAAAGAGGAGATTTGATGTGGTTGTAGCCAGGTAAGTTCTAATGGTGAGAGTTAAGGTAAATTCCTCTTTAGTTTTGGGTTTACCCTGATTAAACAAATCTTGTATTGTATATATACCTTTGATAATGTCATAATTTTGTTTTAATTCAAGAACATTCCTATTCCAACACTGAAAGAATTTGCCAAGGCACTAGAAAGAAATACCTACGTGAAGATTTTCAGTCTTGCAGCTACACGGAGCAATGACCCTGTTGCAGTTGTAAGTCATGTTCTGGATTTTGCAAATAATTTGTCCTTTTTTGCCCTGGATCGTTAGGAGTTAGAGGCAGGGGAGCCAGCAAAGTAGACAGCTGCTCAAAACCAATTTAGTGCAGTCCAAAAATGCTTGAAATACATTTTCAGTGCCCATTATGGATGCCCTTTGTTAACTAAAGAAATAATACACCCAGTAGTTATGGTCCGATTGATGCACAATGAGATTTTGGAGACTCTTACTTGATTTGTCTTGACAATGCTTTCTTCGATACAGTTGTACCCCAGTTAATAAATGTGTTCCTGGGCATAACTTCTTTAATAGAACAGAGGCTGAAATAACATGGAAAGAAAAGGGATAGATTCCTAGACACAAAAGAAGAGCAGTTTGATATGTTTCAGGAAAATTTTTATTCAAAACTAGCAGTATGCATGTGTGAAATGAAGTATGCTGGGGCCCTTCAATACTACACAATTTATAGTGTTACATTCCACTTTAACTGTCATGGTAGCATCCCATAGAATCCTGAGATTTGCAGTTTTGAAGGGGGGAATTTAGATTTCTCAGCCAGAGAGCTCCAGTGCTGCTCCAGACTACAAAGTCCAGGATTCCTTAGGCTGAAACAATGGTGGTTAGGGTTGCCAGAGTGCAAAACTGGAGAAAGCTCCTTTACCTTTATGGCTGTGTTGAAGAGGCTATTTCTGCAGGTGTTACTTGTCATGTGGTTGCATGACAAGCTACTCCTGCTGAAATGGCCTCTTCTACACAGCCAGTAAAGGTGTACCTGTCTCCAGTGTTCAGTCTGGTAGCACTGAATAATAGCACTATATTGTGCAATGTGAACAGATTGCAGAATATTTAGTTGAATAACTAAACAAAAATATTTTGAGCCGTATAAAAGTCACATGAAGGCTTTTTCCAAAATGAAAGGATATTTGTTTAGTGATGCTAAGGTGAACTTATCACAGGGTTTTCTTGAAAAGATTGATTCAGAGGAATTTGCCATTGCCTTTCTATTAGGATGAGTGAGAGTTATCCAAGGCCATCCACTGGGTTTCCAAGACTGAGGGCCTTTACAGACTGCCAGAAATAATGCAGCTTGAGTCCACTTTAAATGCCCTGGCTCAGTGCTAGGGAATCATGGGAACTGTAGTTTTTTTCTAAGACATTGGGCCTTCTATGTCAGAGAATTCTGGTGTCACAATAAACTACAGTTCCCATGATTCCCTAGCACTGAGACAGGACAGTTAAAGTTATCTCAAGCTGAATTATTTGTGGCAGTCTGTAAAGGCCCTGAGTTTCCCAGAGTCCTAGTCCAATGTTCTCAGATGTGCTGTAGATGGAGGCATTTGAGTCTTAAGGAATAAGGGGAAGGCCACCTTTGGGACCCCAAGTGTGGGTTTTAGCCCCCATATTGACAGGCTGATGCTTTGGTTCCAGAGGGAGAAAGAGGAAGATGCAGTGTAGATTTATTCAGCAGTTTCTTCTGCTAGCAAGTTGCTAACTTTAATTGTTAAGTGTTTTGTAGGGCTTTGTGGGTAGTCACTTGTACAAGGTTAGCTAACAGTACTCATGCCAGTATGGAAGCTTATGGGGGGGGTGTGCTTTCATTACTTAGCCTGGCTTGCACAGGAGGCTGAGTGCCCAGAGATAAAGGAGTACCGGTACTTAGAGTTGTTGAAAGGTGCCAGGTGGAGGGAAGGTCTCAGTCAAGACACCTTCATGCACTGTACAACAGCTTTGAGTTTTGCCTTTTATGTGTAAGTCCTCTTTCTTGCCTGTGGTGCCTAGACAGACATGGCTGCATTCTGTTTTCATTATTCCATACTGTCTAATAACATTGATGCTGTTTGTATTTCCAAGGCTTTTGCAGACATGCTTAGGGTGAACAAAACACTGAAGAGCCTCAATTTTGAATCCAACTTCATCACCTCAGCAGGCATACTGGCACTGGTTGATGCACTCAAAGAGAATGAAACCCTCACTGAGATCAAAATTGATAACCAGGTAACTTTAACTGCTTCTGTTTTACATAGTTAAGATTAACAATCTAAATATAGGCTGGCAAGAGACCAACCTATCATTTAAAATCTAGTGAAGTGAACTCAAGAAGGGGGCAAGCAGGAGGTGCTATTGACCTTGCTGTTTTTCAGAGAGCAACCACATCTGTCACTCCACAGTTGCACTCAAGTTTTAAAACCTTGAGCTGAAGTTTGTTGTGTGATCCAAACTTCTTAGAGGAGTCATAAGCCAAACTTTCAGTTCAGACATAGTGCTAAGCTTTTCCACCCCTGTGAGCTGCAGGTAAGTTTAGCCACTTTTGCTTCCATGAGGAACCAAGCAGCTTGGAAAAATAACCTTCTTGGATTGCATGTCCCATGGCCATGATAGCTGGAGATTCTGGGAACTGCAATCCAGAAAGTGACTTTTCCAAGCATTGGGAGTAAATGGAGCAACACAAATAAGTGGAGATGGAAAAATATAATCAAGAACTCAGGGGTAAAACAAAACAAAAAAGGTGCTTCTCAAGAGTCAGAAAACCTTGATAAGGGTATATTTCTGAAGCCCATTTTTCCATTTTCCTCCCCATGTTTTTGAATAGACCCAAGGATAACTCTGTCACCTCTCCCACAACCCAGACTTGACTGACTGAATTACAAATATATTTTTATCCCATATTTTCTAATAAGATCATAGGTCGCCAAACAGATAAAGCAGTGTAAGCAATATGTTTTTAATTTTGTTGAACATATTTGCACATTTGAATTTGGAATTGTTTAAATCGAACAAGATAAAAACAAACATTTCAAACAAGATAAAAGTGGTTTAAAAAGCTAAACGGGTTTTTATTTTTAATGTACAGGCTTAAAAGTAAATTAGGAACCAAAGTCTTTAATAAAAATCCATGTCTCGACTTGGCATCAAAAAGAGACCAAGTTGATACCAGCCAGGGTGGTGGGAAGGCATTCCACAAGCAGGGTGCTACAGCTGAGAAGGTGTCCTTCCCCATCATATTACCCCCACTGGTAGGATACAGAGGAGGTCCCCTCTGCCAGGTTTCAGTCCTTGGGCAGACATGTATAAGGAGAGGTATTACGTTTTGACAGCTGGTACACAACACTTAAGAGGACCTCTGGGAAGTCCCAGTTGTGAGGAAAATTGAGTCCCAATCTTGAGTGGAAAGCAGGGTACAAATAAATATAACAACAACAACAACAACAATAATAAGTCCCCAGTGATGCCTACCTCACTGTGCAATGATCCTTGTTCAACCTCCTGCTTGTCCCTTTCCAATGATGTTGGGGGATGAGGGAGGAAAATGAGCAAGCAGGATGGTTGCTGGCTGTGTTCTGACATAGCTGCCATTAGGAAACCTTACCTGGCTTTCTCCTTTGAGGGGGGAAGACAGGGAAAAAGTGGGTCATGGGGAGGAGGTCTTCCTCCCACGCCTTTGAGACTTTCCCCCTGCTTTCAGTTTTCAAAGACATTTCCACTGTGAGTTGAAAACTGATCAAAATATTTATTATTCCCAGTTGGAATGGTTAATTTAAACAAGCATATCTCTATGTAGCATGCACTTCCACCTTTGCTTGTAAATGATGAAAAATTTTGTCTTCATGGTTTGTGCAAATGAGGCAGAAAGAAATTGAGTGGAACAGAAAAGAGTGGTTCCACCCACTTTGCTTCTGACCCTACCCTCTGTGTGCACAGCCCTCAAAAGATGAACCTCAAGGGAACAAGACCTTGAAAGTTTCCAGTGCCTAATATAAAGCATAATTTTTATCCCCAAATGAAGTAACTTATCATACATTATAATGAAAAAAGACTATCAGTAGTCTCAAGGTTTGGTTGCTTTGGTAAGCTAAAAACATCCCAAAGGCCACAGTTGCCCACCCAAAAGTTTTCAACCTCTGTACCTGAGTTGGGCAACTGGGCCTTCCAAGTGTTTTTAGCTGATGATTCCCATCAAACCCAACCAGTATAGGCAGTAATGAGGGACTGTGGAATTTACAATCCCAAAACATCTGGAGTTTTCCATCTCTGCTCTATAGGAGTTTGTCTTCACTTGCCAGAATACTCCAAAATATTCTGGCCCTGAATTTCCCCCCTTACTTGCTCCCTTGCTGTGGGTTTTTAGCTCTTGTAGTAAACAATGGGCAGCTCCCTTCCCATGCAGTTTCTGTTCGTCACTCTGTACTGCTGCTAAAGTCAGAACAAAGCATCCAGCCATGTTAGCAACACTCCTTCTGACCTCAAAGTGACTCGCAGCAGTGCCAGGAGGCTCATAGGGATTGCGAGTGAAGGCATCTGCCACCGTTGCTGTAAAGAGAGCCAAAAACCTGCAGCAAAAGGTTAGTTTTTAAATGAGAGTTAGGGGGACGAAGCCATAATAATAATAATAATAATAATAATAATAATAATAATAATAATAATAATAATAATAATTTTATTTATACCCCGCCCCTCTGTCAAACTATCGGGGCGGCTTACAACTATTAAAATTCGATACAAACTATCTCAAAAATACATTCTAAAATCCCAGAACCCACCCACCCCTTAAAAAGTATTCAACCAGGTATCCATTAAAACAACTTACATCAACAATAAAACATCAAAAATAAAAAATAGACTAAAACAAACAGTAAACAAACAAGGGCGGCGACAAGAGTAAATGGGAGGTAGAGGTCAATAGTCTCCTGAGGCAATAGTCTTCTAGTCAGGAAAGGCCTGCCAAAAGAAATCTGTCTTCACAGCCTTTTTGAAGCTGCTTAAACTCATAATCTGACGGATCTCGTCCGGCAGGCGGTTCCATAGTCTGGGAGCGGTTACTGAAAAGGCTCTCTGGGAGGTTGCAAACAGCTTAGATCATTGACTGTAGCAAGTTCCTCCCAGAGGAGCTGAGTGTGTGGGGAGGATTGCATGGGAGGTGGTCCCAAAGATAGGTTGGACCCAAGCCATTTAGGGCTTTAAAGGTCATAACCAACACCTTATACTGGGCCCAGAAACTAATAGGCAGCCAATGAAGAGACTTAAATAGCGGTGTTATGTGATCTCTCCTGGATGTCCCCAAGACCATTCTGGCTGCCATATTCTGTACCAACGGAAGTTTCTGGACCAAGCATGAGGGTAGTCGCATTACAGAAGTCCAGACGAGAGGTCACCAGTGCATGCACCACAGTGTCAAGGTCCCTTACTTCCAGGAAAGGGCGCAGCTGGAGTATCAGCCTAAGCTGATAACAAGCGCTCCTGACCGTCGTATTTATCTGATTAGTCATCAGGAGTGATGAATCCAAGAGCACCCCAGACTGCAAATACAGTCCTCCATGGAGAGTGTGACCCCATCCAGGACTGGAGGTTGCAACCCAATTTCTGGTTTCAGGGTCACTACTGTGAGCACCTCTGTTTTGTTTGGATTCAACTTCAGTCTGTTTTTTCTTGTCCAGTCCATTACTGCCTTAAGACAATCATTGAGAGGAGAGGCGCCATCAGGAGCCAAGGCCAATGATCGAAACAAGGAGAAATAGATCTGGGTGTCATCACCATACTGATAACACCCTGCCCCATGTCTCCAGATGATCTCACTCAGCGGCTTATGTTAAACAGCATCAGGGACAGAATGGTGCCTTGGGGGACGCCACAAGTGAGTTTTTTTTCCGCAGAGCAACTGTTCCTGAGCAGCACCCTCTGGGATCTGTCCGAGAGGAAGGAGCGGAACCACTGCAACGCAGTGCCTCTAATTCCCAGCCCTCTCAGGTGATCCAAGAGGATGCTATGATCTATCATATCAAAGGCCATTGAGAAGTCTAAAAGCACCAACAGGATCACACTATCCCTGTCGATGCTCAGACGAAGGTCATCGGTCAAGGCAACCATGGCAGTCTCAACCCCAAATCCCGTCCTAAAGCCCATTTGAAATGGATCTAGATAATCGGTTTCATCCAAGACAGCTTGGAGTTGAAGAGCAACTGCCCTCTCAATCACCTTGCTCAGAAAAGGTAACATGGACACTGGCCTATAGCTGTTGATATCCAGGGGGTCCAGGGAAGGTTTTTTTAGAAGTGGCCTAATCACCACTTCTTTTAAACAAGATGGAGCATGACCTTCCCTGAGGGAAGTGTTGATGATATCCCCAAGGAACAACCTCAAAGCACCCCCCCCCCGGATGGACAACCACGAAGGGCAAGGATCAAGAGGGCAAGTCATCTTCCTCATATTACCAAGGAGCTTGGCCACGTCCTCGGTACTCACCTGAATCAGGTGTGGGTGTCATGAAGACAGTCCATATCCAATTCAAGGTTTTGGCTCTGCGTCCTGTAGACAGAATGCAGCAAGCCCAGGGGGAGCATTAGGATGCCTCCTGTTCTTCATGGTCTCTGTGCCTCACACAATAGGGTTTGCACCTGTGCAGAGACTCCATTCAGAAAGCTGAAAAGCTGAACAGATTGGTGGGAGCCCCACCCTACCCCCATGTATTGAGCATACCCAATCATACCAGTCTAACTCCTCCTTCAGTTCTCTTTCGTCCACCACCAGAGAAGCTGCTTTCAGATCGCTCTCTGAGTTCCTCTTGTGTACAGTAGAATTCAATCTTTTTCTAATTTTCTTTTAATTTTTTTTGTTCGTTTTAATTTTCTTTTTGTGAACATTGCCCTAGTAGAGCTCAAAAGCAAGATTTTTGTCTGTTTTTCCACCCAGCTGAGTGCCTCGCTTCTAGGCCTCCTATGGCCTCCAATTCTTTATTTAAGCTCTGCGTTTCTTGCAATTGTAAGATTCCCCTCACTGATGGACATTCTTAAGTGCCTTTTTTGTTTGGGTGATGACCATGTTCCACCTGCCACTTCTTTACCAACATGACTCTTTGCAGCAGGCCCAATGCTTGAAACCAGGAGGTCCTCTGAGCTGATTGCACTGTGCTTGGATGAGCCCTTTCTGATCTTTCACAGAGAAAAGGTGGCCCTTAGACTGGATATCTTTTTTCTCCTAAGGGGGTATCCCCTTTCCACCTTTCTCAAGACATTGTGTTGACCATCTTTCATCCAGATCCTTCCACACCTCTGGAAAAGACAATGCACACCCTTGATGTTCTCCGTGCTTTGGCATTTTGTGTTCAATGTTCTGCTGAATTCAGGTTGACCAACAAGTTGTTTGTTTGTTATGGTGGACCTAAAAAGGTTTGCAAAGTGGATTGCCCAGACTACCCTGCTGGCTTATGAACTTGCCAAATGCCCTCCTCCTGATGGTGTGTGCCCACACTCAACCAGGGCTGTCTCTTCATCTGCTGCCTTCCTCAGAGGCATCCCTTGTCTGATGTCTGCAAGGTGGCTATGTGGTCTCAACCTTCCACGTTTGTCCAGCACTACCAGCTTGATTCCAGGTCTCATTGAGATGCCAGCTTCAGCCGTGCTATTCTCTCTTCTGTTCTGCAGTGACCTTCCCACCTGCCACAGTCAAGCTTTTTTTTTAGTCACCCTATTGTGTGAGGCACAGAGTCCATGAAGAAGAAGTACACGTTGCTTACCTGTAACTGTGGTTCTATGAGTGGTCATGTGTGCCCTCACACAAACCCACCCTACTTCCCCTAAATCAGGTCCCTGCTGATTTCTTGTGGCAGACTCAAACTAAAGGAGGAGCTAGATTGGTGGGATTGGGCATGCTCAGTACACAGGAGGGGGCAGGGCTCCTGCCAATCTGCTCAGCTTTTCAGCTTTCCAAATGGAGTCTCTACACAGGTGCAAACCCTATTGTTTGAGGGCACAGATGACCACTCAAAGAACCACAGTTACAGGTAAGTAACCTGTTCTTCCTGAGATGGGAGACCATCCTCATGCATTTAGTGCAGTCTGACTTGGCTGTGTAGAGCTACAGTTCCCATCTTGGCTTTGCCACTGCTGATAAACCATTCCTAAATTGTTAGGAGCCTTACTCTGAGCACCTCTACTCTAGGAGACTAGCACTGGCTAACTTCTAATGTTTGCTTATCCTAACAGAGGCAGCAGCTGGGGACTCCAGCAGAAGTGGAGATTGCCAAGATGCTTGAGGAAAACACCAAGATTCTTAAATTTGGGTATCATTTTACACAACAGGGACCACGGACAAGAGCAGCAAATGCCATTACAAAAAATAACGATTTAGGTAAGCTTATCTCTTTTATAGAAGGAACAGGTATTATGCTGGATCTGATTATTGTTACCTTTCTTCCTGATAAGAGTATTCCCGTATTAATGAACAGTATGTAATATTGTTTTTAAAATACATTCCTCCTCAGTGGTATGTTTCTTTTAAATATGGTCATCCTACTCTAAAGACATAGGAGGACTGCGAGGTGACATGATCTTTAAATATCTGAAGAGGTGTAATGTAGAAGATAAAGAGAACTTGTTTTCTTCTTCTCCAGTGACTAGAACATGAACCAGTGGATTCAAATTAAAAGAAAAGAGATTCCACGTAAATGTTGGGAGGAACTTCTTTATTGACAGAGGTGTTCAACATTGAAATAGACTGTCTTGGAGGGTAGTGGACTTTCTGTCTTTAAACAGAGGTTGGATGGGTATCTGTCAGGAGTGCTTTAGTTATGTATTTCTTAATGGCAGGCAGTTAGATTATATGGCCCTTGCAATCTCTTCCAACTCTATAATTTTATGATTCCACTATTCCAACAGTAGTCTTGCTGCATCACACCAAAGGCTGTCTGGTTTCCCACCCTGGACAACTAAATGCTGCAGTGGAAAGCCACATGAGAAGGACATGAATGCAGTAGCTCTCCCACTGTTGTTCTCCAGTGACTGGCAGGCAGAAGCAGTCTATCTCTAACCTTGTAGGTAGTGCATGGCAGCCACTGATGACCTATGCCTCCATACATTTGATTAATTCCAATTACTGTCTCAGAAATTTGGCAGGAGGGTGAGAATAATTACAGATCATTTGTTGACTGCAGTTGCTTAAGCAACTACCAATAAGTAATAAGATAGTTGGCATATTGATATCTCAGCTCTATTAAACCAAGATAAGCACCCAGGCTTCTGAGTTGCTGCACAGAACCTTTTCACTCCCATCTTTGTTGCAACCTGTGATTAAATGGACAAGCTTCTTATTAACTGTATTTTCCTATGCCATTCAAACTGTGAAGCTAGGTTTATCATCTTTGGAACATGCCAAGGCATTAACTTTGTTGTTGTTAACTGCCCTCGAGTCGATCTTGACTCATTCGGATCCTATGGATGAGACATCTTCAAGACCTTCTGTCTTCTACTGCTCTGCTTAAATCCTGCAACCCCATACCCATGACCTCCTTAATAGAGTCCATCCATCTGACATACGGCCTTACTCTCTTCCTACTTCCCTCCACCTTTCCCAGCATTATTGTC
>CM034709.1:10351100-10371678 GCA_020142125.1 Phrynosoma platyrhinos | reverse complement strand
TCAGTTTGGTCATCTTGGCTTCCAGGGAGGTTTCCGGCTTAATCTGCTTGGGAACCGTTTCTTTGTCTTTTTGTCTGTCCATAGGATCCTCAGCACTCTTCTCCAGCACCACATCTCAAATGCATTTATTTTCTTCCTATCATTTTTCTTAACAGTCCAGCTCTCACATCCATACATGGTAATAGGGAATACAATGACTTGTATGATTCTAACTTTTGTGCTGTGTTGTCTAGCTTTGCATTTTTTAGAATCTTTTCTAGTTCTTTCATAGTCATCCTCCCCATTCTTAGTCTTCTTATGATTTCCTGACTGCAGTCCCCATTTCTGTCAATGTTTGATCCCAGGTATGGGAATTCTTTTACTGTTTATATTTCTTCATTGTCTAGGTTGAACTTGTGAAGGTCCTCGGTGGTCATTATTAAGCCATAATTTAAAATCTTAGCTTGTTCTCTGTCTTGTAAGCATGTCTTCCTAGATTGGGTGACATGGGAAATTATGATTAATATGTCTGCCTATGTGGAGTCCCAGTGCTGCATGGAATCCTGGAATGTGTAGTTTGGTGAGACACTAAAGCCCTTTAGCTGAGAATTCTAACTACACCCTTGTTAAACTGCAAATCTTAGGATTCTGTGGGACAGAACCATGGCAGTTAAAGTGGAATCGTAAGTGCTAGGATTCTGTAGTGTGAAAGGGCCTCTGGTGTCTTTATCAAAAGGTCTCTATTAATTTTAACCCACCCACCCCCCACAAATTCCAGCTGTGATAGTCCATTGTCTATTGATTTCTTGCTTTTTCCCCCTTCTTTCTTGCTTTCCTAGTCTGCCGCATAGCAGTAAAAATTTCTGCTAATGTCTTTTCACCTCTTCAATCCTGAAGCTTCTGATGCAAGTTATTGTAAATGCCCACTTGGGGACTGAACACTGCGAGGAAAACCACTTTTAAATTATTGCAGGTCATATCTCAGTATATATCTCCTAGTAGATCTGTGTGCTCCACATTTATATCGCACTCTCCTGCATGTCTATTTTGTTCACCAGCAACTTGTACTGGAATTCATTTCAGATTGCATGATAGTTGGCATGATAGTTTTAAAAGGCAGTTTCAGTTTTACTAACGAAAAGCGTCTTGTTATTCGCAGCATATGTTGAATTTTTTCGAAGCTTTTCTCATTCCTTCCTTCTAACTATGTATCCATTCCCTTGAGCCTCTATGGCATCTGAAGTTTCAAGAGAAACATTTGAATCCTGCAAACCACAGGTCTGCCTATTCAGTATTGGTGTTGCAAAGGAATATCCCTGATGCTTTGCCTTTAAACTTCAAAATACTGATTGTGATAATTACAATGACAATATTTATTTATATTTCCTCTCCTTTTCTCCAGTTTCACACAAGGTGGCATAACACAATTAAACATAGTTAAACATTAACAGCATACAAAAGTTTTTTTTAAAAAAAATCACAAAATTGAAAACAAATTAAAACAAATTACAAGAACAAATAAAAGCTCAGGACATTATGCAAAGCCTATGTTCCCTGAAAAAAATCAGTTCTCAAATTCTGCCAGAATCAAAAGGGTTTTACCTGCTTGTGGAAAGATAGTAGGGAGAGTGCCAATCTAGCTTCTTCGGGAGCTGCCACTAAAAAGGCCTTTCCCCATCTTTCATCCAAATGTGCCCTTGATGGTGGTGGAACAGAGAGCAAGGGCCTCCCCAGGTGAATAGCTCTTTACATTCAAAATACAGTGCCAATATGTGCTTCCTTGCCAAATCCACATGTCAGTAACTTTTCCTATAATATTGGCAGAAATCCCTCTTCAGGATTATGTGCATAAGCCTCTGCATGTGAAGGAACCCTTTGTTGGTGCTACACAACCCATGTGTTGAATGACCCATGTGTTGGAATCTCAGATGTGGAGCCAAATGCACAACCAGACATGTATGTGTATCCAGGCACATCTGCATGAAGTATGGCACCACATGCACAATTCTGATTTCACAACCTAGAATTGAATGCAGAATGTCAGAATGCATAAGACACCAACAGGATTCCACTGTTGGCTGCAGTACTGAGTTGGAAGGGTTTTATTCCCTCAGCTGATAACTTTATGGAATTGTTTTTTCTTGCCCCAAAACAGGCCAGAGAACTGCACCATGCAGAAACAACAGTTAATCTTGATCTTATAAAATACGGTAACTAGATTTTGAAATGAGTATTTCACCATTCCCTTAACTCTGTGTGTGTGTCTCCAAGGTGCCTGTCAACTTATGGCAACCCCATGAATTTCATAGGGTTTTCTTAGGCAAGGACTACTCAGAGGTTCCTCCCTTTGAAAGACAGCCAATAGCACCTGGTATTTCTTGGCAGTATCTCACCAAACTACTAACTAGAGCTGACCCTGCTTAGCTTCCAAGAACAGGAGGATCTGGTGGTGCATTTGGGATATTTAGGCTACTTCCCTTAACTGTATCTGTGTGAATTTAAAAAAGTTTTAAAGCATACTCAAACTCTTCAATAATGTATTATATTTTTAGCATCCCCAAGTTCTGTGTCCAAATGATCTGTTTGCTGGCCATCTATGTAACTCTGTGTTTTTGTGATGTGCTGCCTCAGTTGTGTTGGCCTGGCAAGATTCTGGGTCTGGTTTTAGGAGTCCTGGATAACATCAAGTATGTTAGCTGTACAAAGCACAGAAAGAATAATTGCATCCATAGGTTGTGATCTAAAATGTTCCAGCATTCCAGCCTTCACCTGATATATCTTGAAATTAACCACATTACTGTACTACACTCTTATAGTGCTACTATTCCACTTTGACTGCTCTGGCTGCCTCCTGTTGCATTCCGGGGTTTGTAGTTCAGTGAGGCCTAAGAGCTGTCTGGCTGAGAATTCAAAATGCCCCTTCCTCAACTGCAAATCCCAAAATGCAACAGGAGGCAGCCAGAGCAGTAAAAGTGAAATAGCAGTGCTATAAGAGTGTAGTGTGGTAATCTAGTAAGAAGAACCCCACTTGAATGTGGGAATGAAATGTTGCAGCTGGTGCTGGGGATTGGTAGAAAGTAGTCTCGGACAACAGAAACATCTTTTGGATAATTGTTGGGTTTTTTGTTTTTTTTTTATTG
Source organism: Phrynosoma platyrhinos (assembly GCA_020142125.1). NCBI lineage: Eukaryota > Metazoa > Chordata > Lepidosauria > Squamata > Phrynosomatidae > Phrynosoma > Phrynosoma platyrhinos. The sequence continues at coordinate 10,368,559 of CM034709.1, read as the reverse complement.
AGAACAACGTCAGCAACCAATACTCTAATGTCCAACAACTTCCCAACATATTTGCTCTGGCTTAAGGAGACCATTGCTATACTGGATTGAAGCAATAGGCACAATGCAGGAAAGTCCTTTCAGGTATAGAAGAATGTGTAGACATCTAGTAGCACCTCTCAGCTTTAGGCATCCCCACACCCCACTAGCATCTCCAAATGGCCCCATTATGTTTCAGTTTCCTCTAAATATTAAAACTGCATTATGATTTGATATGTGCTGGAGCAGCGGAAGTCAGGTGAACATTGTGACATAATCAGTTAATTAAACATAATAATCATCCATCCTTATAAAAATTATTTACTCAGCCTCTGAGGAAGGCAATGACAAACCTCCTCTGAACAAATCTTGCCAAGATGACAGAGTTGCCATAAGTTGGAAACAACTTGAAGAAACTCAACAAATTAGATTTACTGTTTTATTTTTATCTTGCCTTTTCCGAAACTGGAATGTAAGTTGTCTTACAAAAGTTAAAACAAATACAGCTAAAGAAGAAGAAGAAAGAAATAGATTGTATGAAAGTTAAAATTATAATTAAACTATCAATAAAATCTAATTTAGTTAAAAATAGATTATTATCCTGAGAGTCAGGGAACCTTTGGAAGAGCAAAGCTCCAGTAGAAACAGGAAGTTGGTGAAACTTGCACTCTGGATTCAGCTCATAATAAATGAAACAATATCCCCTTTGGATTGGAGATTTGCTGGAATGAAGTAAAGCCTGCCTTTATTCCATAAAGTGTGTGTGTGTGTGTTTGTATCTCCCTTCAAATTGCCTGTCAACTTAAGCTGACCCTATGAATTTTATAGGGTTTTCTTAGGCAAGGAATACTCAGAGGTGACTTTGCCAGTTCCTTCCTCTGAAATATAGCCTACAATGCCTGGTATTCATTGGTAGTCTTCCATCCAAATACTAAGCAGGCTGACCCTGTTTAGCTTGCAAAATGGGATCTGGTGCCTTTAATTAAGTAGATCACACAGACGAAAGTATCCATAGTTAGACAGAATAAATAGAAGAACTAGAAAGAATAATACTGATCCTAATAGTAAATTATTACTATTATTGTTATTAGTAATAGTAGTAGTAGCAGTACTAGCAGCAGCAGTATATCTGCCTTTTTCCCCCATTGGGGGCTCAAAGTGGTTTACCGTATATACTCAACTATAAATGGAAAAGCCTTTTCCAAAAATTGACCCTAAACTTCTGAGTTGACTTATATACAAGTCAATACAGTAATACCGCTTAGAAAGAAGCCCACCACCACCACTATGTTCCATACTCCCCACTTTGGCAGTGATCTCTGAAAGAGCTCTGAAGTGATCTCTAAAAAACCAAAGGGAATCACCTCTTTCACACACTGGCGGGGGGGGGGGGGGGGGGGGGGAATTCCCTTCTCAATTGCATGTTAAAACCTTCTCCCTGCCTCCTCCTCCTCCCTCTTTGGATCTCTCCTGCCCACCAAATCCCACTTCCCACCTGTTCCTTCCCTTCTCAATGTTAAAACCTTCTCCTCCAGCACCAGGGAAGTGGTGTTAGGTGGTCAGGAGAGATCCAGAGAGAGAGAAGGAGGGAAGGAAGTGGAGTTTTCCTTTTGTTTTGCCCTTTACATCTTCTGTTACATGTTCCTAAGTTTTACCCTCGACATTTCCATGGGTCATATCAAAATCCCTCAACTTATACCTGAGGTTGACTAGTACACAAGTATATACAGTACAACAGTTATAAGAGACTTATCTTTAAAATATGTGTTGATGTGTATGTGCTTTCAAATTGGCTGTTGACTTCTGGCAACCCCATGGATTTCATAGGGTTTTCTTAGGCAAGGAATACTCCAAGATAGTTTTGCCAGTTCCTTCCTCTGAAATATAGCCTACAGCACCTGGTTTTTATTGGCAATCTCACATCCAATAGAACTCACTTTAATATACACTAAAGTAAAAAATATAATTAAACTATTGTTGTTGTTGTGTGCCTTCAGGTCATTTTTGACTTACAGTGACTCTAAGGCAAACCTATTATGTGGTTTTCTTGGCAAGATTTGTTCAGAGGAGATTTGCCATTGCCTTCCCCTGAGGCTGAGAGCATGCGACTTGCCCAAGGTCAGCCAGTGAGTTTCAAGGCCAAGCGGGGAATCAAACCCTGCCGTTCAGGGTCGTAGTCCAACACTCAAACCACTACGCTACTATCCATAAAATTAAAACCAGTTTTTAAAAAACATAACTAAACAAAACACAGACAAATCAGTACAATTCTGCAGGACCCAATCCCCTTGAGCAGTCTTAACCTGCTTGCAGAAAGAGAACAGGGAGGGTCCCAATCTAAAATAAATGTTGGAGCTGTAACAAACAGATAAATTGACACTCCTCAAAAATGAACAATTAAGACCTTTGATGTGAAACTTGCTGGCAGCTACATCAAGAAATAGCTGTGATGTAAGCCATGTGATGTTGATGGCCTTTAAGTAACCGTATCTCTCCTGATGAAGCAGTTAGTGGTGGAATGAAACTTGGGAGTTCCTGTGTTTGCTGTCCATTGAGCCATGATGCTCATGTTGCCCTGGGCCAGCCACTCTTTCTCAGCCTAACCTACCTCCCAGTATTGTGATGAAAATGAAATAGGAAAGAGAACCCTGAATGCCATCTTAAACTCATCAGAGGAGAGGAGAGAGTTAAATTTAACAAATCTATAAATCACAGATAATGACAGTATCCTGTGGAAATGGCTGGGTTGTAGCCTCTTTATGACTGTCACTGCAATTATTCCTTCTAGCTTTTGACTGTTAACAGACGTCCTTTCTGGAGTCAAATGAAACAGGATAAAAGTTAACCAGCATTTTCTTTTAACCTGCTGTTTTTTTTCCATTTGAACACAGTTCGCAAGAGAAGAGTGGAAGGAGACCACGTGTAAATCTTCCTGCCACCAGATTTCCAGAATGTGGAGAATTTGGAGCTCCCCAAGTACATCTGCTTTGCTTGGGCTTCAACAATCCCAAGATTTCTTCTTACCTGGGTAGAAGGGAAAAGACTGGAATTGCCATTCCACCTCTTGTTGTTTGTTTGTTTGTTCTTTTGGTGTCCTTGGGACTTTTTTTTTTTTTTTTTGGTAAAGTTATATTGATATACATGATACCCAACACATGTATGCCTGAATATCTTATAACTCCATTCAGCCAAGACTGTTTCTTGAAAAAATCCTTTTCTTTCAAAACTTGGGGCAGGTGTATTCCAGAAAGATAAATATTAGTGCTAAAGTCTGTATAATATACAGTCAATAACCAGCATGCAGATGAATTTAAACCCACAGGGAGTAAGTTTTCAAGCAAAAAAGCTGAGGTCCTTTTTTAAGCCCCAGGACATTGTATATTTTGAAAACAGTGGGTTGTGGGGCGGGGATGGGGGTGGGGGGCCTTCAAAGGAGAACAAAGGACTTTACTTATTTCGTCTACCCTGTTTATATGATGATGATGCTAAATCATTGCTACAGCAGATACTACTATCATTCCTAATGTGCTATGACTAGTTGTTGTTTTTTTTTTAAATAATGCTTTCTTCATACAGTGATTAAGCTTGAAATGTCTTCTTCTTCTTTTCTTCTTTTAAAAGAGAATTCCACATCAAGGGGCTGTATTTGCTCTCTTGTTAAACTTCTCGTTGGTAAACTAGACTGACTAAAATGAAGATGGGGCACCTTAAACATTTGCAAGGAAGAGTTGTTTAGTTGACTTAACTCCCTCCCCTCCCCAAATAATGTGCAACACCTGACATTTCAGGGGTTTTAGTCTGCTGTGTCTAAACTGGATGTATTTATACACCTTTTCTTTAATTTCCTTGGCATTGTGTTGGCCTATGTTTTCTTAGTATTTAAAGATTCCAGATTGGGGAAAATTGTTAAAACCTCAGTGGCAGCATTGCAAACTCAGGGCTCTTAAGTCATAATACAGCATGTAGTCATTGCATAGCTTCTCACCAATTTGTGAGAAATTGGTTTGTGGGGGTTGAAATATAGGCTGCATATGCTCATGAATTTTCCTGTCTTCACAAGCAAGGTATAGCAGGTTTTCCAAAAAATTTACAATATCTGCCTAGGCTCAGCATACACAGATCAGTGCTGGGGCTCACGGACACAGCAAGGCCACTCATCCTGATGCAGGTCCGAACCCCTGGGTAGTTGAGTCAGGGAACTCACTATTTTGAATTTCTCACATAGCACAATTGCAAAGCAGAGTGGGAAATTAAAATAGTCCAGCATTCAAACCACTATGCTACGTTGGCTCTCATGCCAGGCTGGCTCTCCATAGTTAGTTACCACTATATTAATCCTCACCATGGACTTATAGCTCCATAATGTTACATGGTGTGCTGATGACTGTATTAATCTATCTGCTTGGTCCTATGCAAACCATGGCAAAGTCTACAGAACATTAGCAGTACTATTGTGTTGAACTCATTTTGTATCTGGAATAGGATGCCCAAAGGAGACCCCGAATTTATTTAAATTCAAAATTCTGTCTAGGCAAGAAAAAAAAAACTGTTCCCATATTGAGGATTGCCTTGTTTTTTTGTTCTTTCGTAAGTGTGTATGAGTATGAGTATGGGCCTTCACAGCCATGGATTTCATAGTGTTTTCTTAGGCAAGGAACACTCAGAAATAGTTTTGCCCATTCCTTCCTCTAAAATATAGCCTACAGCACCTGGTATTTGTTGATGGTGTCCCATCCAATTACTAACCAGGGCTGACCCTGTTTAGCTTCCAAGATCAGATGGGATCTGATGCCTTTAGTATTTAGGCCCTTTATTCTTCATTATTGTAAAGCAATTTGGGTGTTATTTGACCAGTATGAAACTAAATTGCAGAAGGAAGAACATCAGGCTTTGATGCAAATGTTTTAAACAAAGAGGTAGAGTTATGTCTGTTTTTATAATCAGTTGGCTCTGATTTACTATTTTTCATAAAGTTCTATCTATGGATAAGGACTGTAACTATGAGTCCCATCACCCAGGAAACATAGAAGCATGCTGGCTGAGGGGGATGAGGTTTGTAGTCTGACACATTGAGAACGCTCCAAGTTGGGGAAGGCTGCTGTAGTTTGTACTGCATCTCGATGCATATGCAGGTCATATGATACTTTTTTGTGTGTGCTCATTTAAAAAAAATACTTGTTCAGAAACAATTGGGAAAACAAAGCTGTGCTTTCATTTGTCATTTGCATGACTTTAACAACAGTCATCAAGTGAAAAGAGAAATAATCATTGTCCCAGGATCAACACATCCATGTGAAAAGTTCCAGGGTCTAAGTGAAATGTAGCTACTTAAAATACATTGGTTTGTTCCAAACCAAAGATTGCAGAGCTCTGGCCGGTATTTGTAAAAGCAGAGGATTACTTTTTTTTTTCAAAATCCCTGTTAAATTTATAGCATGACACATGCTTAAAAAAAACCAATTTCATTAGTCCACAAAACTAGTGTTCCTGAACACTTGAAGGCCCCAGAGCATACCTGGAATGTTGATAGGACAAGGGGCTGCACATGGATCGGTTTGGTTTACAATACATTTTTTTTTTTGGCCCTTGAATTTCCATCATCCAGATGCAGTTATAAACTTGAATCCAGTGAGGTTGACTCAGCTTGACAGAATGGACAGTTTTTGGCAACCCTCTCCTATCTGCCTCTATATACCCACAACCTTCCAAATTTGCTCAAAAAGGTTGGAGGATCCTCAGAAACAGCTTTGAGATGTGCATGGTAGGCTGTAGGAGGAATCAGTATAAATTACTGGTAGTGAATGACAATGAACAGATACATCTCAAAACTACCTTAAAATAAACTGTGTCATAGGACTACAGTCCTGTATTTGGGTATTTTGTCTGTGCAAGTCACATTGAAATAACTTCAGAGCTTGGAAAAAAATTCTTTTAGACAACAGCTCCCAGAATCCCACAGACAGGGAGATTCTGGGAATTGTAGTCCAAACAGTAATTTCCCCCCAGCTTTAATACATGAGTGTCCTTTGATCAACTGGAGTGTCCTTTGATCAACTGGTGCTGAACTAACTTAACCAAAGCACAAGAGATGCTTGAACTGTATTACACTGTATGAAACCAAGCATGGGATAATCCATGTATCTATCGCTGCTGCTGCTGCTGCATGATCACCTTTCATTTTTAGCACAACTTGTGTGGCAGTTTGCACTTCACGATCAAAGGACGTTGGTTTGATCTCCTTCAGAGGCAAATATTCTGATTTCTTTAATGCCTAATGTAATTAAACATCCAAGGGGAGTGGGGACGAGCCATTGGTAGATAGTTATCTCTGTTATGTTATGGAGGGGCAGTGACGGAAGAATTAAAGGGATAAAGCAGAGGGAATTGTGCAGACCTCCAGATGTTGTCAGGATACAAATCCCAGCAGTATAACAAATGTTGAGGTATCCTGGGCATTGCAATTCAACACTATATGAAGAGTACCAGGTTCCTATCCCCGGGGCAAAGTTATTCATATTCCAGCCTAGGAAGGGGAGTATGTAGTCCTCTAGATGTTCTTGAACTGCAACTCCCATTGGTCTCTAGCCAGCATAACTGATGTTAAGCTGTACTCCCAACATCTGACCTTTAATTCCACTCCCAACAATGGTTGGGCATTCCTTTTGTCTCCCAAACCTTTGAAACTAGTTTCCACGATCCCTGACTATTTGGCTTTTCGAGTTGGGGTTTATGGAAGGTATTGCTCAAATCTTTCTGGAAAGTACCAGGATTTCCTTGCCTGATCAAGAATTTACTGTCAGCATTGTAGCAATCTGAGCATTTAAATATATCAAAAACCAGTGAAACCCTTCAGGATTGGTCACTGCCATACCAAAGTCCAGTCACCAACTGTGTTTTAGGAGTAGCAGGCATCTTTAATTCTCATCCTTCTGCTCCAACAGAGCAAACTGAGGCAGGGAAACCAATTTTGCCATAGATCAGTTCTTCCAAAGTAGACAAGAGAAAAAACTACAAGGTAACATGTGGATGTCTCAACAACTGCAAGTTCTGTCCATCTATCTATATTATTATTTTGCTTTTCAGTGGCAGATGAAGGCTTTCAAATCAGGAAATATAATCCAATGTAATTTTTTGTCTTAGAATACTTTTTAAAAACAAATCAAGCTCACTAAACTTATGTTTTAAGGCACATAAACGTAACTCTGATGGTTCAGAAGTAAATATTAAACTGGGCCAGTTTCCCTGAGAGGTAGAACCTCTGCACATTTTACAGAATAATGGTGGTTCTTTGTGGAAGAAGGGATTGCTTGTTTAGAAATATGCACTTATCTTCATCATTAACCTCATCTTTGTTGATTGTCTTTTGGTCCCACTTTTAGGACCTTGAATAGAATGATTCCATATTACATGTATGCTACAAAATAATGTGCTTACACATCATACTGTTTACAAATGTTTATCTTATCTTAACATTTTTGATACAAATACTGCTGTTTGTAAGCTGCAAAATGATAGTCGGGTCTGGTTGACATTTCTGTTGAAAAGACAGGAATGGATTTTTTTGCAGCAAGATGCCAGCACTGTATGCTGCCATTATTGTAATAAAAGTATCCAAGTCGTATTTTTCTAATGTATCATGTTTTTGTTGCCATAACTGGGTCTGTTGTTTCATCTAAATGAGTTTTTCATTTGACATGATTCAGAAAGTTGTCCGAGGTCAATCAGTAACTGGAGTTCAAGGAATGTATCGAACAATACAGAAAAAAAACAAGTACCGGTGTTTCCAAGTTTTCATGAGGTGCTTTTCTTGTTTCTTTAATGTTTGAAGGTCAGTTCTAAACAGAAAATATGTTGCAAATATGCCAGTGGGAGCCACAATCAGCTAAATTCTTAAACCCATTCACTACATATTTTTAGATCGGAAACTGCTCTTTAAACATTTAGAGAAACAATGATCAAGCCACCATAAAAAATGTGTGGGGTTCTGTTTTTAAAAGCAGTCTCCTGAAAGAATAGTGCAAGCTGGAACAACCCTGACTCAGGCTGCATCCGCACTGTGGAAATAATCCAGTTTGACGCCACTTTAACTGCCATCGTTGAATGCCGTTGAATCCTGGGATTTGTAGTTTGTTTTGGCACCAGAGGTCTCTGACAGAGAAGGCTAAATGTCTCACAAAACTACAGTTCCCAAAAGTCTATAGCATGCAGCCATGGCGGTGAAAAGTGGTGTCAAACTGGATTATTTCTGCAGTGCAGTGCAGCCTCAGATGTTGCTGTTTCATGGATTTACCCTTTAATGTGGAAGGAAGATGCTTTCTTTGTGTGCACAACACATTTCCAGCCATTTTACAGACTGCATAAGCCTCATGTCAGCACATAGTACAATTTGATGGAGATCTTATCTGCTTTTGGCACAGCAATACTGAAGCTGGGAAGCCATTTTAAATTTCTCACTGAACTTGACACTGCACTGAACTTTAGTGGGGGAAGGAAGGAAGATCTGTGGTGCTTATAAGTCCATGGTGTAAGATGTGGCTATTCCCAAACCCTTCAGTCATTACATTATCTGATGCAAAACATGCGTTTAAACCACCACATTGTCCACAACAGCACCCTGAAAACAACAATCTTACTTGATGTTTGGCTGCTGTAATGAGTATAGCCTCTACCACTAGAGAGAAGGGTTTTGGAGTCCTTGTTAGCATCATGGCTGAACATTTAACAGCTGCCCAGTCTAGAGGAAGAGTATGTTTGTATTAGTGATCTGCTTAGTTACTTTTTCCATTAGTTTGGCAGTTTGAGGCTGGGGAAAAATAATAAAGCTAGGAACAGACTGAGGGAGAGAGCTTTCCTCTCTTGCTAACCTGCTGATATGGTTCTCATAGCTACTGAGGGGAGGGAATGGGTCAGACTTGCACACTTTTTCTTTGCTTGCATCTGCACTGTATTTGTTGTGGTACTTGTTTTTATCTGAAGTTGACTTTTGCTGAGCCTATACATAAGAGCCCTCCAAGATCATCAACTGCCTCAATTGACTCAATCCACCCATAGTGCTGTCTCCCTCTTTACTGACTTACTGGCACTTCACCAAGCATTATCGTCTTTTCCAATCAATCATGTCATCTCATGGCATGTCCAAAGTACAACAGCCTCAGTTTAGTCACCTTTGCACAATATAACCCTTAGGGAATCCAACTTTCCATTGGCCCTGCTCTGGAGAGGGTGCATACCAGTCCAGGGGCCACATATAGCGAAAGATGGGGAACTTGATAACTGATGGTCTGGACAGAATCTGTTGTTTAGGTGCCCAGTGGTACCAAAGGCACCAGAACCTCATCAATAAAAGGGCTGCAATGCTCCTCTGATGTATACCATCTGCTGTATGATTTGCCACCAATAAAGCCTATATTATAGCAGCGTGTCAGTGTTCAGCCCTAAAAGAACTGTTGGGAAGATCTGGAACTACAGCTTTTTGAAGCACAGAAGAATTATAGAGTAGGAATAGACTACAAGGGCCATCCAATCCAACCCCTTGCCATGCAGGAACTCAGAATCAAAGCATCCCCGACAGATGGCTATCCAGCCTCTGTTTAAAGATCTCCAAAGAAGGAGATTCCACCACTCTCCAAGGGAATATGTTCCACTTTCGAACAGTCTTTATTGTTGAGGTGGAATCTCTTTTCCTGTAGCTTGCATCCATTGTTCCAGGTCCTGTTCTCTGGAACAGCAGAAAACAAGTTTGCTCCACCCTCAATATGACACTCTCAAATATTTAAACAGGGCTATCATATCCCCTCTTAACCGTCTCTTCTCCAGGCTAAACATACCCAATTCCCTAAGTTGTTCCTCATAGGGCATGGTTTCCAGACCCATCACCATTTTAGTTGCCCTCCTCTGGACACGCTCCAGTTTTTCAACATCCTTTTTGAATTGTGGTGCCCAGAACTGCTAAGCAGTGTCAGATCTAGCTAGTATTTGGAAGGGAGATCACAAGAATTACCAGAGATCTCCAAGTAGATGTAGCAAAGAATCATACCTGAAAACCTGCAGAGCTATTGTTGACTCAGTGATCTGATGGAATATACGGCAGTTTCCCAAGTTCCCATTTCTATGACATTATAATTAGAAAACATAATCTGTCTGCACATTTTCCTGGGAAGAGTGGACTGATTAAGAAATATGTATCAGTTATATTGCGTTGGCATCTGCAGGGGAATAACTACATTTAGATCAATTATATGAGCACAATGCTCAGCTCAGCCTAGAGTATATGTGTGTTTTGGTTTTTTGCCAACTCACAAAGAATATTATAGAGGTCACTTGTGTTGAAACTCACGCAGTGATGGATAAGTACATGCTGTTCACTCTCCTGTGTTCTGAAGTACAGCATATTATTTCCAAAACCACGTCTTGATATCTTGTGACACGTTACATAATTTTGCTGGAAAACAACAGAGTTCCTTGTAGCACCTTAAAAGATGAACAAATGTATTGTGATATCAGTTTTCCTGGACTGTATTATTCCAGAATAAATGTGTTAATCTTTTTAAAGTGCTACAAAGATCTGGTTTTGCAGCAATAGAATGACACAAGTCTTCTCCTGGAAATAATTATCCTCAGTCAAAACTTTTGACTGGCTAGGTTTAAGAAGTTCTAGGAATATATTTTCCTTAAATGTTCAGTATAAAAGAAATAGAAATCTGGGGATGGACTGTGATGCAAATGTGTGCTTTCAAGTCATTTCTGATTTGTGGTGACCCGGCCTAAGGCAAACCTATCACAGGGTTTTCTTGGCAGAATTTGTTCAGAGGGTATTTGCCTTTGCCTTCCTTTGAGGCTGAGAGAGTGTGTGACTTGCTAAGGTCACCCAGTGGGTTTCCATTGCTGAGCAGGGATTTGAACCCTGGTTTCCAGAGTCATAGTCCAATGCTCAAACTATTGGACCATGCTGGCTCCTGTAAAAATGTTACTTCTGATGAAATAGGTGTCTACAAACTCTTAGGCTAAAATGATGAAGTACTACAGTTGGCCCTCCACATTCACTGAGGCTAGGAGTGCAGGACTCCCATGAAACTGGGACAATTGCAGATTTTTTTAAAACTCGAAACAACACCTATCTAGGAATCTCTTGGCCTCCAACGCAATTCTATGGAGGTTGGCCATAGAATTTCACTAGAGGACTTATATATGCCCAGAGAAATGTTTTCTGTAGGAATCTCTAGGTCCTCCTTCATGACTCTGTGGTCAATCTTATAAACAGTGCTGGAGGGAGGACCTAGCCACATATTTGTTGCAATCCTGCATAGCTCAGCAAAGTGCATCACACGCAGAATAAAGCTACACTAGGCCATTTACATCCCCTGAACCCTATCATACGGACTGGGGTGTGTGTGGAATGGCCATTCTATGCCCAGTATGGAATGATTTGCCCAGGTTCATTGAATGGGTTTACATGGCTGCACCAGGATTTGTCTCCAGAGTCATAGTTAGTGGTGAAATCACTATACCATGCTGGCTCCCATAGCATCCTCATGAGCACAAACATAAAGACTGGATGGGACTCGCCTCTTGTTTTCTTCAGGGCTTCCACCAGGAACTGGGCCTCCTCTTGGATCCGCTCCTCAATTGATCTTTTAAAAAAACAAACAATCAAACAAACAAAAAACTTTATTTTTAACAATATTTACATATATACGTTTCTTCCAATTATTATATTCTTTCAAAGCATAAAATAGTATATTATTTGTACTCCCTCTGCATCTTGGATATGAGTCGCTAGATATCCCATACATCTTCTATAAAGATTTGTTTTTAAATATTCACAATCATGATTTTGTAGTGTACTTTCAGAGTCTGAACCAGTATAATTATCACAGTTCTGTCTATATTTGTTTTCCCCCCTTAATAAATATCTCTCCTTATCACATTGTGACCTACACCTTATTTCCATCTTTGCTTACAAAATTCATCGATTGGGAACTACTCTTCCTCTTTATCGTTCAGATCTTTCTGATTAAGATGACAAGTCGAAATGTCCATTTCCATCATTAAATCAATCAGATCAATTAATTCAATACTGTTTTGCTCTGTTTCACTTAAATTTTATCCAAAATATAAATTAAAAATAAACAATCTTTAGTAATTTCAACCCTTAAACAATTATATTGGAGTTCTTATTCTTATTTATATTAAATTTTATATTAAGGCTTTAGCCTCTAATATATTCAATAAAGATCAATTAACAAGAAAACCAATGTTTAGTCCATTTAAATCCAGTTAATCTCTGATTTTTTTTTTGTAGGTATTTTATAAACAGAAATTATCTCTGAATAAAGTCAATGTTTGAATTGTCAAGCCTTCAAAATTCATTACAATTAATTAATTACCTAATATTATATTGATCATTGTTAAATAATTAAGTCATTAATTGATATTGATTAAGTAATTACAAGGTCAAATCAACCACACCAGCTTCCACTGTAGCTGCTGCCTGATAGGGGAACCCCAGCTGACTTTATTTACAGTACTGATATTAGTGGGATGATGATCAATGAATTATTCAGTATAGGCTAATTTTCCTTCCTCTCCTTTGTCGTTGTCATCTCCCCAGTCCTCCTTCTATGATGGACTGCCACCTCAATGGAACAGAAGAATCAACTTTCTCTACCTTAGATCACCAACTTCATTGACACGTCCCCTGTCCTCCTTCCATCGTTGCCTTTCTCTCTTGCCCGATCTATGTTCCCCTTCTCCGATAGTCTTGCTCTCCATCCTCCTTCCATTGACAATCTTTATCTCTGCATAAATCAAACTACTTTTCTCTTTCTCTTGAGGTTGTAATTTGCCAGGCCAAATATCCAGGCTGTCTTCCCTCTTCCTTCACTTTCTTGTCCTGCTGCCAAGTTTCACTCCGCCATTGTCCTTTCTCAACTTCCCTTTCACTTTGTCTCTCGCTTCTCCCTGTTCCACTCCACTCTCAAACCAACTTTCACTAACCTTCATCAACTTTCTCTGCATCTTCTTTCGCTTTCTTCCACCTTCTTCCCTTTCTGTCTCTCTTCTTTGATATCCCTTACTTTAATTGGCTTTCTTTTTTACTTTCTTTATACCACTTTACAAAGTCCCCCCTATCTTCCCCCACTAGGGGAGAGTCCATTGATTAAGGAAAAAGAAAGTAAAAGCTGCTTGTTGTCCTATAGGTATTTGAGTGAACTCTGTGACTCATTATAACAAAGTTCAAAGAAATTTGAAGGTGCCCTCCACCAAAGATCTAAATAAAACAGTCTTCTTTGATTGCATAGATCATGAAAGGTTATGGAACGCCCCTAAAGACATGGGAGTGCCAACACATCTGATAGTCTTGATGAGGAATCTGAACTCAGGACAAGAGGCAGGACAGAAGATGGGTAAACAGAATGGTTCCCAATTGTCAAAGGAGTCAGACAAGGCTGCATCCTTTCACCCTACCTATTCAACTTGTATGCAGAACATATTATAAGGAAAGCAGGCTTAGACATGGAATAGGGAAGAGTGAAAATAGGAGGAAGAAATATCAACAATCTGAGATATGCTGACGACACCACAATAATAACAGAAAACCTCACAGACCTGGAACAGCTACTAAGGAAGATCAAGGAAGAAAGTGCAAAAGCAGGCTTAGTGTTGAACATCAAGAAAACAAAAATAATGACCACCGAGGACCTTCACAAGTTCAATTTAGACAATGAAGAAATAGAAATAGTAAAAGAACTCCCATACCTGGGATCAAACATTGATAAAAATGGGGACTGCAGTCAGGAAATCAGAAGAAAACTAAGAATGGGGAAGATGGCTATGAAAGAACTAGAAAAGATCCTAAAATGCAGAGATATACAGCTCAGCACAAAAGATAGAATCATAAAAGCCATTGTATTCTCTATTCCCATGGATGGATGTGAGAGCTGGACAGTCAAGAAAGAAGATAGGAGGAAAATCAACGCATTTGAGAGAATGTGGTGCTGGAGAAGGGTGCTGAGGATCCCATGGAGAGCCAAAAGGACAAACAAATGGTTCCTAAGCAGATCAAGCCAGAAACCTCCCTAGAAGCCAAGATGACCAAACTGAGACTGTCTTACTTCGGACACATCATGAGAAGAGAGGACTCATTGGAAAAGACAATTATGCTGGGGAAGGTGGAGGGAAGTAGGAAGAGAGGAAGGCCACATGCCAGATGGATTGACTCTATGATGGAGGCCACGGGTATTAAGGAATTGCAGGAATTAAGCAGAGCAGTAGAGGACAGAGGGTCTTGGAGATGTCTCATCCATAGGGCTGCCATGAGCCAAGATCGACTTGAGGACAGTTAACAACAAAAACTTTCTAAACTAAAAAAAAAAAGGGGGGGGCTGGCTGGGCTCAGTGCCAACTTTGGCTGCCATTAACAGGACAGGCTGCTCTGCGGCCCCATCTCCTTTGCTTGCAAATCACGTCTGCAATGTCCTTACCAACTGCAGATCGGATCCCCATTCCCCTTCTCTCCCCCAAAATAGGATTAATAAAGATTTCAGATCTTTATATTCCTGCAAAGGTGATCACTAGGATGAGCAGCACCATCTAGTGATCCAGTGCTCTGCCATCACCACCAGAAGTCCTCCTCAATTGATCTTTTGCCCATTCCAAAGTTCCTCAGGGTGGAGAGGGCAAAGCGGCAAAGCTGCCTCCACTGCTCTCTGTTGGTACTAATAATTCCTGGAAATGGAGAAGTACAAAAGGCAAAAGGACAACACTGTCATGCCCTGCCTGGGGAAGGACTTGGAGGACAAACCAGAACCTCCTCTGGGACCTAAGCCTGCAGCTGTAGAGCTTCAGTCCAGCTCTAGTTAAGAGGTGATATGATAGCCTTGTTTAAATATTTAAAGGGATGTCATATTGAGGAAGGAACAAGCTTGTTTTCTGCCGCCCCAGAAACTAGGACCCGGAACAATGGGTGCAAGCTCCAGGAAAAGAGATTCCACCTTAACATTAGGAGGAACTTCCTGACAATAAGGGCTGTTTGACAGTGGAATACACTCCC
This sequence comes from Phrynosoma platyrhinos, assembly GCA_020142125.1. NCBI lineage: Eukaryota > Metazoa > Chordata > Lepidosauria > Squamata > Phrynosomatidae > Phrynosoma > Phrynosoma platyrhinos. The sequence continues at coordinate 10,353,489 of CM034709.1, read as the reverse complement.
TTGGAGTGTGGTGGAGTCTCCTTCCTTGGAGGTCTTTAAGCAGAGGCTGGATGGCCATCTGTCGGGGATGCTTTGATTGCGAGTTCCTGCATGGCAGGGGGTTGGACTGAATGGCCCTTGTGGTCTCTTCCAACTCTATGATTCTATGATTCTATGATTATAGTTCTGCTTTGCCAGCTCCAGCAGAGCTTCCAGAAGAGCCTGTGATCTCCCAGGAGGCTCTGCAGCCAAGCCTCCCGGCAGCAGAACCTTCAAATATGGAGGAAGATCAAGGGACAATACCTACCTTCAGCTAGTGTCAAGCAGAAAGGGAGGTCCTTCATCATTCAAGGAGAGTTTATAAAAAGCGGTGGAGCAATCAGCCTCAGCTCAACTCCTGCAGCTTGGTAATTTAAGCAAGTGCAGAAGGGCTGCCTCAGTGCCAGAGACTATCTGAGCGTCCTAGCAAAAGCCTCTGGCTCTGGCTCTCCTTGTTTCTTGGCCTGAAACCTTAACTCTCAGACTGCTGACTTATCTTGAACTTTTGGAACCTTTGACTTTCGGACTGCATTGTCACTCTGCCTCTCTGAAATCCTAGACCTTCGGACTGCTTGACCATTCTCTGGCTGGACTTTTGGATTGGTAATATGGACCTTTATTTTCTTGCTTTCCATTAGCAAAAGACTTTTGTTACCTTCAGCCCTCACAAGAAGTTGTTATCAGCACTCTTGGTGGCTTTCCTTGACAAACACTGAAAAATGTTTTCAAAAAAAAAAATCTGCAAAGGGATTGTGGCAATATAGGCTGAATACCCCTTATTTGAAATGCTTGGGACCAAATGTTTCACATTTTGGTTTTTTTTCAGATTTTGGAATACCTGTGACAAACAAATGGGTTCTAGAGCAGATCAAGCCAGAGATATCCCTAGAAGCCAAGATGACAAGACTTACACTGTCATACTTTGAACACATCATGAGAAGTCATGAATCGTTGGAAAAGACAATAATGTTAGGAAAGGTGGAGGGGAGTAGAAAGGGAGGAAGACCACATGCTAGATGGATGGACTTTATTAAAGAGACCACAAATATGAGTTTGCAGGACTTGGGCAGAGCAGTAGAGGACAGGGGGGCCTGGAGATGTCTCATCCACAGGGTCACCATGGGTTGAGATCGACATGAAGACAGTTAACAACAACAACAAATACACAATATACAACACAAGTAATGTAGTATGTATTGTATCTGCAAGACTGGAGAGAGACTGAGGATCTGTGAATTGACAAGAATCCAAGTGTAGTGTTTGGTGCAAATCCATGCATCCCGCCATTTCACAGATCTCCTTGCAGTTCTCTCCAGCCTTGTATCTTTTTCATTTGCCATTTATATTGTGCATGAAGTGTGAAACTGGAGAAAAACTGAGGAACTGAGAAATGACTTGAAGGTGCAAATGGGTGGCTGGCAGCAAAAAGTTTCAGGATTTAGAGGCTTTTGGATTTTGCATTTCAGGATTAGGGACACTCAACCTGTACCTTTTTTAGGCCAAACAGAAAGTGAAAATAAGTGTAAGCATTTCAGAACTCTTTGTCAAGCAAGCGGAGATTACAAAGAACAGATGGAAAGAAAGGGGATGCAGTGGATGGAAACCTGAAAAGTTTCCTGGGCACTTTGTTATATTCAGTATTCTCTCAATCAAAAGAAGTCCAACTGTGCCTGTATTGTTGTCCTCAGATCTCTTTGCTACTTGAGGAGATTGGAAGCATGCCACACAAACACCTTTGGGTTTTTTTTCTCTCCTGGTCTTTCGACACTCCTCATTTTCCAAACTTCTACTTTGTCTCTCTTCATCATCCTCTACAACATCAGATCAGTGGCATGTAGACTTTACTGACCAAACTCATGGTCTGTCTAACCCAGTATTATTGAAATTGTCTGGATGTACATCTTAAAGGTTTTTCATGGTTTGTTCCAGCCCCGTTTGAAAATACCATTCAGCAGTCAGTCACTATACTTGATGATATTTGTCAGAATTTTGTTGGATGGGATATACAGTCAGACGTGAAATGTACAAGATGTATGAGGTTTTTCCTGTGGGAAGGGATTGGAAAACAAGTTTGGGACAGACAAACAACAGGTGTCACACCAGACAATAACAAAGGACCAGAGAGTAGAAAACACTAGGGTGTTTTGGGAATGGAAATGTCCTAACCAAACACACAATGTCAGCATGGTAGGTCACATGGACAAAGACATCAACAACAGGGGTTGGACTGGAGGTCTAATAGATACATGCCCGAGTGGGTGGTAGCCTGGGGAGAGACAAAATCCTTTGTCTGTGTATTGTTGAGAGAGAGAAAGGGAGGTTTGGAAGGTTCATAGAATCATAGAATCATAGAGTTGGAAGAGACCACAAG
>CM034709.1:10331375-10351000 GCA_020142125.1 Phrynosoma platyrhinos | reverse complement strand
CTTTCAACTCTATGATTCTATGATTCTATGATTCTATGATTCTAAGAGACAGAGCGTATCCCTCACCACCTTGAATCTAGGCATGAAGAGATATTATCATGCTAGGCAGCCCTTGAACTGGCAGCCCTGCCAAAACAAAAGTGTCAATGGATTCTGCAAGTCCCAGAGCCATGAACAAGGATGGCGGCCATGGGAAATTCCAGCTCTGTGCAGTCTTGGAGGAGACAAGTGTCATGCCTTGTTCCCAGAACTCAGGTTCAGATTCTGACAGTGAAGCAAGAGGACAGGGATTGGGACATGACTCTTTCAAACTATGATACAGACAGGGAAACAGAAGAGTGAGGAACCATGCTAGTACTTGAGACAGACAATGGTGCTCCCTAATAGCCACAACAGAGACATGAACTTGACAATGCCTACCACAGCTGAACATAGATGAGAGACGGAGAGGTTGCAATACAGAGCATTTATACTGGAAATACTCATTAGTCAGGCAATAGCTGCGAGAGGCTGCCAGGCCATAAATAATCCAACAATTCCATCAGGAGGCCATTGCTGACAGCCAACCATTCTGGAGGAAGCAACACTCTGGTTTCTTGATTCCTGGCTCATGTTTCTGAAGAACCTTGGCCCTGCATTGTAAGTTGACCATGCTACCGGACACTCCCTTGGATTGCTTTGGATTTATTGCTGTACCCTATCAACCTGAAATACCTGGAGTCTGAGAACTTAAACTGGCTGGTAAGGTCCTGTACATGACTACAAGTGTTGCTTGCTTGTGGGTTAAAGATGTTCCTCAAATGTAACCTTGGTACCTCACTGATAATATGATGTGACAAGGTATTTTTGTAGGGTATTGAGGATCATTTGGGAGGGACAAAGGAGGCACAGCAGATGGGAATCCTTCACACCCTTGAAGAAGAAGAAAACAGCAGTTTTGGAAAAGTAATTGAGGCAGCATCATACCTCTGCATTTATGAATTTAGAGGAATTTTTACAGGAATTTTGTTCATCTTTTATTCAGCCTATTATAAAGGGAAAGTTCTTAAACCCTCAAATGAAAACCACACTATAGGTTTGTTTTAAGGTCACCATAACTCAAAAACAACTTGAAGGCACACAACAATAAAGAAGTCTTAGGATGAAAGAACTGGAAAAGATTCAGTAGGGCTATCCAACCTACGTTCCCACAGGCTTAAAACACTATTATGAAGTCTTCTGTCCCCCACAGGTCTGTAACAGCTTCCAGAAACTCTCTTCAAACAGGGGAACATTGCTTAATTTGGTTTACTCCATATACTCAGCTTTAGTCAAATATGTAGAAACTGAGGGCTGGTTTGGGAGCCAAAATTAGGGATTTTGATATGACCTGTGGATAAGTCAAGGGTAAAACTGAGGGGTATGTAGCAAAGGATCTAAAGGATGAAACAAAGGAAAATAGTGCCAAAGAACTTAATAAATCTCAGCAAATATAACTGTTTATGCTCACACTAAAGGCTGAATGGATGAGACAGTAGAGTGGGGTCTGGGCTTCCTGGACAGATTACACTCTTGCCTTTCACCAGGGGATGGTTCTTTTTAAAGTAAGAATTAAAATAAATACACTTGTCTCTCCACATTTGCGGCTTTGACTTTTGCAAATTTGATTATTCATGGATTTGATTAATATGTTCTCTAGGTTGTCAGAATCCAGAAGTTATGGATCTGTCATGATAAGAAATATGAGGGGATATAATAATATGTTGATATAGTGATGTAACCTAGTCAGCCATAACTTTTATTAATTTATGATCCCGTCATAGAAAAACTGCTGGCATCTCTTATCTTCAGAGGTGACCAAGCATGTAATTAGATTTGATGTGAATGGAACAGAACTGAACTGAATCCTATCTTTCTTGATAGAGAACCTTCTGGAAATGGAGAGCTGCACATTTGTGAAACTAGTAGAAGAGAGGTGTTCAGTACTTTGTATTAACAGCCTTCCTTTATATATATTTTTCCTTATACATGTTTTATTTTATGGCAGATTATAAGATACATTCAGACTGAAATTGCACAGTATACAGTACTATTGAACAGTGTTGTTCCAACTACTATTCCATCTTTATTTTCATTGGAATGTATTTCTTACCTGGGAGGTAAGTGGAGCATAATTAATAATACTGTACAAAGTATAATCAAGAAAGAGGGAGTGAGGAGGAGTTAAATGCTGTTTGAGAAAGATTGAAGTGATTGTGTGATGAATGCATTCCACTTGGTACCTTCATGCAGCACTTACTAAGTCTGCACTTACAGATTTAAATCGGATTGAAACACATATAGCAATCCTGGTCTCTGTACATTCTCCTGGCTTCCATACTATTCCATACTACAAATTCATGATTTTGGTGTTGACTATCCACAATAGGCTTGCATAGAAGTGGTGCACAGGAGAAACAGACTCGTCAGTACTGTACGGAAGACAGGTTCACATCTCCAGCTATTTCCAATTGATCTACATGACTTGGTGGGATCCGATGGGTGTAGTCAAATACCACCTGTCCATTCACAATGACCTTGTAGTTTTTCTTCAGGTTGGTGATCTCCATCTGGTGGGAAGGAAATGTAGAATTCTATTTTGTCCTGCATTTTTACCTCATATTAGTCCACATGTTGTAACAGACATAAATGAGATCTACAGAATTTCCATGTATTTTCTACCAGTTTAATTCTCATGATCCCATCCCCCAGTTAATTGTGTGTACTGCAAACTCTATTAGATCCATAGTCTCCCATCACAGTTCTCTGGGTAGGGGAAATGACTGATAAGTAGGTTCTGGTGTTTGGTGTAGATATACTCAAAGGTAACTCTTAAAGCTATCCCCTTATTATTTTTATACAGTCACCCCTCCATTCTTGCAGACTTGAAATCTGCAGTTTTGCACATTCACAGAGGGGCGACCTCCATTGAAATCAATGGGGTGTCCACCCACAGGCGTGTTCCCATGCGTGCATCCATGTGCGCTTGCCCCATTCAATCCTATGGGGCTTGAATATTGGCAACTCTCTGGTTTTTGCAGGGTGGGGGTTGGGTGAGGGGTCGGGAATGCACCCCCTGTTAAAATGGAGTGCCAACTGTATTACTATTTTATTCATTTATTTCCTGCCTTCCTCCCAATAATGAAGCTCAATGTGTCTAACAGCAAATTTAAAAGTGCTACTGATTGAAAACTACAGAAGCTTCAATAAACATATAACTATAAAAGTTATTTTTTTAAAATTATGAAATTAAAAATATTAACATTTTTTTAAAAGACCCTCAAACAAACCTGTAGACAAACCACAGTCATTTTCTAAAAGGCTGATATGGAATAAAAATTCTTTAGCTTGTTGGCAGAAGGTGGGAGCAAGGATGGCCCATCTCGGCTTCCCTATAGAAAGAGTTCCAAAGTCTGGGAGCAACCACCAAAAATGGTTTCTTCCCAGAATAAAGTGGTGGGAAACAGAAAAAGACCTCTCTAAGATCATAGAACTCTAATGGGTTCATAAATGGCCTCATAAGGTGGAAATGCAGTAAGCCTGGTTTCTTCTCAGTTGCATAAGAGCATCTGCTTGACAAAGGAGTGATACAGATTGCCTGATCCAGAAAGACAATTTTTCAATATAAGGTTTTAAAATACAAAAACATGGCTTTCCTTAATTCCCCCCTCAGCTGTTCTTGCCTGCCAATACAGATCAAGGAAAAGCAACCAAATGTCAGAATGACAGAGAAAAAAACAGCTGGCTGCCAGAAGAGTATGAGAAGAGGGTTTGGGTATACTTTTCAAGGAGTGACACTGATAGCCACTTTTTGAAGCCAGAGCTGTTATAGTCAGAAACCTTTGTACAAGCAGAATCTCATTCAAAGGCTGTATTGCAACCAAAGTTGTAATGTTAATAATGCTTTCTAACTTAACTACCTTGTTCTATAGTCCCCTTTCAGAACTTGGAGTTGCAGGGGGTTGTTGGTTTGTATTTTTATTCTTAATTTTTATTGTTTTAATTGTAAATTGTTTTAATTGTGATGTGATTTAATAACTTTTTAAGGGGGGAAGAGGGAATGATACCGTTTTAAGCTGTATCTATTTTATTGTTGTACACCACCTGGATTGGCCTGCCATATATATAAATAAAAATATATTATTATTATTATTATTATTATTATTATTATTATTATTATTATTATTATTATTATTACTTGATTTCCACATTCATTTTAAAAATTTTACTTACATGGAAGGCTTGGCCAGGGGAGAAAGGCATACTGTGGATGTAGCGCTCCTCAGAACCCCAAGTGCCATTAATGAGTGTATTCCGAACAAGTGCTCCTTCTTTGAATCGGGGGTTTATGTGCAGAGCAATGTTGCCTGTCATGGTGTTTTTCAGGTTCACATGGAATCTGGATGGAAGGAGATGAAACTGTATCCCAGAGGTCTCCAAAACAACACAGCTTGTGCTTACAATCTGAGATAGATCTTGGAGACCCAACTTAAATCTCAAAATCCCCTTGCTGCAGTTCAGTTTTATGTTGCAATACTGGAGAACTATAATGGAGGGAGAACATCTCTATGCTGTTTATAAGATCCCTGACCTCCAGACCACTTCTTTTTCTTCTTTTTGTCCCAGAGAAGCTATTCAGAATAGTCCATATGCATCCACATCTGTGCTGTTTAACATTTTAAAAATACCCATTTGTCAAAACCATAAGTAGACCTAATGTCATTTATGGATTTGGGAGGGGAAGAAGTGGTCTTTTTTTTTTTAAATTTTGCAGAGAAACCTAGGGAGCTCCAGTTGTAGAAAACTGCTTCTTGGATCTACCAAAGTTGCTTACCCCAACCTACAGAATGACAAGAAATTTTCTGACTGGCTTGGGTTTTGTGGTAATAACTGAGTGGGGAATGATGGTGTGTAAATCTTATCTTGTCTGCAAAGGCACCTGTTTGCAAAAAATGGCACATTCCCCACAATGGTGATCTTCCGGAACTGAATGAAGGCTCCTGGGATGGCTCCATGGAATGGGACAGCCTGGAAATAGAACACAAAAGACATTTGGTCCTTCATCAAGAAAAGTAGCTCATTAGGCAAAGTTTTTAAAATTTGGGTTAAAGAGAGGAAAGACTGAAACAGGAGCAGACATCATGAAGAAATAGTTTTTTGTGGGTTTTTCGGGCTGTGTGGCCATGTTCTAGAAGAGTTTCTTTCTGACGTTTCGTCAGTATCTGTGGTGAAACGTCAGAAAGAAACTCTTCTAGAACATGACCACACAGCCCGAAAAACCCACAAAAAACTATGGATGCTGGCCATGAAAGCCTACGACTTCACATCATGAAGAAAGTCTGCACAATTTGGGGTTTTGGCTCTATGTTATGTAAACAGGACACAGCGAGCCCGGGGAGAATTTGGAATATATAACTTGTGCAGACAAGCTGTAGGAGAGAAAGATCAAATCTTTTCCACTGAACCAGCTTCTAGACTGAGACAAGGAGAGAAATTATCATCATCCAGAATAAACTTGGAAGCTAGTTGTGTAGAGGCAGATGTAGAGGTCCATTTTGTCTCCCAAGATTGGCCAGGGTCCAATCCATTGGGAACCAATGTTACAAATGGATCTCATACAAACAATGCCATTGATTAGGGCAGTGATTTCCAACCCTTGTCCTCTAAATGTTTAGGACTTATAATTCTCAGCAGTCCTGACCAATATGGTCAATTGGAAAGAGATTCTGGGAGTTGAATTTTAAAATGTCTGGAAGGCCAAGATTGAGAAATAGCTTTGCAGGGCATATTGAAGACACTACAGACTGACAGTTGACTATACCCAATTGACTGTCAAGAACCTACAGGCTGCCAATTCACTATGGGCCTCTGCAGACCTGCCCAAAGGGCCGGCCTGGAGGCAGAGTTGGGGCAGGGCAGCCGCATGCTGGCCTCCCCAACCCAACGCTGACGCTGTCCTGATGCTGCGCACGGTTACACACGGCGCGCAGCATCAGACGCCCTTACAGTGCAGCGTTCATACACACTGTGCCAAAAAGGGCGCTGAAGAGCTGGGCGCCGGCTCTTAGGGTGGCCTTTTGCCACCCCTAAAAGGAACGGCATTTTGCCACTCTTTTCAGGGCTGCAAAAGGGAGGATTGGGGCCGTGGCATGGAGTAGCTGCGGCCCCAATCCTCCACTTCCCGGAGTGGTCCAGAGCCGCCCGTCTGCAGTCCCCCTATGTCAAGAAGACTGATCAACATTTCCACATTTGCAATGGTTGAGAACTAAGAAACATAAAAACAGGCTACTAAAGATACTCACAGGATTGGACAAAGTCACTCCACTGTAGCCCTGCAAAGATATGAAAAAGCAAAGAGGAGACCCTTGTTATGTAGATCAGAGAACTGAAAAGCACCAAATTATGGTCTTGGGACCAAACCTAAAAAGGCCTGTTTTATCTAAACCAAAGAGCTATGATAGTTTCCCAGACATTAACCCACACACCTGGGCCGTCTTGCTCTTCTTCTTCTGCAATGAATGAAAAGAAAAACAATAATTTAATTTGCAAAGAACTATCCTTTGTTTTTGTTTTAATTTGTTTTGGCAAGCTTTTGCCAGCCAGTCATGAGCATCATGGAGTGATTTCTAGGCCTCATGATATAAAACATACTTACACAGTTGTGGGAGTGGAATGGAATGGAATGGACCTTTCATAAGCCAATTTATTGCATTCACACATCAACACTAACTGACCACCGTAAAGATTTGAAAGACCTGCATCATCTTATTCAGCCCACTGAAAATTTAGGGCAGGGTCATGATTTGCATATTTATGGATCCTATTACATTCAGTCCCACTCACACCACTGTGTAAATATGCTTTCTATCTTGATACTATTCTGTACTGCATCTGAAGAAGTCGATTTATATCCATGAAACTGCCTGCTAAAATAAAAACCAGATAATTTTAAAGGTGCTGCTACACTTCTTTTTGCCCTTCCCCTTTCTTCCTCCTTTTTATGTTGCAAGAGACCAACACAGCTACTTCTTTGAAAATTTCCACTGAGCTGTGAGCTTCCCACTTGGTCTTCTACAGGAATTCAGCTCAAGTTACTGTTTGTAAAATACAGGCAGTTTGTGCACTACATAGGCTTTCCATTCTACAAATTTCCACCAAGCCAAAGAAATACTTACTGAAAATGATGGTTGTGCAAAGCCTGGTTGAGCAAACATGCTACCAACCTGAAAAGGCAGAGAGAGAGATTATTCAGAGGACACAGACCTTTGCAATAATAGAATAATACTTTTGACTCTTGAGAGCTCTAGAACGTTTTTGGTGTGGCAAATGAAAAGTTGTGAATTTCTCAAAAGAAGGGGGGAACCAAATACCATATATACTCGATTGTAAGTTGAGAAATTTATAACCCAAAATTGGTGCTAAAATTCTGGATTGACTTATGTATAGGTCAATAGACCAGTAATGTTTAGAAAGGTCCTAAAACAAGCAAGCCTGATGCCCCAGTCTCCATTTAACACCAGTTCCTTCCCTCCCCAGTCTGTTTTGCAAGACCTTGCTTCCTATAGAGAAAACTCTGCCTTTAAATCCACTTGCTTCTCTTCTCAATCCAATGTTGGATCCTCTCCTCCAGCACCTGAGAATCGGTGTTTGGTGGTCGGAGAGGTCCGGAGAAGGAGAAGGAGAAGGAGGGATGGAAGTGATATTTCCCCCTTTCCATCCTTCATTATCACTCCCTAAGCGTTACCCTCGACTTATCCACGGGCCATATCAAAATCTAGGATTTTGGTCTTGAAACCTTCCCTCAACTTATACATGAGGTCGACTTGTACATGAGTATATATGGTATATAACTATAGCAAAATGATGAGCCTGATCGCATGAGAAAAAAAGCCAAAACGGAATAGAAGAGCACTGACTTTCTCTGCACTTCTCTGCAAGACATCATAGCACTTTTGTTCTCTTCCCGAGAGAGATGATCATGAAAGTGCCTTTTGTTGTGCTGGAAAAATCTGTTTCACAAAAGGCACACTTTTATGACTGTCTCCCTTGGAAAAGAGAAAGGAAGTGTGGTGGTATGCGGAGAGGCATGGAAAAAGCCGGTAATCTCTCTGTTTCAGCTTTCTTTTCTCATGCAGTGAGACTCTATGAGGAAGATTAATCTGTAGAAACTGAGAAGAGACATGATAGCACTCTTCAAAAAGGCTATCACACAGAAGATGGCAGCTTTTGCTCTCATGCCCTGCTGTCTAGGAAAGAACTAGATCTAATGGGCATAAGTTATAGGTGGGTAGATTTTGAATGAACATTGGAAGTATCTTCTTAACAATAGAGCAGTGGGACCAAATACCAAGGGACCTTTCACATTACAAAGTTAGGAAGCTATTCCACCATGACATCCTATGGGATCCTGGGAGTTGTAGTTTGGTGAGGTCTCTGGCTAAGAATGCTAAATTCCTTTTCCTAAGCTGATGATCCCAGGATTCTATAGGATGGAACCATGACAGCTAAAGTGGAATCATAGCACTATAATTGTTTAGTGTGAAAGGGCCCCAAGTTGCAGGAAAGGGACTTTGCCTCATCAGAAGTCTTCCAGTCAAGACTAAACAGTCATCTCTTAGGGATGCTGTAGCCCTTAAAACTCTGTGATTGTCTTTCATGAACTGAGGATGGAGTTGCTATCAACCACAAATAGGTCTGGGGATTTTGTACTGTTTTAATTGTATTGTTTTAAGTACTTTTATCTTTTTAACTGCATTTTATTCTTTTAATGAGTAATGTGTTTAAATACTGTATCTGTTGAATTCTATTTTAATGCTCATTTTTGTATGGTTTTAATTATATATTTTTAAATTGTAAGCTGCTTTGAGTTCCAACTATAGGGAGGAGAAGCAGGATACAAATAAATACAATATGAATATAATATAATAGGATGTTTTGCCCCCTGTTTGCAAGGGCACAGTGAGTTCAAAAATGAAAGGAACAGTGGATTATGTTGAGCTAGTGACTTATCTCTCAGGTGCCTAAAAGTGAGAAAGCTTTACAAGATGTTGTGAAGGTGAATGCAATAAACCTCCAGATACTGCTACATTAGATAACCTGTGCAAATAATCACTGCCAGCCCCAACACGTACTGGTTTTGCAAAGAAAAGAGATATAAAGAAAGAGAAGGGTCCTACTTACATTGGTGGCTGTGACGACATTGTAAGCAGGAGGAGCATATGGGGGTGGTGCCTGAAAGACAAGAGAGACAGAAGTGGGGTTGGATCCAGATCTACATGTTTAAAATACTTCTCGTTCCAGTTGAATCGAATGTGCTCTGGCCACACACAATTTGCAGTAGTTCAGGTTTTGGCGTGTGCGTGTGAAAAACTCCTGAAACTTTGCAGAGAAAGGCTTCACGGGGTTTTTACTAGTCTGCTGAAACCTACAGAAATGTGCATTATCACACAGGTGGCCATCCGTCTGCTTCACGTCTGTTCAGATGGCTATGCATTTTCAGCTGAGGGAGGGTGAATAGATGCAAATAGATGTGAATTGGATGTGCAAATAGATGTGAACGGAAAATATTTTAAAAATATATACAAATTTCAAAAAGCACACTTTGATTTTGCAATTTTATATAAGGGGTACCATTTTACTATGCCATTATATTTAATGGGACTTGGGCATCCACGACTTTTGGTATCCATGAGGGGTCCTGGAACCAAACCCCAGGGGATACCAAGGGCCCCCTGTGGACAGATGAGAAGGGGCTGTTTCCCACATCAGTATTGGTCAAGCTTACACTGGGGGCAAGAGAGGTGGAAGTCATGCAACTTACACTAGCAGCAACTCCTTGAAAGTTGATACAGTTCAAGGAGATATCCCCATTGACATGCAGATTCTGGACCAGGTGGAATGGAAGGCGGTGCTTGTATTCCAAGAAGTGGCTTCCATTGATAGATACCTAGACAAAGAAGGGAAGATGTTGAGAGTGGTTAAGCACTTGAAAAAAGGCCAAAAGGATAAGTACACCACCTATGCTAGTTCCAATTCCAACCACCATGTGGCAGCTTTCAAGCAAGAAAGAGGTATCAGACAGGATAGCAATTGTGCAGCCCTCCAGATGTTGCTGGACTACAATTCCCATCATTCATCAACATTGGCTATGTGAGTGGGGCTGACAGTTGAAGCCCAGTAACATTTGAAGGTATGCATGATTCTTTCCCTTACTTGAACCATTAGCACAAGCTTTCATGGAATAAAGACTTAGCATAATTCAGCCTAAGATAAGCTTTCATGGAACAGAGACAACTAATGAAATGTTTCTTCTGACTTTTGTAGGTTTTTGGGGCTATGTGGCCATGTTCTAGATTATTTTATTCCTGACATTTTGCTGGCATCTGTGGCTGGCATCTTCAGAGAATGCTGGCATGGAAGTAAGTAGGGTATATACTTGAGATAAGGTGATTTACACCTGTATGGTTATCATAGGCAGCTTTCTCCAATTTATGTTTCAAATGTGATACAGCAAGTAATTGGTTTTGTCCCTTGAAGTCCTGTTTTGTATCTAGCTCCATCCTCTATGAATTATTTTGCATGGGGTCATACCTGCTAAACCATGGAGTTGTACGACTAAACTGGAGGCAATCCTCTGACCCCACAGGGAGCCCACCTCCAAATTCACTGCCTTTAAACTATACAACAGCTCTCCACATGCATGGTGTGGCACACTCATCTTTAAACAGACCTTGGCTTCCATCACACCATTAATCCATTTGGTTTCTACCTAATTTCTCTTTGCTATCATGTGTGTTTCCCCCACCACCACCACCCAGTGGTGGCTCCCATATCAATGTGGCTTTAATCCAACATTTAGGGCCTTTGCAGACTGCTAGAAATAGTGCAAATTGAGTCCACTTTAACTGTCCTGGCTCAGTGCTAGGGAAGCATGGGAATTGTATTTTTTTTCTGAGACATTGAGCCTTCTCTGTCAGAGAGCTCTGGTGCCACAATAAATTACAGTTCCCATGATTCCCTAGCACTGAGTCAGGACAGTTAAAGTGGACTCAATTTGCACTATTTCTGGCAGTCTGCAAAGACCCTTAGAGAAGTTATCCAAGGTGCTGAACCTATTTTGGAGGAAAGGCTTTAGTCAGGGACCTCTTTATGGCACACAAAAGTTTAATAGACAGTTATTTGAATGGACATCACCTCACCTGATAGCAGTGGCTCCTGACGTTGATAATAATTTCAAAATAGACATTGGGCTGGAAGGGCATGTTGGGGATCCGCTCCTCAGGCCCCCAGCGGCCTCTTTGCTGTGTGTTGCACACGATTACTCGGCCTTCATTGAACCGTGGGTTGAAGTGAAAGGCAATGTCGCCATTTGAACACATTAGGTTCACTACAAAACTAAAATATGAGATGAGGTTTGAAGCAGAAATTGGAGACTGGAGAAAAATGGGGTAATTGTTCATAGCAGTAGGTAAGAGGAAAGTAGCACTGAGGGGAAAATATTGTTGAGATTAGCTAAAAAAGAAAGAAAGAGACAGAACAAGAGACACACAGAGAGAGATCAAGCACAAGGAAGGGATGAAGTTTAGAAAGATGAGGAACCCTGAAAATATATAGGGCCCTTTTCAAAAGAACCTACATAGTTATAGCACTATCATTCCATTTTAATTGCCATGGCTACATCCTGTGGAGTCCTGGTACACGTAGTTTGGAGAAGCATTACAGCTCTTTGGCTGAGAGTACAAAGTGTGCCCCTCCCTCAACTGCAAATCCCAGGATTCCACATGATGTTGCCATGGCAAATTAAAACTGGAATCATAGCACTATAATTGCGAAAGGGCCATAAGTAGAGAATCCTAGGGCTCATTCCCACTTGCATTTAAACTGGTTTCTGAGCTGTGTAGTTTCGCGTCCATAGAATCGATCCTATCTGAAGTGAAGTTCACACTATCGGAAGCAAATTGTTCCATTACCCAATGCATTTGTGTCTATTTAAACACGCATATCGTTCACACTTAATTTGCTCCACTTCAAAATGGATTCTCGATATCGGATGCAATCGATCCATCCTAGGTCTTTTTTAAAAAAATGTCAATACACATGGTTGTGTTTCAGGTAACAAAAGCACTCGGAAATGCATCAGCTGTTGCTATGTCCATGGGCCTCTGTGTGTGTATGTGTATTTACATATGTGTGTGTGTAAGATGCACACACATCCTCCTCATCCTCCTCATCCTCCTCCACTTTCCCTCCGCATTGGGAAATTGGCTGCTAGCAGCAGGGAGAGTGGAGGACTATTTCCATGGGGGGAAACATTCACATACACAGACACCTTCCCCAGCATCTGGTCCATGCACCCATGGATCAATGCATGCCAGGGCAGGGGAAAATTCCCATCATGGAACCTCCGACTTGCTCTCGTGAACCCACAAAAATCTGGTGCTGCACCATCAAGGAACAACCCTCAACCTGCCCAGCGATTTGAACATTTTCTGGAAGGACTGAAACACAGCTGCACAGTGTGATTGGGGCCGCAGTGTGATTTAAAGGGATCACTTGTGGCTGCAAGGAGATCTGCAGCCCCACAGAAGCCCCACAGCAGTGCTGAGATGGGAGGAAAAATGGTGGCTTCGCAAAGAAGTGTGTTGGGACGCGTACCACCACTTTGCCCTCCCTCTGTCCATTGTCCCTCCTTTCCAGTGCACCCCAATTGAGATTGGAAACTCCTTCACATTTGCTCAACACTATTGCAAACCGATTCTTTTCAAAAGAACCTGTATTTGATCCATTTCCAAAAGAACCGCTTCTTTTCCAAAATAACCGGTTCTGGCAATCTGTCGGGGATGCCTTGATTGGGAGTTTCTGCATGGCAGGGGTTGGACTGGATGGCCCTTGAGGTCTCTTCCAACTTTATGATTCTATGATTTTGGAATTGTGCCAATTTACTACGATTTGGATATATTAAGATAGAATACATTCACATCTACTAAGCTTATCGCATGGCACTTACAGGAACAGGAACGAAAGGGAAGGGAACAGAACAGAACGGGTCGAGAACACATGTTACTGCACAGGAAAAGGTGGCTGGGGAAAGGGCTTCGGGACTCCTGGCGGCATCGGTGGCGTTCTCCTGTGCAGTAACATGTGTTTTTGACCTGTTCCGTTCCATTCCCTTCCGTTCTGTTCCCGTTCCTGTAAGTGCCATGCGATAAGCTTAAACGATCAAATCAAGTGGAACGAGGCACATATAAACCAATCTGCAAATCGGTTTAAATCATAGTGGGAATGAGCCCCTAAAGTTGAGGAGGCCCCCCAATGGCCATCCAGCCCAACCCCATTCTGCCAGGCAGGAAGACACAATCAAAGCATTCCCAGCATCTCTTTAAAAACCCCCAAAGAAGGAGACTTCTCATCACTCTCCAAGGCAGTCTATTCTACTGTTGAAAGCTCTTATCATCAGGAAGTTACTCCTATTATGTAGGTGGAATCACTTCTCTTGTAGTTGGAATCCATTGTTTGGGGTCCTAGTCTCTAGTGCAGCAGAAAACAAGCCTGCTCCATCCTCAATATGGCATCCCTTCAACACTAGAAATAATGAAGTTTGACACCACTTTAACTGCTTATTCTCTATCCTACAGAATCCTGGGATCTGTAGTTTGGTGAGGTACCAGCGTACTCAGGCAGAGAAGGTTAAAGACCTTGTAAAAAAAAATCCAAAGATTCCATAGGATGGAACTGCAGCCATTAAAGTGGTGTCAAACTGCATTATTTCTACAGTGTAGATGCACCCCTACTTAGGCAAAAAAGGGACCGTGGAGGAAGTAGAATTACTGAAATGAAACTTAAAATGAAATGAAAGTCAAAGGACAAACCTTTTCAAGGGATTCCAGGCTTGGCCTTGGATTATAATCATTTTCCCCTCGCTCATGCCCCCCAAAATGGGGCCAGTAAAAGGAAGGCTCTGTGAGAATAAACACAAAACATAGATCATAGATCATAGGATTATAGAATCATAAAGTTAGAAGAGATCCCAAGGGCCATCCAGTCCAACCCCCCTGCCATGCAGGAACTCTCAATCAAAGTATCCCTGACAGATGGCCATCCAGCCTCTGCTTAAAGACCTCCAAGGAAGGAGACTCCTCCACAATCACTTGCTTGTTCTAGTACTCAAAGCTCAAGCATAGTTAGCCCAGCCATAGTAAGGTTTTAAATATCATCTTACAATGGTTATTCTTTCAGTCTTTAAAAATCAGCAGCTTCTTTTTAAAATGGACCATTTTGCCCTAAAGACCTTGAAGGTAGAGGCACAACAAACTGAGCGAAGACGGGATGGGGGAACACAGACTGCATCTGCACTACAGAAATAATGCACTTTGACACCACTTTAACTTTTATGGCTCCAGGCTATGGAATGCTGGAATGTGTAGTTTATTGTGGCACCAGAGCTCTTTAACAGAGAAGGCAAACTATCTCACAAAAGTACAAATGCCAGAATTCCATAGCATCAAGCCATGACAATTAAAACGGTGTCAACTGCATTAAATCTGCAGTGCATATGCAAACCCGAGACCAGTATCTAGCTCAAGGGTAGGCAACCTTTCTGAGCCCTGGGCCGGTCCCCCGAAGTCCTCTTCTCCGCCAGGCCGAGAGAGGGGGAATGGCGGTGTGTTCGCTCATGCGCGCGAGCGCACACCCGCAGCCGCGCACAATTCCCCCGCACGCCGCCACCGCCGCTGCCACAGCGCACGCGGCCGCAGCCGCCACTGCGCATGTCGCAGCCACCATTTTGATTTCCAAAATGGTGGCCGCAACGTGTTTGCGCAGTACTGCGCATGTGCAAACGAGTCACAGCCGCCATTTTGGAGAACAAAATAGTGGCTGCAACTCATTTGCGCATGCGCAGTACTCCTGCGCATGCGCAAATGCGTCGTGGCCACCATTTTGGAAATCAAAACAGCGGCCGTGGCACGCGCGGCCGCACGGAAGCCAAAATGCGTGGTGGCAGCGCGCAGCGGTGGCAGGGGTCAGCCTGGGCCGGTAAGTCCAGCAACCTGGGCCGGAACCAGCCCGGGGGCCGTAGGTTGCCAGCCCCTGGTCTAGCTGATACTAACTGGGAGGGAGTAATTAGAATACCATAACCTCCTTTGCTTTTCCTTTTAAAAAACTGCTTTAAAAATCGCAACTTGACAAGGAAATAAAAGTAAGCTTTTCCTATATGTCTTTAAAAAAAAGCTCTCCCCTGCTTTTTAGTATGTGTTTTCTGTTCAATACTTGCATGATCTATGCAGCAGATCTCTCTTCTATCTGCTAGAGCAGTGCTACTCAGTGCTAGTCCAGGAAAGAAAGAACCAATGGTAGCCAATGGGGACAAATTAGGTACTGGTACCTGGCTTACCCAGCTTGGCCATATGGATGACCTTAGGCAAATCACACTCTCTCAGCCTCAGAGGATGTCAATGCCAAACCCCAGATGAAGAAATGTGCTAAGAAAATCTGACAATAGGGTTGCCATAAGTCAAAAATAATTTGAAGGCACACGACAATAACAAAGAAGAAAGTGCAAAGGCAGGCTTACTGCTGAACATAAAGAAAACCTCCCAGACCTGGAACACCTCCTAAGAAAGATCAAAGAATAAAGTGCAAAGGCAGGCTTACTGTTGAACATAAAGAAAACAAAAATAATCACCACAGAGAACTTATACACATTCAAACTAGACAATGAGGAAATAGAAATAGTAAAAGAGTTCTCATACCTGGGATCAAACATTGATCGGAATGGGGACTGCAGCCAGGAAATCAGGAGAAGACTAAGAATGGGGAGGTTAGCTATGAAAGAACTAGAAAAGATCCTAAAATGCAAAGACATACAACTCAGCACAAAAGTCAGAATCATACAAGCCATGATATTCCCTGTTATCATGGATGGATGTAAGCGCGGGACAGTCCAGAAAAAAAGACAGGAGGAAAATCAACTCATTTGAGAGAATGTGGTGCTGGAGAAGAGTGCTGAGGATCCCATGGACAGCCCAAAGGACCAACAAATGGGTCCTAGAACAGATCAAGCCAGAAATAACCCTGGAAACCAAGATGACAAAACTTAGGGCCTTTGCTGACTGGCCCAAAGGGCTGCCCTGGAGGTAGAGCTGGGCAGCCACCACCCCAACCCCACGCGGACGCTGTGCTGACGCCATATGCCGTTACACATGGTGTGCCATATGCCGTTACACAAGACACCCTCCTGGTGCAGTGTTCTGACACGCTGCCCCGAAAAGGGCGAGGAAGAGCCACACCCAGGCTCTTAGGGCAGCCTTTTGCCTCCCCTAAAACATTTTGGGCCTTTGCAGACTGCCAGAAATAGTGCACATTAAATTGAGGCACTGCCCTGGCTCAGTGCTAGGGAATCATGGGAACTGTAATTTATTGTGGCACCAGAGCTCTCTGAGAGAGAAGGCTCAATGTCTCAGAAAAAAATACAATTCCCATGATTCCCTAGCACTGAGCCAGGGCAGTGCCTCAATTTAATGTGCACTATTTCTGGCAGTCTGCTTAGGCCTTTTGCCGCTCTTTTCGGAGCTGCAAAAGGGAGGATCGGGGCCACAGCATGGGGTTGCTACGGCCCCAATCCGCCGCTTCCTGGGGCAGCCCAGACCCGCCCATCTGCTGAGGCCCTTAGACTGTCATACTTTGGACACATCATGAGAAGGCATGAATCATTGGAAAAGACAATAATGTTAGGATAGGTGGAGGGAAGTAGAAAGAGAGGAAGGCCATATGCCAGATGAATGGACTTTATTAAACAGACGATGAATAAGAGTTTGCAGGAGCTGGCAGAGCAGGAGAGGACAGGAGAGCCTGGAGATATCTCATCCAGAGGGTTGCCATGGGATGAGACCAATGCAAAGGCAGTTAACAAGAACAACAAAACAATAACAAACAAAACCCACGAGAAAAGCCCAAATGCCAGTTCCCAGTACATATATTCCAACATTTCACAGATAAATAAGCAGGACACGCATGTCCAAGCAATACGAAGGTTGGTCAAGAAGGCAAAAGGTATTAATGAGGAAGAACAGACAAGCTGGAGGGGCTACAGCAGCTTGCTTTTGCCTGTCTCTACTGGGAAGAGAATTATCTTCTCCCCACCTCTCCCCTTCCACTGCTGAACTGACGGAGTCCAAACTATTTTTGCCCTTTGAAATCAGTTTGCATAATAATAATAAAGTAAGCAAAGGACAAAGGAGGAATATGGATGGCAGAGAGAAAAACTGGACATTTTAAAAGCAACCCAAAGAAACTGGGAGGGCAAAGAATTGTCTCAGCCAAATAGGAAGAGTTGGAGGGTATGCCCACATCAGAAAGTTTCAGAAACTTTGGGCTAAAGGATACATGTAACTGCTGCAAGGAGGCAGGGAAGGAATTATAGAATTTTAGCTCGTCCTCATTAGAAATTAGCCTTTTGAGAGAGATTGGTGTATATTTGAAGCACATGCTCTGCTCTAGGTGCTGAACAGAAATATCATTTCCACTATTGCTGCATGCCTTCAAGTTGACTCTGATTTATAGCAACCCTATCATAGGATTATAGGCAAGAATTATTCAGTGGAGGTTTGCCATCTAAGGGGTTATTCAGACAGTGAAAATAATCCTGGTAGAATCTGGGTTGAATATTGTTGAAATGCATCCGATTATGTTTTTGGGGTTGCCAATCCGCCCCTTTAACCCAGGATAATCGATCTCGGGGGTTTTCTCAAGTTTTCTTAAAAGATTCACATTATCGACTGTATGAATAACCGATGCGAACAGACCCAGAATGAACCGGGATAAAACTCTGCATGCCTTGAATAAGTGTCAAATACATCTGCATGATCAACTCCATCTTTATTCGTAGTGCTGACACGTTTGAGCAACAGAACTTGCAGAGATGCATATCCAATTCAAAAAAAGTACAGTCGACCCTCCATTCTCACGGGGGATCCGTTCCAGACCTCCCCCCGCGAGAACAGAAAATTGTGTATATTCAAGTCCCATAGGTTTGAATGGAGGTGCGCACCAATGGGTGTGTATGG
This sequence comes from Phrynosoma platyrhinos, assembly GCA_020142125.1. Taxonomy (NCBI): domain Eukaryota; kingdom Metazoa; phylum Chordata; class Lepidosauria; order Squamata; family Phrynosomatidae; genus Phrynosoma; species Phrynosoma platyrhinos. Next base: position 10,332,920 of record CM034709.1, on the reverse strand, counting down.
GGGTGTGCTGCATTTTATGCCCCTCCATTCGCTGCCCACAGATAGGTGAGGGATGCAGATCTCAAATCCACGAGAACAGAGGGGCAACTGTAGTATGAACAACAAAACTGGAATGTGTGAGTGATATTATTTGAATAGTCACACTAAAAACAACAACATCTGAATGACCCTTAAGGCTGAGAGAGATCACCCAACAGATCTGCCTGACCAAACAGGGATTCAACCCTAGCCTCCAGGAATCCTGTCTGAATACTCAAACCAGACTGACTCCTACCAGATTTGAGTTTATGCATACAGTCTTCCCAACACCACCATGAAAATTTTCATTTCTGTTTTCTTCTGCACACTCACCGGATTCCAAATAGGCTGCTGCAAAGCCATCGTTCACCTTGTCAGATCCAAATTCCTGACCCTTCAGTTCTGGTATCCTCCAGGAATAAAAGTAAAGTCTTCCTGAAATAGATATTTTCTCTACTTAAGTTTCATTTCCTCAAAGTGTGGGTGGAGTATATAAAAGGCCCTGCTCCCTGTTCGCTTCTTTAACAAACAACACATTGGAAGGTGTATTGCACTGATAAGGGAACCAAAGGACACCAAGGCTGCAGTGGCTACTGTTTGTGCGCATGTATGTGTGTGTGTGTGTGCCCTCAGGTCATTATTTATTTCATAGGATTTTCCTAGGCAAGGAATACTCAGAGCCTACAACACTTGGTATTCCTTGGCAGCCTCCCATCCAAGTGCTAACCAGCACTGACCCTGCTTAGTTTCTAAGATCAGATGGGATCTGGTGCTTTTAGGCTATTTAGGCTGTTCCTGTGAGAAAACTGGCTACCATTTATTCTTCTGGCCAGCACATCTCTTGGCCAACATGAAGATACCCCTCTCTTGCAGTCTTTCACCTGCAAAAAGAAAGATGTGCATGCACCTAACGCTGAAATACTCACAGTTAAAACAGCTCAGCCATACCAAAAAGGAGGCTGCTCCTCTGCCATTGAATTCCCCAGACCCAGATACTGTGCTTACTCTTTCCTCTCTCTAGGTAGGCACAGTAATGCAAGAAATGGCCACCAGCCAACCCAGTTCCTGTAAGACCATGCTCTCAAATACTTGAAAACAAAACAACATGGTCCTAAGACTTATTTCCTTTATCCCAAGTAAGGATGTTACCAGAGGAGTCGTCATCTGAGAGGAAACTTCATTTTGATGATGATGATGATGATATTTAGTTCCCATTAATTGAATATGTCCATAACACCTCACAACATGTAAAATCTCCATTGCAGCAGTCAGGATTTTGGAAAGATATCTTGACCGAGGTCCCAATAATGACAACAACACCGTAACTGTAGATGGCTTGTTGTTTATTCATCAATATGTGTCCTGTTTTATAACAAAAAGCCCTTGACAGATAAAATAAAGCAAGGAGTCAGATAATTCCACACAGTCACCCCTAACCTAAACTACTGATGTCATGGGGGGAATGTTTCTTAGGGTTGTTTTTCGTGGGGTTTTCGGGCTGTGTGGCCATGTTCTAGAAGAGTTTCT
>CM034709.1:10290507-10324463 GCA_020142125.1 Phrynosoma platyrhinos | reverse complement strand
CCACAACAAACTCCAATTCCCAGAATTCCATAGCCTTGAGCCAGGGCACTGAAAGCACTGCCAAACGGGGTTATTTCTCCAGTGTGGATGCAGCCTTTAACTATTATGGCCGCCTCTTGTGGAATCCTAGGATTTGCAGCTTTGTTGTTGTGTGCCTGCAAATCATTTTCAACTTATTGTGACTCCCTAAGACTCTAAGACCTATCATGGGGGTTCTCTTCGCAAGATTTCTTCAGAAGAAGTTTCTCATTGCCTTCTCCTGAGGTTGAGAGAGTGTGACTTGCCCAAAGTCACGCAGTGAGTTTCCATGACTGAGCAGGAACCTGAACCCTGGTCTCCAGAGTTGTAGTCCAACACTCAAACCACTACGCCAGGCTGGCTCTCATTTGCAGTTGGGGGGTGGGTGGGGCGAGATGTTTATAATTCTCACCCAGAGACCTCTTGGGCCTCACTAAACTACAACCCCAGAATTCCACAGGAGGCAGCCACAGCAGTCAAAGTGGAATAATAATGCTGTAACAGTGTAGTGTGATACAATTTAAGGTCCCAAACACACTGCAGGAATAATCCAGTATGAGATCTCTTTAACTTCCTTGGCTGAGTGCTAGGGAATCCTGGGAACTGTAGTTTATTGTGGCGCCAGAGCTCTCTCTGACAGAGAAGGCTCAATGTCTCACAAAACTATAGTTTCCAGAATCCTCTAGCATTGAGCCAGGACAGTCAAAGCGATCTTAAACTGGATCATTTCTGCAGTGTATTTTGGACTCTTGGGTTTATTCCCAGGAAAGCCAGTTAGTCTTAAAGAGGCTGCCACATTCCTTCCTTCATTTTCATGCCCTTTCCCCTCACATGTCACTCTATATTTTTTGTCTCTATGGCTCTTTTTGTCCTCCAATGGCGGCGCCTCTAACTCACCCAGCCACGTACGCCTGAAGATGGCGCATGCGCACTCCTTCAGTCGCGGGTTGTTTGCGTCACAGAGAAAGCGCCCTCTTCCGGTCTAGCGTAGGGGTTCTGCTGGGTCCGCCAAGGTGGGCCGAAGGGATTCTTCTTCCTGCCTGAGGGATGGCGGACATGGAGGAGCTCTTCGGCAGCGACGCCGACACTGAACCAGAGCAGAAAGGTAACGCGGCGGCCTTTGCTTTCTCTCTCTCTCTCTGCCCCTCTCCCCTGCAAAGGCTGCATCCGCACTGGAGGAATAACCCGGTTTGACGCCGCTTTCACTGCCATGGCTCAGTGCCAAGGAGGCTGGCAAGATAAAAGCACATTACAAACTTTATGAATGTAGAAATGCAGAAAAAGGGTTCAAAGATTTGTTGTTCTTGTTGTTAACCGCCCTCGAGTCAATCTCGACCCATAGGGACCCTATGGATGAGAGATCTCCAAGAAGACCCTCTGTCCTCCAGTGCTCTGCTTAATTCCTGCAACCCCTTAAGGCCCAAAGTGACCTCCTTCATAGAGTCCACCCTTCTGGCATGGGGTCTTCCTCTCTTCCTACTTCCCTCCACCTTTGCTAGCATTATTGCCTTTTCCAATGATCCATGCCTTCTCATGATGTCTCCAAAGTACAACAGCTTCAGCTTGGTCATCTTGGCTTCTAGGGATATCTCTGGCTTGATCTGCTCTAGGACCCCTTTGTTTGTCCTTTGTCCATGGGATCCTCAGCACTCTTCTCCAGAAATACATTATCTCCAATTCATTGATTTTCCTCCTATCTTCTTTCTTGACTGTTCAACTCTCACATCCATCCATGGTAATAGGGAATACAATGGTTTGTATGATTCTGACTTTTGTGCTGAGTTGTATATCTTTGCATTTTAGGATCTTTTCTAGTTCTTTTATAGCCAACCTCCCCATTCTTTGTCTTCTTCTGATTTCCTCCTCACTGCAGTCCCCATTTCTATCAATGTTTGATCCCAGGTATGGGAATTCTTTTACTATTTCTATTTCTTCATTGTCTAGGTTGAACTTGTGAAGGTCATTATTTTTGTTTCCTTTATGTTCAACATTAAGCCTGCCTTTGCACTTTCTTCTTTGATCTTCCTTAGGAGGTCTTCCAGGTCTGGGAGGTTTTCTGCTAGTATTATGGTGTCATCTGCATAGCTTAGATTGTTGATATTCCTTCCTCCTATTTTTCTTATAATATGTTCTACATACAAGTTGAACAGATAAGGTGAAAGGATGCAGCCTTGTCTGACTCCCTTGCCAATTGGGAACTATTCTGTTTCTCCATGTTCTGTAGAATATATATGTCTGCTTGGCCCCACTCCACCAAATGCATCTGAAGAAGTAGACTGAAGTCCAGGAAAGCTCATGCTGCCAATTTCTTTCTTTCAGTTAGTCTCAAAGGTGCTACAAGATCTCTCTGTGTACTGTAGTAAAAGAAAGACAACATGGTTCGTCTTTGCATATACACTCAGCCCTCCTTATCCATGGATTTTTTTTCAAAAATGTTTAAAATGGTCTCCAACCAGGTTATTCCTCCAGTGTGGATGCAGCCAAAATCTTCCTTTGAAGCACCTTCGCCTGTCATGTTCAGAAGCTGGCCCAAAGCTACCGGCAAGATGATTTCAAGGGCCCTTGGTTCACAAGGAGCCCCGAGGCCAAAAATACACCTGTCCCTCCACATTTACAGCTTTGACTTTGGTGGATTTGAGTTATTCAGATACATAACCAGATCAGGGGGTTGGACTGGATGGCCCTTGTGGTCTCTTTCAACTCTATGATTCTGTGATCCTCCTTGTCCTGGTTCTGAATGTCTGCTTTTATTCTTTGAAATTTGACAGTGGAAATCATGTGGATACTACTTTGCAATGACTATCCTCATGGATAGTGGATCCATGAGGGTAGTCATTGCAAAGTAGTATCTTTCAGTAGTAGTCCCCATGTTTTACAATCAGTTATCCCACTGGATCCCAAAAAAGGGGCAGGTGAGACTTGTTTTCTGACTTTTAAAGAAATCATTCATTTATTTGATTGCTACATCAGAAGTGCTACATTTGCAAAAATGCCCCACAAATCCAACAGAACACTGGCCAGTTGCTTGTTGCTCAAGTGGTTTGTAGCAGCCATGGATACTTCAGTCACTACACCATAGTAACTGCAGTGAGCCCTTGGTATCGACTGTGGTTTGGTTCTTGGACCCCCCGTGGATACCAAAATCTGTGTATGCTCAAGTTTCATTAAATAGAGTGGCATAATAACATGATGTCCTTTATATAAAATGGTAAAATCAGGTTTGCTTTTTGGAATGTGTGTGTGTGTGTATATTTAATATTTTCAAGCCATGGATGATTTAATGCATGGATAAAGAATTGTGGATATGGAGGGCTGGCTGTACAGAAGTTATCAGCCAAGTTTTAGTTTTACTGACATACGTGTCTTATACAAAAATGTGCTCAGCATTTGCGGAGGAAAAGCAGAAAAGAAAGACAACTTGGATAATATTTCCCCACTTGCTTTTATGGAGACAATTCTTACTTTGAGTATAGATTGCTATGTGAGCCACTGTTTATTAGTTTGCTTGTAACAAACCTGTTAAACAATTTAATGGAATAAAAATAACCTAGTTCCAAATAGGTACCTTGTAAATGTTTTCAGTGCTTTGTCCATTTCTTTCACCATTCCTTTTCTTTCTCTATTGTACTGTAATCCAAATTGTTATAAGGCATTGATGTTAGTAATTAAGTAAACAAAGTTAGTTGCCAGAATTGTTTGGCCTGCTGATTTCATGTCATTCAGAGAAAAACACAGAATCAGTAAGATATTTTCATTAATTTGATATAAAACTTGATTTCCTTCCTCTGATTAATATTGTCGTTTTATATTTTGTTTTGCTTGACAGATTCTGATTCTGGCTCCGAGTCGGATTCTGATCAGGAGAATGCTGGTTATGTTAGTAATATTTCTGGTAGTGAGAGTGAAAGAGAGGATGACCGGGAAGCTTTAAAACCCAGTAATAAAGAATTATTTGGTGATGACAGTGAGGATGATGGTGCTTCTCATCATAGTGGTAGTGACAACCGGTCAGAGAGATCCTACAATCACTCTGAAGGCTCAGGACACTCAGAAGCTGATGATCATGACCAGTCAGATGTTGACCAGCACAGTGGTTCAGAAGCTGGTCATGATGATGAAGAAGATGAGGACCACAGGTCAGAGGATGGCAGCCATCACTCAGAGTTAGAAGGATCTGAGAAAGCTCACTCAGAAGATGAGAAATGGGGAAGGGAAGACAAAAGTGATCAGTCGGATGACGATGAAAAGCTCCAGAACTCTGAAGACGAAGAACAGCTGCAGCATTCAGATGATGAGGAGAAGAACTCTGATGAGGAGGATAGAGCTCCCATTTCAGACAGTAAAGAGAGGCTGCAGAATTCTGATGAGGAAAAAATGCACATTTCAGATGATGAGGAAAGGCCACAGGTTTCTGATGAGGAAAAGCTACAGAATTCAGATGAAGATGAAAGACCCCGGAATTCAGATGAAGAGAATGCACAAAATTCAGATGATGATGATGATGATGACGATGAAAGGCCACAGCGGTCTGATGAGGAGAAGATGCAGAACTCAGATGATGAGAGACCCCAGCATTCTGATGATGAACACAGGCTTTCAGAGGATGAGGAGGAACATGAACATAAATCTGGTAAGGCAAATTGGAAGTATAAATGGTTAACCTAGCTTTCTCCATTCTAGCACCTTGCTGATGCTGCTGATGGCAACTCCCACCATTCCCCTGGTCCTGTGGATTGTTGGATGTGTATTCCATCACATCGTGAAGGAACTGTGTTGGGGAAAGCTTAGCCCAGTGTAGTTTTTCTCGTTACCTTGACAAATTTCTGTACAATAACCTCATTGACAAAAGTTGTAATATATCACATAGGACACTGTCATATACCAGGTTGGACTGTTGTCAGGCTTAAGGCTGGATTAAGTTGATTGGAGTCCATGAGCTGTTCAGAATCCCCTTTGTGTATATGTGCGAGCTCCCACACTGGAATGTTGGCTTTGCACTGAAGTGGAGTAGATCAGGTTTGGGGCTGTGCTAGGCCACCAAGGGAGGATGTGAGTTCTGGCCATCACTCTTACCTGTGTCTCAACCAGCATGAACAAGGCCAGAATCCTATAGGTAGTGACTCTAACACACCAACAGCTCTTTGTTTGCTTTACTTAGGAAATGGTGTTGGGGTAGCTATCAACTATTGGGGAAGAGAAGCATAAAGAGATCCACAGCCTTCTCTCTGCAGGAGCATTTTTTTCTAGACAGCATCACAGTACAAGAAGTGTGTGAGAGAGAGTTTGTAGTTTAGCATGGCCTGCTTGACACTTGCAACCCTGGGGCATTTGCTCCAGTTGGATTACTAATAATCCAGTCTGGGGCCCTTTCAGAGTTATATCACTTTGATACTATTTTAATTGCCCTGGTTCCATCCTGTAGAATCCTGAGTTATTTGGAATTCTTAGCCCAAGAGCTCTAATGCCTTACCAAACTACAGGTCCTAGGATTCCACAGGATGCAGCCATAGCCGAAAAAGTGGAATTGCCTTACTGGAGCCCTGGTGGCGCAGTGGTTAAATGCCTGTACTGCAGCCACTCACTCATAGACCACAAGGTTGCGAGTTCAATACTAGCCAGGGTTCAGGCTAGACTCAGGCCTGCATCCTTCCAAGGTCGCTAAAATGAGTACCCAACTGTTGGGGGGCAATGAGCTTACAGTTGTAAACTGCTTAGACATCCCATAGCGCGATATGAAGCGATATATAAATGAAGCTGCTTTGCTTAGCTGCTTTGCTTACTGTAATTCTTTAGTGTCAAAAGGTCCTTGATCAGATACTTGTCTATCTAGGACTGTATCTACACTGCAGAATTAATGCAGTTTGACACTGTTTTAATTGCCATGGCTCAGTGCTATGGAATTCTGAAATTTGCAGATTTGTGAGCTATTTAGCCTTCTTTGTCAGAGTACTCTGGTGCTACATCAATCTATGTCAGGGATATTTACACCAGTGAAGAAATCCAGGACATCAATCCTGGAAGCCAAGTGGAGAGCATCTGGATAAAAATTAAAGGGGAGGGAAACAACAGGGATGTTAGTGTGGGAGTCTACTACAGACCCCCAACTCAAGCAGAAGAATTGGATGAAGCCTTTCTAGAACAGATGACCACTCACTCAGAAAGGAGAAATATAGTAGTGATGGGTGACTTCAACTATCCGGATATTTTCTGGAAGTCAAACTCGGCAAAATTTTTAGAGAGCTTCTCCCAGTTGCTGCATCTCTGATTTTAACCCTGTAATCTCACAAGTTTTGTTTTGATGGTCTCCATTCATTTATATCAGTTACCATTTTAAAGTGTTTCTGCCAAACTGCTTTTTGCTGTTTTGGGGTGATGTGTTTATAGGCCAAGATGCTGTCATTGTAGCTTCATTTCTTCCATCTCCTTATGCATAATTCTTACTTACTAAAAGAATCTGAATCTAACCAAAAATATATAGATTGAGATTTGAGCAGTGATTACCACTACTACCCCCAAATTTCAAAATATTTCCAAGGATGATGGTGGTGATAATGCTAAAACCCTATCAGCAGAGTTTGGGATTAATTTGTTATATGTTGCTATAATTCTTAATAATAATTTTTAACAATAATTTGTAAAGTTGATATTTTTGTTGTTGTTGTATTACAAGTAACATATAAATGGTTTGAGTAATACAGTCACTCCTCTGTTCTTGCAAAAAAGGAAAATTGTGGCTTTTCAAGCCTCATTGACTTGAATGGAGGTGTGCTCCATGGGCACACACCCCATTTTGTTCCCCTCCATTCACCACCTGCAAACAGGCGAGGGACACGGACTTGAAGTCCACGAAATCGGAGGGGCAACTGTAATTATAATTCACATTACTTGAACTATAGTGGAGGAAAATTAGCTATTTCATTCTCTTTTGGTAAATTTAAATTACCGCTCTGGTGCCTCAACCAACTACAATTCCCAGAATTCCATCGCATTGAGCCATGGCAGTTAAAGTGATGTTAAACCAGATTATTTTGGTGGTGTGAATGCAGCCTGAGTCACATTGTAAAGCTTCAGATCTACTTTCTGTCTTTGGATATCAAGAGTGTTGATTTTAAAACTAACCTTTCCAAACTCTGCTTTCCAGTGATGGTTCAATCTAAAAAAAAGGTCTGTTCACTGTGGCCTCCCAAAGGCAACAATTGGGTTTGTAGTTAATAAGATCAAAATACTTAGGGTGAGCAAGTAGTCTTATCTGCTGAAAGTAGATTTTATACTAGCATTCCCATTGTTCCAAAACTTTCTATATTTACCCTTCATCTTTCTCAGCTCCTTCCTCTAACTGACATAATTCCTGTACTCCGCAATTCTCTTCTGTTTCCCTGGCAACCAGTTATACTCACTCCTATTTATGTGTATTTTAACTGATGTGTTTTAACTCATCTGGTGTGTCTGTTAATTGTTGTTGCCTCAATCCATGGGAAGAGGTGGGTAAAAAAGAAGAAGAATGTTCTACCCCATCCCAACTGTCCATTTGGTTCACTATGAGGTGCTCTAGTGCAAAGCACTACCTAGTTATCATCTTGAAAGTTAATAATGTGGTTTTCTTCCTCTCTGCTATATAAGGCTACTGTGATCCCACTGTAAACTGGACAGTTGTTGTTGAAGGAAAATTCTTAGGCTTTGGATGTCATCACTGATGATATTTTTGTTCTTTTGTGGGTTTTTCGGGCTGTGTGGCCATGTTCTAGAAGAGTTTCTTTCTGACGTTTCACCAGCATCTGTGGATTCTCTGAAGATGCCAGGCACAAATGCTGGCGAAACATCAGAAAGAAACTCTTCTAGAACATGGCCACACACCCCGAAAAACCCACAAAAAAACTATAGATGCCGGCCATGAAAGCCTACGACTTCACATATTTTTGTTCATTTTACAAGCTGAGTGTGCTACGATATCTTCAGTTTTGTTTTTGCTGTCACTAAGGCTGCATCCCCACTGCAGAAATAATCCAGTTTGACAACACTTTAACTGCCATGGCAGCACCAGAGCGCTCTGACAGAGAAATCTAAATGTCTCACAAAACTACCATGCCCACAATTCCTTAGCATTGAGCCATGGCAGTTAAAGTGGTGTCAAACTTGATTATTTTTGCAGTGTCAATGCAGCCTTAGTTATGGCAAAAACAAAACTGAAGGTATTGTGACTCACTTAGGGCCTCAGCAGACGGAGGCCCTGGAGACGCCACCAGACGGAGCGCCGCGGGACCGCAGCCTCCGCACCGCGGCGCTCCTGCGGTGTATCTAAAAGGAGCTCCAAATTGGCGCTCCTTTTAGATGTCAGGGAAAGTGTGCCCTAAAAGCGGCGGGCGCACTTTCCCTGACTCTTCTGCCGCAGCGCATGTGGTCGCTGCGGCGTGAGGTCATCCCCGGAGCGCCAGCCGTGCAGAGGGCCGGCGACTCCGAGGGCGACCTCAGGAAGAGGAAGGAGCGCCGCTCGTGCGGCTGCCCCTCCTCTTCAGGGCCTCGAAGACGACTCTATTAGTCGTCTGCTGAGGCCCTGAGTTCTGCAGTGTGGATAGTCTCCTAGTGAAGTAGATTACATTGGGTGAAATGGTGACCTGCTGAATCATTTGTCTATGAAACTTGATTATGAGTAGGAATTTGAGCATCTTTCTTTCCTGTCAGACTGCTTCTTTATGTAGCAGCAGGATAACTTTTGCTCAAATTAATAAAATACTTTGAGTAAACTGATCTATGAAATTTTACAGTATAGGAAAGCAGAGAAACACAACCAGGTGCCCTCCAGATACTTTGGATTACAGCTTCCATTATACCCAGCCAGCATAGACAGTAGTCCAAAACATCTGTCAAGTGCTAGGTGCCTGCTCCTCTTGTAGGAGTTCCTGTGGAATTGCTCATCTTAGGTATTTCTTTTCACAGAGTCTGCAAGAGGCAGTGACAGTGATGATGAGGTTCCACAGATGAAGCGTAAGAAACAAATAGCATCAGATTCTGAAATGGAGAGTGATACAGAAGGACAAAAAGGTAAGCAGCACCTCTTCTCAGTTTCAGCCCAAGCAGAAGTGGGATTTGCAGTAACAGGCTCCTTCAAATGTTCTCTAGTGGAGCCAAACAAAATGTTGCCACCCAAAATTTTGTGAACAGTTGACTTGGTCAGCCTGAATTTTAATTTTAGCCCCTTGCCAGTGTTGCCACGGCTGTTTTGAATGCAACATTGGATGTCATTGCTTCTCTGTTCCTTACAGGAAAGGTTCAGAGAGATGTCAAACACTAACTCAGGGGAGAATAACTGTCTGGGAGCTGCTTTAGCCCCCCAGGAGATCTTCTTCTAGGGGGCAGTGGGGCATATTTGTTATCATAAGGCTCCCTGGCCCGTTTTAGGTCTATAAGAGCTTTTTTACAACAGGAATTGAAGGGAAGTCACTTCCTATTAAATTAAATGATTTTTTAAAAAGTCCTCTCCCAGGTCTATATGTCCAGGCAGATACTTAAAATGTCACAAAAGTGAAGCATTTGGAAGGAATAATTGTGAAAAACACTTTTTAACTCCTGGGCCTCACAAAAATGCCTTGGGTGTTGCATGTAACCTCTGGGGCACTTTCCCACTTCAGCTGAAAACTTTGTTTAAATTGGGGTTGGCACTGTGCTGCATTATGAATCATTGGAGGCTCTGGCTAATTTTAGTCATGACTATTCTATATATATGTGTACACACACACACACATACACATATTTTATTGTTCTCTTCTTCCAAGGAGTTTTCTCTTGTCCCATACCCTAAGCTACATCATAGGGTCATTGTTGTTTGGATAAATGGGATGGGCCAGAACCATATATACTAGGGCTTCTCAGGCTATATTTTATAGAGGACTGGCAATTACTGTTTTCTATTCCAAGGATCAAGTACTAAATTTTGTGTCCATTGGGTGAAATTGTAATAAAATATATAAATGCAACAAATAACCCAGTTATTAAACCTCACAAGAATTCTGTGAGGTAGATTAAACATCGAGAAGGGGAGAAACCAGCCCAAGGTTACACAGTAAACTTGGTGGCTGACTTGGGATTTGAGCTTGGGTTCATTACTCTGTTTATTATCTTTGATTTTCTACATAATTTTTCTGTGTATTGTTATACTGTAATAGTATTAATTTCCCTTGGAATGCTGTATAATGTTTCTTCATAAGGGCTCTTTTTTTAAAAAGGTCACCATAGTTTTCCTCGTTCCTAACATAACCTATAGATCTGGAAAAGTCAAAATAATACTGCTTGTGTCTTATTCTTTGGGCAAGATAACAGGGATGCCATGGATCTGTTTGGAGGGGCAGATGACATATCTTCAGGAAGTGATGGGGAAGACAAGCCTCCAACTCCAGGGCAGCCCATTGTAAGTACTTTTCAATTCTTTAAAGTGGATAAGAGTCACGTTGCTCTGCCCTGTTCGTTCTGTCAACTCAGTATATAACCCTGTACCTCAAGCTGACAATTTGATTTTGAAGATTTTGATAGATTCACTGTTTAATAGATTTTATTAATCAGACTGCTGAATAAAAGAGCCAGAGTAATCCTTGATCCCACCAAGAAGGGTTAGACCAAAATATTAGGATAGACCAAAATATTTTACTGCCTGAAACAAAGCAAACTATTCAAGGGCGGCAGCCTATTTCAGATGATAAAGGACCCACCATGTGGCGTGCACAGCTCTGTCCTCTAAGAGAGGGAAATGCTTGGGACTCAGAAATTATTGCTCCAGCTCTCTAACATCTGCTACCTGAAGTGGTTGTTTCGGGATCAAAGCAGATGGCCCAGAAGTAACAGACAAAGGCTGTGATTGAGCCAGGACTGCAATGACCACACAGCCCTCTCCCAAAATGGGCCACCACCACAGTCCTAAGCCAGCCATTGCCAGGAGCCAGATTTAAATGGCTCCTTTTTGTGGCAGCTTCAGGCTGTCTTTGGCGGCCTCAGAGTGGCTTCCAGCCATTTTGGAAACATGTGTCATGTAAAATGCCATGCCCCCAAAGCGGCCAGAAGCTGCTTCTTTTGGCCCATGTGTTTCAGGCCTCTGTATACCTAAAAGTAGGGCTAGCTCTTTGAGCAGTGTTGCATATATGTCTTTGGTTTAGGAATGCACAAGTTACCACGTTTTCCTTCTCTTAGGCTCCCTCCCTAGGCACTTAGAATCATAGAGTTGGAAGAAACCACAAGGGCCATCCAACCCCCTGCCATGCAGGAACTCAAAATCAAAGCATCCCCGACAGATGGCTATCCATCTGTTTAAAGACCTCTAAAGGAGACTCCACCACACTCCACTGTCGAACAGCTCTAACTGTCAGGATGTTCCTCCTAATGTTGAGGTAGAATCTCTTCTGCTGTAGCTTGCATCCGTTGTTCTGGGTCCTATTCTCTGGAGCAGCAGAAAGCAAGCTAGCTCCGTCCTCAATATGACACCCTTTCAATATTTAAACAGGGCTATCATATCACCTCTTAACCGTCTCTTCTCCAGGTTAAACGTACCCAGTTCCCTAAGTCTCTCCTTATAGGGCATAGTTTCCAAACTCTTCACCATTTTGGTTGCCCTCCTCTGGACCTGCTCCAGTTTTTCAACATCCTTTTTGAATTGCGGTGCCCAGAACTTGATAAAGTATTCCAGGTGGGGACTGACCAAAGCAGAGTACAGTGGCACTAAATACCCTTGATTCCCTTGATCTAGATACTGTACTTCTATTGATGCAGCCTAAAATCACATTGGCCTTTTTAACTGTTGCATCACACTGTTGACTCATGTTCAACTTGTGGTCTACTAGGGCTCCTAGATAGCTTTCACACATAATCTTGTTAAGCCAGGTGTCCTCTATCTTATATCTATGCATTTCATTTTTTTTTTTTTTTGCCCTAAGTGCAGTACCTTACATTTCTTTGTGTTGAAATTCACCTTGTTAGCTTTGGCCCATCTTTCTAATCTATTAAGATCATTTTGAATTTTCATCCTGTCCTCTGGGGTATTAGCTATTCCTCCTAATTTGGTGTCCTCTGTAAATTTGAGAAGCGTGCCCCCTATTCTTTCCTCCAAGTCATTGATAAAAATGTTAAATAGCACTGGGCCTAGGACAGAACCCTGTGTAACCCCACTTGTCACTTCTCTTCAGGATGAAGAGGAGCCATTGCTGAACACCTTTTGGGTTCGGTCAATCAACCAGTTACTAATCCACCTAACAGTTGTATTATCTAGCCCACATTTTATTATCTTGTTTGCAAAAATATCATGGCAGACCTTGTCAAAAGCCTTACTGAAATCAAGATATGCTATGTCTGCTGCATTTCCTTCATCTAGCAAACTGGTAATTTTATCAAAAAAGAGATCAGATTAGTCTGGCATGACTTGTTTTTGAGAAACCCATGTTGACTTTTAGTGATTATGGCATTCCCTTCTAAATTTTCACCGACTTTCTGTTTAGTGAACTGTTCTAGAATCTTTCTCGGTATTGATGTCAGACTAACTGGGTGATAGTTGTTGGGATCCTCTTTTTTCCCCTTTTTGAAGATGGGGACAATGTTTGCCCTCCTCCAAGTCTGCTGGGATTTCTCTTGTTCTCCAGGAGTTCTCCAAGATTATTGCCAGTGGCTCTGAGATTACATTTGCTAGTACTTTTAATATCCTTGGTTGTAGTTCATCTGGTCCTGGAGACTTAAATTCATTTAGGTTAACCAGATATTCCTGTACTTCCTCTTTACTTATTCTGTGCTGCATTTCCCCTATTGTGTCCTCTGCTCCATTTTCCTCAGGTTGAACACCCTTTTCCTTTTGTGACAAGACTGAGGCAAAGAAGGTGTTGAGTAGTTCTGCCTTTTCTCTACTCCCTGTTAGAATTTCTCCATCTTCTCTGTGCAGTGGCACTACCATTTCCTTCTTTCTTTTGCTATGGACATACCCCCCAAAGCCCTTTTTATTGTCCTTAACCCCTCTAGCAAGCCTGAGCTCATTCTGTGCTTTGGCTTTCCTTACTTTACCCCTACATGTGCTAGCTATTTGTTTGAATTCCTCTTTAGTGATTTCGCCCCTTTTCCATTTCTTATACATCTCCCATTTAAAACTTAGTTCAGTTGAAAGTTCTTTTGTCATCCAACCCGGTTTCTTCAGACATCTCCCATTTTTCTTTCTCATTGGAACAGTTTGAGATTGTGCCTTAAGTATCACCCTTTTGAGAAACTCCCATCCATCCTGAACTCCCTTCTCCTTAGTATTCCTGATCACTGGATCACTCCCAGTGTTTCCCTAAGTTTTCTTTGGGAACAGGTGACACTTTGGATTCAGCAGAATCTTCTTCCAAGTAAATGTACATAGAATCAAGTTATAAGGACTCATACTCCTCTGAATAAGAGCCATCTTGGATTTTACCACTCATTTGGTTGCCATTGGTGATCAGACATTCAAAGGAAAATTGGTGGAAATCTTATCAAGCAAGTGAGAGATGGGAAAAGGAGTGACAAAGTAATCTGTCTGTCTCTTGCTAGCTTGTTTAGCTTTCCACTGGTTACAAAGGAAGGGGCTTCACTTATTCCATGGCAGGAACAGAAGCCTGGAGAACTGGCAGAGGAATTGCATACTCTATTTCTCTTTTGCCATCCTACTACACTTCTACATTATTTTTTAAAATAAAAAGCAGACTATTAATTTGTATATTTATGTATAACTTTTTTATTCAGTTAATCAGATGAAAAGGCCCCATGTCATGAATAAGGCAAGACACTCCCTGTCTACAAGCCTATAATGTATGAGACATGTCACTAAAGGAAAACATAATATGCAGGGAAGAGAGGGAAAACAAACACCATTTATTGAAGCTGATAAGGATTTCTAATAACAGCCAACTGAAAATAATTTAGGAGGCAAAGGGGACTAACAGAAGTGATGTTTCAGAAGACAGCTGGAATGGCTTTGGTCTCCATCTCCTGCTGTAGTCTATTGACTTTGGAAGGCTTAGTAACCAAACTGAGCAAAGATTAGTACTTTTAGCAATACCAGCAGAACATGTTGGTATCTCAATTTACTGAGATTTATATCATGCTGTAAACCTCAGAATCTGAATGCAAGAACACTGGGCCCTTAGTATCCACTGTGGTTTGATTCTGGGATTACCCCCACTCCCTGTGTATACCATATTACATGGATGCTCAAGCCCCATTAAATACAATGGCATAGTAAAATGGTATCCCTTATATAAAATGGCAAAGTCAAAGTTTGAGTTTTGTAATTTGTGAATAGTTAATCCGTGGATATGGAGAGCCAACTATTAATTGCATCCTCTCAAAATGAGAAAAGAAAAAAAAAAAGATTGCTTCTCCTGTAGAGTTCACTGTGCTAAAAGTCTGACACAAGACATCACCTATTTTCTCCTGTCTCTAGAAATTTTCACTGTTATTCATGCATACCATTGGTAGGCTAAGAATGATTATTTATATAACATTTACTTCACTCTTCAGCCAAAAAAGATTTGCTGAAGTATTTTATTTTATTTTATTTTATTTTATTTATAAAAGTTCATTGGTTTAAAAAAGAGAAATCATAACTACATACATACATAACAATACATATACAGGGGAGGGGGGAACCATACCATCATACCCACTCTCCCATTCATCTGCTTACTCCCAGTTAACATACAACATATAGTCCCTCACTTACACACCAAAAAACTTCCTAAACACCCAACCAAGTCATAGTCCATTTATTTAAATTAACTACCTTTCTTCTAATTTCCTTACTGAAATTAGATTATAACTGAAGCTTTAATTTTTTAATAATTCTTACATTTTAAACTTTATAGCTTATAGTCATATCTCCTTTCCAAAGGACTGTTCTTGCCTTTTTGGGTTTACCTGTTTCTCGTTGATATAATTGAATAAGGGTTTCCAAATGTCCTCATTTTCATCCCAGTCCTGTCCTCTTAATAAAGCCGTGGTCTTATCTAATTGTACAACACTTATCAACTTATCTAACTATTCTTCTTTATTCGGGAGGCTGTCGCTCTTCCATTTTCTTGCATATATATATGATTGTGTGTGCTAGGGCCGTTTATGCAAGAAAATTGCTGAAGTATTTTACAAGCAGCATGGTCTGCCCAATAAGACAGTCCCTGCCTGCAGGCTTATGATGTAAAAGACATGAGAGAAAAAGAAAAAGGGATGAGAAGGAAAGATGAAAACAAATTCTTATTGATTCATGATGGCAAACCTATGGTACGTGTGCCAAAAGTGGCACGCATTGCGATTTCGCCTAGCATGGTGGGGAGGAGGATGAACAGGTGCACGCACACTCGTTGCCCCTCTTTCCAGACCTTTCCCGGGCTCCAGCTGTCTCTCAGAGACAGCTGGGGGCTGGGGAAAGGGCAGGGGGAGGAGGAATGACTGGCATGTGCCCGTTGCCCCTCCTCCTGGACCTTTCCCAGTCTTCAGCTGTCTCTGAGATAACTGGAGCCCGGGGAAAGGGCGGGGGGAGAAGTCCCACCCCAGAAGTCCCACCCCTGGAGAGTGGAAGGCACCTAGAGTGCGGAAGTCCCACCCCTGTCACTGGATGCTACCTGGTACTGGAATTTTTTTTAGCTTGGGCACATGACCCCGAAAAGGTTCGCCATCACTGTTATAGATGATGTATTTAATTACATACATAAGGTTCTTAAGGAAAGTACAGAACACAACATAAAAGTCTTCCTATTCCTTATATGATTTGCTTTTTGTCCCTGTTTCATCAGGATGAAAATGGATTGAATGAGGACCAGCAGGAGGAGGAACCAATTCCAGAAACACGAATAGAAGTAGAAATTCCAAAAGTAAATACAGATTTGGGAAATGATTTGTACTTTGTGAAGCTTCCCAACTTCCTCAGTGTGGAACCCAGGTATAAAAAAAAACCAAGGTGTCATATGCACAAACCTGAAAGTAAACATCCCTGGTTTCCTTGAAAAAAATTATAGTAGCCAATTCTTATGTTGGTCCTTTCATGGGTTTTTTTGGGTGGGGTGGGGTGGCTGACAGTTTCAGTTGTTTCACATCCCTAATCATTGGTCATGCTGGCTTCAGATTGTGGGATTTGAAGTCCAACTCATCTGTCAGTCCAGGAAGGCAGCTATAAGATATGGAGAGAATAAGCCAGAGTTTGGAGGAAAAAAGAGTTGCTACAGATTCTAGTTGTAATTCAGAAATGGCTCGTTCTCCTGAAAACCCATAAGCTGCAGTTGCTATGCAGTGTTAAATCAGTCAGTCAATAAATAGAATTCAGCCAGGGAAACTCATTGTGAGAAGTTTTGAGACAGATCATCTTGATGCAAAGGATTAACTGGGTTTTCTAGTGGAGGACATTTTGATTCTTTCCTGCCCATACATATAAAGAGAGGAACAAATGTGAACCATATTGTCATTCTCTCACTTTTGTGTGAAAAACTAACTTGAGAGACCCTTTCTATAGCAATACTTCCACCAGTATAGTCTCTTACTTCATGGGGGCACACATCCCACCAACCACAGAAAGACAGACCTGTTGATATATTTTTTCATTAAAAATTGTTTTGTAGCAAAGGGACAATATCTGATAAACTATTGCCCTGTTACAAAGATGGACAGTATGTGAACTGTGTGTTCCCAGGCTGTTTTTGTGTGCCCACATTCTCTGTCTCCACCCATCTATTATGACAAAAGCAACAACACCCAAAACCCTGTTGAGTGTTTTCCTTTCAAAGCAAGCTTTTCAAGAATCCTTCCACAACCACAGTTCCACTTGTCACAGATGCCTAGCACACCCACCACTGCTGCTGTAGCAAATATGGTGGCTGGGAAGGTGTTCCCAAGTAAGTTGGGAGCCTAACTCCTGGGCACTTGCCCACCCTTCCCTGTGGGGGATGCCCATGAAAAATGAGTGTGACTTCCAACTTAAATATTTAGAGGGGGAATTAGGAAGATTCATGGAAGATAAGGCTATTGGAGGCAATAAATCATGATTGCTATAGAGCAGGGGTAGGCAACCTTTTTGAGCCAGGGGCCGGGTTGCTGTCCCTCAGACAATTGAGGGGCCGAAGTACCAAAAATAAATAAATATTTTAAAAAAAATAAAAAAATATATGCATGCACACTCTCTCAGCCCCAGAAAAGCCATGGCAAAACCCCATGTGGAGATTTTACCAAGAAAACCCCAAGAACAAGTAATAACAATAATCAATATCATCATGGCGGGGGGCGGCGGCAGGATCAGCCTGGGGCCAGTCCAAAGGCCTCGGGGGGCCGCATCCCCCCCCCCCCCCCCCCCCCCCCGGGCCTTGGGTTGCCTACCCCTGCTATAGAGGAATAGATATATATGATGGGGAAAACGTTAGCCCTGCCCCTAGTGAGTTTCTAAAAAGGAGAGTCTCCTCTCTTTGTAGATGCTTTTCACTTAAGAAAGTCACTCCACACACAGGAGAAGAGGAGATATTGAATGAGCAACAGAGGAGAACAGGTTCAATGTGCCCACCCCCCTTTGTGTGCTCATTCTCCACACTCGAATAAGGACAAGATGTCACAGCATACTAGTTTTTGAGAAATAGTGATCAAAGAAGACTACTGACCTCAAGTCCTGCTTGTGGGCTTCTCTAAGGCATGAGATTGACCCTGTGGGAAATAGGGTGCTGGATGAGATCAGGTCTTTGGCCTGATATGGCAAAACTGCTCTTAGCATTCTTAATTTTATTACAGGCCTTTTGATCCTCAGTATTATGAAGATGAATTTGAAGATGAGGAGATGCTTGATGAAGAAGGCAGAACAAGGTTAAAACTGAAGGTATGAATTGAAATTCTGTTCCTTCAACATATATAGGTGTGTGTGTGCAGACATGCACCATTGTTACCCCTGAGATCATAATCCATTTTTGAGATTTCTGCTTATATCAGTGCTACTCAAAGTGCTGGTCAGTGGAATGGTGCTGTTCTGCAAGCTCTTGGGTGTTGATTCACAGCAGGTTTCCAGGAAAGAAAGAATGAAACAGTTGTAGCCAGTGGACCCAAGTATGGTGCTGGTCTCTGGCACACTGGGAAAACCAACCTAGTGATCCACCACCAGATAGTTTACAGAGACACTGATTTATCTTGAGATGAGCAGGTACTGTAGAGAGTCTGAGAAAGAAAATAGTAATCGGTTTGCATTTCATTTTCATTGTGGAGTCGCTCAGTGGCCTAGCTGACCTTAGAGAGTCCTCTCTCCTCCCATTGCTGTCTCATGGACCCTGCATTGACTGTTTGCACCTGATTCAAGGCACTGCTACATTGCAGACTGACTGAATAGTCTGTCACTTAACCACATTAACTATTGGTTAAGTGACTGACTATTGACTAATACTGTAAATATTACAATATTAGCCAATAATCAGTCACTTAACCAATAGTCAGAAGAATTATTCATGATATATTTGCCAACTACATTTGCCCCAGCCTCTCACAATTCAAGTTAGCAATTTACTCACAAAATGTGTCTAATCATGGTAATTTTGACAGGTAGAGAATACAATACGCTGGAGAACGCGCAGAGATGATGAAGGGAATGAGGTTCGCGAAAGCAATGCACGGATAGTCAAATGGTCTGATGGGAGGTAGGTTTGTGCTAGATGTTGTTAGGTTTCTCCTTGTAAACTAGCAATGCATGCTATGCAGTGTACAGGTGCCATCTTAGGCCCTGTACTTAGAAAACGTATTTTTTTTTATTACAACTCCCCAAATCCCTTGCTGGCTGTGCTGATTGGGGGATTCAGTTCAAAACAGGAACATTTCTATGCTTTGTTCTAGTTAGGTGTTATTTTGGCTCTAACATATGACATTTTGTAAGGTGGTTTTAGGGTAAGGAAACCAAGAATTGCTGTTCATTGCTCTGAGGTGGAGAAAAGTTTACCTCTCTGGCATATGTCCATGTTTTAAAGGACTGTCACAAGTACACTTTCATTCACTTGAAGCAGATGCTTTCATGACTCTTTATAAAATAAATCTGTCCTGCAGAGAGATGATGATCCTGTTTTTCTACATCACATGTAAAAACTAGACACAAGCCCCCCCCCCCAAAAAAAATCAGACCTTCAACTTTTCTGTTTAAGCAAAACTAAAAATAAAACTGATAAAAGTTCCTTTTCTAAACTCCCAGAATGCACCCATTAGTAGGGCCAGTGGCCACATTTCTTAACTGTAAGAGTGGTTTGACAGTGGAATGCCTCAAACGGTGGTGGACTCTCCATTTTGATGTTCTTTAAACAGATGTTAGATTAGCATCTTTCAGGAGTGCTTTAGTTGTGTATTCCTGTATGGTAGGGTTAGATGGTCCTTGTGGTCTCTTCCAACTCTAAGATTCTACTACTCTGTGTTAACTGTGAGATTTGGGGAGTTGTGATCCAAAAAAAGCAGTTTTTCCCAGCTCTGGACTAGACCCAGAGGAAGGGGATTGCAGGAACACATTTAAAGGTGTGAGATAGTGATGGAGTGAAAAGTGTAGTATCAAGGTGTGACTGAAACATTGGTTTCAAGGCCAGTAGAAGACTTGCTTGAGTTCATACACAGTGCTTCTAATTCTAAGTAAATAAAATTATATCTGGGCATGTACAGTAATCCTCTTTCTTTTGAAGCATGTCACTGCATTTGGGGAATGAAGTGTTTGACGTGTACAAAGCACCATTGCAGGGGGACCACAACCATCTCTTCATCAGACAGGGAACAGGTCTGCAGGGGCAAGCAGTGTTCAAAACTAAACTCACCTTTAGGTAAGTGCATGGGTCATATTAAAGTCAAAGTAGCTGTAGTTCTGTTAGTGTGTAATAGGATCAACTTATGTTTAATGTAAAATTGGAAGCTGGTGACTCGTTCTCAGGTTCTTATTTTCTTATTTTGATTTTATTTTATTGTTGCCTCATTTAGCTTCTTGGAGGAAAAGCATATATAAATGTATATAAACTGATATAAATGTAACAAATAATCATGAC
Source organism: Phrynosoma platyrhinos (assembly GCA_020142125.1). Taxonomy (NCBI): domain Eukaryota; kingdom Metazoa; phylum Chordata; class Lepidosauria; order Squamata; family Phrynosomatidae; genus Phrynosoma; species Phrynosoma platyrhinos. Next base: position 10,304,445 of record CM034709.1, on the reverse strand, counting down.
CATTTTGATCAGAGGTCTTTGTAAAAAACAAGATTAGAACTGCAACTGTTTCTACTGAAAATTAATCAGTATAGCAATTGTTGGTTGAGTTACTCTAACTGGCAGCAGGCATTTTAACAAACACCACTGTTAATGATGCTTTCACTGGAGATGCCACGATTTGAACCTGGGGTCCTTTGTCTGCAGGCTGTGTGTTCTTTCACTGAACTGTGACACAAGAACTGAAATTCTGTGCAAAGAAGTCCATCAAATAACTTAATATATATGACATTTCAAATACAGTTGCCTCTCCCAATTCGCAGGGGATCCTTTGTGGGACCCCCCCCCCATGTTGGCTCGCTAATATTGGAGTCCCATTGAAATTAATGGTGCACACAAACGCTCATAAGTGCACACAGCCATTTTAAATATAGGCACTTGTCCCCCTCCCCTCCCCCACAAAGAGCGAGACTGTGGACTTGTCCATGAACTGTACATCTGAATCTTGAGGCTTTCCTCTCTCTAGTCCAGTATTGTCTATTTTGACTGGCAGCAGCTTTCCAGAGTCAGGTTTTTCCTCCTCACAGATTGCTTCAGTGTTGGGGATTTTTTTTTACTTTTCCAGATCATTTGGACTACAATTCCAATAATGTCTTACCATTACTTGTGCTGAGACTTATGGGAGTTCAAAACATCTGGAGGACCCAAAGTTTTCATGTTCCCCAGCTCCTTATACTTTTGGGGGAGTTCAGCAAGCATTAAATATCACATTTTCTGCATGCAAAACATTCTTTACATCTGAGCTGTAGGGAGTGGGAGGCCTGTCTAGCACTGAAATTATTTTCTTTCCAGCTCCAGACTGAGAAATTTATGTATTTCCAGCATTTCATTGGCCAGTTTTTGAATATTGATCTTAAGCTAATAGATTGTCCTTATAATTTGTTCTTGCAGAGTAGTGTTTTTTTATATTACAGAATCCTGTTGTGGTGGTGGTCATTGCTCACTTATGGCAAACCAAAGGCAATCACTTGGATTTACCTATGCACTGGTTCGCCATTCAACAGTGGGTTCAATGTGTCTGCTTTGGGACTAATAAGACGAGTTCAGCTATATAATAGTAGCACATTCTTCGATGTTTGAGACCTTCAGGGTACTACTTTATTCCAAAACAGCTACTATGTATTTGCATTGTACTGTGAGACAATAGGCACCCTGCCAAATGTGTAGTCTTTTGCACAGTGTTAATATTCAGCAGAAGAATATAACCATTTTGTAGCTGTATGAGTGTAGATTTACATTATTCAAGCAATATTTAGCTTCCGAACCATTATTAACTTTTCTTATTTTAATTGATACCTGGAGTTGGGGTTTTTTTTAAGAAAACAGGCATGCAAGTAATGCAATAAATAATAGTACCAAGAAGATCCACAATTTCATCAATCCTCCCACCAATCCCATTCACAACTATCATCAACCCTTTATTTGCATTTCTAGTTGCTCTAGCCAGTTTTGTTATTGTTAGATGATTTGCAACAGATTGGCAAGGAACAGTGGCTCAGCAATAGGAAGTGACATTGAAGGTTCTTTTTAGAAATAATGAGCTTGTGTTAGTTTCTTCTGTCTTGGCCTCAGTATTTCTTATCCATCAAATGAGAATATTGTTAAGCTTTAGCCAGGTGTTTGTCCACATCTGCTGGCTAATTTCAGAGTTGTGTGTTAGAAGATCAGCATCCTGGAAACTGAAGGCAAAGCCTCTTGTGGAAAATTATTCTGTGGTAGTTTTTCTCATTCCCTCATCCCCACCAAACCTTTTGTTTCCTTTCCCTCTCTTTTTTCTTTTGTTTTAGCAGTGTGCTAGAAGATTCTCCCTAATGATATTCCCTGGTATATTATAGCTATTCTGTTAGACTGAAATTCACTAAAAAGTATTTGAACTTGACAATCTTTTTTACCCCAGGCCTCACTCAACAGACAGCGCCACACACAGGAAAATGACTCTCTCTCTTGCGGACAGATGTTCAAAGACACAAAAAATCCGTATTTTGCCAATGGCTGGCCGTGATCCAGAATCCCAGCGCACAGAAATGATTAAGGTACAGATTTACAGTTGAGGGTCAGGAGTTGTCTTTGTCTAAGCTTCTTAAATACCCTTTTAATAAAATGAATTACAGTGGGACCTTGGTATCTGTGGGGGATTTGTTCTGGACCCACCCCCCGTGTGGATACCAAAATCCACAGATGCTCAAGCCTGTGTTGTCCTCAGTGGCAGTGTGTGCACGCAACCGAGTTACCATTGAAGACAATGCAGGCTTGTCGTCTGCGGATGCTCAGATCCATGCATGGCAAGTCTGTGGATACTGAGGTCCCACTGTACTGCTACTACTACTACTACTACTACTACTCTTTCTACTACTTTTTCATATTTCTTTATATCTGGCTTTCCCTCCAGTTTGGGACTCAAGACAGCTTTCAACAGATTAAAAAAGAATCCCACATAATTAAAATACATAAAATATGAAGTTAAAAGATGGTTAAACTGTAAAAAATTATAACCAGTTGTAAACATAAACCTTTTTTTAAAAAAGCCTACATAAAATAGCAGAAAATCCAGAATATTGTTTAGGTAGACTTTGGACATTTATTTTAATTTTATTTATTTCAAGGATATATACATGCAGTCACCAAAGGCCTGTTGAAACAAGAAAAGACTTCATGTATGGGGAATAATAGTAGGAAGAGTGCCTGTCTAACCTCTTTGGGAAGGGAGTTCCAGAGCCTGGGATCAGCTACTAAGAAAGCCCTCTGGTGCTCCCACCAGATGACCTTCATTTCCAGTTTTAAATTGTACCCTCCACCCCCCACTCTGCCACTTTGATATTTTGTCACTTTACTCTGCCACATGTGTTGTCCTGAAACATCAAAGAGTGGGACAAGTGGAGCCTTAACTGCAGCAAGAAGGTGCACAAACATGAAGAATCCAAGTGCTGTGTGCAAAATGCTGCCTCATTTGGCACACCCTTGTGTTCTTTCCTCCTGCAGAAAGAGGAGGAGAGGCTGCGGGCATCTATTCGCAGAGAGTCCCAGCAGAGACGAATGCGGGAGAAACAGCACCAGCGGGGCCTGAGTGCCAGCTACTTGGAGCCAGATCGCTATGATGAAGAGGATGAAGGCGAGGAGGCCATCAGCCTGGCAGCCATCAAAAACCGATACAAAGGTGGAATCAGAGGTATCTCCCATCTTGGAACACCTGAATCAAATTCAGGACACGGGTTTAAAAATCTACTTCAGGCTCTCCCTGAATGGAGTATAAATATTGAATTTAATGGACAAATCCAAGAATGGTGGCTGATTTAGTTGAACTGCTTATTAGACTTACATCCCCCTTCTTGATTGGAGCCATAAAATAAAAATCACCTATCCAGTTTAGCAGATAAGTTTAAACCATACATTTAAAGTAAAGCATAACCAGCCCGGCTGGAGCAGGGAGGAGTGCTAGAAGTTGTCTTTACTGACTTCCTTTTCATTCCTAGGCACCTTGGTGGTGCACCACACTAGCATAACTGCTCTAGCATCAATAGTAACAGCAGAAGAATTATGGGTGTAGATGGAGCAACCACAAAGGAAATGAGAGAAGGAGAGAAGGGCTGCTTGGAGGCAGCAGATGCTGCATGCCTTCTGTTACTGCCACCTTGGAAAACCAACAGGATTCTCACCTGTGATTCCTTCCTATCTGGCAGTTGGTATCTGATTGTTAAATATACACCCGTATCTCACCCTACTTGCTATGCATATCCCCGATGGTGTCTCATCTAAGTGCCAACCGGATCTAAACCTGCTAAACATCCACAATGTATCTTAAGACTTATCACAGTCAACAGTGCAGTGTTTACATCCAGGGACACTTTGTCTGTGGCTAGTATTCTATTAGTGATATATGCAAGTGTAACCTCCAAAACATCTGTACTTTCTTCTTTGCTGCAGATGGAGCAGTTCAGCACCTCCATCAGGTACAATTCCCTCCCTAAACAACCTACGGGTCCTCAGTTGGGCACCCCTCCCCATGGCCATTCAATGCCAAGAGAGGATGAAGGACAACCAGGCAGCAGGTGACTCTGTTCTTACAGCCAGCTGCATAAAGGAGCAGGCATCCTCTGGAGGTCCAAGAGGATGGTGTCTTTTTTGCTGCTGCCAGCTTCAGGAATAGAGCCAGCCTCATCTGGCTGCCCTTCACCCTCTCCACATCCTCCCTTAGCCACTGAATGGCTGTGAGGAGGGGTGCCCAGCCTGAGGACTGGTAGGTTGAGGACCCAGGGAGGAGGAGGACACACATAACTACACATGGTGGAGACTTGCACTGCATGAATGCTATGTAGGATCTCAGCTTTTATATAATGTGCTGGGTGTAAATTGGCGCTCTCTCTGCATTTTCCTAGCACATTTAGTTGGCCACTACTGGAAAATAACATGTTTGTTTGCTTTATTGCATTTATCTTGTCTGTCTTCCAAGGCCTCTTATAATACAAACAGATAAAATGAATGCAATAAAAATATAAATATGACAGTTATATTAAATTATAATGAACATTATGTCAAGTGCATTACAGTCAATCCCTGATCATGATGGTTGGGAGATTCTGGGAGGCATAATCCAAAGACGAACTCTTTCCAAGCTCTTCCCCTGGGAGGCAGAGCTTTATACAGGATTTGTGGGAAACCACAGTATGGCTAGATGTGATAGGGACCATCTTATCTACTAGAATATAGGCTGTCTTATATTTGATAGCCTAATTTTTAGCTGTTTTCTTTCCTTTTATAAATTCTCTAGCTGTTTTTTATGTCCTAATTTGCACAATGCACCTGCTTTTTGCACCTAATGTTTGTTTTCCTGTTTTTGCAGTGGCAAGCGATTGCAAGCAAATATGTCACTAATAATGTTTGTTTATGCACACATTTTCCACATATGGAAAATATCTTATGTAACATGTGGCCTGGCATCCCTTTGTTTAAACATACTAATGAATGACCAGTTTCTAAGCTACGGGTCAGTCATTTGTAACATAATTGTGTTACTCTTCAGGAATAACATAGATTATTTTTCCCTTTCAGAGGAACGTGCTCGAATATATTCTTCAGATAGCGATGAAGGATCAGATGAAGATAAAGCACAGAGATTACTTAAGGCAAAGAAGCTCAACAGTGATGAGGTGAGAGACTCCATAGTGGGGGGTATATTTTGAATGGCCATGCACACTCATTAGTCACTACATACATGTTCATCACAATTTTGGTCTGAAGTACAGTCAGCCTTCCCTATCCGTGGATTTTTTTATCCATGGATTCAAATATTCATGGTCTAAAAATATTTTTAAAAAATATAAATTCCAAAAAACAAACCTTGATTTTGCCATTTTATATAATTTACTGTGCTTCATAATTCTGATAGATTTCCCCAGTGACTCTGTGGGCTGAGCATGATGAGAGTTTTAGTCACCATGAGACGATCAAAAAGAATGAGCAGGTGTAATTGAGAGTAGTCCTGTGGGCATCCAGGTCCCTGTAAGGTTCCTTCAGGATAACTTTGAGAGCACTTTTGGCATATTTATATGTGAAATTACTGATGTGTATCTTGTCTAAGCACAAAGTTCAGCGTAAAGCAGGGTTTTGCCTTGGAGTGACTCCGACTTATGGCAACCATATGAGTGAAGCACCTCCAAGCCCCCTTGTCCTTGACAGCTCTATTTGTTCATAGCTGCCAAAAGCAGGCTGAGAAAGAACTCGAATGAATGGGTGGCAGCTCTTACATTCTTTATTCACATGGCACATCTAAAGTTAGCTCCTAAAGCCTGTCAACATCCTTCATAATATATTTTCTTATTATCCTTACATACCAACTCTCCTGAGTAAGTTCAGGGTGTCATACATGGTTGTTGTTCTCCTCACTTTATCCTCACAAAAATCCTTCTAATTAGGTTAGGCTGAAGGAAAGAGGGACTGATCCATAATTATCAAGGGAATTTCCTGTATTAGGAGGGATTTGAACCTGGATCTCCCAAGTCCCAGTCCAGCACTTTAACTGCTGCATTTTACTGGCTTTTTACAATTTCAGACTACAATCTTTGCACAAGGATGCAAATTTGTAGATGAAAAACCTCAGTGTAAAGCTGCAATTGTAGAAGCCTGGCAAATTTTTACATACTGATCAGTATCCAGTATGCCCAAGTGAGACTTCAGTTTGTTTTCCCAAGCTCCAGCCGCCTTCCCCAACTGCTTACTAAATTTAATTTGAGGTTTAGAAGGAGGAGATTTCAAAAAAGGTGGTGATTTGGTAGAGGGAGGTGCTGGTCAAGAATGCTCCTGAGCCTTTAAATGGCTGCCTTGAAATTTTCAGATCTATCTTGGTGAAAGACAGTTGATAGATCACCTGTACTTTGTGGTGGTGGCGGGGTGTGTGTAGGGTTGTCTTCAGTTTTTAATGCACTTTCATTTGCTGAAATTCACCACATGGGGGCACTTAAACATTAAAGAGGGAGAAGAGAGTAGCAACTTAGCATTTTATCAGGTACACGCACAAACTTGTATTTCTTTTGGGTTTCATTTTAACTGTCTTAAAATTGAGGACAACTTTGGGAGCCAATAGTGTTGGCTGTATAGAGTAACAAACTCATTGACACACCCACACACCATTTGTTCAGCTTTTATTTTAATACCTTTTAAAAATTTACATTGCTAACCCATTTCACAACTTTTGATGCAGTTTGGTTTTGTTATCAATTTCCCCACATAAACAATTTTGTTGTTAATTGCTGTCAAATCATCTTCAGCTTATGGCAACCCTATCAATGAGAAACCTCCAGGAGACCTTTTTATTAACATCCCTCCTCAGGTCTTATAAACTCAGGTCTGTGGTTTCTTTAATTGAGTTAATCTGTCTGTAATGTTGTCTTCCTCTTATCTGACTACCTTCCACTTTCCCCAGTATTATCATCTTTTCCAATGAGTCATATTGTCTCATGATATGTCCAAAGTTCAGTAGCCTCAGTTTAGTCATTTTGGTTTTCAGGGAAAGAGAATTCAGGCTTAATTTGTTCTCAGACTCATTGATTTGTTTCTTCTAGTAGTACATTTCAAATGTGCTTGTTCTCTGTTTATGCTGTATAAACTGATGATATGATTTGTTTCAACTATCAAATGGCAAGCTGAGCATATGGCCCATAGGCTGTTTTGCCTTGTGCCCACTACCACTGACAGTTACCTGAGTCACTATCCTTAAGTATGGACTTGCATTTAAAGCATGCCATCTGCATGCCATCATGCTAAGATTTATAACTCAAATTAATTGAATAATGTCACTCGTTAATAAATGGCAAGTAATTTCCCATTTGTGGAAATCTAATGAGATTTTGTTGCACTGCAAGAGGGACGCATTAGTGATGACTTTGTTACAGATAACTCTAACTTACTAGCCTCTTGAAAATATGTGTTTCACTCAGAGGTTGGCTTTGAGAATTTTCAAGGGCTTTATCTTGGTCTTTCCTTTGCTAAAAAGTTTTGATTCATTAATAGTGTGAGATGCTGGGTAGGGTTGTGGTGTAATAATGAGCCGCCTCTGGGAGGTATAAATCCCAAGTAGCATTTTTGCAGTATAAATAATAATAATAATAATAATAATAATAATAATAATAATAATAATAATAATAATAATAATAATAATAATTATTATTATTATTATTATTATTATTATTATTATTATTATTATTATTACTATTATTATTTAGAGTATTTATACCCCACTCATCAGCCACAAAGGCTCTCAGAGTGGTTTACAGATTGTTAACTTGACAGTTTCTTGCCCTCAGGTTTACAATCTAAAAAGATAGGACACAAAAGGAGAAGGGGATAGCAGTGGGGAAGGGGATCAGGTCCAGCAGATGCTGCCAGTTCTCCTTTTCCTCCAAGGTCAGGGCAGTGGCATTGGGAATTGAGAGAGGGTCTTCTATCTGCCTCTTTTTTTTTTTCTTCTCCTCAGGGTGGTATCATTTACAATGGAGGGAGGGCCTTAAGTCAAAACATTGATTTAAATGTTAATGAGGAATCTGTACACAGGACAAGAGGCTATGGTCAGAACGGAACATGGAGAAACAGAATATTCCCCAATTGGCAAAGGGGTCAGGCAAGGCTGCATCTTATCACCCTACCTGTTCAACTTATATGCAGAACATATTGTAAGAAAAGCAGGCTTATACACAAAAGAAGAAGGAGTGAAAATAGGAGGAAGGAATATCAACAATCTGAGATATGCAGATGACACTATAATACTAGCAAAAAACTTCATAGAACTGGAACACCTACTAAGGAAAATCAAGGAAGAAAGTGCAAAGGCAAGCTTACTGTTGAACATAAAGAAAACAAAAATAATGAGCACAGAGAATCTCAACAAATTCAACCTAGACAATGAAAAAATAGAAATAGTAAAAGAGTTCTCATATCTGGGATCAGACATTGATAGGAATGAGGCAGCCAGGAAATAAGAATAAGAATGGGGAAAGCAGCTATGAAAGAACTAGAAATGATCCTAAAATTGCAAGGATATACAACTGAGCACAAAAATTAGAATCATACAAGCCATTGTATTCCCTATTACGATGGATGGATGTGAGAGCTGAACAGTTAAGAAAGAAGATAAGAGGAAAATAAATTCATTTGAAATGTGGTGCTGGAGAAGAGTGCTGAGGATACTGTTGACAGCCAAAAAGACAAATGGGTCCTAGAACAGATCAAGCCAGAAATTTCCATGGAAGCCAAGATGACTAAACTGAGGCTGTCATACTTTGGCCAATCAAGAAGGCATGACTCATTGGAAAATCTGTACACATTGGAAAATACAATAATGCTAGGAAAGGTGGAGGGAAGTAGAAAGAGAGGAAAGCCACATGCTAAATGGATGGACTCTTATTAAGGAGGTCATGGGTATGAATTTGCAGGAACTAAGCAGAACAGGGGAGGACAGGGAGTCTTGGAGATGTCCACAGGGTCACCATGGGTCAAGGTTGACTTATGGGCAGTTAACAACAACAAATGATCTAAGTTACTGTCACAGAGAAGAGGGTGCATGTTTGTTCTCTGCTGTCCCAGAGGTAGGGCCAGGTCTTATGGTTTAAAGTTACAGGAAGGTAGATTTCAACTGACCATTGGAAGGATCATCTTGATGATAGGAGCAATTCAACAATGAACCAATTCCCTAGAGAAGTGGTGGGGTCTCCTTCCCTGGACATCTTCCAAAAGAGGCATGACTGCTGCCTGCTGGGGATGTTCTAGCTGGAGTTCCTGCACTGAGCAGAGGCTTGGGCTCAATGGCCCATGAAACCCCTTCAAACGCTTGTGATTCTGTGAAATGGCAGCTGTTACAGTCTTGAAAGCCCTTCTTTTGGGATCTGTGAGTGTGACCACATGTTTATGTGCATGCCCATTTTTTAACACAGCAATTATTTAAAATTGGAACTTTTGAAAATTTGATTTGTTTTTAAATGCTCAGTTTGACTTATGACTCATTTTTTCTTTGCAGGAGGGGGAACCATCGGGAAAGAGGAAAGCAGAGGATGATGACAAGGCAAACAAGAAGCATAAGAAGTATGTGATCAGCGATGAGGAAGATGAAGATGAAGATGCATAATGCATACTCTGCGTACTCAGCATACTCAAACTTGAAAATAGTTTTTTTTAAATATATATATATAGAGAGAGAGACTATTTCTTCTGCGGACAAGATGTAGGTAAATCCCAGCAGGTTTGTTTTGTTTGGGGGGGAGGGTTGGACAAAGGAAACAATATCTGTAATTTTAAAGTGAATAAAACTCCTTGTTGGTCTTTTTATTTATTTTTAAAGAGGTTTTAAAATTATTTGTTTATAGCCTCTTGACCCACCAGGACTCTTGAGGCAATACCGAATGGTTAAAACACAAAATATTACATAATGATAAACCCACTTATATATGCTCCAGCACTGTTCTTTAAAAATAGTTTTAAAACCAAACAATTGAAAACATTTTAAAAGGTAGTCATAGTAGACACTGCTGATTTTAAGCATCAAAATCAGCACGTCGCTAATGTGTCCTTCTTGCTGTGGCAGAATCTCATTAGATTTCCACAACTAGAAAACTGTTTATTAATTGAGTGGTGTTGCTGCGCTAGAATTTTCATTGGTGTTTTTAGATCGTCTTGAAGCGCTTCATTGTGGGGAACACAATGCTTGCCCAACACAAGTCTGTGCTGAGTCATTACATTTTATGAGGCCAAAATGAAATGTGTACAGCTGATGCGGCAGCTTGTCTTTCCCTTCACACTTGTAAAGCTTTGTAAGGGAAAGCATGTGATGTGATGTTAACATGACAGCCAGCATGGCATAGTGCTTTGAGTTTTGGATTATGACTCTGGAGACAAGGGTTCAATTCCCCACTGGGGCATGAAACTGGGTGACCTTGGGCAAGTCACATGCTCTCAGCCTCGGGGGAAGGCGATGGCAAATTTCCTCTGAACAAATCTTGCCAAGAAAACCCCATGATGGGTTCACCTCAGGGTTGCCCTAAACCAGAAATGACTTGAAGGCACACAACACATTCCTTGTCTGGTCTTGTTCCACTGACTACAGAAGCAAGAATACCTGCAACATTGTGGGATGAGAACAAGTGGAAATTGTACAGCCCAGGGCTCGAATCCCCTGGCAAGGAAACCCCCTGGGTGACCTTGAGCAAGTCCCAGTCTCTCAGACTCAAAGGAAGGTAGCAGCAAATTTCCTTTGAAGAAACCTTGCCAAGAAAACCCTTTGTTGGTGTTAACTGCCCTTGAGTCAACCCTGACTCATGGTGGCCCTGTGGATGAGACATTTCCAAACCCCATCCTCCACTGCTCTGCTTAAATCTTGTAGGTTCATGCCCCTGATCTCCCTAACTGAGTCTAGTCCTCTAGAGTCTAGTCATCTGGCATGTGGTTTCCTTTTTTCTTCTACTGCCTTCCGCCTTTCCTAGCATTATTGTCTTTTCTAATGAGTCATGACTTCTCATGGTGTGGCCAAAGTATGACCCTTGATTTGATCATCTTGGCTTCCAGGAAAGTTTCTGGTTTTATCTGCTCAAGAACTCACCTGTTTTTCTTTTTGGCTGAAAACTAGGAGAAGGTCATTGTTATGTAAAGGCACACAATAGCAAGAGGTTTTTCAATGGCAGCCCTCAAGGTTTCTCACCCATTAATTTTGTTGTGGGATTACATCTTCCAGTAACCCTAGTCAATAATAATAATAATAATAATAATAATAATAATAATAATAATAATAATAATAATAATAAATATTATTTGTACCCCGCCCCTCTGCATAGAAGCCGCCCCGATTGCTATGCAGAGGGGCGGGGTACAAATAAATGTTATTATTATTGACTAGGGTTACTGGAAGATGTAATCCCATGTCATCTGAAGGATTGTACAAGAGGTAGGAAAGATTACTTTAGAGGTAGGGAAAGCTACTTTTCTGGATGCTGTGGTCCAAAAATTTATGCATTACTAAATGTTATAGTTTAGAGAGCAGGAAGACATGCACGCCTGCTGATTTTGGCATCAGAATGCCAGCAAGTTGAAAGTGTGTGTGTGTAGACTTGAATTAAATACTGGTTTTGAAGTCCATTCATCAAAAGCTGGCTTGTCTAGTATATTTGAGTGATGGATAGATTTTCCTTCCCTATGCAGGAATACAATCCCCTGTGAGCAAAAAATTTAAGGGTTTGCTGCTTTACAAACAAAAGGTTGAATCCCTTATTCTACTGGTGTCCATCATATAGTCACCAGTTACTGCTGGAGCTGCCAGAAAAGCCACATGAACGGATTCAGTAGCTCAATGTCTCAATTAAAACTGGAAAGTTATGGGGGATAAAGAGAGCAGCTTCCTGTTCTGTTGGCTATGTCATATGTCTATGTTAATGTATTGGAACATTCTCCAAGCCATTTTCCATAGGCCATGCTCACTGCTGATGATGGGAATTATAGTTCCAGACCAGGTTAGCATATCAAATGAGGACTGAGCCGTGAAGTTCATTGAGTGATCTTGGGCTAGTCACACATTCTTAGCCTAACCTACCTTAAAATCTTCTTATAAGGATAACATATTTGGGGTTGGCTATGCTAAGGCAGAGGAGAATGATGAAAAATGTAATAATAAACTTTTAAAAAAGCATAAAGCTGAAGTGAAGTGAAGTGAGCAGAAATGTAATCCAGTGATTTCTGAGTTCTTCAGCTAGGGCAGGAAGATAAGCCACATAGAAGTAAGAGCTTCTCGGGAAGTAGTTACTTCAACTAAAAGTGGCAACTGAAGGAACTAATGCACACTTTGGATTGTTGGGGAATCCCCCCTCCCATTGAGTCTATTACAAAGTGAATAGGGTCAGAAAGTAGAGAAGCTTTCACAATCTCACTGTTAAAACCAAAATCTGTTACGTAATAATCTGCTTCCTAGTGAGCAAAAGGCATCTTGCATAACAACAAATCCATGTAATAAAAGTATACAGGAAATGTTTCTGGGGGATCTTCAGTGCTCAGTTTCCCTATTGCTGGAGTGTTCCTCTTGTCTTACACAAGTGTGAGGATAACGGAATTGGAGAGAACTGTATGTGCCTCTCTAACTCTCAAGTCTTCACCACCTCAAGCCATAGCTAAAACCCAGGGCTTCATGAGCACTGCAGAAATAATCCAGTCTGACACTGCTTTAACTGCCATGGCTCAGTGCTATGGAATTCTGGGAATGGTAGTTTGTTGTGGCTGCAGAGCAGAGTGGAGCTCATGTTGGCCAAGCTGCAGTTCCTGCAGTAGCCCCTCCAGAACTAGTTTTCCCAGCCTCCTCTTTTTCTGATTTAAAGCAGAGTAGAAAACAATCATTTCTAAGTCTTTTTTAAGAAATGGAAAGGAATGAGTTTGCTTCAACTTGTGAGTTGTAGACGCACAAGAAACTCTCTGTGTGACTTTGCTCCGTGACATTACAGTACCAGCTAAAAGTTCATGTGTTCCTTTAGGGAATTTCTTCCCCCTCCCTGAAAAATGCTGATTTATAGGTTGCTCAAATTTTGACCTAGTAATCTGCTTAGCAGATTGACCTCAGCAAGACCTAGATTTCCTTCTCTGCAGCGTTTTTTCACATTGGAAACCTGCTCCAAAGAAGGTTCCGCCTCATTATGCACTGGAGATGTAATATAGACATTCGTGCTATCATGGATGTCCATGTTTCCCTACATATGTAAGCCTGTGGACCTCAATGAGACAGTATTGTTACCTTGCATACTTAGTCAACATTTAGAATATTTTGATTTTAATCCACTCAGGATTTTCACTTCAAAAGATACTGACTTGCAGGTTGTGCATGTTCCTAAGACGTTAGTAAGTTTTACAGGGCAATCTCATGTGGCAATTTCTGTTCACCAGATCCTTTTCACCAGATCCACACTGGTTCCATTAGGTTTATTTCTAACTCAGTCTGGATCAAAACATTTGGTTGCAGTCCCAGACACAGGATGAGATCCAGACAGGGTATAGCGCTCCATCTTTCTCCCCCTGGAGTTAAGTTCTGGAAGGGCTGCTGCTGTTACTGTCCTCAGATTGGGAGGAGAGAGAGGAAGCAATTCAAACAATGAAGAAGCGACTGATCTCCACTCAGTGGGAAAGAGATGATGGGAGATAGAGTGCACTGTTTCCTTCCCCTTGGAGCCCAGAGCCAGTTGCATCTTCATCTTCTGAATTGTCTCCTTGCTCCAGCATGGCGTAGTAGTGTGAGTGTTGAACTACAACTGGAGACCAGGGTTTGATTCCCAGCTCAGACATGAAAACTACCGGAGGACCTTGGGCAAGTAACAAGCTCTCAGCTTCAGAAGATTCCCAGCTCAGACATAGAATCATAGAGTTGGAAGAGACCCCAAGGGCCATCCAGTC
>CM034709.1:10245445-10263523 GCA_020142125.1 Phrynosoma platyrhinos | reverse complement strand
GTGATAAAATACGTTCCGTTCTGTTCTCATCACGTTCCGAGAACACAGTGCTATAAGCTTATATGTTTTAACTGTGGTAAGCTGCCTTGAGTCTTAAACTGGGAAAAGGGCAGATTATAAAGAAACAGGTAGTGTGGATGTGACTACAGCTCCCAAAATCCCATGGGCAACCTGGTCAGTGGCCATTCTGGCTATGGGATTCTAGAAGATGTAGACCCAAAAAGCAACTTTTCCAAGTTCTGGTTGAGAATCCCTGCCATCAGACAGCAACTTGGCATCTCATGACTTTTCTGGTTATTCTCACATGCTATCCCAGAACATTTGCGGTGTGACAAAGGGAAGCATTCCCTGGTATCTGCCATATGCCAAGGAGAATGGGAGCACTCATACCTTGTAACACTCATGTGGAGAGGAGGGGATTTTGGCAAGCACAGTTTGTCGTGAAGAAGTGGGATGTGCTGCATCTGCTCAAATGCCCTTTCCCAAACCGTTAGGGCATCAGCAATTCCCAAAACTGTACACTAAAAGAAAGACTAGAGAATCCACAGGCAATGCACATCCAAGTTCTATAAGGGGGGTATTCTGGGTCAATCCAGCCACATCTTCTTCCAAGGTAACACAATAATCTCATTCCTAGTTTTTTGTGGGTTATTCGGGCTGTGCGGCCATGTTCTAGAAGAGTTTCCCCCTATAGTCAAATGTTCAAACTACATTCACACTGATCTCAAAATTAACTAGTAACTGTTAATTAATTATTTTAATCCTGACTAAGGGTTACAATATGACTTTAACTTAATGAGGAAGAATTTCACTCCTTTTCTAGGCTGTTTTTAGTTACCTGTATACCTGCAGAGCATGTATGGCCTCAGTAAGAAGGTGTTCTTTATTTCACAAACCAGCAGCTTGTAGGAGCTTGGTTTTATAAATAAAAACACCCTAAAAGTAATTATTTCAGATAGGTTTTTAAAAACACAAATAAATTACTGCTAACTACTGTTGGGGATAACAATAATTTTTTACCTTTAGAAGCTTGTAACTACTTTCCTGTGCGCTAGTTTGGATCAGAGGTCCAAACACTGTAATCTTTTCCACATTACACATTTACAGCACTTTAACTGCCATGGCTTCATCCTACAGAATCCTGGGGTTTGATATTTATTGAGGCAATAGAGATTTTTAAATGCTTTCTGGAATCCCCTGGGATTCTGGAAACCACAAGTCCCAGAAATTCCATAGGATATAGGTCTGGCAGTTAAAAGTGATATCAAAGTGTTGTAACTGCATTGTGTAAAAGAGACCTAGGCTGCATCCCTCACTGCACAGATAATCTGGTTTGACACCACTTGAACTGCCATGGCTTCATGCTATTGAATTCTGGAAATGGTAGTTTGTTGTGGCACCAATGCAGCAAATTGTTGCCTGTGGGTCACATGTAGGCCCCCAAGTGTCAAGGTTATATTTTCCCCTCTGAAATGTCCCAAAATGATCTCTAAGGGCTATGGAGAGTATTTCCACCATGTCTGGAACACCCCTGGGCCACCAAAGGGACAAAATGAAAATTTTCAAAATTTTGCAAAATTTTGCAAAAATGTTTGTTTGCCTCAAAATGGTTTCTAGGGCCCCAAGAAAGCCCCAAACATGTCCCATGCCCCCTAAAGAACATTTAGGAGCAAGAAAAATATTAAATCTTTTGTGAGAACAGGCCTGGTTGTAGTCTCCTGGGGGGCGAATAAGCCCCTGCATGCCAACCACATCCTCCACAGTTGCCCACTTCTACCCTAACAGAATGGGTTCGAGGATTCATTAATAGTTTAACAGCAACAGCATACAAAGGGATCATGCAGCACCTTTAAGACTAACTGCATGAAAGAAATAGCATAAGCTTTCATAGGTTCTACTTCTTCAGATGCATGGAGTAAACTGATGCCCAGCAAGGGCCTTTATGGAAAACGTGTGGGTATAGTGATAAGGAACTTGACAAGTTCAGTTTTTGAGGGACAAGGACAAGGGGAAAGATGTTGCCTAAGGCCAAGATGGGTGGCTGACCATATGAATGATGGAGGGAGTTTTGTAATGTGGTCTGTGCCGGCTGGAAACCATAGAATCATAGAATCATAGAGTTGGAAGAGACCCCAAGGGCCATCCAGTCCAACCTCCTGCCATGCAGGAACTCCCAGTCAAAGCATCCCCGACAGATGGCCATCCAACCTCTGTTTAAAGACCTCCAAAGAAGGAGACTCCACCATCCTTCGAGGGAGTGTATTCCACTGTCCAACAGGTCCTACTGTCAGGAGGTTCCTCCTAATATTGAATCTCTTTTCCTGTAGCTTGCATCCGTTGTTCCAGGACCTATTCTCTGGAGCAGCAGAAAACAAGCCAAGTATGACACCTCTTCAAATATTTAAACAGGGCTATCATATCCCCTCTTAACCCCAGATGCAGAGCTTGGAAGAGTTACTTTTTTAGACCACAACTCCTTAAATCTCTCACAGGGAATTTGTTTGAGGATTCGGCAAATTTTGGTTCCCCCTCCCCCCCCCCAAAAAAAATAACTTTTCCAAGCTGGTATTTCAGGGCCACATTGGAAGGCATGCAATTATGGGCTCTCTATTCTTGCAGGGTTAAGGTTGACTGGTACCTTTACAACTAAGGTCCCACAACAGAGCCAGCCAGGCAGTCTGTGTTGAATTTAATTGAGAGCTTGCCTCAGGCACTCGCTGGTGAGGCTTCTTCAACAGAAGAAAGGTGAAGTGACCCATTCATTCGCTGGAACTGCTTATCCTGACATACTTTGCCAGAGCCAGAGGTAATTCCTGAATAAAACGGCTGCTTAGCAGTGCTGAGCATGCACCTGGTACCTTTCATCTTTTAAAGCAAGCTGGCATGGGCATTAGCCAAGTATGCTGCAAGAGCACTGTGGATCAGATTGGAATTTGTTAAAAGATTCACAGGTGAGGTGGGAAGAGCTCTATAGAGTGAGAGCTCAGACAAGTTACCTTGTTGGACTAAAGCTCCCAGAATCCCCCTGGATTCAAAAAGACAACTTTTTGAAGGTCTGAGATATCTTTATCAGGTAAGCATGAGGGTTGCCAGATCAAAATTATTCCAGATTTCAGCACTAAGATCTGAGACCTAGGGAAGGACACTGAGCACCCTTTCACACTATACAGTTGTAGTACTATGGTTCCTCTTTAACTGCTGTGATTCCATCTTAAGGAATTGGGGGATTTGCAGTTTAGGGACAGGTGTTTAGAATGTTGTAGCTGAGAGCTACAGTGCCTCGCCGAAGTACAAAATTGTTCCCTTGCCTTAAGGATGTTGGAGAGCCTAAGGATATTGGTTAGAAAGTCCTCAGCTGGAGTTGGGAGATAATAATAATAATAATAATAATAATAATAATAATAATAATAATAATAATAAATTATTTTTATCCCGCCCCTCTGCATAACACAACCGGGGCGTCTTACAACATTAAAATCTCAGGTTCAAATCTCCCTGAACCATGAAAACTCAATGTGATCTTGGGCCCATCACTTCTTCTTAGCCTGGCCTGCCTCACAGTTGCTGTGAAAATAAGATAGGGAGGAACAGAGACACATTATACCTCTTTGAAATCACTGGAGGAAAGATGAGATATCTATGTTGTTGCTGCTGCTATTAATAAATAACATCTCCATAAGGTAGGTCCATACTCTTATCCCTCCATATCACTTTGACTAAGAATAACAATCTATTGCAGTCATGAATGAAGTCAGATTTGACCTACAGACTTTTTGATTCATAGCTCGCTCAGTGTGCCACAGCAACATGCTTTCAATAGGCTGTACTCATCCTTTTGTCACAACACACCTTGACTTTTGCAAGAGCTAATTCAGAACAAGTTTGCACAGATGTAAGCCCTACGCCTGTCTTGTTCAGTAGGACAGTCACCAATGAATACGCTTATGGGGTGCGATTTCAACATTTCTCATTGTGAATTACATACAGTACTCAAAGAGCAAAGGAATTCTGCTTGCTTGCACATTTTTCTTAACAAAGAGAACTAGCAGCTCTGGGAAGAGATGCACCTTTCATTGGAACGGGGAATCACATGGTGGGGAAACTGTCTTGCTATCTAGTATCTTGCTTCTAGTAGCAGGACAATGATCGGCCTCTACAAACGATCAAGGGTCAGTACTAAAGTCACAGTCAGAAGGCCATCTCTGGGTCCAAAGTCACTGGCAGTATCAGAAGCAAGATCTGAAGGCAGCCAATGCCTCTCCCTGGTCTAGATAGTCCTAGGATGTCTTATATCTCTTCAAAGGGAGGACTGTTCTCTATAAAAGTAAGACACGTGGCTATCCAGGTCACTGATCTCTTGCACAAACTGATATATAGGAATTGGCCCTCACCCTCGGCATCTGTTTTTTGTGATGAGGTTCAAATCTAAAAAGGGTATCAAGGGTAGGAATTATGTGGCTCTCTGGAAGTCATTGAACTGCAACTGCTAGGCAATGCAGTCACCATTGTCAATGGCAAGGAAAGCTTCAAAAACTGCATTGTTCCCATTCTTGAGTTATATCCAGACCAGATGCAGAGCTTGGACATTATTTTTGGACCACAACTTCCAGCATCCCCCAGCCAGCCTGGCCTCTGGCTATGCTAGCTGGAGGATTCTGGGAAAGGATTGTTTCAAACTCTGACCCAAACTGCAGTGTTGGAAGCAGAGGGCATTTCCTTCCCTACTGCACATCTACAAGTCATCCAAGGAGATCTGCAACTCAGTGATAAATCACATGGAGGATCACATGGAGGTCTCAGGTTCAGTCATCACCATCTTCATGTAAGACTGAGAAGGACTCCTTCCAAACCCCTGGAGTGGTCATTTCCAATCTTGGGTCTTCAGATATGGCTGGCCTCCACCTCCTATCATCCTTTGTCATAAACTATGCTGGCTAGGAATTATGGGAGTGGCAATCAAACGTGTTCTGCTGAATCAAGTTTGAACACCAGTGGTCTAGTGAGTTGCTATCCATTACTGCAAATTGCATGCATATTGCAATAGTTTAATTCCAATTTAATGGTCACTTTACTTTTGCAAGTTTTTAATTGCCCTGTGTTTTTAGACTGTAAGTTGCTTTGGGTCCCAATTTTGGGAGAAAAGCGGGATACAAATTAATATAATAAATACATAAAGAGAGGGCAACTGTGTCTATCCAGACGTTTTCGTACTGCAATTCCCAGCATCCTTCACCATTGACTGTGTTAGTAGGGATAAGGGAAGGTGTAGCCCAGGGGTAGGCAACCTTTCCCCTTGAAGGGCCGAGGGACTTCAGCTCCCAGAATCCGAGGAGCTATTGGCCAACATGGGACTATTGGCCAACATGGCTGAGGCTTCTGGGAGCTGAAGTCCCTCCGCCCTTAAAGGGGAAAGGTTGCCTACCCCTGATGTAGCCTAACAATAGCTGGCATCATGTTGGTTAGTCCCAACTAGAGTAGACCCATTCAATCAATTGAATGGTGCATAAATTCCATTGATTTAATGGGTCTGTTCTAATCAGGGCTAGCAACAGGATTTAGGCTACCCATCTAGAGAGCCAGAGTTGTTCACCTTTGATGGGGATGGCACTAAGCTAGGAGAAGCAATGGGATGGTTTCCGGGTTATTCAAATGGTGAAAATAATCCTGGTAGAATGTGGGTTGAATCTTTGTTGTTCACATACATTTTGCATGCATCCAATTAAGTTGGGGGGGGGGTCTGACAAAAACCCATTTAACCTGGGACAATCAATCTCATTCCCCCCCCTCCGAGTTTTCTTTAAAAAATTGCATTGTCGGTTGTGTGAATAACCAATGTGGATAGACCTGGGATAAAACTCCATGCATTGAACGCGCTTCGAATACATCTGCACCATGGACTCCATTTTCATTCGAGTGCTGACATGTGTGAGCAACAGAACTTGCAGAGATGCTGTTCCACTAAAAAAATAAATAATGTGAACAACAAAATTGGACTGTATTAGAGAGATTATTCGGATATTCGCGCTAAGAAACATCAACATCTGAATAGGGCCTTAGGAGACTATTGTACTAGTTTATAAACCGGCTTACTTGAGCCGGCTTAAAATCAGAAGTGGGTGGCATCCTGATAGTATCAGATGCATTTAGCTGCTGAAATTGCCACCTGGCTGCAGCCCGGCTCCATCACTGCTCCAAGGGGCACTCCTCATGCCTCTTTTCAAAGCTGGGAGTTTTTCGGCTTGAAAAAAATGGCCATCGGAGTGTGCCTCTGAGCAGCGATGGAGCCGGGCTGCAGCCGGACGGCGATTTCAGTGGCGAAATGTGTGTGATACTATCAGGATGCTGCTCGCTTCTAATTTTAAGCTGGCTCAGGTAAACCGGTTTATAAACTAGTGCGATAGTCTCCTTAGTTTGAAACAACTTTCTAGTTCTCATGCTTTGGGACCTTTAATAGGCTTCCAGTTCAAAAATTGCTTCCAGATAAACTCACACACACACACACATACAAATTTCCTGCCTAATTAAGCCATGAAAACAACAGCATCCTGAAATATGAGCTGTTTTCTTCCCAACCACTGGGAGAATGAGCATTTTGTGTTAATAGAAGACGGAGAGTGCTTCGCTGCATGTATAATTTATGCTTAACTATGGGCCTCTGCAGATGGGCGGCACAGAGCCACCCCAGGAAGCGGCGGATCAGGGCCGCGGCAACCCCATGCCGTGGCCCCAATCCTCCCTTTTGCTGCCCTGAAAATAGCGGCAAAATGACGCTCCTTTTAGGGGCAGCAAAAGGCCACGCTAACAGCTGGCGCTGTGGCTCTTCCGTGCCCTTTTGGAGCAGCGTGTTTAAATGCTGCGCCGGAAGGGCATCCTGATGCCGCACGGCATGCGTAGGGCTGTGTGGCATCAGAACAGCATCGGCGTGGGATTGGGGCGACTGGCGTGTGGCTGCCCCACCCCAACTCTACCCCCAGGCCAGCCCTTTGGCCCGGTTTGCAACGGCCCTATGTTTGACACCAACTGTCTATTATCCCCTCCTGAATCATTTCCTGTTTGTTTCTTACCATAGAAAACAACTATTTTCAATCCTCTTCCAGTTCCAACAGGGAAATAGTCTGAAGTTTGAAAGTGTGGCAGATTTGATTGCCTCACTGTCTTTAATACTAATGACTATTGGAGGGATTCATTGTTGTTGGCTAAACTTTAAACGATCATATCTTGGGTGTGGACAAACAACCCAGGTTGTCAGATCTTTATCCAAACTCTTTGAGCAATCTGAAGCCTCAGAAAATGATACAGTACATTGCTGCTGGCTTCACTGTAGACAGTAACCATTCATGTTTTCCAGCACAGAATGAAGAAGGCATTGGAAGCTCTGTTTTTGCAATCCATCTGCTCTTGTTAGAAAATTACCTCGAGCTTGTTTTATTGAATGTTAAGATTCTAGTCCTTATGGATATATGGATATACTTGGATGCACTGAAATTCTTGAAATAAACAGCTGAATTAAACCAAACTCAGCCCAGTTGTGTGTTTTTTCAGTTCCTGTGATTTCTGCACGTGGTTTCGAACCATAAAGTGACTCAAAGCACTTTGCTGGAAAGGCAAATATAATAGTCACCAACTATGAAAATAGTGACCAAGGAAGAAAATAAACAATGGTCATGAATGATTACTCATGACAGATATATTCAGAATTATTCCCTCTTTCTATTGAACAAGAAAGAGGTGGGGCAGATACAAATGATTTGAATCTATAAGCCAGTGTATTATATTTTCGATCTTGTGTCCTTTCCTTCCCGTCCCATCTTTTGATTCAGCATCAGCAAGCAGACAATTGAAAACAAAGCATAAAGTGAAAAACCCCACATATACCGTCATCACCTGGGTGTGACACATCAGTATCTTTAAACAAACACATTGCCTGGATAGTTTCATCATAGCCTGCGCATGGTTGTATGGATTTACTCTTTAGGCTTGCCGAGGGGTCAATCAGACATTGTTGTTTTTAGTGCGATGATGTGAATAATCTCACTCACACATTCCAGGTTTGTTGTTCACATTATGGAACCACATTAATACGCATCTCTGCAAGTTCAGTTGCTCACATGTGCAAGCGTTCGAATAAAGATGGAGTCAAAGATGAGAATGCATTCGGAACCCGCTTTGGGGTATGCAGCATTTTATCCTGGGTCTAGTTGGGTTGATTTGCATCGGTTATTCACACTACCGACAATGCGGATCTTTAAAAAAAAAACTTGGGGGGAAAACCCGATATCGATTATCTTGGGTTAATTAATTAATTAATTAACCCCACCAAACTTAATCAGGTGCACTTGGGACGCATGTGAACAACGGAGATTCAACCTAGATTCATCCTGGATTATTTTCAGAGTGAATACCCCTGAGAGTGGGTTCAGGTATCAGTGGGGAAAAAATTGAGGTCCTGGAAGTTTGCTTGTCCCTTCAAAGTCCCTTGAGTCTTTAGGGGAGAGACACAATAGCAGTAATCCTATATGAGCCAGCATTTCATGGTAATTCTACATTTGGAACTATGCTCTAGCTGGCCATTCCCTGAACCCTGGGTCTATTGTAGAATCACTGCACACACAATCCATACACATGCATGGCCATTCTGTGTCTTGTGAGAGGAGTGGAGGATGGCTGAAGTATCTGGTTGTGTCCCTGCAGTCAGATGCAAAATGATGACATCCTTCACTGAAATCTACTGGATTCCTCCAGAGGTCTCAGTGGAGGATGATCCAATCCATGAGTCCAACCCACCCCCACAATCACATCCACAACCCACCTCCCACCAGCCAGAAAATGGCTGTGAAGGGGCTGCAACAAATCTACAGTAGGCCCAAGGAGGAGCTTTGGTCAGTGCAGAAAGATGAAGGGAATGCCAACCTCTGCATCAACCACACAGGTGGAAAGTGAATTATGCTGTGTATGCCAATAACAAAATTCCAGACAGTTGCTGTCAACCACAACCAGCACACCCTCCTCCCTGCCACTGCCAGACTTCAGAGGGCCCTCTCACATCATGTACCCCATAGTGGTTAATCTAGGCCAGCCAGGATATATTTGTGAAAAACAGGTTATTTAAACATCACACTAAGTGTGTGTGTGTTGTCACTGTGTGCCTTCAAGACATTTCTGAAGTATAGCATCCCTAAAGTGAACTTCTGATAGGGTTTTCTTGGCTAGATTTATTCAGAAGAGGTTTACCTTTGAGGCTAAGAGTTTGTGACTTGCCCAAGATCAACCAATGGGTTTCCATAGCCAAGTGTGGATTTGAATCTTGGTCTTCCAGAGCCCTAGTCCAACACTCAAACCATTGCTGGGGGTGCATCTGCACTAGCCAAGATAATTCAGGAGAGTCTGGAGTATTCTGCTGCAGAGCTATCCTGAATTCACTATGTGAGTGCCACACATACTGGCACAAAAGCAATGCAAAGGTGCCTTGCTGTCCAGATGGCCAGCTGGTCCAACAGTGCATTAGAACCGATATCCTATCCTCCTCAAGCAGCATCTCAAAGATCCCTACTGTTGACTATCTATGCTGTCTGAAGCAAAGCCAGATGACCAGTGCTGATGAGAAGAGACCAGGAGGAAGCTGGAGGAAAGTTGGGGGAAATAGATCTGATCCTAACCAACAGGGATGACTTGGTAAATGGGGTGCAAGTGGTAGGATCCTTAGGTGGGAGTGATCATGTTCTCCTGGAATTTCTTATACAGTGGAAAGGAGAAGCTAGGCATAGTCAAGCACACATTCTAGACTTTAAGAGAGTTGATTCTGGTAAGCTTAGGGAAACATTGGGGGTGATCCCATGGTCAGAAATTGTAAAAGAGAAGGGAGCTCAGGATGGATGGGAGTTTCTCAAGAGGGAGATACTGAAAGCACAATCTCAAACTGTTCCAATGAGAAGGAAAAATGGGAGATGTCTCAAGAAACCGGGTTGGATGACTAAAGAACTTTCTACTGAACTAACTTTTAAACAGAACATGTATAAGAAATGGAAAAAAGGGGAAATCACTAAAGAGGAATTCAAACAAATAGCTAGCACATGTAGGGCTAAAGTCAGGAAAGCCAAAGCACAGAATTAGCTCAGGCTTGCTAGGGGGGTTAAGAATAATAAAAAGGGCTTCTTTGGGTATGTCCGTAGCAAAAGAAAGAAGAAGGAAATAGTAGGGCCACTGTGCAAAGAAAATGGAGAATTTCTAACAGGGGACAGAGAAAAGCCAGAACTACTAAACACCATCTTTGCCTCCGTCTTCTCACAGAAGGAAAAGGGTGTTCAACCTGAGGAAAATGGAGCAGAGGACACAACAGGGGAAATGCAGCACAGAATAAGTAAAGAGGAAGTACAGGAATACCTGGTTAACCTAAATGAATATAAGGGGCTTTGCAGACCAGCCTAAAGGGCCGGCCTGGGGGTGGAGTTGGGGTAGGGCAGCCGCACACCAGCTACCCTGACTCCACCCTGGTGCCATCCTGATGCCGTGCGTCTGTTTGCATGGCACGAAGCATCAGGATGCCCTCTTGGCGCAATATGAGCACACGCTGTGCCAAAAGGGCACAAAAAAGCCATTGCCATGGCTGAAATGGCAGCCTTTTGCCACCCCCAAAAGGAGCGGTATTTTGCTGCTCTTTGGGGGGGTGGCAAAAAGGAGGATCGGGGCTGCGGCATGCAGTTTCCACAGCCCTGATCCGCCACTCCCAGGGACAGCCCTGTGCCACCCCTTTCGGGCCATCTGTATCAGCCCTATGTCTCGAGGACCAGATGAACTGCATCCAAGGGTAGTAAAAGAATTGGCAAATGTAATATCGGAGCCATTGGCAGTAAATTTTGAGAACTCATGGAGAGCAGGAGAAGTCCCAGCAGACTGGGGGAGGGCAAACATTGTCCCCCATCTTAAAAAAAAAGGGGGGGTGAAGATCCCAACAACTTTCATCCAGTTAGTCTGACATCAATACTGGGAAAGATTCCAGAGCAGATCATTAAATAGAGAGTCTGTGAACATTTAGAAGGGAATGCCATAATCACTAAAAGTCAACATGGGTTTCTCAAAAACAAGTCATGCCAGACTAATCTGAACTCATTTTTTTTAATTAAAATTACCAGCTTGATAGATGAAGGGAATGCTGTGGATGTAGCATATCTTGATTTCAGTAAGGCTTTTGACAAGGACCCCCATGATATTCTTGCAAACAAGATAGCAAAATGTAGGCTAGACAATACAACTGTCAGGTGGATTAGTAACTGGTTGACTGACCAAACCCAAAAGGTGCTCAGCAATGGCTCCTCTTCTTCATCCTGGAGAGAAGTGACCAGTGAGGTGTCCAGTGGGGTTCAGTCCTGAGCCCAGGGCTATTCAACATCTTTATCAACAATTTGGATGAAGGAATGGGGGCATGCTTCTCAAATTTGCAGATGACACCAAATTAGGAGGAATAGCTAATACCTCAGAAGACAGGATGGAAATTCAAAATGACCTTAATAGATTAGAAAGCTGGGCAAAGCTAACAAAATGAATTCCAACACAAAGAAATGCAAGGTACTGCACTTAGGGCAAATGAGCACTGCACTTAGGGCAAATGAGCTCCCTATGGTCGGACACAACTTGACTACCACGTTAATGGAAAAACCCTTACCTTCACCATTTTTAGACATGCCCTGGCTCATGCAGGGAGCCTTACAATCTATTTAATAGGTCTTCCAGGAGAGAGAAACTCAAAAGTATCTAGATCAAGGGAAGTAATAGTGCTACTTAGTAGTAGTGATTACAGAAAGAGCAATCTGGAGAGTCTGGAAGATCAAGGGTCATAAAAGAGGTCCCTTGGGGACCACATGTGGTCTGCCTCAGGCCATACTTAGTAGTTAACTGTGCATACTTAACTGCTTACTTAGGGGGGTTGCAGACTGTCAAAAATAGTGTGAATTCAGTCCACTTTTAGGGTTAGGGTTAAGGTTAGGGAATCATGGGAACTGAATTTTATTGTGGCACTAGAGTTCTCTGACAAAGAAGGTTCAATGTCTCAAAAAAAATAACAATTCCCATGATTCCCTAGCACTAACCCTAACCCTAAAAGAGGACTGAATTCACACTATTTTTCACAGTCTGCAACCCCCCTTAGTTATAGAATCATAGAATCATAGAGCTGGAAAAAACCCCAAAGGTCATTCAGTCCAACCCTCTGCTATGCCATGTAGGGTAGGCCTTAAGGCACATGCAGCTCTGTCCTCCCACATCTCAGCTCTTCACCTCCTCCTAGGATAACTGCTTGCTTCACTGTATTAATGGTAGGGCCAGCCCTATTTTTGTTCCTCTCTAATAATACAAGCACTTCCATTTAAGCAAACTGAATCCTAAGTAACTGGTGGAGTATGGGGTGCATATAACAATACACTTTAATATGGCTTTGAATCACCTTGAAATTTGTGGTGATTTTTCAGCCCCACTTCACATATAAGTCTTTATGTGTACTGTTTCTCTCCTTGGCTTGAATTAAAGAATGAAAATGACCCCACATGGGGAAAATCATTCATGGATGCACTTCCGACAAATCTCCTGAATTACTGCAGGAAGATGCAAAGGCCTTACAGAGGATGCTGTGTGCCAGAGCTAGTCTGTAATGATGGGGAGGGAAGAGGGACAGGGACTGAGATGTAAGAATAACCACTCCTCGTTGTCCTCTTTGCAATTTACAGAATCTCTTTAATCAGCAGAAACAAAAGCTTAAAGCGAAAGAAGGGGATGCAAATCAAAACAGAGATATCACCCTGTAACTAGCAAGAGACCTGGGGGGGCCTGCAGACGGGTGGCACAGAGCTGCCCTGGGAAGCGGCACATTGGGGCTGCGACTAAACCATGCCATGGCCCCGATCCTCCCTTTTGCAGCCCCAAAAAGTGGCAAAATGCCACTCCTTTCAGGGGTGGCAAAAGGGCACCCTTATTATTATAGAGCAATCGGGGCAGCTTACAACATTAAAATTTCCATACAGATATATTAATACAATCTAAGAGCCGGCACGTGGCTCTTCCTTGCCCCTTCTGACACAGAGCGTCAGGATGCTGCGCTGGGAGGGCATCCTGACGCTGTGCGCCATGCGTAATGGTGCACGGTGTCAGGATGCCATCGGTGTGGGGTTGGGGCGGCCAGTGTGCGGCTGCCCTGCCTCATCTGTAGAGGCCCCTGCTTTGCTTGAAACCAGGTGTTTCTTCCAATCCATAATTAGCATTAGTAGATTTTCTGCTAAGAAAAGATCTATTAGTACTTAGAACTGCCCTGCACCCAAGATCAATTCTCAGCTTTCCCACTGTCAGAGCATAAATGAGCAGGTAGTGAGGTCGCCTGATGTTTTTTCCAGAATCTTTTACTCCCACTTCCTTCTGTCTATATGTGGGCTTTCAAGTTACTTGTTGACTTATGGTGATTCCATGAATTTCATAGGGTTTTCTTAGGCAATGAATACTCAGTGCTGCCTTTGCCAGTTCCTTCCTCTGAAATTTAGAAAATTATAGCATAATATAAACCAGCATACCTGAACCGGCTTAAAATTCGAAGCAGGCGGCATCCTGATGTTATCAGAAGCATCTAGCCACCGAAATCGGTGCCCAGGTGCAGCCTGGCTCCATCGCCACCCTGAGGGGTGCTCCGGCAGCTATTTTTCAAGCCAGAAAACTCCCGGCTCCGAAAAGAGGCATGAGGAGCGCCCCTTCGAGTGTTGATGGAGCCAGGCTGCACCCGGGCGGTGATTTCAGCAGCTAAATGCATCTGATAATATCAGGATGGCGCCCACTTCTAATTTTAAGCCAGCTCGGGTAATCTGGTTTATACCAATATGTGATAATCTCCATAGGCTACAGCACCTGGTACTTGTAGCATTTTCCTAGACAATCAGTCAGTTTTTCCAGTACACTAATGTTCACATTGTTTGCTGGAATCACAGTCCAACACATCTGGGGGATAATAGGTAGGAGAAGGCTGGAATAGATAATAGTAAGTTAGAATCTAGTTGACTATTATCTATACCAGTTTTCTCTAATTTAGCTGCTAGATAGCCTGGTGGTCCAATCTGTCAGCTTTCCATATTTTCAGGAAAGATTTCCTGCCTACAAAGCTTGCTCTCCAGAAATTATGTGTTGGACTGTGATTCCCACCTTCTCCAACTAATGTACTGGTCTAACACAGTGATTCTCAATCTTTGGTCCTCCAAATGCTCTGGGAGTGCCAACCTCAATCACCCCAATTCTGGTAGCCCCAGCCAACATGGCCAATGCTCAGAGACTCTGGGAGTTGAAGTTTCAAGAATCTGGAGAACCAGAGTTTGAGAACCACTGGTCTAAACACATCTGAAGAGCACCAGGTTGGGGAGCGCTGGTCTGAAAGGACTGGAAATAGGTCTTTAGTTCAATCTGGAAAGGTCAAGAGTTGAACCTGGGATCTTTTGGATGCAAAGCTTGTGTTGTTCTACTACTGCAGAAAAGTTCTTCTCCTGTCCACCTTTTTGTCTGGGTGACCTTTTAGAACAGGGGTAGGCAACCTAAGGCCCAGGGTCTGGATGCGGACCCCCGAGGCCCTTGGACCGGCCCCTAGGCCAGTCCTGCTGCTGCCTGCCATGATGATATTGATTTGCCATGGCTTTTCTGGGGCTGAGAGATTGTGCATGCATATTTTTTATTTATTTATTTATTTATTTATTTATTTATTTATTTTTTGGTGCTTTGGGCCCCCAATTGTCTGAGGGACAGCAACCCAGGCCCCAGCTCAACCTTTGGTCCTCCCTGTTTTAGAAGGAACATAATTAATTAATTAGTTAAAATCACTGTTAAATAATTAAATCAATTGATTAAAATATTTAAAAATATCAAAGGGGCACCTGCTATTCTATAAAATGAAGGCCTATGGTGAGTTTAAATGCTGATTGCTGAAGGTATGCGGATATGTAGATATCTGCATACAAACACTGAACTTTTTTTAAAAATGAGGACACCACAGTTGCTGGATGTGAATGCAAACAAGGCAGATAACCATCTGTGGTGGGAATGATCAGATGTATATCTGGTCTACCATCTAGGTAACCACTCACCAATCTGTCCTACCCTTCATTCATCCCACCACCTGATTCCACTCTGATCCTAATTTGGGCTGCAGGGCACACATTTTTTTTTAAAAAAAACCACATTTTTCCAAGCAATACCAGAGTAAAATAATAATAATAATAATAATAATAATAATAATAATAATAATAATAATAATAATAATAGCATTAAAGCCCCCAGACATCTAAAAGAAGTACTTTCCCTTCAAAACTGCAGGAATGAATACATAGATATGATCAGGGGTGGCACTAGGTGGGTGCAGGAGGTGCAGACCAGACCAGGTGACACCCTAAGGACACTACTGCTCCCCAAACGTCTTCCTTCAGGCAGAAACAAACTATGGCATTCATATGCATCCATTTAAAATGCTGAAGAGATGGCGTGAATGGGATGAGGCTCAGTGGGAAGAGAAAGAAGAGGCCCCAGTTTTTTTAAAAAAATCAAATTTTAAATTTAAAAAATAATTCCAAAATCCTTTTTAAAAAATTGTAAACACTTTACCAAATTTTCACTTTAACCACATGAAACTATATACATGTAAATGCATTTAGGCTGTGGGTATGGTATTGTAATTTAAAGGTATAATTTGAATTTATGTCTATTGTTGTTGTTTGTTGTTATCTGCTCATAAGTCGACCTCGACCCATGATGGCCCTGTGGACGAGATACCTCCAAGAACCCCACTACTACTCCACTACTCTATTCAGTTTCTGCAAGCCCATACCCATGTCACCCCACAATTGAGTCCATCCATCTGACATGCAGTCTTTCTCTCCTTCTTCAGGAGGTCAAGGGGAGATGTCACCGTGAATTATTGCACTGGGTGATGCCACCCCAAGTGATGCCACTGGCTGTGATGTGGCCATGCTGGGTCTCCCAATCTGACTCCTAAACCCACCTTAAAATCCAGACAGCAGAGTCCTATGGCACTAGCAAGTAGTACACTGAAGGGAGGGATCCAGCTTTCTCTGTCAGATAGCAATAGCAGCATCATTTATTTACCACTCTGTACTCATTTTAGCAACCTCGGAAGGATGCAAGGCTGAGTTGAGCCTGAGCCCCTGGCTGGGATTGAACTCACAACCTTGTGGTTTGTGAGTGAGCAGCTGCAGTACTGGCATTTAATCACTGTGCCACCAGGGCTCCTGCCAGAGAGTTGCAATGCAACACAGAGCTGGCAGGAGGCAGCTGGACAGTCATCCTTCAGTCCTCACTCATTCACCAGCACTGCAAAATGCCATCCCTTAGAACAGGCACCCTGTTTCTTCTTTTGCATCTGATCAACTCTCTCTCCCTCCAGTGCCCTACTGGGTGTTTTTGCCCTCCCTAATATTGATTCCCACAAGCATCTGAAAAAGTCACGTTGCATCTAACAGCTTCGGGTGCTTCTAGAGCGAACATTCCTGTTACAGCCACACCAGGCTGCTACATGTCTGGGAAGCAAAAGAAGCATCCTGAAACGTGATGCTTTGTATCACATTCTGGCTGCTGTTGGCTCGGAGAAGGCTTGCTTCTTGTAATGAAGCAAGCAACAGCCTGTGAGTAATAAGCATCTGCAGGAAAGACTTGCCTTTAGGTGGACTGGCAGGCAGCCCTTTATGGGTGTGAAGAATGGAGGTGTGGAATTATTATAGCATAACCCTCCAACATTTCACAGATGAAAATGGGGACAAGTGTGGCCAAGCAACGTCAGAGTGTGGTGAAGATGGCAAAAGTGATTGAAGCTGAAGAACACACAAGCTAGGAGATGGTCCAGCAGTAGTCCAACAGGGAAGGACAATATTTTGCCCTGCCTTGTCTCTCCCTGCTGGGTTAACTGACTGCAAACTACTTTTGCACTTTAAACTCAGTTTGCAGCAACTGAAATAAGGTGAGAGCAAAGGGAGAAAGTGGGAGGAAGAGAGAGAAACTGGGGCTTTTTAAAAGCAGGTGAACAAGTGGGAAGACAGAGGATTAATTGGGACTGTGGGGCTGTACAGATGGGCAAAAAGAGGTGCTTTCAGGCTGACTTGGAGGCATGGCGTTTAGACAACTCATGCCTAAAAGATGGCAGGAAAGCACCTTCTAGGCGCCACATGCTGGGAAAAGCTGCTCCAAAAAGGAGAAGCTTTTCCCCACTTCTTCTGGAAAGATGCACACCTCTGCATGTGCGTATGTATACAGCGACACTGGTGTGTCAGAAAAAGGGAGCTGGAGATTTGAAACGGCTGTATAAATGCACTGCCACATGTGTGGTGGAAATTGAGTTGCGATCCAGAGCATACACCCTATGATGCAGGCTTTAATTTAAAGAGCCCTATGCTTCCAGGTGTGGATGCACTGCCGCAGGCGCACTTGAATATTAGAACCCTAACCCTAACCCTAACTATAATCCTACACATGCACCCTAGCAACTGTTCTCTATTATGACAATAAATGCATTCCGTTGCATGTATGCTTGTTGTCAGCATGCACAGTAGTTTGCATGAAATAGGCTTTTGTGACCTCTTTTGTGCCAGTGTGCAGGTGTGCATAAGACCTGCACACCACTTCCTGGCATGAGTGGGGGGCGGCTCCTGGAGTAACATTTGTCCATGTGTCCTGTTGATTATGTCCCTTGTATGACCACCAGCTGCATCTATCCAGTCTGTCCACACAAACCTCCCTTGCATGTACCTCTCCCCTCCCCCCTGATCTGTGTGGGACATGTTTTGTGGAGGATGACAGAATAGGTGTCTTTTCAGTTGACAAATTCGTTCCTTTGCCCCAAGGGTGGCATAATCAGACAGTGGCACCTGTCTATTGCACCCACTCCTTTGGGGGAAGCCGAGGTCAGTGAATCCTTGCATGATCTGTGGTGTATGACAGGTCCTGCACAAGTTCACAGGGATGCTGAACATTAGTCACCTTTGTACAAACAAAATGGCAGATTGTATGCCACCTATGACATGTTCTGTGCAGGTGCGCAGGGATGCCAAACTTCAGGGC
>CM034709.1:10220162-10235262 GCA_020142125.1 Phrynosoma platyrhinos | reverse complement strand
GAATTTTGATCCTGTCTTCTGGGGTATTAGCTACTCCTCCTAATTTGACCTACAGAACAGCTTGCCTCGAGAGATATTGGAACAGCAAGGTAGTGATTGCTATTCTGCTCAACTCTGAGATGGAAGTCAGCAAAGATTCATTTCAAGCATTGTTACAGTGGAGAGTCATTGCTGAAGCAGGCTTTCCCCCCCCCCCTATTCTGTAACCTGACCAAGCCTGCTGGGAAAATGGAGGACCTAGACCCTATTGTCAAAAGGCAGTCCAGGGAATTCTTCATTGTTTGCCTTTAAAACAACTCCATGGGTGTAGTATTTTCACACCGGCTGGCATCCTGTTGGTGACGCACACATGCTACACACTCAGGGTGACTTAATAGTGTGACAGACTCATCTTCTGAGGACAGAGGAATGAGTGTTGTGCATACAGCAATGTTGTGCATTGCAGTTGTGTGTTAGGCATTGCAGTTGTGCTTTGTACACAACACACAACAGCACCCATGCACTGACATGTGTTACACAGTGCTGCTATTCTGCATGGAGGTTGCTTAATGTTGGTGTAGTGTATTTCCACATGCAGATATTTACACTACACTGAGGAGATGTTGGATTGCAGCCGCTGTTTCCTTTAAGAGGGACAGGGAAAGTTGATAGACTACTAGTCCCATTATAACTCAGCCTTGGCCAGCCTGGCTAGGACTGATGAGAGCTGGAGTCCAGCAACATCTGAAGGGCTGCAGTTTCCCCAGCCTTAAAGCCAACCCCATCCCTTTTCTTCTCGTGCCTTAAATCAACATTTACCAAACATTCAAATTAGTCGAATTACAAATCCTTTCTTTCCCAGTCAACAAGTTAACCCCATGTTTAGAAACCAATAAAATGACAAACACCTGAAACACCAGTCATGGGTCAACAAACAACACAGTGAGAAATTGTGTCTTCCCAATAAGCAAGCACCCTCACCAACTCCTCTGGGGTGGCAAAATGGGGTAGGCATCAACTCAAGGATGCAACACCCCCATCACATTTACCAAAAACTGTCATGTCATTCAGTCAGTGGGGAGCCCTTAATATCTGAAAGGCTGTCATGCAGAAGATGGAGTAGACATGGCCTACATTGCTGCAGAGGCGAGAGCTAGAATCAATAGGTGGAAATTACAAAGTTGCAGATTTCAGATAAACATTATGAAAAACCAGATAACTGTGATGCCTGTCCAACAGTAGAAGAAAAAGGTGGGAGGTGGTGGTGATTTTGCTGGAGGTGTTTAAGCAGAGGATGGATAACCATCTCTCAGCAATTTTTGTTGTTAACTGCCTTCGCGTCAATCTCGACCCATGGTGACCCTATGGATGAGACATCTCCAGGCCCCCCTGTCCTCTCTTGCTCTGCCCAGCTCCTGCAAACTCATATTCATGGTCTCTTTGATAAAGTCCGTCCATCTAGCATGTGGCCTTCCTCTCTTTCTACTTCCCTCCACCTTCCCTAACATTTAAGGGAAGCAGACTGGTGGCTCTGCGCCGCCCCGGGAAGGTGCGCCGCGGGACCGAGGCATCCTCATGCCTTGATCCCGTGGCACACCGTCAGCGCCCCAAGAAAGGAGCGCTAAAATAGCGCTCCTTTTATACGTCACCGAAAGTGCACCCCAAAAGCGTGAGGCGCACTTTTGGCGACCCTTCCGCCGCAGTGTGTGCGGATGCTGTGGCGGGAGGTTGCCCCTGTGGCGTGTGGCTGCCCCTCCTCTTCCCTGCCTCCAGGACGGCTTTTTAAGCTGTCTGCCGAGGTCCATTATTGTCTTTTCCAATGATTCATGCCTTCTCGTCATGTGTCCAAAGTATAACAGTCTAAGTCTTGTCATCTTGGCTTCTAGGGATATCTCTGGCTTGATCTGCTCTAGGACCCATTGGTTTGTCCTTTTGGCTGTCCATGGGATCCTCAGCACTCTTCTTCAGCATCACATTATCTCAAATGAATTGATTTTCCTCCTATCTTCTTTCTTGACTGTCCAGCTCTCACTTCCATCCATCGTAATAGGGAATACAATTGCTTGTATGATTCTGACTTTTGTGCTGAGTTGTATGTCTTTGCATTTTAGAATCATTTCTAGTTCTTTCATAGCTACCCTCCCCATTCTTAGTCTTCTTCTGATTTCCTGGCTGCAGTCCCCATTTCTA
Source organism: Phrynosoma platyrhinos (assembly GCA_020142125.1). Lineage (NCBI taxonomy): Eukaryota > Metazoa > Chordata > Lepidosauria > Squamata > Phrynosomatidae > Phrynosoma > Phrynosoma platyrhinos. The sequence continues at coordinate 10,233,093 of CM034709.1, read as the reverse complement.
TCAATGTTTGATCCCAGATATGAGAACTCTTTTACTATTTCTATTTCTTCATTGTCTAGGCTGAACTTGTGAAGGTCCTTGGTGGTCATTATTTTTGTTTCCTTTATGTTCAACATTAAACCTTCCTTAGCAGTTTGCACTTTCTTCTTTGGTCTTCCTTAGTAGTTGTTGCAGGTCTGTGAGGTTTTCTGCTAGTGTTATGATGTCATCTGCATATCTTAGACTGTTGACATTTCTTCCTCCTATTTTCACTCCCTCTTCCATGTCCAAGCCTGCTTTCCTTACAATATGTTCTGCATATAAGTTGAATAGATGGGGTGAAAGGATGCAGCCTTGTCTGACTCCTTTGCCAATTGGATACCATTCTGTTTCTCCATGTTCTGTTCTGACAGTAGCCTCTTGTCCTGAGTACAGATTCCTCATCAGGACTATCAGATGTGTTGGCACTCCCATGTCTTTAAGGGCATTCCATAGTCTTTCTTGCAATGAAAGCAATGCTCAGCAATGCTAGGCCAAACCTGAACTGTAAAACTTGCATTGAGTTGGACTAGAAAACTTTCAAGGTCCCTTCCAGTTCTAAAATTCTGATATATTTCGGAGGAAGGAACTGGCAAAACCACCTCTGAGTATCCCTTGACTAAGGGAACCCTATGAAATCTATGGGGTCACCAAAAGTCAACAGGCAATTTGAAATACAATAACATCACCTTGCTTGGAATTCCTGGAACTTATTCGGTTCCTAATGGAGTAGACATTTCATTGCCTAGATTTTACCTCTCTTTGGGGGGCTGCAGATTGGCGGCTCTGGGCCACCCCGGGAAGCAGAGGATCAGGGCTGCAGCAACCCCACATCGCAGTCCCGATCCATCCTTTTGCTGCCCCCAAAAGAGTGGCAAAATGCTGCTTTTTTCAGGGCTGGCAAAAGGCCACCCTAAGAGCTGGCGCGCGGCTCTTCTTCACCCTTTCTGGTGCAGTGTGTTTAAATGCTGTGCTGGAAGGGTGTCCTGACGCCATGTGCCATGCGTAACGACGCGCAGCGTCAGGACACCACTGGCGTGGGGTTGGGGCAGCTGGCATGTGGCTGCCCTGCCCCAACTCTACCTCCAAGCTGGACCTTTGGGCCGGTCTGTAGAGGCCCTTTGTCTCTCAGAGCCTACATGGCCTAAGACAGGAGTGGCCTCTACCTGCATGTGAGTAAAGTGTTCATGAGAGGATGCTTTCTTCCTTGTAGTAGTGAGCTAAAGAAAGGAGATACAAGAGAAGATTAATTTGATTTTGGAGGAGATGTAGAGAAAGGAGAATGAGTTTTAAAAGTCTCCCTCAAAGACTTCAACTGGTAATAAAAATAAGATTTTACAGAGACAATTATCAATTTTGAAGGTTGATAAGATGTGATGTCTCAAGGAAAGGGTGCAGCTGGCACACTAGTTTTAGCTGTGCAAATGCACTCCTGGCCAGGGCTGAAACCTAGACATCAGGCTCAGAGCTGAGTCTGAAACACCCAAGCTATGAGCAGAAGATTTCAGGGGGAGTGTAACCCGATCCATCACAGGCAAAGTCCCTTTCAACTGACAAGAAGCACCTCAGTTTTGTCTGGATTAAGTTTCAATTTGTTCGCCCTCATCCAATCCATTGCTGACAGCAGACATTGGTTCAGTACAGAGACAGCTTCCTTGGAACTGGATGAAAAGGAGAGATAGAGTTGGGTGTCATCCATACTCCAAAACTCTGAATTACTTCTCCCAGTGGTTTCATGTAGATAATAAACAGTATGGGAGACATAACAGAACCCTGTGGGTCTCCACAATCCAAAGGCCAGGGAATCAAACAGGAGTACCCCAGCACCAAGAAAGAATGGAACCACTGCATAACAGTGCCCCCAGCTTCCATCTGAGAGAGGTAGCCCAGAAGGATACCATGATTGATGATATCAAAAGCTACTCTATCAGAATCAACAGAGACATATTCCTACTGTCCAGTTCCTAGTATAGGCCACCCACCAAGGCATCCAAAGCTGTATCCATCCCATAACCAGGCCAGAAGCCAGATTGAAATAGGTCTAGATCAGGGGTCGACACCCTATGGCCCTCAGGCCGCACCCGGCCCAGGGATCCCCGCCGCCGCCCGCCGCCACCACGTGCGCCACTGCCACCAACCACCGACGCGTGCCCCGTGGCCATTTTGCCTTCCAAAATGGCGGCTGTGACTCATTTGCGCATACGCAGTACTCCTGCGCATGCGCGAACAAGCCACAGCCAAAATGTCGCCCCGGAGGAGGCCTGTCACCGCTGAGGGAAGCCTCCCAGGGGGCACCCGCAGTGGCGCTGGGCCTCTTGGAGGCCCGTCGCTGCCGAGGGAAGCCTCCCTGGGGGCACCCGCAGTGGCGCTGGGCCTCTAGGAGGCCCGTCGCCACCAAGGGAAGCCTCCCGGGGGGCACCCGCAGCAGCGTGGGGGGCCCCGCCACCATGCGCATGCGCACACAGGGGTGGGTGGCACCCACCATTTTGTTTTTCAAAATGGCAGCGCGTGCGCCCGCGGCGCAGGGGTGTATGCAAGTGCGTAAGCGCGCGCCGCGCCGCACCGCACTGCGCCGCACCGGCCCCCAATGCCATCTCCCCCCCCCGGCCCATCGGCAAAAAAGGTTGCCAACCCCTGGTCTAGATAACCAATTCCATCTCAGAAACCCTGGAGCTAGGAGGCCACCACACACTCAAGAAAGGAATATTCTAGAGACTAATGTAAAAGAGAAAAAAGAAAATAAGCAACTTCCCAGGCTGTTTCAGTTCTGGGTTAGAGAACATTTCTTAGGCAGAGAACATTGGATTTCTCAAGAAGTCTCTGTAATGTTGCATCTGGAAAAACCTTTAGGTTCTCTATAGACGACTTGAAGGCACACAAGCCCACACATTTTAGAGGAGTCAAGAATCTATAGAGGCAATTGAATGAACAGATTGCTTAAATGACCAGAATAGAATGTAGAATGGGATTAAAAAGGAAGGGCTTGTCTTTTTTAAAAATATATTCCCACACACTGACTGCTCCCCCCCCCCCGGGTGGGATGCAACTTAAATTTGTCATTTCTCCATCCATAAAATTGACCCCAACTAACCCACAAAAATCATTCTGAATTTGATTTTCCAATTATTACTGAGAGAAGAAGGAGTGTGAAATTCTGCAGTATATGACCCAATCGCAGAACAGAAAACAATCCCCTGATTTAGTCTATTGAATTATTTCATGACTGGATTCATCCTTGAGTTACCATGAGTTATACAGAAATGGGCATTTTTTCAGGGTCATTCACCTGTTTCTGAGGATCTGAAGAACAAGCAGGGACAAGATATACTTTGAGTTGGCTGATTTTAATGGAAATCTCAAGTTTACTATATGCAACCAGAGGTAAAACGGTGTTTGGGGGGATCAGAACCATTTAGTGATTGCAACTCATGAGCCACATACCAAAGCCTTTTTTGGACTATAATTCCAGTGGCCATGATGGTCAGGAATTATGGTCTCCTTCCTCCAAATAAGAAAAAGAAAAAGAACAAACAAAAGAAAGAAAGAAAGATCCTTTCCAAGTTCTACCACATACACTTGGGTTGCCTAAACAGAGCAGTACAAAACTGCTGCTGAATTTCTACAATACACTTCACTAATTCTGAGCACCTTATACAACTAATGTTGTGGATAAACAGGAACGGAGACCCTTGGAAGTCAGGAAAGTAGAGTTTATTTTACGTTGACAGGTCTCTCAGACAGGTTTGTCCTGTGACTGGAGAGTCCCTCCTTTGTCTAATCAATATCCTTATATACCATCTTACACAGCTAGTTTATAATTATATTAATACATGCACAATCCCACATTTTCATTGGTTAAAAGAATTCCAAACCCCCTCCTTTTCTGATTACAATACACTTCTACTTGCCATATGTGAACGAATTTGGCATCTCAGTTTTCCTTACTTTTACTCCCAGTTCATACCATCAGTCTTATCTTTTTTGGCTGTGAAACAGTCTGCCTGCCTTCAAGGTCAAAAAACAACATTCCTTGCTATCTTTTCCAGTGAAGCCCAAACTAGAAGCTTTTTACAAACTGCTCTGCAAATGCACAGTTTTAAACATGGAATATGAGACCCCAAGGGTCATCCAATCCAGCCCCGAATTAGCCATAAGCTTTGTAGTTTCTTTTACATTATTTCATCTCCTACACTCTTCCCTTGGATGTGCTGGCATCCAAATGTGTTGACCCGGGGCTGTGCTGGCTGGGGATGCTGGGAGTTATAGTCCCACACATCTGGGGGATGCCAGATTGGGGGACAATAGGGATGCATTTTTATTGTTGTGTGCTGTGAAGAGTTGGAAATCAGAAACACTTGCTGAAATGTAACAAACAATCCAGTGAGGTCTATTTATTTCTCTTTCTATTTATCACTGCTCTAGATATTAAAACTTTAACTTTAAAAGCCTCATTTTAAGAAGTATTTCAAATGAGGATCTTTTTCCCTTTATGGAGAGAGGATGAGGGGGAAGCTGTACTTGTTAGATGTATGCCTGTGAAACAGTTATGAAAAGCACACAGTTTCTTTTCTTTTCTTTTTGTGGGGAAGGGAAGAGAATGGTAACTCAAGTTGCAAACTTGTCTTGGTAGTGTGATACTAGGTATGTGAAAAGAAGGCAAAGGTGTTGACAGGGAGAAGGTCAAATAAGGAGAATGTCGGCCTGCTTTTTGGTTGCTTGCTTCTGTGGGAACCGGCAATTGATTTTTAAGTCCCTGGACCTTATCCCACGCTGCTCTCAAAAGTGGCAAGAAACCGATATGAGCATCATCGCAGTACTATAGCGCTAGTATAATATGGCGCTAGCGCTATAATAGCGCTATGGATAAGGTAGCGCTATTGCAATGCCCGCTGACACCGGGCATTCAAAAGAACCCGAATGATGCTGCATTCCGAGCAGTTTCTTGTTGGATTCTGAGCGACGTCGTGGGATCACCCGGAAAACTATAGCGCTATAGCGCCTGATTCTTAGCCGATTCTGAGCGACGTCGTGGGATCACCCGGAAAACTATAGCGCTATAGCGCCTGATTCCATGTGGATTCTTGCTGCTTTTGGCCCCGTGGGATAAGGTCCCCTGTCAGCAATTGGCTCTGAAATGTATTGCTTATCCACCCAAAGCAGATCGAGGTAGCTAGTCATGCTGTTTCACTCTACCGTCTACCTGATTATCCAGGGAAACTTCAAAAAGAGAAGCGGCAAGGAAAAACTAGAACAAGAACCAGGACATATCTTACCCAGTGTTGTTAGAGTACTGGGAGCTACTGGCTTTCACTGCTGTAGCGGAGCTACGGTGTGCAGGGTCAAAACAACAGGTCTTTTGAGGAGCAAGGATGGCATCTTCTTCCACTCTCTCACACCATCAGTCACAATTCCCTGTTCCCTCTAAGTTTAGAAACAATAAATGGGGGGGGGGTGTGTGTTGTTTTTACATGCCTTCAAGTTGTTTCCCACTTTTGGTGATCCTAAAGCAAACTTATAATGGGATTTTCTGGTCAAGTTTCTTCAGAAGGGCTTTGCCATCGCCATCCTCTGAGGCTGAGAGAATGTGACTTGCTCAAGATTACCCAGGGGTTTACATGCCCAAGCTGGAATTCGAACCTTAGTCACTCCAAGGGAGTGGGGCTTAAATACCCCAAAGGTGCCAGATCCCCTCTGATCTTGGAAAGCAAAGCAGGGCCAGCCCTGGTTAGTACTTGGACGGGAGTCCACCAACCAATACCAGGCTCTGTAGGCTGTATTTGAAAAGAAGGAATTGGCAAAGCCACCTCTGAATATTCCTTGCTGAAGAAAACCCATTAAATTCATTGACAGGCAACTTGAAAGCACACAAACACAAATAGGGGAGTAAAGAAGATGTTGTTTCAAGTATACAATCAGTAGCAATTGTTTATGCGTTCTGTGTATCTAGGGATTAGATTAAATCAGATCAGAGCAAATCACATCAGATTAGATGAGGTAGAGATACAGAGAAAGATGGATCAATAAAGGTGCTGACATATTTGGACTCTTCTTGAGGTGTGTCCAGTTGAAACTTCAAAGAACCTCCTCAAGGTGCTGGCCACTATGCCCCAAATAGATTCAGTACCTTGAGTTGCTCCTTTAAAGTTCAGACTAGAGTCGTATCTGCACTAGCCAGTAAATCTGGGGGCAGCGCAGAGCATTATGCTCCAGAACTGGCCCCACATTGGCCATGAGACAGCCACACATATTGAGCCAAATCTGGTGCATTGGCAGAGTATTGTCTGCATGGGTTAGCCAGGCCAACACCACATCAGCACAGCTGGCCAGTCCCCCTTCCCTGGAGAAATGTAAGGTTCTGCACTTAGGGCGGAAAAACGAAAAGCACAGATATACGATGGGGGACACCTGGCTGAATGAGACTACGTGTGAAAGGGATCTAGGAATCCAGGTGGACCACAAGTTGAACATGAGTCAACAGTGCGATGCAGCAGCTAAAAAGGCCAATGCAATTTTAGGCTGCATCAGTAGAAGTATAGTGTCTAGATCAAGAGAAGTAATAGTGCCACTCTATTCTGCTTTGGTCCGGCCTCACCTGGAATACTGTGTCCAGTTCTGGACACCACAATTCAAAAAGGATGTGGAGAAACTGGAGCGTGTCCAAAGGAGGGCAACTAAAATGGTGAAGGGTCTGGAAACCAAGCCCTATGAGGAACGACTTAAGGAGCTGGGGATGTTTAGCCTGGAGAAGAGACGGTTGAGAGGTGATATGGTAGCCCTGTTTAAGTATTTGGAGGGATGTCATATTGAAGAGGGAACAAGGTTGTTTTCTGCTGCTCCAGAGACTAGGACCCGAAACAATGGGTGCAAGCTCCAGGAAAAGAGATTCCACCTCAATATTAGGAGGAACTTCCTGACAGTAAGGGCTGTTCGACAGTAGAACCCACTTCCTCGGAGTGTGGTGGAGTCTCCTTCCTTGGGGGTTTTTAAGCAGAGGCTGGATGGCCATCTGTCAGGGATGCTTCAATTGGGAGTTCCTGCATGGCAGAATGGGGTTGGACTGGATGGCCCTTGTGGTCTCTTCCAACTCTATAATTCTATGATTCTATGATTCTATGAGCCTCCACTGTGGCCCTTACCTGCAAGGTCTCCATGGATAGGCTTCCTGGTGCACCACTGCTTCTTCAGAGGATGGGCTCACCCATGCAACCAACAAGAGGAGAGGGGAATCGTACCCCCAGATGAAATGGCAAGGGTCTCCAGAAGCCCCTGACATGTGATCGGGAAGCCCCTCTACGCTCTCTTATCACTGGCCACACAGGCAAGGCCATCCTCTTGGCATATAGTGGTGTGCCAGAAGGCTTGTTCACAGAACTCCTGAAGGTAAGGAACATAGCAGTGGTGGCTTCAGGGACGGGCCATCTTCTTTCCCCACACTGCGAAAGCAGAGAAAGGGGATGGACATTGTCACAATCTCTCCTCCGCCATCAGACCATCAGATCACTCTTCTATGTAGTCAGAGTGCCAGCCATTTAATAGTAATGACTTGTTGCCTTGTTTTAAGTTAATTTTAATGTTGAAAATGATTCAATATATTTTTAAGGGGGGGTTATATGTCCTACTATAGTTGTACGGGATTGTATTTTAATTGTAAGCCACCTTGATAGCCTCGGCTAAAGGCGGGATATAAATAAATTATTATTATTATTATTATTATTATTATTATTATTATTATTATTATTATTATTATTATTATTATGGGGTGGGAACAGCAGGTGGCCCAAATTGGGCCTGATCCAGGTGTTCATATGCCACAAAAACCTGTGATAACTGGATGTGTTTTCATACTTGAGTGAATGTGTTTATTTGTCTCTTTCTTTCTTTCTTTCTTTCTTTCTTTCTTTCTTTCCTATACTTCCTACTTATCCTCTTTGGATTGTCTAACAGTAAATTAGTTGACCTTCTTTATACTATCCTTCACTCTGCTTTTGTTTGCTATCTTGTATCTTATCTATTTTTGAACCATTTGTGTTATTCTATTACTTTTTAATCTAGTTATTTCTCATCTATATATAATTTTCCTCATTTTAATTCATTGTATCTTTGTACCATTTATCCCTGTCTCTCTGTTATTAAGTGCTAAAAATGAGTTATTGTTCATCTTTATTAAAGGTTAAAGATGAGTTATTATTCTTGTCAATTAGTTTCCATTTGTTTAGTTGCTTATTTGGTTTTATCGATATCGTTCCCGATCCATTAGTATAATTTCTGTTTTTGTCCTGAGCTTTATCATATTCTTTATATTGTACAATTCAGTATCTTCATTTATTCTGAATAACTAATTACTCCCAGCTTCCCCCATCGAAACTTGAGTGAATGATATAACTGATGAGGAGAGACACTGGGAGCTGGTATGTTTAGCTTGGAGAAGAGAAGGTTATGAAGTGATATGATAGCCCTGTTTAAATATTTGAAGGGGTGTCATATTGAAGATGGAGGAAGTCTGGTTTTTGCAGCTCCAGAGAATAGGTCCTGGAGCAATGCATTCAAACTACAAGAAAAGAGATTCCACCTCAACATTAGAAAGAATTTCCTGATAGTAAGAGCTGTTTGACAGTGGAATGAATACACTCCTTGGAGTGCAGTGGAGTCTCTTTTGCAGGTTTTTCAATAGAGGCTGGATAGCCGTCTGTCAGGGGTGCTTTGATTCTGTGTTCCTGCATGGCAGAATGGGGTTGGACTAGATGGCCCTTGAGGTCTCTTCCAACTCTCTGATTCTATGAATTATCAGCATAGCCAAATACAAATTTGTGCCTTGTTATTTCACAACCGAGTGGATTTGTTGTGCGCCTTCAGGGTCATTTTGCACTTATGGCAAATCATCGGATTTTCTTGGCAGGTTTCTTCAGACAGTGTTTGCCATTGCCATCCTCTGACGCTGAGAGAGTGTGACTTGCCCAAGGTCACCCAGTGGGTTTTCATGGCTGAGGAGGGATTTGAATCTTGTTCTCCAGAGTCGGAACCCAATACTCAAACCACTAAACTATGCTGGCTCTCGAATGAACTATAAGTGTCAGATTAGTGCCACTGTTGTTCTTTTTAAACAACTTGCAGTCAGAGACCAACAGCAGATCATGCCGTGATCTAAGAGGCCTGATCTACTTTGTGCTCATCCTTCTACTAAGTGCCATCTCTGCATGTTGTTAAACTATAAACAATCTGGGAGAACCAAAATACTATACAGCAGAAAACCAGCAGAACAATCCACACACACATTTTCAAGGCAGTTATTCCATTTGTTACATTCTGTTTGTAATAAATGGTTTGAATACACTGTACTTTAATATACAAATTGTGATAATTTTATGCCAAATAAAATTGTACATAGTCATATTTTATGTTCCTAAAATAACAGAGTGACTTTCAATCTGTAAAAAGTGCTAATGCTGCATTTTTTTCATTTTTATCGAAATTTGTATTTTAAAAAAATGGAAAAAAACTTTTTTTCCCCTGTGGCTTCAAAATTTCTGGAAATTGTACATCTCTAGTCCAGACACTGGAGGGTTCTCTCTTTGTTCTAAAACACATGGGCACCTTTGGGGTTATTCACACATTTTGTTTTGCAACATGGCTATGGACCTTATCACATGAAGAAAAGGTGGGGAAAACCTGCAAAAGCAGGTAGATTTTCACACACATCTCTTTTAAACTGTGCTTAACCCAAATAGAAAGTAGCCGAAAGCTGCTTCTTTTTACTTTCAGGATTTTCCAACACAACTACAACAATATTTTTAATACATCCAACAGTCAAAATTATCATTATCAATAAAACCACTGAAAAACATAGCTATTAGAAACAAGTACTTGCCATATTATTATTATTATTATTATTATTATTATTATTATTATTATTATTATTTGCAGGAGCCAACATGTAGTGACTTGAGTGATGCACTATGACTCTGGAGAACAGGGTTTTAATCCCCGCTCAGCTACAGAAACCCACTGGGAGACCTTGGGCAAGTCATACTCTCTCAGCCTCAGAAGAAGGCAAAGGCAAAGGCAAACCCCCTCTGAACATATCTTGCCAAGAAAACCCCTGTGACAAGATAATAATAATAATAATAATAATAATAATAATAATAATAATAAATTTTATTTATATACCGCCCATTGGTAACCCAATCCAGGCAGTTTACAGCATAAAATAACATACAGCGTAAAACAAACATTTTCCCTCCCCCCTTATAATAATATGGCAAGATCATCTTAGGATTGCCATAAGTATGAAACCAACTTGAACGCTCGCAACAACAAACATTTTTTAGCTATGCTTCTTTCATTGTAAATTGCTTTGAGTTCCAGATGGGGGAAAAGATGGGATAATAATAATAATAATAATAATAATAATAATAATAATAGCTGGAATCCTGTTGGGGACTTATGTCTTTGTAATTGGACTTATGTTCATGGGAATTAGAACTGTGCAATTCTGTATCATCTGTATCTAGCAAGGAGCTGCTGTTACGTTACTAAATAGAGAAGACAGTAAATCCTATATCAGGTTCCTCATTAAGTAACTTTATGTATATTTAGCTACATAACAGAGGTGCTAGGAAACTGTTAGTGAATTGTGAAGTTGTGTAATGAGACAACAGGACACCAGCTAGAGGGTGCCAATGTGCATTGACAGAGCCCAAGTTCATCATGACACGCTCTTGTTGGTGTCCCATTACATAGCTTCACAATTCACTAACAGTACCTCTGTTATGTAGCTACATATGCATAAAGTTGCATAATGTGGAACCTGATAGAGGATTCCAGCTAACAACAACAACACAGTTACCGTCAGATCTAGAAATAAGAATGTGTAGGTGTTTTAAAAGTAATAAACTTCCCTGGCTGTCTTCAGTTGCTGTGTGATAAACTTATTTGTCTCATCAGTACATCCAGAGAAGAAGAAGGTTTCCTACAAAGATATGTAGCTGATTATATTTATGAAATTAGTTTCCACTCACCAGGAAAAGCCATGGGTATAGCCTATGCAAGCAACAGCTGAAAACCAGTGAGGTCATTGAAAAGATATGAGCAACGAATGACACAAAAGCAGCAGCAGTTCAGTGTAGGTCAATGGGCATTAACAAGAACAAGGAAATGCCACTGAGAAAAACACATGGCTTTTTTCAGATAATGATAAAAAGTATTACTTGAGGCCAGCCAGACCTGTGGACACAGCCCATGGAAAGGTGCTGCTTAACATGTATGGATATGTGCAAGCCATAATTTACAAAGAGAACATGCTATAAAAATGTATAGAGGATTAGAGAAGAATGGTGGTAGGTTGTTGAAACTGTGCTCCTGGGAAAGCTGGTGCCAGTTTCGTGTGCATCACACAGGGAGAGCATGTGTTCAGCTTTAGAGAGGTTAGCCCTGTCTTTGAAAATGTCTTGTATTTCAGCAGCAGACACTTTGTAACCATGGGCTGCAATTCACATGATCTTCCACTACTGGCTATACTGGCTAAGTCTGAAGAGAATTTTGTTCCAACATCGGGAATCCCACAAATTGGCCACCTCTCCTTTATATGAAATGCTAGCTGATCTGGTGTGAGTCTGCCTGAAAAATAACAAGGCAAAACAAGGTATCTGGAGCTGTTCCACAACAGTTAGCATCAGTGCGGTCACTAGGGGGATGCGGTGGTGCGGTCCGCAGTGGGTGACACCCCAGAAGGCAGTTGACACCCAGCTGGGCTTTTCTAAAGCTAGCTTGTTTTCTGCTGCTCCAGAAAACAGAACCTGGAACAACGGATGCAAGCTACAGGAAAAGAGATTTCACCCCAACATTAGGAGGAACTTCCTGACAGTGAGAGCTGTTCAAAAGTGAAGCACGCTCTCCCGGAGTGTGATGGAGTCTCCTTCTTTGGAGGTCTTTAAACAGAGGCTGGATGGCCATCTGTCAGGTATGCTTTGATTATGAGTTCCTGCATAGCAGGGGGTTGGACTGGATGGCCCCTATGGTCTCTTCCAACTCTATGATTCTGTGATTCTCTTGTGATCTCACCCTACAAAGTTCCTGCACACATTCCTACCCTCCCACCCCATCTCCGTGCTCCCACTCCTATGCCATCTGCCTGCTCCCACCCCTGTGTGCCATCCTGTCCTTTTTCTCATCAGGAAAAGGACAGGTTGGCATGGTGGGGAGCATGTGCTGCCCCCAGAAAACCCACACACACACACCAGGTGACACTCAGTGCGGGAATGCCACTGGTTAGCACTTGGACCAAAGAACACTGAGTAGACATATAGGTTAAGGCAGAGACATTATTTTGGGGGACTACAATTCCCCCAGTTCCTCAGCCACATTGACATTGGTCATGTATGGTGCAGGGTTCTGGGAATTATAGTCCATAAAGGTAATTTCCTACAGGTCATGGTCTTTCCCACTAATGTGAAAACTATGGTGAATTTCTATTTAGGCTTTAGGCTATTTAGGCTTTATTAACTATTTCCAAATTTGCATCTGTACATAAAAATTAGCAGATGCTTGTTTTTGCAAACCTATGTCCTTTTTTTCAGATGACAGGTTAAGTAGCCACCATTCAAAAGCTTAACGTGAAGACACAAGGGATAACCCTGATAAAGGACAAAGCTCAGAAGAAGTAGCAGACTGTAGGTGATATCACCTACTTAGAATGTTTCATATATACATGTTTCATATATTCCATACACACACAGAGGCAAAACTAATATATACTTTATATTGGGGGCATGCACAAAAGGTGTTTTGCTCTTCTTTGAAGACTCATTTCACCACACTTTTAAGAAGCCCTGACCTATTAATCCAGAAACCATGGCTTCCTTTTAGACATGGGACGTTATCACACGGGGTCCAAAGCAGACAGAATCCACACTAAATC
>CM034709.1:10202655-10212801 GCA_020142125.1 Phrynosoma platyrhinos | reverse complement strand
CAGGGAGCAATTGCATGGAACCTAGGTGATTGAGGAGCCTGTGAAATGACGCGGATGGCACAAGTCCTGGGCAGGGGAGCGCCATGATTCAGGCCTCTGGTGCTTGCACTGGAACACTGGTGTTTGCGATGACCCTTTGGGATGACACTCTGGCTGCTGGGCAGGACTGGCACCTCTGCCTGGGGGTTGGGGTTGTCTGGGTCCATCTGGCATCTTAGGCTCAGGTCACTGGTCTGGATTCATTGATTCAAGAAAGGGGGCTTACCCTTAAACTTATGCATATGACAAATGCAGTGCCATTTTCATATATAGAGGGAAATATGAAATTAACATGGTATGCCAGTGAATTAACCCCACAGGTTGGCCAATAAAGGTATCACTGTTTGGTGGATTTTGGTTTGAACCCTTCCAGTAGTGTGTATGTGTGTGTGCGTCTTTCTTTTTATTTATTTTTAATTAAATTTTATTAGATTAAAAAACAAAAACAAACAATTTTCTTTTTAAAGGATAGAATAATGTCACCTGCAGATTAAACTGGGACCATCCAGCCACAGGTTTATCATCCCAAGACATTTTGCAGCATAAGTCAGAGCAGAAATGGTGCTTCCCCACTCCTGATTTCTGGTACAAAGTGCATACTACCAATGAACAATGAAATAATGTTAGAGCATAAAGCAGAACATCTCGCAAGCCATCACTGGCAGTAGAATAACTCTAAATGACATCCAGTTTCCAGTGCTTCATGACAACCCAAAAACTGCTGCCCGAGATGACTATATATCTCACTCTGTTTAATGCAGAGGTGTGGAACTTTTGTATATTTTAGGCTACATCTCCCCCAATACCATTAGCCCATACCCTCCAAAACCAGGGCTGCATCCACACTGCAGAAATAATCCAGTTTGACACCACTTTAACTGCCATGGCTCAACACTATGGCATTCTGGGATTTGTAGTTTGTTGTGGTACCAGTGCTCCCTGACAGAGAATGCTAAATATCTCCCAAAACTACAAATCCCAGAATTCCATTGCATTGAGTCATGGCAGTTAAAGTAGTATCATACTGCATTATTTCTGCAGTGCGGATGCAGGACAAGCCATGTGTGACCAAGCAGCATCAGAGTGTAGTCAAGATGGCAGATATTACTAATGAGGAAAAACATTCAAACTAGCAGAGGCTGCAGCAGTTTTGTTTTGCCTGAGTCTACTGGGAAGAGCAAGATTTTGTCCCCTTCTCTCCCTTTGCATCTGTGGAGTTATGTGCCAAATACTTTGGCACTTTGAACATGGTTTGCAGAAATTGAAATATAAGGATAAGGGAGTAAAATAGGAGGATGCACTAGAAACTGGGACATTTTAAAAGCAGCTGGAAAAGTGGGATAACTGGGGATTAATCCGAACACTACTTGCAAAATTGGAGGGACAGTTGAAGGATATGTTATCCATGCAAGTGAAGACCTCTGGGGTTTGAAGTGCTAAACATCTGGAAGACCAAAGCTTCCCCACCTCTGAGGAGTAAGCTGCAGCTGTTTTTTGGTCTTCGTCAATGCACTTTGTGTGACTCCTGGAAATCATGCCAGGATCCCATGCCAGCCAAGCTGTTCCATACTGAGTACATCTCATTCCTCTGCTGCCACTTGATACAGGGTTTCAGGTGAATGTAGTATCAGTGTAGCGGAAAGCAAAGCCGACACCATCCTGAGACTGGAGCTTTAAAACAAAACAACCAAAAAGGAAGGGAGCAAAGCATATTGTCAGGCAACAAAGCTTTTAAAAAGAAACTCATCACATTTAATACTTTCCAAATCTGCACAGATTAAAATAGAGACTGGTGCCAGCTTTCTGTACAAACTAATATGAGCTCCAGTTTTTAGGATCTCAGCTTATGAGGAGCCTCTAAATGGAACAAAACAAAAATTGGCAATACTTTGGGCCCTTCTAAACAAGACACGGATTTGGACATGATAGGTAACTGTTTGCTCCTATTATATATTTCTGAAGGCTCTTGTTTGCTTGCAGCATGGGGCATTAATTCATTTTGCAGGAGTCAGAGCTGTTATATGGGAGCAGAAGTGGTACCTGCAACAAAATGTTACAGAGATGGATTCTCCAATTCAGCTTTATCAGTCAGCTGGCCAGCCATATCATTTTCCAGATTATTCCTCCATTCTTTGACCAGCATCGTAGTCAAATCTGGAAGGTTGTTATGCAGAAGACAGAGAAGGGACTCCCTTTTTGTTACTCCAGGAATGAATACATGGAAACGGGAGCAGATTTTGGCTAAGCATGAAGAAGAAAAAAACCCTGATGCTACAGTCCTTTCAGTATTGGAATAGTTATGTTTGGTTCTCTGTTGGTTTAGGTACTTTAGTAGAGTAGGGCAACCAGGACACCCCAGAAGTAGTTGTACCACTTGCTATGACCTTAGCTGGAGTACTGGGTCCAGTTTTGAGTATTAAAGTATAGAAAGGCTATAATCAAGTGGCAACCTGTCCAGAGGAGAGTGATCAAGATGGTAAAGGATCTGAAAATCATGCCCTGTGCGGAACAGTTGAGAGAGATGAGTATGTTTAGTCTGGAGAAGATGGAGGGTGATATAATGTCATCTTTAAATATCGGAAGGGCTGTCATGTGGAAGTTGGAGCAAGTTTATTTTCTGCTGCTTGAGAGGGTATGATCCAAAGCAAACCAGGGGTAGGCAACCTAAGGCCCGGGGGCCTGATGCGGCCCAGCAAGGCCTTTGGACCGGCCCCAAACCGGTCCTGCGGCCGCCGCCCCCCCACCGCCGCCGCCCCCCCCATGATGATATTGATTATTGTTGTTATTACTTGTTCTTGGGGTTTTTTGGCAAAATCTTCACAGGGGTTTTGCCATGGCTTTTCTGGGGCTGAGAGAGTGTGCATGCATTTTTTTAAATTTTTAAATTCTTTTTTAATTTTAATTTTAATTTTTATTTATTTATTTATTTATTTATTTTTGGTGCTTCGGCCCGTCAATTGTCTGAGGGACAGCAACCCGGCCCCCGGCTCAAAAAGGTTGCCTACCCCTGAAAGCAAACCAAAGGATTCAAATTACAGGGAAGGAGATTCTGACTAAACATTGGAGTTTATCATACAGAAGGCAATCCCATGAATAAAGCGCATTTAAAGCGCATTTAGTCCTGTCAATATCAGTCAATGTTTCCGACATCACCATTATCCCGCAATTAACCTGTGATTAAAGTGGCAAAATCATGATGGTTTTTATTTTCGCAATTTTCCCATGAATAAAAAGCAGTATGATTTTGCCATTTTATTCATGGGTTAATTGCGGGATAATGGTGACGTTGGGGGGGGACGTCATCTCAAAATCATCCCACTCTTGCAGGATGTTTATGGGATTAAATGTGCTTTATTCACGGGAGGAGGATGCTTCCCTCCCATGTGATAAACTCCATTGGGAAAAACTTCTCTTCAGCAGTGGAGCAGCTATTTCAGAAGATGATAGCTAGGCTTTCCTTTGTGAGAAGTATTTGAGCAGAAGTTAGATGGCCAGGGAAGCCCTAGCTGTGAATTCTTGGACTGGTAGGGGGCTGGACTAAATGACCCTTGGAGTCTTTGCCAACTCAGTGTTTCTATGGACTTTATCATACGGGGGGAATCCTGTGCAGAAACAGGATTTAAAAACTGAGGGGAATCCACAAAAGAGGGTTGATTTTCACACACGTCGTTGTTAAACTTCTGTTAACCTGGATGGAAAGTAGTCAAAAGCTGCTCCTTTTTACTTTCAGGATTTTCCGAAAGTAACAAGAAGCAGCTTTTGACTACTTTCCATTCAGGTTAACCACACTTTAATGATGTGTGAAAATCAACCCGCTTTTGTGGTTTTTTTCCTGGTTTCTGTGTGGGATTTCCCCTGTGTGATAAAGTCCTATGATACAATCGGATGACATAACTGGTGCATGCTGTATTGCAAATCCTTCACTGAGCAGGAGGCTGGACTAAGTGACCTCTGAAGCATCTTCCAAATATATGATTCTGTGCAGTTTCACAGTGCAACAAAATATAAAATGGGACATCCCAAACAAAACATGAAAACATGATGCTATGGGCTGGTTATATCTTTTAAGCTAGAGAGCTACCTGAATAGGAGGTTGTTGATGTTTACTTGAGACAAAAATAATATAATACAATGTAAATAATAATATTAACATACAACAGAATTTTTGTATTAGAACAAATAAAATCTGGCATGATTAGCACTACTCCAAAATGGGTGCCTTTTAAGCACAGAAACACACAGACACACACTCACACATGTACACATACAAAGCCCAGTAGTTCTTTGTGAGGTTTTTAATAAGGCAAGATTTTGTTGGATTTATTTGGTGCCAATCCTCACCTCCAGACCTCTTCTGTATCTCTTGTTTACCAGTCAGCTTAGCCTGACACTCTTCACTTTAAAACTGATTCTCCTTTAGCTGTTCTTCAGTAAACCAAGAGGCATCTTTCTGCCTGTGGAATCAAGATGACCTTTCGGAAACTGAGGGAACAGAATTGCTTCCCTCCCGGCTTCCATTCCATGAATACTTTCCTTGACTTTTTGTATTTAAAGGAGAGCTGATACACAATGCCCTTATCTCGCCTGCCTCCTCTGGCTGAGATCCTGATGGACTTCCTTCTGCACCCCCTCTCTCTGCCCTGACACTCAGCTGCCTTTATCTGCGAATTCTAGGCTTTATCTCTGTGATCTTTTGTTCCTTAGGACATCTGTCCACAGGCTCTTCTCACTCAAAGGTTAATAGAATGGATGTATGCTCACAAAGAGTTGGTCTCAGGATCCATAGAGAAAGGGTCAGCCAAAGATGCTGAGCTGAATGGTCTCCCCTATACCTCAGCTAATCCAGTTCTATGTATAAAGGGAAAATGAAATGGCAGTTAGATCTTTCTTCAACACTGATGGTGGGACAGCATCATCCACTACACCTGAAGGCCATGGGTTAGCTCAGGGACTAAAGGGCAGGACAGTCAACATTCAACACTCTCTTCCAACATCATGATGATGATGATGATGTGGCCTCCCAGAGGGTCACTGACTCACTTTGGAGCTTTAAAAAGCTGTCTTACCTTTTCCAGGTTCAATCTTCATCGGGGATACACCCGGACATTATCGCATGGAGCATCTCCTTAAATCGCCCCTGAATCTGCCACCCAAATCCACACTGGGTAAACTGCAGGTCGAAGCTGTCCTCTGCTGGCTGATTTTCAAAGTCAAATTGGCCAGCTGAGCACAGCTTCAACCTACAGTTTAGAACTGACAAATGTAATCTCAGAGCCACTGGCAATAATCTTTGAGAATTCCTGGAAAACAGGAGAGGTCCCAGCGGACTGGAGGAGGGCAAATGTTGTCCCCATCTTCAAAAAGGGGAAAAAAGAGGATCCCAACAATTATCGTCCAGTTAGTCTGACATCAATACCAGGAAAGATTCTGGAGCAGATCATTAAACATGGAATGGAAGAGGGCAAACATTGTCCCCATCTTCAAAAAGGGGAATGTGAAGACATACCCAACTAAAAGTGGTGGCAAATATGGGTGTGCAACGCCAGTACCCTGGTGAGATCAATCTCTAACCCAAAAAAGGCTCCAAAGCTGAGTGTAAAGTCCAAAAAGAGGGAAATTTATTAAAGAAAAACAAAAAGGGGTTTCTCCTCCCAAGCTCTAATAGGCTTAAAATAAAAGGTACTTTACAGTTCAGGTTTAATTATCTTCAGTGTTGTCATCTCTCTGGTTTTGTTCCTGGATTGATCTCCTTCTCAATGAAGCTGGTGCAGGGTCTTTCAGCTTCTGGTACTCTTGTTTTCTTTGATGTTGATGTTTATTGGAATTAACTGCTACAGGTATTGGCTAATGTGGTAAATAAGTTGGCTGCAGGTCTAAGAAATGCCCTTTCCCTCTGCCTGAGCCTGTTGCCACCAAACAAATCAAGCCAAGCCTGCCTAAGAAAAAACTAAAAAATCCCAAGCTAAAGCAGAGCTTGCTGGGATGGGGCAAACCAAAAAGTAGAAAAATGCAGGGGATTCCTATAGCTCTTCCCACAAACTAATATAGTGGAACATTCCTATGCTCAAACTAAACTGAAAATGAAGGAAAATACAGGGGAGAATTTAAACAGTCCAGGCTGGACATCACAGGGAAAAAGAGGATCCCAACAATTATCACCCAGTTAGTCTGACATCAATACCAGGAAAGATTTTAGAACAGTTCATTAAACAGAGAGTCTGTGAACATTTAGAAGGGAATGCCATCATCACTAAAAGTCAACATGGGTTTCTCAAAAACAAGTCATGCCAGACTAATCTGATCTCTCTTTTTATATATATATAAAATTACCAGCTTGCTAGATGAAGGGAATACAGTAGACATAGCATATCTTGATTTCAGTAAGGCTTTTGACAAGGTCCCCCACAATATTCTTGCAAACAAGATAGTAAAATGTGGGCTAGACAATACAACTGTTAGGTGGATTAGTAACTGGTTGACAGACCGAACCCAAAGGGTGCTCAGCAATGGCTCATTTGTGAAATTTTGGAGGGTATGGTCTACAGAGAAGGGAATCAAATTGAGATTAAAATAAAGTACAGTTGAAAAACCAACAATAAAAAGTTTTAAAATCCCATTATGGAAGCCACCCTATGAAAATATTCATTTAAAAGGTTAAAACATTTAAAACACATTTAAAAATTAATAAAGTACAGCAATCTCACTAAAAGGCTTTTCTGCCACAACCAGTTAACAGCTAAAGGCTTATCCAAATAAAAAGGTCTTTGCGCCAGTCTGTTCAAACACGGCTCGGTTTCATTTTATTGACTTTGTCAATCGCAGTATAGATTTTGCATCACCTCTGTTGTCACACTCAAAACATTTGGCATGATGTTTTAGAAAGATAAGAAAGAATTTGGAATAATGCCATCGGGTGGTTCTTCATACGAGATTGTATGGGCTTTGGTGTTTTTTAGGTACTGTAATGGTAATGGTAACTTCGACCCAGATATATTAATTTGTAGTGCTACATAAAAATAAATAAACCTTTGAAAACAGAAAAAAGGTATTTTCCTGCTGGTAAAAAGGGAGCAGAGAGGAGTCAACCATACCTCCCATATCAGGGAATTACACAACATGGGCGCAGCCACATACAAATGCCTAAACCCTAAGTTACACTTTGGAAACATTATGGATTTTTGTTTCTAGGCCAAAGCCTTCTTTTCCCAGAATGTTTTTTTTTAATGTAGAATATTTTTCTATTAGAATGATGAGTAAATATTTAAAACAAATTGCTCTGAGATTTGTTCCCCCAAAATGATTTCTAACAATTACATAAAGGGAAGACTTTTATGTAATGTTATATACAGTGGAGTTTATCACACGGGGGAAATCCCATGCGGAAACGGGGCTTTAAATTAAACAAAAATCCGCAAAAGCGGGTGTTTTTTTCAGATGACGTCGCTGTTAAAAGTTAATCCGAACAGAAATTAGACAAAAACTGCTTCTTTTTATTTTCAGAAGATCCCGAAAGTAAAAAGAAGGAGTTTTTGTCCAATTTCCATTTGTATTAACCTCCTTTTAACAGTGCTTTCACTTTTCACACAGGGCAGAACGGGAGAAATCCCGTTCATTAAAAGCTTCCGCTTTTGCGGGTTTTTTTTACTTTAAACAGCGATTTTGCATGGGGCTCCCCATGTGATAAACTCCAGTATCACATCATTGCAATCCAATACAATCCAGTACATTCCAGTATCAATCGCGGCAATCTTGCTTTCCTTTTCCCATTTTTTTTTCTTATGGGGATGAGTGTACTATGTCTCCTTGACTAGAGAGGTCTAGGTCTAGAAGAGATAAAATAATTTATTTGTTTCACTAATGCTGATGGTTTCTTCTCTTTTCATTGTCCCCCCATCCCCGTTCCTCATAATGTAATAACATCTTTACAGTTCGGGACCTTGTAGCTCTAGTTATATTCCATTTGTAATTATTGTCTGAATTAATTGTACTTTTAATATTCCAAACTAGATCATTTAATGCCAAACCAATTTAGAAGTAACACATTTTATGTTGTTGTTTGCTGTTGTGTACCTTCAAGTCATTTCCGACTTATGGCAACTCTAAGGGGCTTTCTTGGCAAGTTTCTTCAGAGGCGGTTTGCCATTGCCATTCTCTGAGGCTGAGAGAGTGTGACTTGCCCAAGGTCACCCCGTGGGTATATGTGACTGAGCTGGGATTCAAACCCTAGTATCCAGAGTAAGTCCAATACTCAAACCACTAGGCCACATGAGCTCTAACAACAATCTTATACTGCTATAGAAATCAAATGACTTTCAATCTGTAAAAGACACTAATATAACCACCATCACCCATTTTCTGAAACTTTTCAATTTTTTTCTGGGGAGAAAGCCCGGGAAAAACTATTTCCTTCCATGGTTTCAAAACTTTGGGAATTTTTACATCTCTAGAGGAAAATGTCTTTTTCCCATTGGGAAGCAAACAAGAAATCAGAGTAATCCTCTAATGGGCCTAAAACAGCTCAAGACGGTGGCAAAAATACGGCACAATGACGCCTCATATCACCTAAGTTTGTATGTTTGTTTATTTACTTTATTTATACTTTATTTATATGCCCCCTTTCTCTCAGGGTGGCTTCCAGAAACAACAAATTAAAAACATTTGTGGACAACTGGACAACTATGGAGAGGGGGGGAGGCACAAGCCAGTGTCCCATCCCGAACCTCTTGCAGACCTCACACACACCCAAACACCAAAATACTTTGGGTTTTTTCTAGTTTTCCTTCAAAATGTTGACCAGATGTGATGTCGGAAGTGACGCAGTGTCACATCATGCCACCATTTTGAAAGAGAAACCAAAGGAGTAAAATGGACATGAGAGAAAGTGGAGTGTTCTAAGGTGACTTGGGAACAGGGAGAAGTTTTTTTTTGGTATGGGTTTGCATGTATTAGGATGGCTTTGGGTGGAATAAGTTTAGTCAATTTTCACCCCAAAATTGTGCTGATTTTTTAAAAAAGTTTTGGAGTTTGGGGCAGGTCTTGGGGGGATGTGAGGGGAATACAGAGGCCATAAAAGTACAGTCCAGGTGCTGCATGTAGCCAATGGGATATGCATCCCCTACCCCAGATCTAGAGGTCAGTTTGATTTTTTTTGATTGAATAAAACAAAAAGATAAAGTTTTAAATAACTTCAGCCCCTGAAATTGAGGGGTATGAAAGTTTGTTATGTTTAGCCTGGAGAAGAGAAGGTTAAGAGGTGATATGATTGCCCTGTTTAAATATTTGAAAGGGTGCCATATTGTGGATGGAGCAAACTTGTTTTCTGCTGCTCCAGAGAATAGGACTCAGAACAATGGATTCAAACTACAGGAAAAAAGATTCCACCTAAACATTAGGAGAAACTTCCTGACAGTAGGCACTGGAACACACTCCCTCGGAGTTAGAGAGAGATGAAGTCTCCTCCTGTGGAGGTCTTCTTAGTATCAGTGCATTTTCTGAATTTTGGTGTGTGTATGAATTCCACATAGTCCCAGATGCACTCTGCAGTGAACCCCAAGTGCCTCGATGGCAAGGCAAAGAGGTCACTTGGAAGACCGGAAAAAACCCAATCCTCAGAGCCTGGCATATAGTGTGGGAGTTGCAGATGGACTATCATCACCTCCATAATCAGAAGAATGGGTGATAATGGCCTAGATGTCTCACCTGATTGGCCATCTAACAACTTAATCATCTCCCATTTCCCTTGAATATTGCCAGACTGGATTACCTCACCCAGGCTGTCTCACACCTTTGCCCTGCGGCTAGATTTCTCATAAAAACCCGTGGATTTCTCCCCTCAGTGTCACTAGTCTGAGTTCAGGGGGACCCTGCATCACTTTGTACTCTGATCTAGTTACCAGCACCTCTGTTCAACCCACACTCTCAGAACAGTTGTGTCTCACACCATGTCACCCAATTGGATCCCGGAGAAGGCTTCATCTGTAGTAAGTATCACCCATAGTGTTGCCTCTGAACCTTTTCCAAGCTAACCCCTTATTTCCTGAGCCTTGCATGAGTGTGTGCGTGTAAGTGAATTGCTGTGTGATTTTCCCCTTTAATAAATAATACTTT
>CM034709.1:10187840-10202555 GCA_020142125.1 Phrynosoma platyrhinos | reverse complement strand
CCATCCAGTCCAACCCCCCTGCCATGCAGGAACTCAAAATCAAATCATACCCAATAGATGGCCATCCAGCCTCTGTTTCAAGACCTCCAAAGAAGGAGACTCCACCACACTCTGAGGGAATATGTTCCACTGTCGAACAGCTCCCACTGTCAGGAAGTTCCTCCCATGTTGAGTTTTAGTGATTATGGCTTTCCCTTCTAAATGTTCACAGACTCTCTGTTTAATTATTTGCTCTAGAATCTTTCCCGCTATTGATGTCAGACTAAAGGTGCAATAGTTGTTGGGATCCTCTTTTTTCCCCTTTTTGAAGATGGGGACCATGTCTGCCCTCCTCCAGTCTGCTGGGACTTCTCCTGTTCTCCAGGAGTTCTCAAAGATTATTGCCAGTGGCTTTGAGATTACATTTGCCAGTTCTTTTAATATCCAGAGGCTGGATGGCCATCTGTCAGAGGTGCTTGGATTGTGTGTTCCTGCATGGCAGGGGGTTGGACTGGATGGTCTTTGAGGTCTCTTCCAACTTTATGATTCTATGAAGGGGATCAGTATAGTTCCCCTCCATCCCCAAGCAGTTGAGCATTCTTGGCTCACAGAATAATATTGGCATATATAAATTCACAATCCTGAAAACTGTGAAGTTGAAGGCTTTCACAACCAGCATCCATAGATTTTTTTGTGGGTTTTTCAGTCTGTGGGGCAGTGTTCTAGAAGAACGTATTCCTGATGTTTCACCCGTATCTGTGGCTGGCATCTTCACAGAAGATCTTCTCTGAAGATGCCAGTCACAGATGCAGGAGAAACATCAAGAATACATTCTTCTAGAACACGGCCTCACAGCCCAAAAACCTCACAAAAACCTAATCTTGAAAACACTTACTTGGGAGTAAATCATGTTGCACTTAGTAGTAGTTACTGTGAAGTAAATATGCTTACGATGGCTCTGTCCCAAATGTACTTTTTAAATGCATGTACGTGATCCAGGGGAAGGAAAGACATTACAGTGATTGCAACAAATCAATCCATATCCAGGTTTCATTACACAAACCCACTTAATCGAAGTTCAGCTTTTGCCTTCCACAGTGGCTATATTCCACACGAGTCTGCAGTATATATTCATAACTTGGGATCACTCATAACTCAGTCATAAAATAAAGTTTTTGGCTTGCCCAATGATTTAAGTTGCTGGAACTTTTAAATTGCACTATAAAAGTCTTCTGAGCACAGTGAAATCCCAACCCAAGGCTTCCATATATTATGAACATGTGTCAGTCTGAATCAAGTAATCAAGGGAGCTTTCCATTTTATGATCACTATACTTTATCCATAAATAACCAACAGTAGGCTTGTTTAAAAGAGTCTAGGCCTCAGATTTCAGGCAAATTGTCTTCTTTATTGTGTTCTGTTTTCAGTGATGTGTAAATAGCTGTCCTAATTAGAAATGGGGACTGCAGTCAGGAAATCAGAAGAAGATTAAGAATTGGGAGAGCAGCTATAAAAGAACTAGAAAAGAGTCTACTGCAAAGATGTGCAACTAAACACAAAAGTGAGAAAGAATCATACAAGCCATTGTTTTTCCTATTACCACGTATGGATGTGAGAGCTGGACAGTGAAGAAAGTGGATAGGAAGAAAACAATTCATTTAAGATGTGGCACTGGGGAAGAGTGCTGAGGATCCCATGGACAGCCAAAAGGACAAACGAATGGGTCCTAGAGCAGATCAAGCCAGAGATCTTCCTGAAAGATGACAAAACTGAGGCTGTTGTACTTTGGACACATCATGAGAAGGCACAACTCACTGTAAAAAAAAATAATAATAATGCTATGAAAGGTGGAGGGAAGCAGAAAAAGAGGAAGGCCACCTGCTAGATCAGGGGTAGGCAACCTTTCCCCTTTAAGGGCCGAGGGACTTCAGCTCCCAGAATCCCAGGAGCTATTGGCCAACATGAGACTATTGGCCAACATGGTTGAGGCTTCTGGGAGCTGAAGTGCCTCAGCCCTTAAAGGGGAAAGGTTGCCTACCCCTGTGCTAGATAGATGGACTCTATTAAGGAGAACACAGGTATGAGTTTACAGGATCTAAGCAGAGCTGTGAGAACAGGGAATCTTGGAGATGTCTCATCCACAGAGTCACCATGGGTCGAGATCGACTCAAAGCAGTTAACAACAACAATAAAGAGTGGCCAACCAGATATCTTTGGGAAATCCAAGAGGACAATAGCTCTACCTGTTGGGGAATATGAAAGATAGTAGTGGACATCTTGAGCACAGTATTCAAATAGGCAAGGCAGAAGCTGAACAACAAGAAGTCTGACATCCATCCACTGACCCACAGGATGGGAGTGGGGGGGAGAGCTTAAGCTTTTTTGTAAAAGCATATAAAGTAGGTTCGGTTATAAATGTATTCAACCAAAAATCTACCAAACAGTGATACCTTTATTGGCCAACCAAAATGCACAATATACTTGTTGCAAGCTTTCAAAGCTGCATCAAGTATATGGTGCATTTTGCTTGGCCAATAAAGGTATAACTGGTTGGTGGATTTTTATTTGAATTTGCTAAATAGCCAACACAGCTACCCCTGAATGTTTTATAAATGTATGGTTGTTGTTAACAGCCTTTAAGTGGACTTTGTCCCATGGTGACCCTATGAATGGGTCACCATGGGTTGAAGTTGAATGAGTACAAATTACTACAAATGGTTACAAATTACTTATGCATAATCAAATACAAGGTCTAATGGAGGAGAAAGGAAAAGGGAAATGGTTGCTAGAGTGACAGGAATAGAGAGAGTGTCAAAAACCCTATGAGCTGACTGATACAGTGGGCCCTTGGTATCCACTGGGATTTGTTTCCAGGGCCCCTCATGAATACCAACATCTGTGGATGCTCAAGTTCCATTAAATACAATGACATAGTGAAATGGTGTCCCTTATATAAATAGCAAATTTAATGCTTTTTGGAATTTATATCTTTTTGGAATATTTTGAAGCCATGGATAGTTGAATCTGGAGGGCCAACTGTACAACCAACCAACATGTGAATATCCACTTTATGTGAAGATTTGATTTCTCTGAACATTTGCATATTGTGGAATACTTTTGTATCTGCATCAACACATTCCTTTGGGCTTGAAGCGTTTTTATCCCTCACAATACAGTACATTGAAATTCTCACAGGGGTCAGAAAATACCCCAGGTGAAGGCACTTGATGCATTTAAAAAAAAAAAAAAACTGCTCGCATGTCCGGCCAGATGGCCTTGACCATTTAGAGGAGGAGGAAGAGAATGTAGAAAGCTATCTGGTCTAGGTAATGACACCAGGGGCCATTGCACAATGCAGAGTGGTAGTGGGATCATTCCACTTTAAAGGTTGGGATTTCATCTTATTGAATTCTGTGGTCTGCTGTTTAAGGAAAGCACTTGTGTCTCGCCGAAGTACAACTCCCAGGGTTCCATAGGGCACAGCTATGGTAGTTAAATTATAGTGCTATAATTGTGTAATTCGGGCAGGAAAAAAAAGTCCTCGTCAATTTGATTCTGCCTGCCATTTTCTGGGTGGTAATTTGAGACTCTGCTCTTGCCCTGTGAGCCTTCATATTGGGTCCCAAAGTCCATCTCTAGATGCAGTTTCACCATTCCTTGAGTTCTGTGCCCAAACCCAAAGCAGAGCCTTTGATCCCAGAACTGTCATTTTTCTTTTGTGGCTAGATGCACTGGGGTGGGCTAAATTACAGGCATGGAGAAATGCTGGAACAAATGCAGTGGTCTAGTGGTACATTTTTTTTAAGGGCAGGGACTCATGACAATCCTTGTAGCCACATCACCAAGCAAACACAGATAACTACAGTATGCCCATGATCCATAGCAATAAACCAGTCCTGGGAGTTGTCATCACCAGCCAGAGTGTGTGGTTTTGTTTTGTTTTTTCTTTTAAAGCTAAATGGAACTATAAAACCAAGCCACTTTCAAATCAGTGGCTGCTTCTGGATTGGGATCTTGTCTGAAATAGGACGTTTTCACACTGAGGGTCTCAAAGCCGCCTGGAAGCTCTTGTTGCTTCCAGGCAGCTTTGAGACCTGTGAATTCCGGAATGGCTCCGGCAGCGGCAACTCAATTCCTTTTTGAAAAAGGAATTGCAAAAACATCCAAAGACCGAGGCTAATGCCAGAGTTGGCACTGGATGGGGCGGGGCTTGCTGTGACGTCGTGTAAACACACGGAGCAAGGACCCAGACTGAGGCAGGCTAGCGCCGGGGATGGCACCGGAAGGGGCGGAGTTTGCTGTGACGTCATTTGAACACACTGGCAAAGGAGCTGGACTGGGGCCGGACGGAGGTAGGATAGCGTCTGCCTTAAGCCCCGTGTGAAAACATCCGTAGAGAGCGGAAGTGTCTGTCCTCCCCCATGACCTACCCATGTTTTGCACTAAAACAGAAGAAACTCACAATAGTTTAACACTGGAAAAGTACATTTTCTCTCTACCTTTTTGGGTGAATATGCAGGAACAGGGAAGGTTGAGAGGAGTGGCAAGTGATATTTATTAGTATTAGCTTTATTGGCCAACCAAAATGCACAGTATACTTGTTGCAAGCTCATAGGAATGGAGGCATATTGGATAGCAAGAGAGGGGTCCTTGTTGAGATGCAAATGGATTTTAAATGTCCTGGTCTTTCCAAATCTCCCAATAGTGACATGGTCAGAAGGAGGAGGGGCCAGCCTGCAAAAGATACCCTCCACTTACCATCTTAACTAAGGACAGAAACATCAAAATGCAGGCATCTGACTAACACAGGGGGTGGCAACCTAAAACCCGCAGGCAGGACTCGGCCCACCGAGGCCTTGGAAACGGCCCGTGGCCGGTCCTGCCACCGCCTTGCATACGCTGCTGCTGTCGCCACTGCACCACGCGCGATGCGGGGTGCGATTTTCCTTTCTCAAATGGCGCCCCGCTCGCGCATGCATTGGAACGTTTTGGGAATGTTTGGCATTCCAAAATGGTGCCCCGCTGTTGTGCGCATGCATGCGTGATGCAGGGCACCATTTTGCTTTCCAAAATGGCACCCTGCAATCGCGCACGCATACTCATGACTATGGGAGTAGTGTGTATGTGTGTGCGCGCGCACGCACCTCCAGCACCATTTCCCCCCCTTTGGCCCACCGGCGATCGGGGGGCAGGACAACCGGCCCCACCAGCAAAACGGTTGCTGACCCCTGGACTAACATCTCCTATTGTTTTTCTCCTGATTGGTTTGTAACATCTTGCCTGATAAAGAAGTCAGTGGAGCTTCGAAAGCTTGCAACTAGTATATTGTGCATTTTGGTTGGCCAATAAAAGTATCACTGTTTGATGGATTTTTGTTTGAATTTGTTAAATGGCCAACACAGCTCCAGAGCAAAGATACCAATGGTTTAGAGAACAATCTAAAGTCTTTATTATAAGAACTCCATTCTAAGATAGGAAAGTTACTGAGAAAGCTATTCTAATCTACATCTCTAGGATAGTCTCAGAGAAGAGCAGAGGTGAGAAGAGGAGTCCAGACATCCCTAAGAGTATAAATTTGCTTCACAAAGGGATCAGGACAGGTAGACAGAGAGAGAGATCACTGCAAGTCACTCAGAATATCTAACCTTGTTACTACTGCCCACTCTGATGCATTCATTCCTTCAGTGCAGAGCATTGTTGCACTTCCAACACTCCCTCTCAATGACACATGCAGAAGTCTACGAGATTCATCTTCTCTTGTAGAGCGTGGTAATGGTCTCTGGCCAATGGCTTGGTAAGGGCATCTGCAATCATGTCTTCTGGTCGGTAATATTCTAGCTTGATAAGCCCTTATTCATGTGCATATTTTATGAAATGTTATTTAGTTTCAACATGTCTAATGAGGACTGATCTCTTCTGTCTAAGAGATTTTTGTGCATCCTTGGTTGTCTTGGTATATCTCTATTGGGGTTGGCTCTTCTGTTCCAAAGTCACGTGTAGCCACTTCAGTTGTTTACATGCTTCTGAGGCTGAAATATATTCAGCTTCTGTAGAGGAAGTCATGACTGTCTTCTGCATCTGTGTAGTACAATCATTCATCCAATTTCCATAGAAGAACAGTGATCCACTTATAGATTTATGGTCTGTGACATTATTGGACCAATCTTTACCTACATATCCATTCAGTTTAGGGTTGCTGGTTGCTTGCAGTTGACGTTTCAGGTGCATAGTTCCTTTCAGGTATTTGACTACTCTCTTTATTGCATTCCAAACACATTTAGTTGGTGAGGTGGTTCGTCTGCACTGATATATGGACTTGGTGCTTTGCATATATACAGAAGCTTTCCAATGGCTTCTTTGTACTGGCTGTTCTTTGGTAATGCTTCACTTTCTACAGTGTGCTTCCAGTAGGTGGTCTCCATAGGAGTGCTAGCTGGATATACCTTAGTTAATAGTTTGCTGGGCCCATAACCCATTAGAATTAGTCAAGTGCAGTGCAGTGGTCAAGGATTCTGACTATGCAGCAAAGATACCATTGGCTTAGATAACAATCTAAAGTTTTTATTATAGGAACTCCATTCTAAGATAGAAAGATTACTGAGGGAGCTATTCTAATGTAGTTACATCTCTAAGATGGTCTCAGAGAAGTGGGGGGGGGGGAGAAGAGGAGTGAAAACATCCCTAACAGTATCAGTTTACATCACGGGGGTCAGAACAGGTAGACAGAGAGGGAGATCGCTGCAGGTCACTCAGGCCTCGTTCCCACTAGGTTTTAACCCGAATTTCTGATCGGGTTATATGACTGTCGTTCTCACTTGAAACTGGTTCCAATCCTACTGTGCTCAGTTTAAATTGCAATGAAGTAAGGCAAATGCAAAAGAATCACTCTTTTCTGACACTAGTTTTTGGGTGGTTCTTTTGAAAAGACCCAAATCCGAACTGTGTTCAATAAGTGGGAACAACGGATTGGATTCACATTGGGGGGCTGTGCTGGCTCTTGCCAGCATCTCTCAACCAGCCCCGGTGCTATGGTGCTGTTTTGGGCTCAGCCAAGGCTAGCAGGCAGGGCAGTCCATCCTCCCTTCCTCCCCTCGGCAAAGAAGGAATTGAGGCAAGGAAGCCTCACCAGAGTCCTTGGAGTGTGGCATTGCCTTCTCTTCCTTCCTCTGCCTTTCCCAGCTCAGCCATGGAAACTCACTGGGTGACCCTGGGCAAGACCTGGAGAAGAAGAAGGGAAGGAGGCCTGCGCTCTCCCTCATACAAGTCTTCTTGCCCTCATACAAGTCTTCCTGCCATGCCACCACCGCCCCTCTATAGTTGTTGTTGTTGTGTGCCTTCAAGTCTCTCGTGGGGTTTTCTTGGCAAGGTTTGTTCAGAAGGAGTTTGCCTTTTCTTTCCTCCTCCTCCTCCATGGCAGCCGTTCTTCCTCTCCCCCCCCAAGTATGAATGACAAAGGGGAGTAAAAGGGGAGTAAATGGCCCCAGAGAGATTTGATCGCAAAATAACCCAGTTTCCACACTGGGTTATTTTGTACTGGGAATGAGCCCTGACCCTATTATTACTGCTCACTCTGAGGCATTAACTCTTTCAGTGCAGAGCACTGATGTACTTCCAACAATACCATCATCCATGTTAATCTAAATGACCTTATGAGCTCTGACTTGACTGGAGTCACTGGAGGAATGTCACCTTCATCTTTGAGAAAATGGCTTTTGCTTGTCAATCAAAAATTCTTCTTTTTGGCATAAAACCATTCCATGTTTTAAATGCACACCATGAATCCTTACTCAGGAAAGAAAACCTGCTCATCTATATACTCATAAACAAGATATGTTTAGTCATAGATGCCTGAGCCTCTTTGTATGATTGCATAACACCAGATTGAGTCAGACTTTAAAAGATATGTGCCATGAGCCATTTTATCTGAGGAGCAAGATGTAGTGGGCTGATTTCTCTGCAATTTGATGATCGTGATTTGAACATATATATTTTTAAAAAGAACAAACAACTAAATAGGGAGGGGCAGGTTGCTATGGTGAGATCTTGCTATAGAAAAATCTGAAATGTCTAGCAAGTGATGGTGCTTTCTTCTAAAAGCACTCAGGAATGAAGCAGAATGCAAAACTGGAGCTTGGAAAAACTACAGTTCCCACATCCCCCATTCAACATTGCCATTAGAGGATTATTGGAGTTGTTCAAAAAGTAAAAATATCAAGCTTTGCTAACTTGATTATAGGGGGGCACATGAAACTACTGTATATACTAAAGTTGATTCCAAACTGAGGGCATTCTGGTGGAATTGCTGTGCCTTCCTTTTCATGTAGTTTATACACAGTGTTGTCACCAGCTTGTATACCTTGTTGTTGTTATCTTACAACCCCATTTTCCTGCCAAAATTTATTCATAGGAGGCTTGCCAATGACTTCCTCTACAACTTGAGAAAGTGTGATTTGCCCGAGGCCACTGGTAGGTCTCCATGTTTCAGCAGAGATTTGAACCCTGATCTCCAGGGATCTTAATCCAACACTCAAACCACTATACTACATTGGCTGTCTTCATTATGGACCTTATCACATGGAGGCAAATTGCTTAAATCCCGTGCAGAAACAAGATTGAAAAATCCAGAAAAAATGCAATAGCGGGTTGTTTTTCAGACGGATTTGTGTAAAGGAGAAATAACGTGACATTAACCCGAATAGAAAGTTGCCCAAACCCTCTCCTTTTTACTTTTGGGTTTTGTCAGCTTTCTGTTCGGGTTGTTTTTGCGTTACTTCTCTTTCACACAAACGTTGTCTGAAAAACAACCTACAATTGTGGGTTTTGTCTACTTTCTGTTCAGGTTAACCCCAAACATCATGTGAAAAACAACACGCAAAAGCAGGTTGTTTTCACTTTAAATCTAGTTTCTGCACAGGATTCATCCCATGTGATAAACTCCTATGAGAGGATTTATATTAAGGTACATGACCATGGATTTGTCTTTGACAATGCTGGCTCCCATGGCTTAGTAATGCAGATGAGCACCACCCCCTACACAACTTGGCAATCATGTCAAAGGGAAAACCTTTACCTTTACCTTTTTTAGATATCAAGATGGGAAAGTGTGGCCTATAGGCTGCACATGGCCCCAGTACTATTTTTAAAGCCCCCAAAGGATCCTAGCAACCCTCATCGATATTCTTGTTTGTTCACAATATTCAGATTTTATATATTTGAAATCCCTAAATGTACATGTTAATGACCTTCTACTTCCTTGAATGCAAAAAATGTGGTTTTACATTTAAAAATCATTTGTGCCATGTGGAAAACAGGGTACCTTGATCTTGTTTAAGGGTTTGTTTGGGTGGTAGTACTTCATTAATGTTACATACTACAACTGGCAGGAGTAGGAAGAAGCTGGAAGAGGAAAACATGGCTACCCAAAAAGTTAAGGATGGGAGAAGGGGAGAGGAAAAGCAACACTATGGCAAAGGGAAGTTACTGTTCTGGGAAGCATTCAGACAACTTAGGGCCAATGCAGATGGCCAAGAAGAGGTGGCTCTGGACCACCCTGGGAGTGGTGGATCGGGGCTGCGGCAACCACATGCCACAGCCCCGATCCTCCTTTTTGCCGCCCCCAAAAGAGTGGCAAAAAGCCTCCCCATGGCTTTTTTGTACCCTTTTGGTGCAGCATGTATGCATGCTGCGCCAAGAGGGTGCCCTGATGCTGTGCGCCATGCAGACGGGTGTGCAGCGTCGGGGTGGAGTCGGGGTGGCCCAACTCCACCCCAGGCCAACCTAAATTGTTGGTCTGCAACGGCTCTTAGTGCAAACATATGAAAGCAGCAAAGCAGATTTTTCCCCTTGTCAAGTTACACCATGTGGGATACAAATAAAAGCCACAATTTCATTTGAAATGGATGTACCAGTCAATTGCACAAGAAGACCTTCATCTGGATTCATCTGCATCTCAAAGTACTGGTCCATCTGTGTGGATAATGCAATTCTATCATTTAGACAGTAGGTGGCACTGGACATAAACCTTCAAGGGATTGTTAACATGACCCAGTCCATCCACTCCACTGAATGCAGGTCCTGTAATTCAGGATGCAGTACAGCATCCCTGGTAGATAGACACCCTCAGCTTATAAACCTGCAGCAAGGGAGCATTCACCATCACTTCCCAAATCTGCT
Organism: Phrynosoma platyrhinos; assembly: GCA_020142125.1. Lineage (NCBI taxonomy): Eukaryota > Metazoa > Chordata > Lepidosauria > Squamata > Phrynosomatidae > Phrynosoma > Phrynosoma platyrhinos. Next base: position 10,192,403 of record CM034709.1, on the reverse strand, counting down.
TCAGTGCAGCCTAGTTCTTACTGTAAGAAAGTTTCCCCCCTCCCTTCCCAATGTAGAGCTGAAAGCTACCTGCAATTTCCAATGACTGGTTTTATTTCTGCTCTTTGGAGCAACAGCGGTGTTACTTGCTCCATCTTCTTCCACACAACAGGCTTTCAGAGAACAGAAGATAGCTTTCATTCTCCCTTGACCTTTTCCTTTTCCTATTAAGAGGGATACAGTCCAGCAACAGCTATTATCAGATGTTTCCATCAGAACCTATGATTCAGTCCCTTGCACCTTTTATTCTATACAGCCACTATACTGTGGCCTTCCCCTGTTACAAAACAGTGAGTCAGATATTTCAAACCTTCATTCCACTTACATGGGTCCCCCCCACTCACTTCCACTTCTGTGAAAATCTTGGATGTTGCTCCCATATAGGTGCCTAGGTGCCACTACAAAATGCAGGCTTGTTAATCTAGATCTGATCCCCTTTCACATCACTTTATTGCTTTTCCTCCTTTCCCTCTAGAGGTAGTTTCACATCCCCATAATGCATTTTTCTTTTCAGAATAATTATTCTCCCCTCTTGCCCTGGCCACAGACAATAATATTTGTAATAAGGGGAAAACACGACAGAATTTCCCATCTCTGTTCAAAAAATGCAGTGAGCAACCATGCATAATGGTAGGTACCTTCCTCTCAGGATCTGAGATTTCAGAGACAAAACCTGAGAACTAGGGACAGTTCCTGGTGCTGTCATTAAACATTATGCATAGTTGCTCACCGCTGCTTATTCAAACACACGCACACATACCATATTTTCATTTTTTGGAAACTGAGAATCTTAGCTAAAGGGGTTATTCCCAGAGCAAAATAAAATGAATTGATTTTTTTCCATCTCACTTAGAGAGTTGACTTAGGGGCTCTACAGATGGCCTCTAAGGGGCAGCTCTGTGCTGCCTCTGGGAGCACCGGATCAGGGCCGCGGCAACCACATGTTGCAGCCCCAATCCGGCTCTTTGCCACTCCAAAAAGAGCTGGCAAATGTCACTCCTTTTTGGAGTGGCAAAAAGCCACCCATACTGCCACCACCATGGCTCTTCTGCACTCCTTTGGTGCAGCGTGTCTAAACACTGTGCCAAGGGAGTGCCATGTGCCATGCTGTAGGGCACGCGGTATCAGGTTGGAGTCAGGGTGGCCGGCATGCAGTCACCCTGCCCCAACTGCACCCCCAGGCCAGCCCTATTGGCCAGTCTGTACAGGCCCTAAGTCTATTTGCTTCTAGCCAGAAAGTGGCTACAATGAAGGCCTCATTCCCACTATGATTTAACTCGAATTGCTGATCGGGTTATATGTACCTCGTCCCCACTTGAAACTGGTTTCGATCCCCAAGGCTGATGATGACTGGCCAAAAGGAGGGCACAGACCCCCAATTCCCCCCCCCCCCTTGTCATCGATGACACGCAGATAGATGATTGTCATGCATTTTGAAGGGGCACGAACTAGTGGGAATGACAATTGTGCCAAAAAAAGAAATGATCACAAGGGAATAATGAAAAGATCACTTTCATAATGGGAATGACAGACCTTGTGGAACCAATTCACTGATACGGAGCGAAGGCGATTTGTAAACCAGTTTAAATGTAAGTGGGAATGATCCCAAAAAGTTCAGGGTGAGTCCTGGTCCTACAACAACTAGAAGGGAAAGAGGAAGCTAAATAAATACCAAGTGGAAAGGGTTTGCAAGTTGCAACAATTAATCTTTGCAAAATGTAGTAACCTGATGCTCTCCTAAACTTCACACAGCCCTTTCCTCTTGCCTGGAGCTGAGCTCTTCAAAACTGGAGAGTCTGTACTCTCAGAGACTACTAATGAAAATAATAATAATAATAATAATAATAATAATAATAATAATAATTTTTATTTATAGCCCGTCTCTCTGCCCAAAAATCAAGGCGGGTTACAGTAATTAAAACGAGAACAATGTAAAAACAGCCCCAATCCCCAAGTCCCAACCTCCCAACCCCTTAAAACAAAATTAAACATGAAAAGGATTAAAACAATTAGACAATTAAAATAATAAACAATAATTGGCAGTAAGCCAATTAAATAACAGACAAGCTCGTCTCCCAGGGCAGATGTATTCCAGGAGAATATTATTCTGGGAAGGCCTGCCGGAAGAGATCCGTCTTCACTGCCTTTTTGAAGGAAGTGAGCGTGGTAGTAAGATGGATCTCGTCCGGCAGGCCGTTCCATAGCCTGGGGGCGGTGGCGGAAAAGGTCCTCTGGGAGGTCTGAGACAGCCTAGTTCTTATTGGCTGTAACAGGTTCCTCCCAGAGGACCGAAGGGCACAGGGGGGGATCATACGGGAAGAGGCGGTCCCTAAGATAAGATGGACCCAGGCCATGTAGGGCTTTAAAGGTCAAAACCAACACCTTGTACTGCGCCCGGAAACTAATTGGCAGCCAGTGGAGGGATTTAAGCACTGGTGTAATGTGCTCCCTCCTCGATGGCCTGGTTATTAGCCTGGCTGCCATATTTTGTACCAATTGGAGTTTCTGGGTTAGGCACAAGGGTAGCCCCATGTAGAGTGTGTTGCAGTAATCCAGACGTGAAAAGTGATGACTTCAGACCAGGCCCTGTGATCTGGAAAGCCTGTTTATAACAATGATCATCAGTGCTAGCCAGCTATCCAATGAGGAGGGATGGTGAGATATGCAGACCAAACATATCTGGAGGGCCACAGCTGCCTACCCCAGATTTAGATAACAGCTGGAAGAAGCAAATTCAAACAAAAGTCCACCAAATAATGATACCTTTATTGGCCAAGCAAAATGCACAATATACTTGTTGCAAGCTTTCGAAGCGGGCAGCTTCTTGATCAGGCAAGATGTTACAAACCAAACAGGAGAAAAACAATTGGAGATGTTAGTCAGATGCCTGCATTTTGATGTTTCTGTCCTTAGCTAAGATGTTAAGGGGAGGGTATCTTTTGCGGGCTGGCCCTTCCTCCTTCTGGCCATGTGGATATTGGGAGATTTGCAAAGACCAGGACATTTAAAATCTATTTGCATCTCAACAAGGGCCCCTTTCTTGCAATCCATTCATATGAGGTCACAGGCCTCTTTGTGGCAGAGGAGAGAAGCAGACGTTCCTGCTTCCTACAGCCATGTGAAAATGTTCAGGGGCTGAATGGGATGTAGTTGTGGGTAGGAAATCCCCCAAAATTGGGCCAAGAGACCTTCCATGGTCTAGCTAGCAGAGGGCTAATCCTGGATTGAACACACTTATATATATACTTGTTATCCAATGTTGCTAAGAATGTGCACTTTTGATCAGGGGAATGGCACAACAGAAAGGTTAAAGGCCTGCTTCCTTGGATGGACAAAACCTTTGTTAGAACTCATCAGCCTATCTCAAGGACCTCTTTCACACTCCATATTTATAATATTTGATTCCACTTTTACCACCATGGCTTTGTCTAAAGGGAGCATGGGATTTGTCATTTGGTAAAGGACTACTTCTGTAGAAGAGTACATAGGATACCATAAAGAGCCAAGAAGACAAACAAACGGGTTCTTGGACAGATCAGACCAGAGCTCTCCTTTGAAGCCAAGATGATGTTGAGGCTATCATACTTTGGACACATAATGAGAAGCCATGGATCACTAGAAAAAACAATAATACTAGGAAAGGTAGAGGGAAGAAGAAAGATAGGAAGACCAAAAGCCAGATGGATAGACTCGATCAGGGGGGTTATGGGCAAGAGCTTGCAGGATCTGGGCAAGACTGTCGTGGAGGATAGGAATTCCTGTAGATGTCTCCATCCTCGAAGCCGACTCGAGGGCAGCTAACAACAACAAAGCGCTACAACTCTCTCTGAAAATTTTAAATCCCTCTCCCTAAACTGCCTATCCCAGGATTCCATAGGATAGAACCATGACAGTTAAAGTGGAATCATAGCACTATTATTGTGTAGTGTGAAAGTGACCAAGAGCATGTGCACACTTCTGGACTGTTTGCATATTCTTTTATCACAATTTGGTTAGGGCCTAATATTGTCCAACTAGTGATTGAGGGATGGTTATTTCACCCTCAAAGGCACTGCTGTCTTTGTTTTTTACAATTTTCCTAGCAGAGCTTGGAAGACTTACTTTTTTGGACCATGCCTTTTTTGGACCATGATGGCTGGAGGATTCTGGGTATCATAGTCCAAAAAGTGGCTTTCCCAGCTCTCTCCCTGAGTGCCTTTCCTCTGATCAAGAGCTGAACTCTCTTTTTAAGATCTATTTTTAAAACTGGCAGATCCAGTTCTAGCTCTTCCACTTCTCCCATACCCTCCAGCTGTCCCATTTTGGCAGGGACAGTCCCATTTAATCCTCTATCGTCCCACTTTTTCAAATGTTTTCAAACAGTCCCAGTTTCTTCTTTCCTTCTCCCATATCCCCTCAATTCAGCAGTGCAGAAAGGAAGGGAGTTGGTGGAATCTTTTCTTTTCCAGTCAGCCCAGGCAAAAACAAACTGCTGAAGTGAAGTCAAAGGCTTTCACAGCCAACATCCATAGGTTTTTGTGGGTT
>CM034709.1:10176147-10187740 GCA_020142125.1 Phrynosoma platyrhinos | reverse complement strand
TACATTCTTCTAGAATACGGCCTCACAGCCCGAAAAACCCACAAAAACTGCTGAACCCTCTCCCAGCACTGACTGAGAGATCCTCTGCATTAATAACCTCCTCATTAATAAGCCTCATTAATCACGCCTGTCTTCTTGGCCACACTCCAGTGTTGCCTGGTCACACATGTCCACATTTTCATCATCTGTGAAATATTGGAGGGTATGTGCAGATCATGCATTGAGCCAGGGACTAAACTCAATGGCCCATGAGGCCCCTTCCAACTCTATGGGCTTTTGCAGACTGCCAGAAATAGTGCAAATTGAGTCCACTTTAAGGGTTAGGGTTAGGGTTAGGGAATCATGGGAACTGTAGTTTATTGTGGTACCAGAGCTCTCTGACAGAGAAGGTTCAATGTCTCAGAAAAAAACAAATTCCCATGACTCCCTAGCACTAACCGTAACCCTTAAAGTGGACTCAATTTGCACTATTTCTGGCAGTCTGCAATAGTAATATGATTTTATGATTCAGTCACCCTGTCTGCACTGCAGAAATAATCCAGTTTCACATCACTTTAACTGCCATGGCTCAATGCTATGGAATTCTGGGAATTGTCGTTTGTTGTGGCACCAGAGCTCTCTGACAGAGGAGACTAATGTCTCACAGAACTACAACAAAATTCCATAGCACTGAGCAAAAGCAGTTAAAGCAGTGTCGAATTGGGTTATCTCTGCAGTGCAGATGCAGCCTATATACCCTAAACTGGGTATGTTTAGTCTGGAGAAGAGACGGTTAAGAGGGGATATGATAGCCCTCTTTAAATATTTGAAGGGATGTCATATTGAAGAAGGAGCTACCGTAGATTGTTTTCTGCTGCCCCAGAGAATAGGACTCGGAGCAATGGATGCAAGCTACAGGAAAAGAGATTCCACCTCAACATTAGGAGGAACTACCTGACAATGAGAGCTGTTCGACAGTGGAATACATTCCCTCGGAGATTTTGGTGGAGTCTCCTTCTTTGGAGGACATTAAACAGAGGCTGGATAGCCATCTGTCGGGGATGCTTTGATTTTGAGTTCCTGCATGGCCGGGGGTTGGACTGGATGGCCCTTGGGGTCTCTTCCAACTCTAGGACTCGATGATTCTGTATTCTCTTCTCTTTATCCCCTTAGCTTGCGATGCTTGACCTTTCCCACCTTTTCTTGACTAGCTCCTTTCCAAATTCTTCCTCTCCCTTTCCTTCATGAGAAGGGATGGATGTGTTCCTCCCATCCATGCTGCCCTTAATGCCACTACTGGGGCTTTCCCCAGCACAGCTCCTAGGAAATATTGTTGCTCAAACATTCTCACCAAGTATGAAGAAGCAGACAAGTACATGTGCCTTTTGCATCTATCTGGTGCTGCAGTTTCCCAGCCAGGCCTTTTCCCAAACAAGGGTTACTGTGTCACAAGACACCAGATGCTGGTTACGGCTGCTTTTAATTTCAGACTCGACTTATTACTCATCATTTCCCTTCCATCTCTTTCACTGATGTCACCCAACAGAGAACAGCACCTGCCAAACAGCTGGATCCAAAGGAAGCAGTCACCAAAACACAGCAGCATAAGCGGAAAAGAGTTGGAAAACACGAAGCAGGAGCAGCTGGAAGAGAGAGACCATTGCAGGAACTAAAGCAGGAATGCCATAAACTGTAGACTGTAATTCCTACAATTCCTGACTGTCAACTGTTGGTGAGGTTGCTGGGAACTATAGTCCAAGGCATCTGGAGAGTCAAAAATTTCCTACTCTAGAATTAAAGGATGAATATTCTGTGCCTAAGAAAACCCCATGAAATTCATGGGGTCACCATCAGTCGACAGATGACTTGAAGGCACATGCGCACAAAGTCTGTCTAGAATTACATATTTGCCCACGTTTTACAGATGAAAAGCAGGACATGTGTGGCCAAGCAACATCAGAGTGTGGTTAGGATGGCAAAAGTTATTGATGAGGAAGAACTACTGCAGTAGCTTGCTTTTGCCTGAGTCTCCTGGGAAGGAGACTTCCTGTTCTCTCCTCCTTGCTGAATTAGATGACTGAAAACTACTTTTGCACTCTGAACTGAGTTTGCAGCAATGGAACTATCATGGATTCATAGAGTTGGAAGAGACCCCAAGGGCCATCCAGTCCAACCCCATTCTGCCATGCAGGAACTCAACATCAAAGCATCCCTGACAGATGGCCATCCAGCCTCTGTTGAAGTAAGATGAGGACAAAGGGTAAAAGTGGGAGGAGGAGAGAGAAGCTGGGACTTTTTAAAAGCAGCAGATAAGTGGGGTGATAGAGGATTCATTGTGGGAGCCAGTGTGGCATAGTGGTTTGTGTGTCGGATTACAGCTCTGGAAAACAGGGTTCAATTCTCTGGTCAGCCATGAAAACCCACTGGGTTAACTTCGGCAAGTCACACTCTCTCAGCCTTAGAGGATGGCAATGGCAAACTCCCTTTTGAAGAAACTTGCTAAGAAACCCCCATGATAGGTTTGCTTTAGGGTCAGCATTAGGACCAATGTAAAGTGATGTAAATGTAAATACTTTTAGGCTGTGCGTATGATGTTGTAACTTAAAGATGTAATGTAATATACAGGAATTATGGTCTATGCATAACAGTATAAACAAACCTTAGGTTTCCTTTGACTCTTTGTGGTCTGGTACAGGAGGAGATCTGTAGGTTTACCATGATTTACTGCTTGGGGTGAAACCAACTCTAGTGATGCCACTGCTCCGATGTGTTCTTCAAGGACTCTGTTCCCCCTTTTTATGAGTAATTTTTAAGTAGGCTTGGAATGGATGGCACACTTTCAAATATATGACTTCTGATCTGAATATTATTCTGAACTAGCCAACAGCCATACTGATTGGGGATAATGGGGATAGTATCACAGCACACCTGGAAGGCAGCACTGTAATTGCTGAATTTGAATTCTTTTGGAGTTGAAGTGGTGGTAAAGGAAGGTCAGTGTTATTCAGGCTTATCTCGATTAGAGATGCCAAAGTCCAGCAGCACACACAGCATAATGCTTACACTAACAAGTTCCTAGTCCTGAACAATTTGTCCAAGTCCAGTTTCTAAAAGTGTGCAGAAACATTCAGTCCTCTCAATCATGTCTGCATAAGGAACATACCCTCCAATGTACCACCAGTGAAAAAAGAGACTTGCTAACAACCCACAAAGCATACCAAGGATCACAGCCAGAGGGATTCCCCTTGCTGAACGTTACAAAATGTTGGAGGCTTTTCTCTGACTCTTAAAAGCTCTGTTCGTTCACTTTGCAGCAGCCGGTCCTGCACTGGCTTCTGAAGTATGGTTTGCACAAATAATTGAACAAAATGTTTAATCTCCTTGGTGAATGTAGTAGTGTGTCTTGCTGCTTGCATTCACCAACTTTAATTATCCGGGGACTTAACCCTCCTCACTCCCAGTTCATCTGGATTGAGCTCCCACCACCACCGCAGATCACTTTTCAAAAGCAATCCACACAGTTTCTCCTTGTGTGAATGGCATCAGTTCACCTCTCAAAGGAAAGGGGGGAAAGGCTGAGTCTTCAAAGGCACCACCAATGCACATCCCACACTTTCAAAATGAAGCTATAAGGGAAAACCCAAACTTTTTGGGTTGCTGCTGGTAATGGATACTCATATCTATTGGGGCCAGTGGGTGGGAAGCAGGGTTAGTAGATCCAAAGGGACTACAAGAGGCAAAGCCAACTAGGGTTGCATCCGACCTGCAGAAATAATCCAGGCTGAACACTAGTTTAACTGTGTCAATCTTGATTATTTCTGTAGTTTGGATGCAGTCCAGGTCTAAGTTTGCTACTCAATGCTTTGCAAGTTCTAAGTCAGGGGTCGGCAAAGTATGGCCCGGGGGCCAAACCCGGCCCCTCGAGGCCTTTCAACCGGCCCGTGGCAGGTCCTGCCGCCACTGCTGCCGCCGCACGCACAATGCGGGTCGCCATTTTGTGTTCCAAAATGGTGCTCGCGTACGCATGCACACTACTCCCAGCATCGTATGCATGTGTGCGCGAGCGCAGGTGCCATTTTGGAACACAAAATGGTGCCCCGCACTCGTGCATGCATGCGCACAACGCCAGGAGTAGTGTGCATACATGCACAAGCGTGCATGCACGCGCACCTTCAGCACCATTTTTTTTGTCCTTTGGCCCGCCGATGATCTGGGGAACAGCGGAACCACCCCACCCCCACAAAAAAGGTATGTATACAGGCTGGTTACGTTTTTTGTCCTTCCACTGCTGGTGAAGTAGGTGGTGCCCATTGGAACAAATAGTAAGACCATGCCCTTTCATATTTTACCAAAGAAAACCTGGGGCGTGTGGTGTCAAGCAACATCAAAGTGTTGTCAAAAGTTCTTAATGAGGAAGACCCCAAAAGTTAGGAGAGAGTGCAGCAGTTTGGTTTTGTCTGAGTCTACTGGAAAGGGCAAGATTCTGCTTCCTCCTGTCCTCTCCTCCCTTCTGAGCTAATTGAGGACAAACTACTTTTCCACTTTGAACTCAGTTTGTAGCCACTGAAGTCAGCTGAAGAGGAAACATGGGAGGAAGAGAGTGAAATGGGGGGGGGTTGCTTTGATTTTGAGTTCCTGCATGGCAGGGGGTTGGACTGGATGGCCTTTGTGGTCTCTTCCCACTCTATGATTCTAGGATTCTATGGGACAGTTTAAGAGCAGCTGAAAAGTTGGACAACAGAGGATTACTCAGGAGTGTCCCTGCTAAATTGGTGCAGTTGGAGGGAAAGTAACACTGCCTCTTAAGTTCCTGTCCAAAGCTATACAGATACCAATAGTACCACATAAAAGATTGATGTCTACATGGGCTCCAGAATGGGATAGGAGGGTTTGAGACCCCCTAATGTTAGGTGTGTGTGTTTGATCTGACAAAATAATCTGGCAAAGCTGGAACACCAAGACTCCTCTGTAGTTAAACCTGCTCAGGAATTATCAATGAGAAGTGTACTAAACAATCACGCACTAAGAAGTATTAAAACATGATTGTCATCGAGCCCTCCCAGGAATAATAAGCACTGCCTGTGGTCTATCCTATGCACACGATTTGGGTCTATCCAATGCACACTTACCACTTCTATGGCAGCTCTAGGTATGCATTTTGCTCATAAGAGTCTTAATATTTCAGAATCTTTCTTGTGATAATGGACAGGAAAATTAATTTTCTCTCCCCAAATATCTGCACTTAGGCAAAATTAATAATAACCTGCAAACCAGTGTTGAGTCAGGGCATTGTCAGAGTCCCAAAGGGTTTTGGTTCTGTCGTTATGGATGAAGTTGGGAAATGAATATTTAAAGTCTGTATTGGTTATGTTATATGTATTAGACAAGTTTGAATTTTGGCACCGTTTTCAGAGAACAGTTGGGAGGAGTTTTACTGCAGTTGCCAGGCAGAAATCATAAGGCTGCATACCAGTTACCAGGCAGAAATCAAATGGTTACATTACAGTTACCAGGCATAAAACAAAAGGTTGTAGTACAGTTAGCAGGCAGAAATCAAATGGTTACATTGCAGTTACCAGAAGTCAAAATGTTACATTGGAAACAGGTGAGGCTAGGTGGCTCCAGTCTAAATATAGTGACAAGAGGGCAGGGAAGGTTATTACCAACCTAAACACTGGCTGATCACTATTGTCCTTGGTCTGCAATAAAGTACAAATAAAGTCTCCAAATTTCTAGCATTGTGGTAACTGCCAAATTCAGTTGAGTTCATCCTAAGAAAAGGGGCAGGCAAAGTTGCCAAGGGAATGCTAATAAGGCAGCAAATGTAAGTCTTTTAGAGGTGAACAGTTTTTGGTGTCTGCAATGCTAAAAATTTGGGGACTAAAGAAAAAATTAATTTGGTGGGACAAAATTCTTATGGGGGAGGAATTTTTGGTTGCCCTATACTTAGGCACAACCCTGCTGAGCCTAATGCAGACCCAGGGGCCCTATGTGTTTGCCACTGGTGTCTTCTCTGATTAGAAGCTGGAAAACCAATTTTGCCTGCTTGCATTTCTAAGGGGAGATGCAGACGGGTGGCTGTGGGCCACCCTGAGAAGCAGAGGAATGGGGCCGAGGCTGCCCCACGCCTTGGCCCCAATCCTGCCTTCTGCTGGCCCTGAAAGGAGCGCTAAAATGCTGCTCCATTTGAAGCCGGCAGAAGGGACACATCAAGAGCCACCATGCGGCTCTTCTGCAGCTCTTCCGGTGCAGCATGTCAAGACGCTGCTCTGGAAGGACGTTTTGATGGCGCACACCATGCGTAATGGCATGCGCCGTCATGACATCCTCGGGGAGGAGTTGGGGCGGCCGGCATGTCACTGCCCCTCCCCTTCCCTGCCTCTCTAGAGGCCCAAAGATGGTAAGCCTAAACTGGGAGCCTAGAAATCACAATTTGGAAAAGTTCATATTTTTAACCTATAGCTTCTAGAATCCCCCAGCCATCAGGGACAGGGACTGTGTTGGTTGAGAAGAACCTGAGTGTTGCAGTCCAAGAAAGAAACTTCCCCAAGGTGTGCTGGAAAGCTACCTCTCCCCTCTTGTACCAGTCTGATCTGATCATCTCTTGCATCAATTTTCCCACTTTTATATAGTGTATGCTATTGTATGCGTGTAATGGAGCACTTGGGCAAGTCACATTCTCTCTGCCTCAGAAGAAGACAAAGGCAAACTCCCTCCGAATAACTCTTATCAAGAAAACACCATGGACTTTATCACATAGGTGGCAGTTCCATCTTTCAAAAGATAATAAAGTGCAAATAAACCATCCCAAAAATAAAGCAAAAATAGTGTTTAATTGTGCAAATGAACATCACATGCAATTAGAATAAATGCATAATAACGCAAAAAGTGAAAAAAAGGATCACCATAAGTCAGAAATGACTTGATGGCACACAGCAACAATTGTTGTGATTGTGTTTATTCTTCAGTTATTCAGGGCTACTCACCTGAGATGTGAGAAGTGTTACTGAGACAAATTTCTTTGGCTGGACTTGTTAAGTCATTACTTTATCCTCTGCTTTCCATCAGTGGCAACAGCCCAACCCAGAGACTGCAACAAACTGTGACTTTGGCTAAAGATGAAAATACCAAAAAGGCCAATACAGATATTTCTTTCCTTTCCTCTGTTTCTGCTGTATAGCTTCAAGTTGTTTCTAAGTTATGGCAATCCTAAGGTAAATGTGTAATGGAATTTTCTTGGCAAGATTTGTTCAGACAGATTTTGCTATTCCTGGGAGGCTGAGAGAGGGTGACTTACCCAAGGTAACCCAGTGGGTTTCCATGGCTGAGCAGGGATTTGAACCCTGGTTTCCCAGAGTCCTAGTCCAACTCTCAAATCACTATGAGTAGCTTGCAGGTTTTGGATGACTACATTTTTGTATATGTTGTTGTTGTTGTTGTTTAAAAAAATAATGTTGGCAGTACGGTTCATCCTGAGACAAGAAAGAGAAATATTTGTTCTAGGGCATTCTGCCTTTCATCTTTACTTGGAAAAGAATCTCAGCTGTTTCGTTCTTTTTCCTGATAGCAGTGGAATTCTACTGGGCAAAGAACAAGGCTATTTGCTCTTGAAAGCTAGCACAGGAATGTTACCAGTCTTCCCATGGCAGAGCAAAAGCCAGTTCAGTCAAGATCTGCTTCCTTTCCAGGAGCACCATCCATATAGGAACAAAAATCAGAGTTAGGTAATATTTTTATTGGACCATTGAAATATGGTAAAAATTGAGATTTTGTGTCCCTCAGAATAATTTCTCATCACAAAACATGGGATGGAGACAAACAGAAAGGTCCAAAATCCCTTCCTGGCCATAGATCCCAACAGAGGATGATGTGAGGACTTAAGCCCCTAATTATAGGGGAGGAGGGGAAGGAAGGAAGGAAGGAAGGAAGGCGGGTTTCATGCAATTTTAAATCCTGTATTGTATGAAGAGCCAGTGTGGTGTAATGGTTTGAGTATTGGACTACAACTCTGGAGACCAGGGTTTGATTCTCCACTCAACCATAAAATCCACTGGTTGACCTTGGCCAAGTCACATGCTCTCAGTCTCAAGGGAATTCAATAGAAAACCTCCTCTGAACAAATCTTGCCAAGAAAACTCTATCATAGGGTTGCCATTAGTTCCCCATAAGTCAAAAGCAACTTGAAGGCACACAACAGCAACAACAGAGATCTGGTGTGTCCAGTGTGATAGAGTGGTCCAAATAAATCTAATAAATGTGCCTGAGGACAGCACCATGATATACAAATGAGAATCTATTTTTCCATTTGCAATCCACAGTGCCTGGCTAATTGACTTATGAAATGGGAACAAATACAATGATGCAGCAGCAGCAGCAGCAGCAACAACAACATTGTATGCAATGGCAGCTCAATGCTTCATGCCAGTGTCATGGTGATTCTACTCTGAGTTTTAGCATCAATTTCAAATCAGCCATCCAGAGTGCAGAAGCTATTTTGGGAACAAAGTTCAGGAATTTAGCCAGCTCCTTGAAAGTTCAGAGTAAAAGCAAGAACAGATTCACTGTCATGCTGAAATGAAAGCTATCCGTTGTCACTGTGTGATTGCACAGAATACTGTTTACTTTCCCAATGAGAAGTGGTACCTATTTATCTACTTGCTTTTGCATGCTTTCGAACTGCTAGGCTGGCAGAAGCTGGAACTATTGACAGGAGCTCACCCCATTGTGCAGCACCCGGGTCTCGAACTGCCAACCTGCCAATCTTGCAACCAACAGAGTCAACGTCTTAATCACTTGAGCCACTACAGGGCTGTCCAGTCCTCGGTTACTATACTTGGTAACATTTCATAGATGAAAATCAGGACACTTGTGGCCAAGGGACATCACAGTGTGGTCAATATGGGAAAAGCTATTATGAGAAGAATATACAAGCTAGAGAAGCCAGCATGGCGTAGTGGGTTGAGTGCTGGGCTATGACTCTGGAGACCAAGGTTTTATTCCCAGCTCGGCCATGTAAACCCACTGGGTGACCTTGGGCAAATCACAGTCTCTCAGCATCAGAGGATGGCAATGGCAAACCCCCTCTGAAGAAACCTGCCAAGAAAACCCCATGATGGGTTTACCTTAGAGTTGTCGTAAGTCAGAAATGACTTGAAGGCAAGCAACACACACACACACAAGGTAGGAGAGAATTCAGCAGTTCGCTTTTGTCTGAGCTTACTGGGAAGAGCAAGACTCTTCCCTCTCCTCTCGCCTCCCCTGTATGGAGTATGCGCTCCTGTGGGGTAAGAAGTTATGCTGACAGCAGCATTGATGCTGGTAGGGTATTCCAAGTCAGAAAGACTAACATAGCTATATCTTTGATTTCAAGCCAGACAAGGTTTGCCAAGGAGCCATACTAAATGTGCAAAACAGCCACTGGGCATCAGCAGTAGTGAAGGATGACCCTTGCTGAGGCTTTCTCAGAGACAACAGCAATGGCACCATAGCTAACATTTGTTAATACTGCACAGGAGACAGTAATGGTAAAACCACTTCTGAATGACCTCTGCTTCAAAAACCCTGTGATGGAGACAATTCAAAATGAAACAAGAATTAGTGTTGAGTGATGAGACTACCAGATTGGAAGGCCTGCAAACAGGTGCTGGGGAAGAGCAGAGGACAAGGACAGGTAGTGCTGTGTCTAATGATGCAGATGGATTCAAGCTGAAAGGACATTCAGCTGCTGACTTTACTGCGAGGTGAAAGAAAAGTCCAAACCAGCACAAGATATGGAGTAGCAACAAGGAATGAGAGAAGCATGAATTAGGAAAAGCTAGACATTGCAAAACAAGTAATGAGAACACAGAGATATAACCAAAATTGGTGTGAGCAAGCTAAAATGGACAGGAATGGGAACTTTTCGATCAGATAATTTCAGTTTTGCTTTGGAAATAGGAATCAAAGAAGAAAAATGATAGTATTAACGGCGAGGCCATAGGTAGCAAAACCAGTCAAGGGATACAATGTGAAATCTGATGGCAAAATATCAATAGGACTTCAAGAAGACTGTAGCAAAAAAGAAAGAAAGACCCTTTGGATAACAGATAAACTATTCAAATGGTTAAGAACAGTTGAGAAGTAAAAGTAAAAGTTGACAGAAACAGGATCAGAATCAGAAGTTCAGTAACTTGTGCACAGAGAAAAAAAGAAACATGAAAGAGTAAACAGAAACATCAAAATCTATATATAGTGGGCCCATGGTATCTGTTCCAGGCCCCACCATTAATAACAAAATCCATGGATGCTCAAGTCTCATTAAATGCAGTGGATAGGAAAATGGAGTCCCTTGTATAGAAAGGCAAAAACAAGCTTTGCTTTTTAGACTTTCAATTTTTAAAAAAATATATTTTCAAGCTGTGGATGGTTGAATCTGTGGATAAAGAATATGTGGATACTTAGGGCATACTTAGGTGAATATGTGGATACTTAGCCCTTTAGTTTTTGTTGTTAACTGCCCTTGAGTCCATCTCAAGCCATGGTGACTCTATGGATAAGACATCTCCAAGACTCCCGGTTGAGTAGGCCAACTCAAATGTGTGTATGGATATGCAACAGAGCAGTTGTTACCCTTTGTTTGGCATATTCTTTCCAAAGAATCTCAGGTATCATCTCAAAACCAGATGGAGTAGGGATTTGGAACATGTGGCTCTTCAGTTCCTATCATTAGTGGTTTGCTGGGTCTGGACTATTTCAGACATTGAGATTTCAGCAGTAAAACCTGAGTTCTAGGGATAACACCCCGCATGTGATGTCAGGGGGAGCAAGCTCTGCTGATGTTACCAGATTAATGTCACAAGGGACAGCATTTGATTGATATAACTAAGGACATTATCACACGTGGGCCAGAAAGTGATCATAAAGTGGAAATGAGGCATTCTGAAAATAAACTGAAAATAAACCTTTATTCCGCGAATGGCTTTCACACGTACTTACCTTAATTGCGAAATTACAGTAAGCCCATTTAACGTTCACACACAAGTGAGAAAAGCCCATAAATGTACTAGAAATGAGCTTCTTGCACATGCGCAGATAGAGGAATGCTCACCGTGGAACCATGGGAAAAAGCAGGGAAATGCTCCCAAATGCGCATTTGCTTTTCACATTACGGTAAATGTGAAATTACTGTAATTTCGCAAATGCATTTCCTCCAAACAAACGAATTTCAAAAGATCTCAGATAACACCAGTTTCTGTCCAGTTTCTGACCAGTTTCTGTGCAATGTCGTGTGAAATCTTGAGGCACAAATCCAGTTTCTGTTTGGGATTTGTGTGGATTAACCAGCAGATTTCCCCCGTGTGATAATGTCCTAAGCATGGCACATTGAACTTCAGTGTTGCATAAAGTGTGTCATTTAAATGGAAAAAGAATGGAAGTCTAACAAATGAGTAAAATAGGTACAGTGGGCCCCTTGTATCCTGGGATTTGGTTCCAGGATCCTCTGTGGATAGCAAAATCCATGGATGCTCAGGTCTCATTATATACAGGGGGAGGGGAGTAATGTGAAAGGGATCTAGGAGTCCAGGAAGACAACAAGTTGAACTTGAGTCAACAGTGCAATGCAGCAGCTAAAAAG